>JASAUF010000208.1:710000-1910000 GCA_030180095.1 Magnolia changhungtana
AGCTGCATACTCTAAGCTCAACGCTGTCTGCAACCCTGCACGCATCTATCGTGCATAAGCTTATAGAAAGCTTAGAGAGTGGTGAAGGTGTGTTTTAGGTAAGTGCTAAGTATACAATAAAGCACATATATGATAAGATAATAATAGATGTTGGGATCATGGGGATAAGTGGAAATACTAATAAGATCATGAATCATACGACATCAGAGTAAGCGGAAGTATACTGGTAAGTCCATAAGTGCTATTAGTCGAACTAAGGTTATGCGATGCAAAACATAATAAGATAATAACAGATGTTGGGGATGCAATGCAATATGCAAATCTTGACAAGCCATGAATACCATCAACCTCATCTAAGCGATATAAGTGCAGAAACGTAGTAACCCAAAATGCTAAGTACTGCGGATGCAATGTAATATGCGTTGTGAATAAAATGACCATGCTGGAATATGAAGTTGGGATGATAGTATCGCAGGCTACGAGGTCCACTATAAGGGACTTCTATCCAAACCAGTCTCATACCTAAATTTGGTAAGCTCCTGATCTCAGGTTAGTCGCGCGCCCAACCGAAATCCTGGCCATGCGAAGGTACACGCGACAAATAGTTACGCACCACCAGCCCAAGTGGTTAGTGAATGAATGAATGAATGGATATGTAATTCCTGCTCAATAAGTCCACATTTCAATACGGTTGCTCTCTGGGGAAATCACCAGGATTTATTACACTCGACACCGATTGCCTCCTCCCTAACTGCATAGCCTAGCGAGCGGAATAGACCTCACTACCCACCTGACCAGTAGTCTGCCAATACCTACCTGGCTCGTCGATAGCGAACCCATTTACGAGCTGGTCATACTCAACCTAGCTTATAACTCCCTCACTCGGGCGGATAAGGCCACAACCCCTTCCAACCGACCACGACACAGTGGGAGACACGGCCTCATAGTATAGGCACCGACGCTCATATTCCACTCGGTCTAGATGTTGGAGTACCTACTGGCCTCGAAGATTCTGGGATTTTCACCCAAGGACATCCTAAGTGCCCATAGTGCTAGAACCAAGTATTTCTGGTGTCCCATTTAGCCATCCACGATGTGCCTGCAGAGGCCACGACCCTGATGTTGCTAGGGCGTACAATGATCAAGTCACATATATGTGAGATGCATGAGTCACACTATCCAGTCATGCAGCAATTTGGCGCGTACGGCGCGATAATGTGGGCACTCGTCTCATAAGGAGTCCCGTAAATAGTCTGTCCAATAGCGTATGCAACGATTAGTCACTACTCATATCAAGTATACATATGATGCGTATGACATGAGTCATGGAATTATATTAAGCATGTTATAAAGTAATGAACCATCTTTACAATGCAGATAGGCCTAGACGGCCTACACACAAGTATGAGCCTATAAATGGGCCCTAGGGAGAGTTATAATGCGGACATTTAACCAACATTATTCTTACAATGTGGACGTCATACCAATATTGCTCCCAAGGCATGGCCCACCATAAAGGTCAACACATAAAGCACAGTAGAATCATATTACAAAAAGTCTTAACCTATGGGCTCCAAATACATCACAATGGGCCTCAACCCATGGGCCCTATACACATCACAGTGGGTCTCAACCCATGGGCCTTTGTACATCACAATGGGTCTCAACCCATGGGCCTTAATACATCACAATGGGCCTCAACCCATGGGCCCTAGAATACATCAAAATGGGCCTAATCACATGGTCCTCATATATGTCAAGGTGGCCTCAACAACGGGCCTCATACACCTGACGGTGGCCTCAATAATGGGCCCTCATACACATTAAGGTAGGCCTTAATAACGGGCCCTCATACATATCAAGGTGGGCCTCAATATTGAGCCCTCATACACATCAAGGTGGGCCTCAATAATGGGCCTTGAATACATCACAATGGGCCTCAACCCATGAGCCCCAAATACATCACAATGGGCCACAACCCACGGGCCCTTATACATCACAATGGGCCTCAAATATATAACAAGTGGGCCCTGCACCTGGGCCTCAAAACACACAATAGGTGGGCCCCGCTCATGGGTTAAAGATATATCCTGATGAGTCACATGTATATCAAAGTGGGCCTCTCAATTAGGCCACAAAATACATTAAAGTGGGCCTGATGGATGGGCCACAAAGTACATCAAGGTGGGCCTCACAGATGGCCACAAAACACATCAAAGTGGGCCTCAATAGATGATCATATCACGGAGTGGTCATCTGTTAACATAGAGCAAGATGAAGTGAAAGCAAAATATAAGCTTACTTGGAAGCTAATGTGGCTCTTAAGAGGTTTGAACGGTGAATGTCACTGTCTCCACTATTTTCAGTGGTGGGGTCCACTTGAACCTTAGATCTGACTTGTTATTAGTCTCAAGCCCATAAGACAAACTTGCCAAATGGTGGGTGGCTGGGATGCAACACTGCATCATGGTGGGGGTCCACATGAAGGCCCACCACCATGTATATATTATATATAAGATATAATATAATATATAATCTATATATAATATATACAATATAATATAATATTATATTATATATATACACACACACGAGGTGGGTCCCATCGTCCAAGGTGGACGGTGCGGATAGAACACATAAATCATGGTGGGTTCCATCATCCCACGCTGTGGACGGTGGAATAAAACGCATACATCACAGTGGGTTCCATCGTCCGCCTGGACGGTGTGAATAAAACTCATACCTCACTGTGGGTCCCACTTGGGGCCCACCATAAGGTTTATATGCCATCCTATCCGTTGGTAAGGTCACGTGGACCTGGCTGAATAGGAAAAACAAATTTCATATTGATTTAAAACTTCTGTGAGCCCAAAAATGGGTTTCAATGGCAGACGGTTCAACCCCGCTGTTTCCTTACCGCATGGGCCAACTGAGCTCCATATGCCACTGATTTTTGGGGGGCCCACTACCCTAAGGTGTAAGACTCGTAACCTAGACCGTACCATTCTGTAGGACTTCGCGATCCTTCCAATCAAATTTTGCCAATCCTCGACCCGTTGCTGACGTTGCGCGCGATCCTAAGCCGAGTCCCGCATGTCAAAGTCGGCTCGACCTGAAACCTGTATCTTAGTGACCGCATTGTCGCTGCGGTTCTAACGCCGCGACTCGCACACCAAACCGATACCCAGTCCAGAAGATATGGGTCAGTGTTCAGTTCTAAGAAAACACCGCGTATTGCGAATTATGAGGGAATCTCTACGAGATGTCCCATTAATCAATCAATCACTCATGTCAAGTACAAGTCAAGTCACCCCATACCCAAGTACAATAATCCATACCTCTCTCTTACACAAGCAAGCCCAAAGTTAACTCTCTCTCTCTCCACCCATCCCTCTCTTACAACCCATCACTCCACCATCACCCATCACACATCACTCCATCACCTCTTGTCAACCCATCACTTCTCTCTCTCTCCCTCATTTCTCAAAAATCTCTCCCAAGCAAAAAAATTCATACGTCCAAACTCTCTCTCCCTCTCCCAAACACCAAGTGTGGCTCACCCTCTCATCTCTCATTCCCACCATCAAACTCCCATCTACCTCCATCAAATTCATAGGTAAGGAGCTAAGAAGGCTAAGGGAGCAAGGAGGAGCACAAGAGCTGGGTGATCCACCGTTGATTTCCATTTAAGGGCCTACTTGTTGGTGGGACCCATTTTGATCTATGTATTGAATCAATGGAGGGCCCATAGTGGCGGGGTCCCTCCCCTCTATCACCGTCTCTCTCTCTCTCTCTTTATATGAATGGTGATGATGATGAAGGGTGATAAGGCCCACCATGAATCCTATAGTTCATGTGGGACCCATTGGATGAATGGGTTGAATCTACGCCATCCAGCTCATTAGCGGGCCAAGATGGAGGAAACCATAAATATCAGGTGGGCCATGTCCATGTGGGACCCACCTTGGTGATCGTGGGCCACCTATGCGTGGGGCGCAGCCGTGATGCTTGTGTTGAGTCCATGCCATCCAGTGTCCAGGGATCCTGGATGTGCATGGAATGCATGTGCTGACATGGTGGTGTACTAACAAGCTAACAAAAAAAAAGTAAGTAATACTTTTGGGGTGTCCGCTCATATAGGCCCCACCTTGATGTATGAGACTGATCCACGCCGTCCATTCTATTCTTCAGATCATTTTAGGCGTTGAACCAAAATCGTAAGGTGATCTGATCACCAGGTGGGCCATACCCTCTAAAACCATGTAAAAATATGCCAGAACATATAAAAGTACTCGGTGGGACCCACCTGATGTTTGGATGCAGCTGAAACTCGGTCTGGATGGCCAAAAAAGTGGGACACACATAATGGGTGGGCTGGATTGTGAATCACATCTCGGTGGGCCCAAAAAAAAAAGTAAACAGCAGCGTTGCTGCAGGCGCAGGCAGCGCTTACGCTGCATGGGTGACGGGCGGACGGTGGCTGGGCCCCACGGCTCCAGCTGTGGGCCCCCACTGTGATGCATTTCGATCATCAACACCGGGCATTTGATGGGTCCCTTTTGATTATGGGCGGTCCCCAAAAATCAGCCGTATACGGATCTTAGGTGGGCCATACCATCTTAAACCATGTGAAGACATACCTAAAATATATAAAACCACTTGGTGGGGCCTACCCGAAGTTCGGATAAGGTTGAAACTTGGTCTGGACCGTCAGTTTGGGGGGACACACATAATGTACGGGCTGGATTTGTGAACTATATCACAGTGGGCCCCCAGGTCACGTGTGACCTTATAAACAAGTTGCATGACAAATATACATCACATGGGCCCTGGCTCACGTGACCTTATAAACAGGTTGCATGGAAAATAAACATTACTGTGGGTCCCCTCCCCTGACCGTGGGCCCTGGACAGATTGGATGTCAAATAAACATTTTAGTGGGCCCCTGGCCCACTTGATCTCATAAGCTGGTTGGTGCTAAATAAATATTTTGGTGGGCCCCTTGCCACATGGCCTTATCAACAAGTGGATGGAAAACAAATATTATGGTGGGCCCCTATTCATATGGCCTTATCAACAGATTGGATAGTAAAATAAATATTATGGTGGGCTTCACATGTGGCCCACTTGGATGCATATGGGCCCATGTACTTAGGCCCATCTTGATGTATTTTTAGGCCCATTATTAAGGCCCACTTTGGTATATATATGGGCCCATGTATGTAGGCCATCTTGATGTGTTTATGTGCTCGTTGTTGGGGCCTACCATGTTAGATATAGGCCCACGTTATGAGGCCCGTCTGATGTACTTATGGCCCATTGTTGAGGCCCACCTTGAGATGTATAGGGCCTATGTGATTGGGCCCGTTTAATACACATAAAGCTTATGTGATTGAGCTTATTTTAATGCATTCTAAGGCCCATGGGTGATGGCCCATTACAATGTACCTAAGGCCCATTGGTGAGGCTCACTGAGGTGGCTCACTTGCTGAATATAAGGCCCATGAGATACGGCCCATTTGATGTATTTGAGGCCTATTGGGATGTACCTAAGGCACATTGCAATGTGTGATTCCGCCATGATTTATTTAATGGTATTTAAGGCGAGCCGAGCCTTGGGGATAATGTTGGTTTGACGTCCACATTGTACGAGTAATGTTGGTTAGATGTCCACATTATAACTCTCCCTAAGGCCACTGATAGGCCCATACTTGTACTCTGCAGTCCGTTTAGGCCCATCTTCACTTTGAGCAACGCCCATTATCATACCATAAGTATAGTGCTGCCCCATGATTCATGATCATACGCATCATGTGCATGCTTGAGATGAGGGGTGACTGATCATAGCATATGCATTCAGGCAGACTAGTACGGGCTCCCTGATTGGCGGAGTTACCCTGCATGAGTGCATGGTTTACGCAGGACTATTGCATGACTGGTAGTGTGACTCATGCACTTGTATTGTGTGATTGTAGTTACTGTATGCCCTAGCGACACCAGGGCCATAGCCTCCACAGATACATCGTGGGTGGCTGGATTGGATATCGAAAATGTTTGGTTCTAGCATACGGGCACCATAGATGTCCTTGGGTGAAAATCCCTAAACCCGATGGTACCAGAGGATGACTCCAACGTCGAGACCGAGTGGATACACGAGCGCACGAGGGCCGTATACCAGTAGGCCGCATCTTCCACTGTATTGTGGTCGGTTGGAAAGGGGTGTGACTTTACCCGCCTGAGTGAGGGGGCAATTTCTAGGTTGAGTTTGACCAGCTTGAGGAATCGGTCCGCTATCGACGAGTCGGGACCAATATTGGCAGGCGGATAGTGAGGTCTCTTTCGCTCTTCCAGTTGTGCGTCCGGATAGGGACGGGAAGCTGGCGTAGAGTGTACTAGACCCCGGTGATTATCCAGACTAATAACTGTATTGACATGAGGATTTGGATGAGGATTGGCAGCTTGAGCTGCATCTTACATCGCATGGTCTTGGTATGGCCGATTGCACTCATATCTTGTACTGCATAGCCTTGGTACGGCTGGTTGCATTTATGTACTCATCAGCACTATTCTGCATTACTTTGACCTTGCATTCTGAGCACGCTCATATTGCGCACACACTTACACCACCCTCTAAGCTTTCTATAAGCTTATGCACGATTGATGCGTGCAGGTGACGTCAGGACGCAACTGTGTCTCACCGCAGTTGGAGCGTGCTGCCGAGCTTTTGGAGTTTTGATATTACCACTATCCTGTATTTCCCTTTATACGCACTGTACTCAAATTTTTTATTCATAGTGGATTTTGTGACGGTGTTTTTGTGGTTATTATTCGTAGGTTATGCTTGGTTATGCTCGTCACGAATCAAATTGATATTAAAAATCCTCCTTATAGCATCCCAGGATCGGAACCTGGTATATGGGTGCCGGGAGCAGAGAATGGGGTACTACGGAGGCTGTCGACCCCGGATTCGGCGATCGGGAATTTTGTGAGCTCGGTCTCTAAGTTCGGGGCGTGACAGAAGTTGGTATTAGAGCATAACTTAGAAATAACCGAGAACAACATCACATGTTTGCTAAGAGTTAGGGCGATTAGGTTCCGAGTGCAAAACCTTACCTAACGTGCGACTCTCAAGGTCGATTACTGTCCTTATTCTTCCTATATGACATGCCGCCTAGGAGAGTGACCCGTTCGACTCCCGCTCCACCACCTGAGGCTTCAGCTTTACCACCTGTGCCTCCCGTTCTACCGCCAGAGATCCCTACTCCCTTTCTCGAGGATGATGTTCCTCCACCTGATACTGGTGCGGATCCGACCGTGCCTGTGAGCGCCTCGCAGTTACAGCAGATGTTGTAGGTCGTGGATCGCCGCGCTCGTAAGCGTGGCGTGCGCCTAGTTGTTTCTACAGCTCAGGCAGAGCAGGAGAGCGCGAGTACCCTTCTTCATGAGTTCAGACGGATGGATCCTCCACGATTTCAGGGCAAGCCAGATCCGTCAGCAGTTGAGAGATGACGCTCCGATGTGGAGAAGATTTTTAATATTATGTCATGTACGACCGAGCAGCGAGTCCGATTGGCCACATTCCTTCTCCAGGTCGAGGCAGAGCACTGGTGGACCTCCGTTACCCGTGTTGCAGGACCCGATTACGTCTGGACATGGGATGACTTTATCGACAAATTCGAGGAGCAGTACTTCCCCGACCACATTCGACGTCAGAGAGCACTGGAGTTCGAGACTTTGGTGCAGGGGGACATGACCGTGGCACAGTATGCGGCCCGTTTTGTGGCGCTATCGAGGTTTGCGCCATATATGGTTAATGATGAGGGGCGAAAGGCCAGCCATTTTGAGAACGGCTTACGTTACGGTCTTCGAGGCCGTGTTATTAGACATGAGCTCCCGACCTTACAGGGGGTAGTGCAGAGGGCTCAATTTATGAGGCAGAGTGGGCCAGCGGACAGAGCGATCGAGATTAGAGGAGGGGTCAGAAGAGGCACGGCCCTCTAGTAGCTCCCAGCAGTACCGACGACCGCAGAGATACAGGATCCACCCATCCACCAGAGCATCGGTAGCACCGTCAGTACCCCCAGCAGCACCACCTCAGAGGCAGCTATCTGATACCTGCTATGGTTACGGTGGGATAGGACATCGTAGGTGGGAGTACCCCCGACCTCAGCAGCAGCTGCTGAGAGCACCACAGCAGCCGAGAGCACTGCAGTAGCCTCCGCAGCAGCAACGACAGCAGATTTCACCACTGAGGCCCCCTCAGCAGCAGCACCAGCACCAGCCTCTGAGACCGTAACAGTAGAGACAACAGCATATGTCGCCGCAGAGGCAACAGCAGCACCAGGGACCTCAGAGGGGACATGCACCTCCCCAGCCAGCTCAGGCCAGGTTCTATGCAGCTCAGCAGGACCCGCAGACTTCAGGAGGAGTCATAAAGGGTATACTTCCAGTCTTCTCATGCATCGCACGAGTATTATTTGATTCCGGTGCTTCACACTCATTTATGTCTGAGGGTTTTCGTCGATCGACTGGATTGCCGACCGAGTCTTCTAGCGAGGGATTGACCGTATCGACGTCTTTAGGGAAGACTACAGTATTGGCCAGTTTCTGTCCGTCTTGCCCTATTCTGGTCAGTGATATATTCTTACCTGCTGACTTATTTGTGCTGTTGATGACAAATTTCGACGTTATCTTGGGCATGGATTGGCTTGCCGAGTACCATGCCATCATGGACTGTTCCGCGAGGATAGTCACATTCTGCATACCCGGCTTGCCACAGTTTCAGTTCGTTGCAGAGCCTCAAGGAGAGTCATTATCTCGTTTGATGACCTGTGCAGTCGAGGAGCCCGTTGCCTTGTGTATCAATCAGTTACCGGTGGTCTGTGATTTCCCCGACGTGTTCCAGGAGATTTCGGGGTTGCTGTCTCACGGTCATATTGAGTTCCAGATTGACCTTATGCCCAGTACCGCGCCTATCTCGAAGGCCCCGTACCATATGGCATCGATGGAGTTGCGCAAGCTGTAGCGATAGTTGGACGAGTTGCATGAGTTAGGATTTATTCGTCCGAGTAGTTCACCTTGGGGAGCGCCGTTACTCTTCGTCAGGAAGAAGGATAGCTTGTTGAGGCTCTGCGTGGACTACCGTGAGCTCAACTGGGTCATGATTAAGAACAAGTACTCACTCCCGATGATAGATGATTTATTTGATCAGCTACAGGGTGCACAGTTCTTTTCAAAGATTGACCTGCGTTCCGGTTATCATCAGATTCGTGTCTGAGAGGAAAACATCCCCAAGATGGCTTTTAGGACGCGTTACGGTCATTTTGAGTTTCAGGTCATGTCCTTTGGACTAACCAATGCACCCGTCGTCTTCTTGTAGTTGATGAACGAGGTATTCTGTCCATATCTCGATCAGTTTGTTGTGGTCTTCATTGACAACATTCTGATATATTCGAGGACCCGTGAGGACCTATGCAGCATCTGGAGATCGCATTGCAGACCCTCTGTGCCCACCAGCTGTATGCGAAGCTGGAGAAGTGCGAGTTCTGGCAGGAGGAGGTGAAGTTTCTTGGTCACATGGTGACGAGGGAGGGTGTCGCAGTAGACCCCTCGAAGGTTGAGGCAGTGCGCCAGTGGAACTAGCCCACGACTGCGTCTGAGATCCGCAATTTCCTTAGTTTAGCGGGATACTATCGACGTTTCATAAAGGGCTTCTCTCGTATCGCAGCCCCGATGACCAAGTTGACTCGGAAGGGCGCAGATTTTATTTGGACTGACGCATATGAGCGGGCATTCATGGAGCTGAAGGACCGTCTGACGTCCGCTCCTGTCTTCACTCTTCCCTCTGGGAGTGATGGATTTGTTGTATTTACGGATGCCTCACGTATTAGTTTAAGTGCTGTCCTGATGTAGCACGGCAGGCCTGTAGCCTTCGCGTCTCGTCAACTCAAGGTCCATGAGCTGAACTACCCCACGCATGATCTGAAGTTGGCAACAGTCGTCTTCGCACTGAAGGTGTGGAGACACTATCTCTATGGGGTCAGGTTCGAGTTCTTCTCTGACCATAAGAGCTTGAAGTATCTATTCTCTCAGTCCGAGCTGAACATGAGACAGAGACACTGGATGGAGCTTCTGAAATACTATAATTTTGACCTCCAGTACCACCCAGGCAAGGCAAACGTGGTGGCGGATGCCCTCAGCCGTTAGTCGCGAGGCCTGGTGGCACACATGATGATTCAGGAGTGGAGGATGCTCAAGGATATCGCAGAGTACGACTTTGATTTTGGTCTGCAGTCTTCTATTGTTCAGCTATCGAGCCTGTCGATTCAACCCTCTCTTGTCGCAAGGGTGATCGAGGCTCAGCAGATAGATGAGTCGTCACAGGATTACCGAGCAGAGGCAGCATCTGCGAGTCAGACAGATTGACAGATGGGTGCTGATGATGGACTTCGCTTCAAAGGCCGATTATGTGTCCCAGATATTCCAGAGTTGCGCAGAGATCTTATGACCGAGGCACATCGATCGTGGTTTTCTATCTATCCTGGCTCGATGAAGATGTATCGTGATATGAGGAGACAGTATTTCTAGGCGGGGATGAAGCGCCAGATTACCAGTTTTGTGGCCGAGTGTGACACATGCCAGCGTGTCAAGGCCAATCATCAGAGACCTCCTGGTCTATTGCAGCCGTTGAGCATCTCGATGTGGAAGTGGGAGCACGTGTCGACAATTTCATTATGGGCTTGCCGAGGACTCAGCGAGGTCATGATGCCATTTGGGTTGTTGTGGATCGTCTGACGAAGTCGGCACATTTTCTCGCGATGCATGTGACTTGGTCTATGGACCGGCTTGCGAGGTTATTTATCGAGGAGGTTGTGAGATTGTACGGCGTTCTAGTCTCGATCATTTCTGACCAAGATTCGAGGTTTACATCTCAGTTTTGGGGGAGCTTCCAGAGAGCGATGGGGACTGATTTACAGCTCAGTACAGCGTACCATCTGCAGACCGATGACCCGACCGAGAGGGTCAACCAGATCCTTGAGGATATGCTTCGGGCCTGCGTGATTGATTTTGAGGGTAGCTGGGATGAGCATCTATGATTGGCTGAGTTTGAATACAACAACAGCTATCAGGCGACTATTGGCATGACTCCTTTTAAGGCATTGTATGACAGACCGTGCAGATCTCCGAGTTGTTGGACCAAGGTTGGAGAGCGCCGTCTTCTACGTCCCGAGCTTGTGCAAGAGACTTCAGAGGCTATTGATATCATCAGGCAGAGGATGCGCACAGCTCAGAGCCGGCAAAAGAGTTTTGCTGATCGCCGGCGTCGTCCCTTGGAGTTTGATGTAGGGTACCACGTGTATCTCAAGGTCTCGCCCATGAAGGGCGTAGTTCGATTTGGAGCGAAGGGCAAGCTTGCCCGGAGATTCATAGGACCTTTCGAGATCACTAAGCACATTGGCGCTGTGGCCTATCGGCTGGCCTTACCACCACAGTTGTCTGGCGTCCACAACTTTTTTCACATCTCTATGTTGAGGAAGTGTGGGTCAGACATAGTCCCTGTTATCGATTGGCAGCCGTTGGAAGTTCTTGAGGACGCTTCTTACATTGAGCAGCCAGTTCGTATCCTTAATTGAAAGTAGCAGGTCCTCCTGACTAAGGTCATTCCCTTGGTGAAAGTTCAATGGGGTCATCATTCTGTTGATGAGGCATCTTAGGAGCGCGAGGCTGAGATCCGCGAGCGCTATCCCCATCTCTTTGATGATTGATTGTATGTTATGTTATGTATGCTGTCTCCGATTCTATATAGTAATGCCTTGTTTCCTCTTCCTTTATGATTTATGTTTCCTTATGATAATTGAGACAAAATTTTTATTTGGGGAGGAGAGCTGTAAGACCCGTAACCTATACCGTACCATTCTGTAGGACTTCGCGATCCTTCCAATCAAATTTTGCCAATCCTCGACCCGTTTCTGACGTTGCACGCGATCCTAAGCCGAGTCCCGCATGCCAAAGTCGGCTCGACCCGAAACCTGTATCTTGGCGACCGCGTTGTCGCTGCGGTTCTAACGCCGTGACTCGCATACCAAACCGACACCCAGTCCAGAAGATACGGGTCAGTGTTCGGTTCGAAGAAAACACCACGCGTTGCGAATTACGAGGAAATCTCTACGAAATGTCCCATCAATAAATCAATCACTCATGTCAAGTACAAGTCAAGTCACCCCATACCCAAGTACAATAACCCATACCTCTCTCTTACACAAGCAAACCCAAAGTCAACTCTCTCTCTCTCCACCCATCCCTCTCTTACAACCCATCACTCCACCATCACCCATCACACATCAGTCCATCACCTCTTATCAACCCATCACTCTCTCTCTCTCTCTCTCTCTCTCTCTCTCTCTCTCTTTCTCCCTCATTTCTTAAAAATCTCTCCCAAGCAAAAAAATTCATACATCCAAACTCTCTCTCCCTCTCCCAAACACCAAGTGTGGCCCACCCTCTCATCTCTCATTCTCACCATCAAACTCCCATCTACCTCCATCAAATTCGTAGGCAAGGAGCTAAGAAGGCTAAGGGAGCAAGGAGGAGCACAAGAGCTGGGTGATCCATCGTTGATTTCCATTTAAGGGCCCACTTGTTGGTGGGACCCATTTTGATCTATGTATTAAATCAATGGAGGGCCCATAGTGGTGGGGTCCCTCCCCTCTATCACCATCTCTCACTCTCTCTCTCTTTATATGAATGGTGATGATGATGAAGGGTGATAAGGCCCACCATGAATCCTATAGTTCATGTGGGACCCATTGGATGAATGGGTTGAATCTACGCCATCCAGCCCATTAGTGGGCCAAGATGGAGGAAACCATAAATATCAGGTGGGCCATGTCCATGTGGGACCCACCTTGGTGATCGTGGGCCACCTATGCGTGGGGCCCATCCGTGATGCCTGTGTTGAGTCCATGCCACCCAGCGTCCAGGGACGCTGGATGTGCATGGAATGCATGCGCTGACATGGTAGTGTACTAACAAGCTAACAAAAAAAAGTAAGTAATGCTTTTCGGGTGTCCGCTCATATAGGCCCCACGTTGATGTATGACACTGATCCACGCCGTCCATTATATTCTTTAGATCATTTTAGGCGTTGAGCCAAAATCGTAAGGTGATCTGATCACCGAGTGGGCCATACCCTCTAAAACCATGTAAAGGCATGCCAGAACATATAAAAGTACTCGGTGGGACCCACCTGATGTTTGGATGCAGCTGAAACTCGGTCTGGACGGCCAGAAAAGTGGGACACACATAATGGGTGGGCTGGATTGTGAATCACATCTCGGTGGGCCCAAAAAAAAGAGTAAACAGCAGCGCTACTGCAGGTGCAGGCAGCGCCTGCGCTGCATGGGTGACGGGCGGGCTGTGGTTGGGCCTCACGGCTCCAGCTGTGGGCCCCCACTGTGATGCGTTTCGATCATCAACATCGGGGATTTAATGGGTCCCCTTTGATTATGGGTTGTCCCAAAAAATCAGCCGTATACGGATCTCAGGTGGGCCATACCATCTTAAACCATGTGAAGACATGCCTAAAATATATAAGACCACTTGGTGGGGCCTACCCGAAGTTCGGATAAGGTTGAAACTTAGTCTGGACCGTCAGTCTGGGGGGACACACATAATGTATGGGTTGAATTTGTGAACTATATCACAGTGGGCCCCCAGGTCACGTGTGACCTTATAAACAGGTTGCATGACAAATATAGATCACGTGGGCCCTGGCTCACGTGACCTTATAAACAAGTTGCGTGGAAAATAAACATTACTGTGGGTCCCCTCCCCTGACCGTGGGTCCTGGACAGATTGGATGTCAAATAAACATTTTAGTGGGCCCCTGGCCCGCTTGATCTCATAAACTGGTTGGTGCCAAATAAATATTTTGGTGGGCCCCTTGCCATATGGCCTTATCAACAAGTGGATGGAAAACAAATATTATGGTGGGCCCCTATTCATATGGCCTTATCAACAGATTGGATAGTAAAATAAACATTATGGTGGGCTTCACATGTGGCTCACTTGGATGCATATGGGCCCATGTACTTAGGCCCATCTTGATGTATTTTTAGGCCCATTATTAAGGCCCACTTTGGTATATATATGGGCCCATGTATGTAGGCCATCTTGATGTGTTTATGTGCTCGTTGTTGGGGCCTACCATGTTATATATAGGCCCACGTTATGAGGCCCGTCTGATGTACTTATGGCCCATTGTTGAGGCCCACCTTGAGATGTATAGGGCCTATGTGATTGGGCCCGTTTAATACACATAAAGCTTATGTGATTGGGCTCATTTTAATGCATTCTAAGGCCCATGGGTGATGGCCCCTTGCAATGTACCTAAGGCCCATTGGTGAGGCTCACTGAGGTGGCTCACTTGCTGAATATAAGGCCCATGAGATACGGCCCATTTGATGTATTTGAGGCCCAATGGGATGTACCTAAGGCACATTGCAATGTGTAATTCTGCCATGATTTATTTAATGGTATTTAAGGTGAGCCGAGCCTTGGGGACAATGTTGGTTTGACGTCCACATTGTACGAGTAATGTTGGTTAGATGTCCACATTATAACTCTCCTTAAGGCCACTGATAGGCCCATATTTGTACTCTGCAGTCCGTTTAGGCCCATCTGCACTTTGAGCAACGTCCATTATCATACCATAAGTATAGTGCTGCCCCATGATTCATGATCATACGCATCATGTGCATGCTTGAGATAAGGGGTGACTGATTATAGCATATGCCTTTGGGCAAACTGTTACGGGCTCCCTGATAGGCGGAGTTGCACTGCATGAACGCATGGTTTACGCAGGACTGTTGCATGACTGGTAGTGTGACTCATGCACTTACATTGTGTGATTGTAGTTACTATATGCCCTAGCGACACCAGGGCCATAGCCTCCATAGACACATCGTGGGTGGCTGGATTGGATACCGGTAATGTTTGGCTCTAGCATACGGGCGCCATAGATGTCCCTGGGTGAAAATCCCTAAACCCGATGGTACCAGAGGATGACTCCAACGTCGGGACCGAGTGGATACACGAGTGCGCGAGGGTCGTATACCAGTAGGCCGCGTCTCCCACTGTGTCGTGGTCGGTTGGAAAGGGGTGTGACCTTACCCGCCTGAATGAGGGGGCAATTTCTAGGTTGAGTTTGACCAGCTTGAGGAATCGGTCCGCTATCGACGAGCCGGGCCCGATATTGGCAGGCGGATAGTGAGGTCTCTTTCGCTCTTCCGGTTGTGCATCCGGATAGGGACGATAAGCTGGCGTAGAGTGTACTAGACCCCGGTGATTATCCAGACTGATAACTATATTGACATGAGGATTTGGAGGAGGATTGGCATGCTTGAGCTGCATCTTACATCGCATGGTCTTGGTATGGCCGATTGCACTCATATCTTATACTGCATAGCCTTGGTACGGCTGGTTGCATTTATGTACTCATCAGCACTATTCTGTATTACTCTGACCTTGCATTCTGAGCACGCTCATATTACGCACACACTTACACCACCCTCTAAGCTTTTTATAAGCTTATGCACGATTGATGCGTGCAGGTGACGCCAGGACGAAGCTGTAGTCTCGCGGCAGTTGGAGCGTGCCGCCGAGCTTTTGGAATTTTTATATTACCATTATCTTGTATTTCCCTTTATACGCACTGTACTCAAAGTTTTTGTTCATAGTGAATTTTGTGATGGTGTTCTTATGGTTATTATTCGTGGGTTATGCTTGGTTATGCTCATTACGAATCAAATTGATATTAGAAATCCTCCTTGTAGCAGCCTAGGATCGGAACCTGGTATATGGGTGCCGGGAGCAGAGAATGGGGTACTACGGACGCTGTCGGCGCCGGATTCGGCGATCGGGAATTTTGTGAGCCCGGTCTCCGAGTTCGGGGCGTGACATAAGGGGCCCCGTCAAAATGCACGGTGTTGATGTTTCCACACATCATGGTGGGGCCCACAGTTGGGACCCGTGGTCCCTGTCCATTTCCACGCCAGCGCAGCAACGTGGTGCGGCATTAGGAGCGGCTGCTGCTTCTTTTTTTTTTGAAAAACTAGTTTTTTTTTTTTAATGGTTTTTCGTACATGGGGCCCACATCCAATGAATCTAGCTCAACCATTGGATTCTATGCCTCAAGACAGTATAAATGAGCCCAATATTCAGGGTGTTTTGGCGTATAGGAATATCAGGTGCATTTTAGCAGTAGAAAACATAGTTTACCATGCTATGGCCCACCAGAAATTTGGATCAGCTTCATTTTTTGGCTCAATGCCTAAAATCAGCTAGGGAAAGGGATGGACCACTTGGATCAGAAACATATACCAAGGTGGGGCTTGTAGGAGTGGCCCACCTAAAACCACTCTTTTTTTTTATGATGTTAGTACACCCAACTGTCCTCACGCTTCATGAGACCTATGTCCAGCGTCCCTGGACGCTGAACAGACGACATGCATATAAATTTTAGGGTGGGTCCCACGTGGACTTGGCCCACCTGATTTTCCTATCTCTCTAAGGTAGGGCCTACATGGTTTTGGATGGTTTGGATAAGACATACATCAAGTGAGGTACATTCAGGTGGGCCACACAGCCACATCATCACATAAGAAAATGAAAAAGAGAGGGTGAAAGAGAAAGAAAGAGAGACACGTGTGATGAAGGGAATCCGGTATTATGGGCCCTCTGTTCTATGCATACAATCATACATCAAGTGGGTCCCAATACATGTGGGCCCACGGATTAAAATCAATAGCCGAAAATGAACGGTCTAGCCATCGGCCACATCAAGGGTCCAAAGTGAGATCCATACCATCAATCGGTAGGCCTCACTTGGCCCATAATAAAAACATGAAAATCTAGCCTATATAAGCACCCACCGTTCGATCTCTTTGGTCTGATGGAAAGCCAATCTTCCTATGTCTCACTTTGACGGAAGATAATGAGAGATGAACGACTAGGATGGAGGATTTTGGAAGAGGAAGGTGGGCCACACAAATCACTTTTCTCTCTTAGAAAGGCTTAGACGTGTACTTCTTCCTTGCTTGGAATTTGTGAAGAGAAAGAGAGAGAGAGAGAGAAGATGGGATGTACGGAGAGAGAGTGATGGGTGAGGTAATGGTGTACTTGACACGAGAGTTGACTTGGTGGTTGCTTGACTTATAGAGAAAGGAAGCATGGGTGTGTGTACTTGACATGAGGTGATGGATTGATTGATTGATTAATGGGACATGTTGTAGAGATTCTCTTGGAATTACAAACGCGTGGTGTTTTCTTCGAAATAGACGTCGGCCCGCATCTTCTAGTTAGGGTATCGAATCGGTACGTAAGACGCAGTGTCGGAAACACAATGACGGTGCGGTCACAATGATACAAGTCTTGGATTAAGCTGACTCAGTTCCACAAGATACGACTTAGGGTCGATCACAAACGCTGATTATACTTCGCAGGTTGCCGGACTTCGACGGGAAGGATCGCAGGAGTCGACGGAATAGTATGAACTAGGATATAGGTCTTACATAGGGAAGGTGTCCCTACCCTCCAGTAAATTATCTTGATGCATAATAGTTTGCATGTAAGTGTATACATAGTGGATGGTGTGGATTGTGGAGTGGAAGACCCATTAGTGGCGGGACCTTACTCCAATGGCGGATCTCTCTCCTTCTCTCTCCCTTTCTCTTTATTTCTTCTATACATTTCTGATGATGTGTGGTCCACCAAGGGGGTTCAGTAACATCTCAGATCCATAGTAAGATGGGACGTCCAAGCCTACCCTTGTTGGACGTCTACGCCCACCATGCATGCATGGGTTGGGTGGCCTCCAAAATGGTTTTTGCATGGAGGATATGGTGAACTCATGGGTCTGAAATTTTGCTAACCCATCAAGGTGGACTCCACATGATGGATCAGGGCAATAAACCCTTTGATTTAATTATATAGGCCAAAATATGGACATCACATGTTGCTGTCCAAATTTCAAGCCCAGTTGGAACATGACTTTTGAGCTGATGTTTAGATCTGTTTGCATGTCCTTCTCTTCCAAATTTCTTTAGGAATTTTGTAGTGTGTGGACCCCACTTTAATGTGGAATGGGGCCCACACCATTTGTCCCATGCTTGAGGCCTATGGGATGGGCTAAAGAGGGCTAACTGTCCATAAATTTCTGAACAGTTCAACGATACTATATGATAGAAATGAGTATGTTTACCTTATTTTCTAGTGTAAGTGGGCCACTCCAGTGGACCCCACTTGCTGTCCACATGTGGGACTGCCCTTCCCATAAAATTTTCAGGGGTTTGGATGAGCTTAGGCCCACCCTATGTGGTGCTAAACATGGGGTCAGTCGGATTTCTGCACTAACCAGATTTTTAGATATGTATTGCTATCCTAATTCTTAAAAATATTTATCATATCTGTAAAATTGTGAAATTAATTCCTAAGGTGACCCACCCTTGTTGGGACCCACCTAACTAGATTTGGAGCCAATTGGGCTACTGGATTTCAATGTCTAGCGGCTGGACCGGCCCACCTAGCTGGACATCCATGGTGGTGACGTCTAGCAAGGCTGGCTGTCCACCTTGATTGTGGCCCACCATGATGTTGTATTTTATCCACATGTCCATCCATTTTGTGACGCACTTGGATGTGGCCCACCTTGGTATGGAACGTCTAATGTGGGGCCCACCGTGTGCATTGGTATAAGGCTGGATGTCCAGTCCATTGGACCGCCCAGGCCCAACTGTGGGACGCCCATGGTGGGTTGCTGCTAGACTTTAGTCCAACAATGTGGCCCACCTACTTCTTTATGTTATTAGGTTCACATCTATGTGGTGGGACCCTCTGACCTTATTATTGGACCACCTGGACTCGTGTCCCAATCACATGAACATTTTCTGGGCTCCAGCAGGCCTATAAAGCTGGTGGAATAAAAATCCAGCAAGATGTTATAAATGTACATGGCTTTTAGGCTGAAGTTTTAAGGAGTGGAGCCCACCATATTGTGAGGACTTTGGAGGGATAAATTCATGCCTTTAATCCCCCAAATTTGGGCTTAATTAATGCCTCTTGAGGCTCACCATAGTTGGGTTATTTAGGTCCATGTATGTAATAAGATTTTTGGACTCTTTAGGCCAAATGGGCTGAAACTTTCTAGATAGGCCTAGTAGACTCTTAGGCTATATTCCCCATGATATTGTGTTGGGTTAGTGGGCTGGATTATACGAGTGGTTGGGCCCTTGATTGCCCACCAAATCAACTATATCCTTATACTAGAATGTAGGCCCAACTTGCTTAGGTAGAACATGATTATTGCCCATGTGGTTGGGGTAATAGGCCGCCCACTAGGCCAACCACAATATATGGATTTGGTGACCCTTATGTTGGGCCCTAACCTCCCTTATGGGTACGTTGTATTACATGTGGGTTGGGCTATGTATGTTGCCCTTTGGACCTATGTATTGAATCGGCCTTGGGCCATTTATTTGAGTCCCAATATGAATGTATGTGGATTGTTATGGCTGTACATTTCTTATTCATGGTGATGTTTGGGCCTTGGGCCTTGATCTGTGATCGATTAGTGATAGGCTACCTTCTTGGGACAATAGTGGTTGAATGTCCACATTGGTGGCCCTAAGGTAGGCTCACTTGCTTCTATGAGTGGTTAAAGGTCCACCATAGACCCTAGCTAGGCTTGTTTCATTTACTTAGGCCCATGTCATTGTCCTTCCTTAGCCTTGTGGGCTACCCTAGACTATCGAGTCCTCAGTAGAGGTTGACTCCTTATGAAAATTTGTCTAAGTACCTAGACCTAGTCCCTTCTTGGATAGGCGGAAAGTACGGCATCGTACATCGCCGCATGACGCATCTTGTTCATCTTCATGACCCATATACATCATTGTGTGCTTGGTTGGCATTGTGTGTGTGTCTTTATGGTTTTGCCATTGAGCAAGATATTATGACTTCCTAGAGGGATGGAGTTCTCCTCTTGAGCATGTAGGATGCTTGAAGCTGATGCATGACTGGTATGCATGTTTCATGCATCTGGCATTACATTACATGGTTTATATTTTCCCATGCTTCATTAGGGTCGTAGCCTCCACTGCTATGTCGTGGATGGCCGTATTTGGACACCGAAAATACCTCTTGAGCATTTAGGGCGCTTATGATGTCCTTGGGTGAAAGCCCCTAAACCTTCATGGTACCAAGAAGATGCCTCAACGCCGAGACCGAGTGGAAAACATGAGCACCCAAGTACCTTTTACTATTAGGCCGTGACTCTCATTGTAGCGTGGTCGGTTGAGATGGGAGGTGGCCTAACCCACCTGAGTGAGGGGGCAATAGCTAGGCTGAGTTTGACTAGCTCGTGAATGGGTCGGCTACCGTCGAGCCTTGCTGGTGATTGGTTGTTCACAGGTGGATAGTGAGGTCTCTTACAATCGTTAGACTGTGTGGCTAGGAGAGCGGCAATCGGCTGGTAGTGTATTTGACCCCGGTGGATTCTCTATAATAGAACTATATGATATGTGGACTTGATATGAGGACTGACATGTATTACATTGCATTGGCATTGGCTATATAAGTCTTTTTATGCATCGCTTCGATATGGCACCCAATACTCATGTATTTCTTTGTATAGCTTTGGTACGGCTTGTTGCATTCATGATTGTCATATCTTAGCCTTGGTATGGTTAGTGGAATTAATAGTGTTCATGGTTCATGCTGAGCTTCTGCATTCTCTAATATTTCTTTCCGACACTAGTATTACACACATTTACATCGCCCTCTAAGCTTTCTATAAGCTTATGTACGATTGATGCATACAGGTGATTCTAGGCAGCCGTAGTAGCTGAGGAGCTTTCTAAGCGTGTAGAGGACCTGTTGGAGTTTCCCTTATTCTGCTGATGTATTTTTCCTTTGAGCCATGTACCTGTATAAAGTTCTAATTTTTAATGGATTTGTGATGTGTTCCTATGGTTACTATCTATGGTTACTATGTTATGATCTTGGGGATGCTCTTATTAGATTCAAACTTAAGTTATAAATCCTCCTTGTAGGATCCCAGGATCAGAACCTAGTAAATGGGTGCCAGGAGCTGAGAATGGGGCACCATGGAGGCTGTTGCGGCCGGAACCGACTTGTAACACCCTGGTTCTCAAAACCCGAGGATAGTCGATCGAGTACGAGAACCCGAGTATTACGTCATGAAGTAGACTAACATACATCTAAATAGCGCCAAATTATATATCCTGGACTAAGGCGTCATTATATAAACTAAGGATATCAAGAGTAACAACAAGGAAGCTTAATACATGTGAATGAGAGCAAAATGAAATCCCACAATAGGGGAAATATTTTATTACAATTCAAACAAGTTACAAAATCTGAAATATGAAAACAAGTATATCCTATATTATCAGTCGAGCTCCAATGGCTCAACTGCAATGGCATAAAGGCCCGCCAATCTCCACCTCAGCCGTCCCTGGAATCTCGTTCTAGGGGTCTCCACCTGTTATCATTCCTGCATTTATTTGGTGCAACCACACTATTGGGTGAGTGAAAACTCAGTGGAAATTTCCCTCATATATTCGACCATAACACATCATTCCAAAATAGATTAACAATTCATATATAATTCACAGGGAAATACAAATACATATACAACACATTCAAATTGCAAGGAGATTGATCATGAAATTATAAATGAATGTATGTGTGTATGAATGTATGCTCAAGTCACAGATCTGGGTCTGCAATCCAACTGTCAAAATAAAAGACTGCCCGTGGTAGGTAGACTACCTAGAAAAGGCCATGAAGGTGAGTACGCCCAAGGACGACCTCCTGGAAAAATACTCGGGGTATGCCCGAGGAGGTATAAATTAAAATTTCGGAAAAGCCTCATGAAAGAACGGCCCAAAGTGCGCAAATGCACATAACCTAATGGTCGAACTTAGGTAATAAAACCCTGAACAACCCAACAAGTTGTGGCTTACGATGAACACCCGGAAAAGCTCACATGTCATGCATGAATGTTATGCACCATGACACTATATACATTATTTTGATAGAAATGAATAACTTTCAACTTTTAAATAAGAGATATCCAACAATGAGTTCAATATGGACTTCCATAATTTCCATACATTCACAGGAGATCTCACTAAGTGCCATGTAGATTTTTAAGTGAGGTCACATCATTTGAATCATTAAGGATTCTACCCATACACATACTTTATACAACTCACAATGAAATAAGAATTTGTAAGACCAAGTCGTTTCATTAAAGTCATGCTCATGATGAAAAGATGACGAGAGGAATTACTGTCTTATTGCCAATTGATAATAATTATGGAGGATGGAATTTCAATCGTCACTTTGTACACCACATGTAAACAAATTCTCATTTCCATATTGTAAGAACTATCCACATAATGGTACCTATAAACTTAGAGATTAGAGAATATGGAAAGTCATAAGGAAATGTCTCACTACACCATTCACAAATAATCTAGTATGAAAGCTTTCTTTTCTCATCATGTCTAATGGAGGTATACACATAGATAAATAATTGTAATTGTGGCATGGAGTTTTCAAGACAACACATCATACACATAATTATAAGGAAACACGGCATTAAAATAATTGCTTCATGGAAGTCAAGATAACTAGGAATTAATCATTCTCAAAATCTTCTCTACATTAGAGATGTAATCCACATGGAAATTTAGTGAATGGAAGAAGCTATGAGGGATGCTCCTCACCTTAAAAAGTCGAATGCTCCTCTTGATTTGGTTTTTCCTTTTAAGGTGAGTTTATGAATTCTTGATTTGAACTTGATTGAAGGAAAGTATCCTTCAAGGATGACGGTTGCAGACAACACCTAAACAGGACATTACAAGATCTCAGTGAGTCAGTACCAAGTTGACTCCGTGGGGATTCTCAATTAACTATGAGTGTGGGGTTTAGGGAAAACACCTATCGTAGAAGCAATAGTTGGGTCCACGATTTGATGAGGTTTCTCATCTCTCTTGAAGTAGCATTCGCCATCAGTTCGAGGGTCATTTTTAGATCTGACTCGGTTGGGAACAACTAGCCAGTCTACCATCATTATTAAATTGATAGAGCTTAAAACTATAAGTTGTAGAGTCTTACCTGATCAGTGATTTTTCTGATTAGCTGAGAGGGTTTGGGTGAAATACTCTGCTCCAAGTTCGTTAAATTCAGGGGACGTGCAATTCTGATTCAGACTTGGCTGAGTTGGTCGCCAAACTCACCTAGAAGCGAGTTGAATCCGATCGATTCAGCAGCTTGATGCAGCATCACCCAATCCCCTTTTCTCTCTTTTCTTCTTTCTCTCTTTTCTTCTTCTCTCTTGCTCTGCTAGGAAGGCCAGAAGCCGTGCTCGACTCGGCCCGGGCTCGCAGCATCTCGAGCTGAGTCGACTTGCTCAGTGCAACAAGGAGAACGACACCCTCTCATTCTCTTTCTAGCTTTCCCTCTCTGGAAAGAATGCCCTAACAGCAACCTTAAATAGGCTTTATTAAACCGTTTCTAGAGGCTTCTATTCTAACAAATCGGTGGGATTAGTTACAGGTTCAATTGTATAAGACAATAAGATCGGAGATGATCTTACGGTATTCTAACAGTATGGATACGATCGGGCATAGATATACTTTTGGGACATTGGTCCATCAGTTGGATGGATCTGATCGAGAGATGGGGTCCACTTGAAGGAAATATGTTTTTTAAAAGGATGGGGAAGATGATGGTCATGATCATGGCAGATTCGGATTGGGTGGGTCATCCCACGATCAGAGGCACTTGGAAGGTGTGGATAGGTCCTAGGGTCATTGTGGGACCCACCGAACGGAAGGCTACTATGTCATCTATTAGCGGATTTAGTTTCAACTCACAACGGCAGTTTTCTTGTTGTAAGGAAAGCCTTAAAGAATGGAGAGAATGGAGGGTTGAGATCGATTTGAACGTAGGGTTAGGATAGAGGGAGAATCCCGTATGTGCCTAGCCAGCCTGACAGCGCAACGAAAATTCTATTTTGGGAAATACACTCGCACTCACTCTACTTGCACTCGTGTTCGTGTACACACATGTTTGTAGTTTCAAGTGAAATCAACAGGGTTTTGATCAGTACGTTCCCATCTCCATGATGGACGGTTTGGATCATCCTAGATGATTATGATGGTGGCCCTAATTTTAAATAGACGGACGTCATTCGTGCTTGGCAGAAAAGAAGGAAAGGAGAGAGAAAACTCTCTTTTTCAAACAAAACTCGGGTCAGCTCTGTTTAACCGAGCTGATTGGTCCAGTGCTGCGTGGGTACACTCGATGGTATACACTCACACTGTGAGTGTGGGGTCCTCAACGATGTTTTGAAGGATCCAAGCCGTTTAGTGGGCTCTACTAGTCCTTTTAGGGTCCCGTTTCACAGATGGGGTAGATCTATAGATAAGGTGGGCCATACTTCTAAATTTTAACTTAGATCGTGGGTTTCTTTTAGTTTGATGGTCAGATTATTCCCCATTTTTCATATCAACGGTTAAAAAGGTCTTAGGGACCTGGAGGAATGCTCGTGAGTGCTATAGGAGTTTATTTAAGCCGTCCATTTGTTTGTGGGAGGTCCACTAATCACTTTTGATTAGTAATCAGCATGTTCAAAAGGTCAGTTGGGCCAAACTTTGTGAAATTCGTTATTAGTGTCAATTATAGTGAAATTATACTTCGACGGTTGGTTTGACAGCTAGAGCATCCTGATCTCCGAATGGCCATGAATCTAGACTCTTGGTTATTTAGTTATATTTTTACCATTCTAATGGCCAGATTGTATTCAAGTTTATCATTAGCAGTTAATAGAGTTCTAGAGTCTGCCTAGATAGGATTTAATGGTCGGCGTTGGAGTTTGGTGGATAAATAGGTGGTCGGCAGTGGTGTACTAAGTAGATTTTTACGTGTCCCCAAGCATAAGCATATATTAATTGGGTATCCAAGGTAACGCCCGAGTATAGAAAGTACGGGGTGTTACACAGCTATTGGGTTCCTTATGAGTTCGGTCACCGAGTCTAGGGCGTGACAATCTTTCCATTGTTATAACACATATCCTTTTCAATTGGGTTTTCTAAGACGATCAGGAATACGATACAACATTGCCTCCCACGTGGCTTCGCCTTTAGTAAAAGGTGAATGAGATGTTAATTCGTTGTTTCGTGCAATAAATGTGATTACTCGACCATGTAAAAACATCAATTTCATCCATCTTAGTTAAACTTGACCATCTTGATTCAAAAACATTAAAGTCGGATGACTTGGCCGAACTCGGTCATCTTGATTGAAAAACGACAAAACTGTCCGTACTGGTCGAACTCAACCATTATGATCAAGATAACAAATTCAGTCGTCTTGGTCGAACTCGGCCGTCCTAATTGAAAAATGTCAAATCGGACGACTTGAACGAACTCAACCATCTTGATAAAAAAAAAACAGTAAATTCGGACGACTTGGCAGAACTCAGCCATCTTGATCGAAAATCGGCAAAATCAGTCGTTCTGGTCAAACTCGACCATTATGACTGAGAGATAACAAATTTAACCGTCTTAGTCAAACTCGACCATCATAATAGGAAAACGTCAAAGTCAGATGACTTGGCCAAACTTGGCCATCTTGATCGAAAGATAACAAATTCAGTCGTCTTGGTCGAACTCAGCCATCATGACCGAAAAATGGTAAATTCACATGTCTTGATCAAAGTCGGCCATCATGATCGAAAAACAGCAAATTTGTCTGTCCTGGTCGAACTTAGTTGTCATGATTGAAAAATGAAAAATTCATCCATCCTGGTCGAACTCGGTCATCCTGATCAGAAAAGGTCAAAATCAGTCATAGCAATGGAGACTGTCGGTCAATCCATTCTGAATAAGGCTTATGGTTGACCGAGGTAGTAATACGTCCGTGAACTTTGGCTAATTACTTCCTAAATCATTTGAATAATTTGGTCACGATTCAAACGATGTGATTCAGACATTAGAGGTGATTCAAGGCCTACCTGTATTTATTTTTCATGATACAGTGGATTCATAAGGAATGACTTACCCACAGGTATATCCTGGTTTCCTTCTTTAAGAATAAAATTCCTAACCTCCCACTCTGGTCATCTAAACTCGATTAACACCAGAGCGTTCTGTATCTCCTGGATTGGAGTCGGATGAATATTTTGTTGTGACAAAAAAGGTAGTTATGGTGCTAGCAGTATCGATGCCAGATTTTCGAGAGAACTAATATCAATAATTGGCTAAGGCATATTTTGTTGCGGCACGGTAAGTGTTCTTTAAGAAAACATCATATTCAGGCTTTCGGCCTGATTAAACAACCATCTATTAATGTTCTCGGCCTGAATTCATAACTGATCAGTTTGAGCTCATAAATACTCCTCTATATGCTAAATACTCCTCTATATGCTTATTCACCATTTGTATATCCCATAGCCAAGTCATTATTATCTCAAAAAGAGATGTCGGCCATCTCGCTTTCTCATTACTTTCATACTGGCTCTTGTTATGGCGTCCCACTGGTCATGCTAGAAAATTGTTTGTATGTTATTCTGTACAGCTGGTGCACATTGTATATTTCTGATAGCCATGTAGTTTTTTTCTTTAGGGTCCCATCGATAGTGCCAGAAAATTGTTCGGTGTTGTTCTGCATGCCCAGCGCATGGTATATATTTCTGATAGCCAAGTAGATTTTTTCTTTAGGCTCCCACCAGGCGTGCCAGAAAATTGTTTGATATTGTTTTTTACACTGGGTGTGCAAGCATGCTAGAATTGGATTAGCAGCTCCAATTTGAACTGAACAACAATGACCTTGAGTGCTGAGGTAGGCAGACACATAGTATATGACCAAGATATGAAGAGATAGGTCGCTTGTTCAGCCACTCATTTAATGTGTAATTTAGATCCGACAATAGTCAGAGGGTGAGGTTTGTCCTCTAATAATGGGTTGCTCCTTTTCCTTCCGTACGAAAATTAAGACTTTTCAATACATATTAAAATAAAATGAGAAAGAAATCCTTACAGTCAGTCAAGAAGAGAAGCTGAAGAACACCTTTCTGGTGACGAAACTAAATCCAGCGTGTGAGCGTAGACTCAAATTACAACTAAAGATTACTAGCTATAGGATTACTGCTACGAATTATGTTAAGAAACGTAAAGCAACAGAGTTAAAAAGTAAAGATTGCGCCGAAAATGTAAAATTTTCCTGATAAGGAAAGTAACGAATTACATTAAGAAATGTAAATTTGTAAGTGCTTGTATTTTAAGTATACTTGGAGTTGCCAAATTTCATAGATAAAATACTAGTTAGATTTAAAGTACACTTTAGTCCTCTACAGCATCTCCTGAAGATTGACTTAAGATCAGCTCAACATCTCAAGACTTAAAGACATTAGCATGGTTTCAAGTTTAAGATCTCCATATATGCCAACCACCAAGTTGTATGACCCTAGAAAGACCTTAGGTTATGTCCTTTCAAAAAATGGTTAAAATGTTTAAAACACAGTGCAAGATCATTGAAGTTCGGCTAACTCAACTTACTTCGGTTAACCCAACTTCAGTTTCGGCTAAGATTACATATTCAAAAGTTTGAAAAATCTGTTGCAAATTCGGCCGGCCGAACTGGGATTTCATCAAGCCCGTAGCTGTTTCAGGTTAGTTTCCAGTAGTGAATTCTCAAATTTTTAAGGGAATTCGGCTAGCCGAACCCTGTATTCAGCTAGCCAAATTTTGGCTCCAGCCATCCGAATTTTTTATAAATCTTATCCCGCGTAATCCGATAATCGTTAGAACGGAATCGTTGGAATTCGGCCAACCGAACTTATTTTTATGCTGACCGAATTTCCAAATCGTTTGGGTATAAATATGGACCTTCTCTTATTCATTTCAACAACAAAAATTAGTGATAAAACTTTTGCAAGTTAGAGAGAAACTCAGGTCCTCCCCGATCTATTATAGAGAAACTCAAGTCTTCCCCAATTTATCTGTCTGGTAATTATTATTCTTATTTAGCTTATTCAATTCCTTTTTCAAGTTAGTGTTAAATGCAATTAGAGAGTAATCTATACTCTACTTAAGAAATAGAGAATTGGATATGCAACAATTATGGTTTTTATTTATTAAAATATATTAGATCCAAATATTCTTTCTGGTTGAGCATATACTACTTCATCGACTCTCAAGAAAGAAGATTGTTGCTCGAAGCCTCAACTACATCTTCAAATCGATATCTAAAGATAAGTATTGTATTTTTTTATTTTTTTGATTAATTTGAGCCTTTCTGAGATAGCCTGGAAATCTTATTTGGGTTAATTTGTGGTAAGCCCTTGAAAATCACAAAGAGGGTCGTTTTGTGGTAAACTCGTGAAAATCACAAAGGCAGTTTTGTTATAATAGCCTGTGAAAATAACAAGAACTATAAGAGGTTATTAAGGTGAACCTATGAAAACCTTGAAATAGTGAAAGCCAAAATTACGAGGGTAGTAATTTTGGAGGTGGAGTGGGTGTGGGTTCAAGCACCGAACTACTATAACCCCTGTGTATTTGTAGTGATTGTTTTATTTGATTCTTTGTGTCTTTCTAGTTTAAAAGTTTGATTTCAAAGATGTTGTGATATAAGGTTGTCCTACAAATTATTTGGTATTAAGGTTTCAATACTTTGTACGATTGAGATTATTTATTCCGCATTATTTCAAAGAATTTGGTATAGTCCTATTCACCCCCCTCTAGGACATCAATAGCTCATCTTTTAACATTGATAGGGTAATTAATAGATAATTGAAAGATAATGTTTGTTTTATTTGGGTTGGTGCATGTGAAATGATTTTCTTTGTTATATTCCTCCTCTATTTATAGCTTTGATTTGGCCATTCTAGATTCTTCCCACGTTTTGACGATTGCTATAACCATTCAACACTATTGTCTTCTAAATGCTTAACACCACTACTTGACTTCCTCTATTTCTCCCTTTGCCATCTATCCTGTAACTAATTATTACTACTGCCTTTTGGAGACTTGCTTGCCACCTGTCCCAGTAATAGGCCTACTTACTGACTCGATCGTATTCCGCTTGGCCGCTTGATCGACCTCTAGGATGACACTCGACTGCTTGATAGGCCTCCAGGATGGATATCGGTTGCTTTGTCGACCTCTAGGATGGACATCGGCCACTTTAGTTAGTTGCTTAGTTTGCTTTTGAATTCCTCCCTAGTACTCCTTATCTTGTCATACCAACTATGATTATGCAAAAAGCACTCCAAGCATCCTTAGAGATCTTTAGCCTGCAATATCTTTCCATTACTATAACACTTGTCCTTTTCAAGTGGGTTTCCTAAGAATGCTTAGGAATACGGTACAATACTAATCGTGTCAACTTCTAAAAGAACATCATCAAAGGTAAATATTGTTTGGCTAGCTTTCGAAAATAGGTTTACTTTTACATGGGAACCACTTTTTCACACATAGTAGCCTACTTGATGGGCATGATATTTTATCCATCCCACATATATTGTTGGAACGATTGGAGATCTAGGCCTCTTTTAGGGTAGACATGGGCCTTAATTTTTTTCTAGGACGTATTACATCATAATTAGCTTGACTAGCCTAATATTGAAAATCAATAGCTTGATTAGACTAACGTCAAAGAAAAAAGGTACAGTACTAAAGACAAATAATAAGTTTTGACCAATATAAAAGCTAATGGTCTTATTAGGCTAAAGAAGAGCTCATCTACCCAATTAGACTCATAATGAAGAGTAAAGGTCCAATTGTACACAAATTGGAGATGAATGGTCCAACTTGATTGATATTGAAAATCAATGGCCCAATTGAGTTGATGTTAAACTTGATTGGTCTGTTCAAGCAAAAATGAAGATGAATGGTCCAATTAAATTGATATTAAGGATGAACATTCTAATTGGACTGATGCAAAAAAATTGATGGTTTGATTAGCCTAAAATTGAAGATTATTGCTCTAATTGAGGTAATATTAAAGACGAATGGTCTGATTATGCTGAAAAAATGATATGAATGGTTTGATTGGACTGATGTCAAAGTCAAAGGGTTTGATTTAAATGACATTTAAGATTAATAGTAATTGGATTAATATCAAATATGAATGGAAAATTAGTCCAAAAATGAAGATCAATAGTTTGATTGGATTAATATGAAAATGAAGGTCCAATTATGTCACACACGAAAATTCAAAATCTAAGTACGGTTGTAACACCCTAAATTTTCGCGGCTCGAGTACATACTCATGCTAGAGAATTCTAGATGTTAATAATGTATCAATTGGGTGCTTTAAAAATTGCACCATATATATAATTTTTTTCATTTAGATCACATCCAATTACCTTCATAAAGGTAATCATTCACGAGACTAAAATCAACTGGATTTATTATTTCATTTGAATAAAATAATTTAACAAATTATTAAATGCCCTCTCAATGGGAGCTTGTTACATCATCGAGTTTGCAGCGAAAATATAAAAATATATTCTTATTCATTCAATATAATATTCCATAGGGAGATGGTCCTCTAGGTCTTTACTCTATACATCACATGTATCATCTGTACGATTAGAGAGGGTTAATGTTATACTCATAGTGATGGTTATCCTTTAAGATTAACAATAATTCAAGAGATTCATAAAAGTAATGTAAGGGTTTTGATACGTCTCGTACTTTAATACTACGAGAGGTATCGGTATGCGTAAACAACCTACATGAGATGTATGCCTAACAAAGTATCTGCGGTGCATCACACTTAGTGATCATCACAATGTGGAAAATAATTTAGAGCTATCTGACTCACCCCGCATCCCATACTACGAAGATTCGTCGGCGTGTCCAACGTTAATGTGGATTTATGCGAACATCCCAAGGCGGCGCAACACATGGATCAAATGAATTACGTAACACGATTTGTTCATGAAGCGACTATTTGTGACATCCAGTCCCGAAAGTGATGTAACACGTATTGTGAATTAAGTATATTGATTTGTACACCACTACCCAAAATCCATGGGATTACATGTTGACCAAAGGGGCCGCTACCCGAACCGCATTACGTCCACGATAAATATTTGAATCACTAGTTGTGATACCTCTAACATATCACTTGCACCAAAGAGGAAATAAATTGAATTATGGGAGTTCTGGAATTTCAAGACACATGCCCAAGCCATAAAAGGAGGTGACATAAAGCTAACGTAATAAAAGAGAAGAGTAGTGATAGGCCAACTAAATAAAAGAGGAGAGTAGCAATGACTAACTCAACAAAAGAGGAGAGTAGCAATGACTAACTCAACAAAAAGGAGAGAGTAATGGTTAACTTAACAAAATTGGTAAAGGCAAGGGCAAGGCTTGTATCCATCGCCCCACATAAATTAATAAAGATCACACATAATTAAAATCATACCTTAACCATAATTCTCAAAGGATAAATAATTGTTGGTGGTAAATTAAACAATTGCAGGGAGAGAATCATAGTAACATGAAAGCAAAGCATGTAAAAGGCAAGATAAATCATGTCAACTTAAATCAAGGTAAGCTTAAAAGAATCTTTCACCTTAGCCTTAGATCTAAACCCTAGGTAGATATCCATGTAGGAAAGCTTCTACATTAAAAGCTTCTACATGAATTACAACATTGCTTGAGCAAGAGAGAGACATCATACATATGGAGAAGGAAGTGGCTGATGAACGTCTACACTTCTCTCTCTTTCTCTTTCTTTCTTTTTCTTTTTCTTTCTCTTTCTCTCTCTCTCTTTCTTTTTCTTTCTCTTTCTCTTTCTCTTTCTTTCATTTTCTTTCTATTTCTCTTTCTCTCTCTCTTTCTCTTTCTCTTCCTCTTTCTCTCTCTTTCTCCTTGGGTGTTGGGAGATTGGGCGTGTGAGTGGAGAGGAGAACACACACCCCTTTTTAAAAGGAGTGGGCATATGAGAGGGGTGTGTTTCACATCCCACTTGGATTGAGTTTCTTCAATTTTTCATTTTCTGACGATATTTCTTTAAATATAATTCGTCCATTGTGTCAGGGTCATCCAATAGAGCCAGGGTATATGATTTTCTTGGTGATCCGCAATTTAGATTGACTTATCTTGAAAATTCTCTTGACGGGTGCCAAAACGAACTTGATCTTAATTAATGGTCCACACTTAATATCAGGGCCCAATTTTGAGCGAAATGTTTAGTTAGGATAGGCAAACGGTTGGACAACATTTAGTGGTTGATCGATGGTGGAAAAAGCTTAAATATAAAATTTCACCTTTTATACCAAAAGGAAGGAACTGACTTCAACCTTCAACGATTTAGGATCATAGATCGGGGCCTAAATTTTGTATAAACTCGTAGTCATGTGATACCAAAGTGTGGTCCAAATTTGAGTTGCGATGAACATAAGAAAGTGGTTAAATCAGAAGATGCAGATTTACAAGGAGTTGGTAGGCCTTGACAGGATAACTTCGCGCCTAAGGAAAAGCCTATCAAAGTGGGGTCTTTATATTTCATACTTGGTCCATATTATAGGCAATATAAGTCTTTCATATGAAGAAAAATATCCTACTATGACTACCCATGAGGATTCTTTACTCGATGGACACTAAAATCAATGGTTATGGGGCTGATTTGTCAATTGGACCACTTTTATAATGATCTAAGGGCTAAATTTTGACATGTATAGTTAATTTATGATACATAGGCATGGTATAAAATTTCATATCTAGAATTCAGGGGTCTAGGTAATGGTATTTTCGTAATTATTGCTGATATGAGAGTTTTAGAAAATCTAATGATTCTACATGGTTATAAGTATATTTCTAAGTAATTATTATAAAAGAACTTATATCTAATTCATTATGAATAAGGAATTATTCACCAAACTAATTAAGGGAATGTATATATATCAATCAACATAATAGATAGTCAGATGACATATTAAAAATAGAAAAATTTGATGGTTAATACTCTTATCATGTATGTAAGTGGGTATATAATTAGTTTTGTAAATGGATGATCAAAAGTGAGTTTTTGAAGTGATCAAGAGGTAGAATATGTATACCATTAGATTTAAGTGACTTGTTCACATGTGTAAGCTTCTCAGATTGTACTCTTGGGTTAAGCATATTCATAAGTGGTGAACATGATGAATGGATTAGAATCTCAATTTGATATGTATACGAGTGGATGCTGAGATCAAGTAGCTAGTTAACTATGATCAGGTGATCCAAACTCAGAGTGGACGTTCAGATATCTTTACCTAGCGGTGAATAGTTGACTTAACGGTTAGTTATGATGGACAAGTGAAAATACTTGGGTATATGATGTCCTATCTCAAAATCAATGGTCAGATTTGTACTAGAGAATGGATGTAAGGTTCGGATAGCTAGATTGGTATCATACACATGTACATAATAAGTTAAATTTCATAATAACACTTGAGAACTTTCAATACTTAGGTATTGAAAAGTTCGAGGTGTTACAACGGTGACCCTGATCTTGCGTCTTAGGCTGCAAAACTAATATTCATGTATTCATTTATAGCATTCACATTAAATTCATCATATATCCAAGCCAAACCATTATTATGTCATCCAAACCATAATATAATAAAAATTTAAGCTTTAAAGTAAACTTTATGAATAAAAAATCCAACTAATCTACTCCTACTAATTCCTTTCTCATAACTTCCACTATAAGTTCATTACAAGTTTACAAATTTAAAATACACTAAGGTTAGTCTTCAATATAAATAGCCTTTCAAATATTCTTCTTTTATTGTTTCTACCTCATTTTGTAAACCTGTAAGAGTTAACAAATTGGGTATGTTAGAAACCCACTAAGATCAAATCTACCTTAATATAGCAAGGAAACTATGATTCAACATATAACAGGATCCAAAGCCAGGATGCATGAATTTATTCATTATGTAATGTGTATGATGTTATGATGCATGAATTTATTCATTATGTAATGTGTATGATGCTATGATGCATAAATCATCTAAGACATAAAGTAAGGAGAACCACTGCTTGATAATCCCATTGATAATGCAATTCTCATAATTGAGATGTACTCGAGGAAACTTTTGCTCGATAATCCCACTAAAATATGAAAATCATCATTAATATGTACTCAAGGGAACCCTTGCTTGATAATGCCACTAAAACTGTGACGCCCCGGTCCCTGCTCTAATTTGGGCAGGCGTGATGTGGGTGGGGCTGGGTGCCTGGACGAGCTACCGCGTTGGGCGAGCTACTGTTGCAGGTGACTGTGGATGGAACTCTGTCTCATAGTGCTTGGGCAGTCGTTCGAAGTCCTGGTTATATGTGGAGGCTCTCCCTTAACTGTTGCAACGTGTTTTAAAGCCGTGCGGGAGAGACCCCAAAGCGGACAATATCACGATGGTGGGGCGGGTCGTCTCAGAAACATTCAAATCATCCTGACAAGTAGCTAAGAGAACCCCAGCTTGATAATCCCACTAAAATATGTAAATCATCCTTGACAAACAGTTAAAGGAACCCCCGCTTGATAATCCCATTGAAACAAGTATATCAAATTCAATGTATTTCATGGTGCGATAGTCAATTTAATATTCAAGCATTCCATGATTACAATGCAATCAAGCAATCCAAACAGTCAGGTTTCCAGCAGTCACAATCATGATGCATGTATATTCAATTATGAATTTCAATATGAATCAACAATGCAATGAAGGATATACTCGTAAAATACATTCAAGATTTAAAAACTACACAAGGTACATATGGGTAATATAAATTCAAGAAAATGCCATATTGCAAATTAAGATGCAAAGAAAATAACAAGGCTATCATCAATAATTAAATGAACTACTCGAATTCTTAATAATTAAATCATATAAGATGAAGGGAAAACCTTTGGAGTTAAAAGGGAAGGAATATGGATATTTCCAAGCAGAAAGGGCTGGATTTAAAGCAAAAGGGCTACCTGAGGCAAACGGCTAGACCTAAAATAACTACGCCAAATTTGTGAATTTAAAACGCAATAAACGACAGATGGGATCTGTTGACAAACTACAACGGTGTCAATCCATCGCAAATAAACGATGGATCCCACCCGTCGTAGAAATTAAAAATCTGATGTACGGAAAAACACACCTAGATTATTCGTCATTATAAATTTTGGCGATGGATACGGTTCGTCGCTAAAATTTATTCAAATAAAAAAACAACATTATATATATATATATATATATTTGAATCTATTGCACCTTATGGTCATCCGAAAAATTTTCATAAGATTCTTTAATGAGAACCTCATTCATAAAATTCAAAAGATTGGCATGAATATGAAACAAGACTAAATATCATTTTGGGTGTGTTTGGATGCTCGGTTAGATTGAATAGCTAACTGAACTAAATATATCGTAAATAGCCAAAATTGAAGTATGGCAGCATTACCATCTTACCATGAAGATGGTCTTCTAATGAGAACCTCCACAAAAAATCCATGTTTCCTTAGAGCCCAACTCCATCCAATTGTTTTATAGCAACAAACTACTCAAAGAAGCACACATTTAAAATGCAAATGTTTTTCAAAATCTATATTATATTTTACATTGATGTTTAAGTTCATTTCTCAAGGATATGATACATGCATTCTTAAACTATGCGGAAGAATCTCTCATCTTCAACTCAAGACTTAAAGAGTTTAACTCCTGAAAATCTATCAAAACCAAGATATATGATCTCAAATTCAAAGAAAAGAACTTGCAGACTGAAATAGAAAACTCTATTCTGTATCAATCTATTAAAATGAAGCAAAGTACTATTTATATTCACAACCAGATGAAAATTGCCACTTAACAGGAAATCAAACCTGTGTTATTTTACAATATATTGTTTAACCCTTTTAAGCACTAGTCTTTGAAAATGAAGATGCCTGACAACATTGAATCCAATTTATAGGAATTTCCATGTGAATCATGAAACTCCGATATAGAGATATATTATTGTAATTTAAATATAAGTCATGCAAACTAGTTATGATTCATTTTCCAATGTCAGTGAATCCTAGTACTACACTAAAATCATAAATTTGTAATGACCATATCTTTAGTTTAGTAACGGATGCAGGCCGTTCCAAATTTGTAACAATATTAAATCTTGCCATAGGTAAAAGCTTAAAAACATGGGAAAATAAGTCATGCCAATTTCCCTAAGGCAGGCTCTCTCCACCCTCTCTCTCTCTCTCTCTCTCTCTCTCTTCATTTCAAAAACCCTATCCCAACCCTTTCTCTATCGCTCTCTTGCTCTCTCTCTCTCTCTCACTTCATTTAAAAAACCCTATCCCTCTATCTCATCCCTCTCTGTACCTTACTCTCTCTCTCTCTCTCTCTCTCTCTCTCTTCATTTCAAAAGCCCTATCCCTCTCTTTCTCAGTCTCCTTTCATACCCATTTCGAAAACCCTACCTCTTTTACAATCACTCTTCTCTATACTATATATTTTTCATATTAAAACATAGACCAAGATCCCATTAAGGAACTATTCAATCCTCCAAATAGGGCAATACCGGGACTGTCAATTGGTTCCTCAGTCACTCGAGCAAGGTTATGGTTGTTTAGAGTGGAGGAGAGAAAAATTGAGTTGATGTAGAGCACGATGAATGAGAACAGAGATGGGCCTCTTGTAACATCCCGAATTTTTGTAACCCGAGTACATACTCGTGTTCGAGAATTCTGGGTGTTAATAATTGAATGAATTGGATGCTTTAAAAATTGCACTTTTTTTTTTCATTTAGATTACATCTAGTTACATTCATAAACATAACCATTCATGATAATAAAATCGACCATATTTATTATTTCATTAGAGTAAAAGAATTCAATAAATTATCAAATGCCCTCTCAATGGGATCTTATTACATTATCGAGTTCGCAACGGAAATATAAAACTAAATCATACTTCTTATTTATTCAATATAATCTTCCACAGGGAGATGGTCCTCTTGGTCTTCAATCTGTACATCACCTACATCATCTATACGGTTAGAGAAAGTCAATGCCTACTCATAGTGATGGTTATCCTTTAATATTAACAATAATTTAAGAAATTCATAAAAGTAATGTAAGAGTTCTGATACGTCTCATACTCCACCACTACAAGGGTTATCAGTATGAGCAATTAATATGTATATGAATGCATGCCTAGTAAAGTGTGCGCGGCTCATCATACGTAGTGATCATCACAATGTAGAATATAATTCATAGAAAACCTGACTCACCCTATATCCCATAACTACGGAGATTTGCCGACGTGTTTAACGTTAACGTGAATTTATACGAACATCTTAAGGCAACACAACAATGCAATTGGGGGATTTACGTAACACGATGTATTCATGGAGCGACTAATTGAGACATCCAATTTCAAGAAGTGATGTAAGACGCATGATGATTTACTGACATCGATTGTGCATTATGCCATCCAACCCATGAAATTACGTGCCAACCAAGAGGGCCGCTACCCATAACACATTATGTCCACGATAAATATTTGAATCACTAGTTGTGATACCTCTAACACATCACTTACATTGATAGAGAGATAATTTCAAATTATGGAAGTTTTAGAATTCCAAGGCACATGCCCAAGCCATAAAGTTAAATAGGACACAACTAATAAAATAAGGAAGAGAGTAGCAATGGCTAACTCAAACGAGAGGAGAGTGGCAATGGCCGACTCAACAAAGAGGAGAGTAGCAATGGCTAACTCAACAAAGAGGAAAGTGGCAATGGCCAACTAACAAAGAGAAGAGCAATAAGGGCTAACTCAACAAAATTGGTAAAGGTGAGGGCAAGGCTTGTATCCATCGCCTCACAAAATAATGAAGATCACTCATAATTAACATCATACTATAATTTCCAAGGATAACTAATTGTTGGTAGTAAATTAACAACTGCAGGGAGAGAATCATAATATCATGAAAGCATGTAAAAGGCAAGATAATTTGTATCAACTTAAATTAATGCAAGCTTAAAGGAATCCCTCACCTTTAATTTTATGGTTGTCCACTAGCAAAGTTAAAGGCCCAAGGTAACTTTAAGATCAAACTTTTTCTTTCATCCCAATCCACATGGTCCACATGGTTCACATGGTTAAGATTAGGGATTAGTTAACAATATTACCAGATTCTAAGTCTAATGATTTTAAAAGATACCTCGATTAAGATATGGTTTACGTGTGTAGTTCATCTTAGAATCTTATGAGGTATTTGGTGTATTATTCCACTGAGTTGACTCACTTCATCGTGGTGGAATTCTCCATTCCCGTTGGTGTGAAAAGAAAAAGGAAAAGTTTGAAAGGAGGAGAAGAAGAAGAATCGGACTTGGAGATCTGAGCTGAGTTTGGGCATACAGTGTCGGGGCAGCAACTCAGCCCGAGTCACCCCACTCAGTGTCACAGCAACCAAAGGAAGGGATCAACGTCCCTTCTCCTTCCTCCCTTTCTCCTTCTACTTAGATGCTCAAGAGGCTGACCAACACTAAGACAACAACTCCCCCTGACTAACTTGGTGCAGCAATGACAGCCGCACTTCTCTCTCATTTTTCTTTCTCTCTCTTATTTCTCCCTCTCTTTCTCTCGTTTCTTCCTTTCTTTCTCTCTCTCTCTCTTGTTGTGTTTCTCTCCAGTCATCGGACGTGGAAGAATTTATAAGCATGTGAATTCTCCAGACTCTTCTTATGAATTCATTACGCACCCCCTATTTGTGCAACCAAAGAAAATGGAGGAATCCCTTACGCATTCCTTATTTTCGTAACCAAGAAAATGGAATGGCATGATCGATGTCTGCACTCAATAGATCTCCTTCTAGATCTCATATTCCTTGTTCCGTGGATCGAATCGGATTAGGATGGCCCATTGTTTAAACGTCTTGGATCTTTGGTTGGATCAGCGAACGCCAACTAGATCACAGACTTGGGCCTTATGATGGTGCCAGCATTCGCCACTTAAATCATCATCTTGGACAAGGAAAGTGACCCATCTTCAGTGATGGATTGTTGATCGGGACGTCTTCTATTGATCTATTGATTAAGGCTTATTCGAATGGGTCCCAAGGAGCTCGTTGGCCCCAACAATCCGAATTTCAGACGTCTTATGTTGGTGGTTTCGCAAAACGTTGCTTCCGTAGTTTACGCAGATGTCTGGGAAATCCAGCATTCCTGTTGTGATAGGAATTCTTTTGATTCTTTCCGAAATCTCTAGAATAATCAGAACTCCCATCTTCAGGGAATGGATGGCTCGAATTTGAGCTGGGTTCCTCGGTTCGGGCACATAGATTGTTGTTTTCTCGAAGAGGCGTTTTGCGCAAGGATTCCTTTCTTTCGGCATTGTGGAGGTCTCCTTATTTTTTGGCCTTCTTTGATTGGAGTCGGATCTCCTCTTGACATGTATTGAATGGCTGAGATGGTTAGGGGAGGCTGCACACGGGTAGCCAGTGTGGAAGGAGGAAGGATCAGAATTCTTTCCAATTTCAGAAGAGAAGCAGCTGCACGCAACCGGCTTTCATGCAAGCCTATGTGCACACGTGTGAGATCCAATGGTTGAAAATGGGCAGGGATTGATCGACTTTAGGTGCTCTACAAGGTGGTTGGTTTGGATCATCCAATCAGACGATCAAGGTGGGCCACATTGCTACCAAATGGGCACTGCTTGTTTCAAACTCTTCGCTAGTGGGAAAGGAGGAAACCTCCTTTTTCGGGTGAGTACGGGTCAAACCCGGTTTGACCCAGGTTTGTGGTCCGGTGCACCGCGGGTGCACACTTGCTATCTATACTCCCCAGCAGATGTGGGGCCCACAGTGATATTCTGGTTAATCCACTTCGTTCATTTATATTAGCAGCTCATATTAAGTCCTAGCCCAAAGGATGAGCCATGTCTAAGGCTTAAGTGGGCCATACTTCTAAATAACTGGGTTATCTTGCGATCTATGAAGGTCTGATGGTCAGATCATTACTAAATATGATCATTGATGATTCTTAGGGTTTCGGCCTAGTTTAGGTGAAAATCATCAAAATGTTTAGTAATCAGTGGCCTAATCATAATGATTAAGTGATGTACATATATGGGAGGATTAGTTGGCTGAACAGTTGGTTATGATGGACAAATGAGAATACTTGGGTATATCATGATCATATCTTAAAATCAACGGTCAGATGGCTTGATTTATGAATGGAGATTATTTCCCAATGGTCATATTCACGTCAAAGAATGGATGTAAGGTTAGGGTAGTTAGATTGGTATCGTATACATGTACATATTAAGTTAAATTTCATGGTAACACTCGAGAACTTTAAATACTCGGGTATTGAAAAGTTTGGGTTGTTACCCCTTCCGTCTTGGATATGGATGTGAAATCCACTGTTGGAGGCAGTGTTGCTGACATGTATAATGTAGATCATGCCACAAAGGATCAGCTCATGGAATCGTTTCATAATTTTCAAGGCAGATCATGTCTTCTTTATTTGTTATTATTGAAGAAATTTACTTTTTTTAAAAAATCCAAGAATTCTCTAACAATTTATGTTTCATCTTTATGTTTCTTATATGTTGGGACTTTGGGTGGTCAGAATTGGATCGGTATTGCTTTAATCGGCTTATGTAAGGATAGAGTTGTTTCTTTCCCCCATGAATTGGACCTAGTTGAAAATGAAAGTGCCTTGGTTTGTCAATTAGCGTGAGTGTTGAGTTAGCAAGACAAAGGAGCCTCATAGGATGATTAATCAAGCGTCTGCCTCAACTAGATGTGCGCTCGAACTCACCACAGGTAAATCTTAGCCTCACATCTCATGTCCCAAAACACTAGGTAATTAAAACCCTTAAAATTGAATAGAACATCCTAGGATTTTTGGTTAGAAACCTTTTTCAAACAGAACAGAAAAATCTTTAAGTTTTTTTACCTTTGTCGATTTATCGATACTTGGCTTGATGAAATCAAACCTGGTTATCGATGTCCTCGAAGCTCACTCGATATTATCGAAATGAGGACTTATGATGTCTAGTAACCACAAAGATCTCTGGATTGAATTATCGATGAATCAATGGACTGCTCGATATCATTGAAGTTTGAATCTCGAGTCCATCGAGTTGACTCGATAAAATTGACGTCTGGTCAGTTGTGTTCAAAAAATAACTAAGGCAAATCATGTGATTCTCGATATATCGAAGGGCTCCTCAATATCCTCGGAATTCAAATCTCAATGATATCGGTAGACCTTCGATGATAATGGATTGGGACACAAATCTATCTAGCAAGTTTTTTAGGTCATTTTTCTTAGATCGAGGGTCCCTCGATAAAATTGATATTCAAATATCGGTCATATCGAGACAAGGTCGATGTCATCGAATTAGAACAAAAACTGTCCAATAAGCCTATAGGAAAATTCCTTGGAATTATCGATGAATCGACATTATCATCGATATCATTGACATTCAAATTCCAATGATATCGATGATGCTTGATCATATCTTAGACCTAAAATATTTCAAAGGCAAGCGCTCTCACATTTTCAAATGTCGAGGAATCGAACCTCGTGTCGATGAAATCGGAGTTCGAAATCTGATGACATCGACGCATATTCGATTTCCTCGACTAGTTGGCAAAAAGTTTCAAAAGTGTTTGACAGATGAATTCGTATCATCGAGTGGCCAGTCGATGGTATCGAGAGTATACACTCGATGATATCGACCCTGCTAGATGATATCGAACTCTATTAAAAATATAACCGTTTTATATCTGTTGGAACCTTTTGCCTATTTAATGAGAGCTTACCCTTGGTTGTTGGTAGAGATAATAAAGAGTGCTTTTGAGTGTTTAAACCCATATCATATACTCTAAGCCTTTTCTCTCATAGGAGTTCATCCTCCAATCCACCCTCATCATTGACATTCAATAGAGTGGATTGGGGAATGAACTTCCACATTTGAGGATCCTACAGCTACCATATTAATTACAAATCATTAAGCTGAGATGCCTTGAATGAATAGATGATTGGAATCGCTCTGTCTCCTTTATAGGAAAACATTTAATAGAGTAGGATTCCATCATAACCTTGACCTAATCCGTCGCTGTATATTGGTATATCATCTGAGTTACGGTTCAAGGAAGCTGAAGATTCTTCATCGTCAAATGATGAGATTTTCATCAACATGCTGAATGGGACTCATCTACTTATCTGTAAGTCATTAGAGTCCAGAGGACCATTGTGATCATTCCTTCTGTAGGATTGGGTCTAAGGTGTTTCTCACCCCTTTCAAGTCCTTATAGGAGGCCTCCGACGGGAGCGTACATGGTGGGTGCTTTGTGTTGACCCTTGCTCTGTGGAGAGAATAAAATTTTAAGTCCTTGACCTGTGTGGTCTAAAACTTGGGTGATTTGTGTTGACCCTTGCTCATGGAAGCATAAACTGGTAAGGTTCCTTGTGTGGATCCTTGGCCTATGTGGCCTAAAAGTCAGGTGTTGTGTGTTGACCCTTGACCATGGGAGCATGAATTTGTGTCGTGTAGACACATTGTGTCAGGCTAAGTGTAGGTTGTATTGGTTAGAGGTGAACATGATTTAAAACCTTTGGTTTGAGGTGAACCTATTGTGAAATCTCCGTTAGTGAGATCCGGTACACTCAAGGGTTGAGTGCGTCTGACAGAAGTGGAGTAGATAAGTAGTCGAACCACTATAAAAATAACTATGTTTGAGATTATTATTTTCTTCTAATGCTTGTGTGATTTCCTTAAATACTTTTATATTTGACTATCTGAGATCACACCTCACTCACAGTCACATCCATCATAAACTATGATTTGCATGGTGTTTACCTTTCAAATAGTTCTATGACTGGATCCTCTATTTGGCTTGGAAGCCATTAGAGTTACTTTGAAGAAATCCTGATACATGCATATTCTCTCGGGATAAGATTGATAAGATTTTAAAATATCATAAAATACTAAAAAGTTCTATTCATCCCCCTCTAGGACATATTGGCATATTCTCACTTTAACTAAAGTGGTCATTACCGCAATTTTAATTGGTATCAAAGCAGGTCTCTTTTAATGGCTTCACCGCTTAGAGAGTGATCTTGACTGAAGTTGGAATCATGTCCAAAAATGTATTAGAGGGTGTGAAATATTGGAACAATTGCCTAGTAATCCATACTGCTCTGAAAGTTGACAATAGTTCAAAATGGTACCTTGATAGCGGATGCTCCAGACACATGACTGGTGATCATACTCATTTTTGTGAGTATTCAGACTTTGATGGTGGATCAGTCACATTTGGAGATGGTTACTCCACCAGAATTATTGGACAAGGAACGATAGCTGTACCAAGTCTTCCAAAAATAAAAAATGTTCTCTGTGTAGAAGGTCTGAAACATAATCTCCTCAGTATCTCCCAAATCCATGACAAAGAACATTTGGTGACCTTCTCAAAGGATGTGTGTAGGATCTTAGATTATACAGGAAAATCTGTCATAAAAGGTTTACGCACTAGTGATAACTGTTACGTTATTGAAAGTACGAATGAGAGTATATTTTCCACAAAATGTAATATGGCTATAAAGAGTGAATCCAAATTGTGGCACTAAAGGTTGGGACATGTTCACTGCCGAAATTAAGCGAAGCTAAGCTTAAAAAATTTAGTTAGAGGACTTCTCAAGATTAGAAAAGAAGAAAAAGTTGTATGTGCTAATTGTCTAAAAGGTAAACAAATAAAAGTTGGTCACAAAAAGACAACCACTATAGCAACAATAAAACCTTTGGATTTGTTACATATGGACCTAGTTGGTCCGACCAAAGTGGAAAGTCATGGCAAGAAAAGATACTTCCTGGTGGTAGTAGATGATTACACCAGATTTACTTGGGTCGCATTTCTAAGGGAGAAATCAGATGCTTTTGATGAATTTGTAATTTTGGCAAAGCGACTTCAAAATGAAAGAGGATATTGCATAAATCGCATCAGGAGTGATCATGGTGGCGAATTTGAAAATGAGTGATTTGAAAGGTACTGTGATGAGAAAGGAATCCGTCATGAATATTCAGCCCCAAAAACTCCACAGCAAAATGGAGTCGTTGAAAGAAAAAATCGAGTATTGCAGGAAATGGGGTCAGTTATATTAAATGGAAAAGATATGGCAAAGATTTTCTGGGCTGAAGCTGTCAACACTACCTGCTACATCATAAATAGAGTTTATCTTAGAGCAGGTTTGAACAAAACTCCATACGAACTGTGGTATGGAAAACAACCTACTGTGAAATATTTTCGTGTCTTTGGAAGTAAATGTTATATCTTGAGAGACAGAGATCACTTAGGGAAATTTGAGTCTAAAAGTGATGATGGTATCTTTCTGGGGTATGCCGCGAATAGTCGTGCTTATAAAGTGTAAAATTTAAGGACCCTCATTATTCAAGAATCAGTCAATGTGGTGATCGATGACCAGCCTCATGAAGGAGATAGTCCCTTGAATGAATTAGAAGATGATGTAGATTCATGCATTCTAGATAAATCAGATAACAAATCTCCATCATCTAATGAACCATAACCAGCATCCAACATACCCATCATTAAGATCATCCTCAAGAGCAAATTATTAGAGATCCCAATGATGGTGTAAGAACTTGACAGCATATAGAAAATATCTATAGTCATTTCTTCTTTACCTCTAAGATTGAACCCAAGAATATTGTGGAAGCTCTTCAAGATGAACACTGGATAAATGCTATGCAAGAAGAACTTCAACAATTCCAGAGAAATGAGGTATGACAATTGGTTTCTAGGCCACTCAATATGAATGTCATTGGAACCAAATGGGTCTTCAAGAATAAATCCGATGAATATGGCAATGTGATCAGGAACAAACCAAGGCTAGTAGCTTAAGGGTATTCACAGATAGAAGGCATTGATTTTGATGAAACATTTGCTCCTGTAGCCCATCTTAAGTCTATTAGAATACTTATGTCTGTTGCTTGTGTGATGAAATTTAAAGTATTTCAAATGGACGTAAAAAGTGCATTTTTAAATGGGGACTTTGATGAAGAAGTTTATGTAGAACAACCCAAGGGATTTTCGAATCCTAAGTATCCCCATCATGTTTATCGTCTAAATAAAGCATTGTATAGTCTTAAACAAGCACCACATGCTTGGTATGAACGATTGATGAAATTTCTTTTGGATCACAAAATTTGCAGAGGTAGTGTGGATAAAACACTATTTACTGAAATGACAAAGGATTCATTGATTATTGCACAGATCTATGTGGATAACATAATCTTTGGTTCAACATGTGAAGATACTGCGTACAAATTTGCTGATCTCATGAAATCAGAATTTGAAATGAGTATGGTTGGCAAATTGAACTTCTTTTTAGACTTACAAGTAAAGCAGTTAAATGATGGAATCTTCATATGTCAGACCAAATATGCAAGGCTCGAATCTGGTCATACTTATCATACTCCTATGAGCACCACACTCAAACTTTCCAAAGATGTTAATGGCAAAAGTGTGGATCAACATCTCTATCGGAGTATGATAGGAAGCCTACTATATCTCACAACCAGTCGTCTAGATATATCTTTTAGTGTGGGAGTGTGTGCTCCGTATCAGGCAGATCTCAAGGAATCCCACCTAAATACACAGCAGGAACTACCTCTTTCGGGCTGTGGTATTCATTTGAAACATCCACCACCATTGCTGGATACTCCGACGCCGACTGGGCTGGAAATTTGGATGATCGAAAATCGACAAGTGGAGGATGTTTTTATATTGGAAATTGTCTGGTCTCCTGGCAGAGCAAGAAGCAAAATTCAATATCCTTGTCCACTACCGAGGCTGAATATATTGTTGCAGGTAGTTGCTATGCACAACTTCTTTGGATGGAACAAATGTTGTTGGATTATGGAATTGAGCAACCCATAATGAGTATTTTCTGTGATAACACAAGTGCTATCAACATCTCAAAAAATCCTGTTCAACATTCTCAGACCAAACATATTAACATTCGTCATCATTTTATCCGAGAACTTGTTGAAGATAAGATTATTATGTTGGATTATGTGTCTACAGAAAAGCAACTGGCCGATATCCTAATAAAACCTCTTGATACAAACAGGTTTAGTGATCTTCAAAAATTAATTGGAGTATGTGCTCATTGATGATATCTCAGTAAAAATGATCCACATAGGTAAATTTTCAAACTAAGATATTCATGGTAATTATCAGTAACAAGTCTAATGAATTAACCAAGTTCGCCTTGGGAACAAAAATGTCAAATCTTCACATTCTTGATGATATCGAGGTTCACAATCGATGCAATCAAAGGGTCTCAGGAATGCAATGTTATAACCACTGGTCCTTCCCAACGGTTGGACTGCCTCAGTTTCTACTAGATATTTGCATCTTCGCAACCGTCATCAGCACAATCTTCAATATCATTATGAACCTGTTTTCGATTTCATTGATGAAGGATCGATCTCATCGATGACTCTGCTATAAAAGAGAAGCATGCATTAGATTTACATCAACTCATTCCTTCTCTTCTCTGGTTGTTTCTCCCTACCTTTGCTTGTCTTTTTAGGCTCTTCTCACAGACAAACCATGGTGAAAAGCAAAGGTAAGCATCTTCCTCAATCATCAAAATCGAAAAATAAGCAACCTGAATCCAATCCATCTCATCTCAATCCAGTGAAAGGGGGTCCAACTACCATAGTTGAACGCCTTGTCCTTAATAGTGCCATTGAGCCATTTGGTGTAGATCTTCTCTTGGAGGTGATAGGGTGGCAGAATATCCAAAATCTTGGTGGACCTTATCAACTGGACTTGATTCATGAATTCTTCAATAACTGTCATATCATTCGTGATAATCCTCCTTGTATTCGAATCAATCTTATGCATCACTCAAAACTTATCACTCCCATCACCCTTGCACGTCTTCTAAACCTCAAAGTCACTCGAATCCCCGTGACTAATTGGAATCTAAATTGGTTGGATGTTTGGGGAGAGATAACACATGCATTATGTCATGGTACCACTGTTCCCCGGAATGATGAAAATTCTCTTCATATCAATAACCTTGGACCCTCTTTCAAAGTTCTTCATAGCATCCTAGGGACAAATGTGTATCCATGTGATGTAAAGGGTAGTCACTTTCTTCCTTTATACTTAATGTTCTTTATGATGTGCATCAAGAGATCCAAGTGTGCCTTCCAACTCTTCTACTAGGGCAGCTCATTCGTATAATCCAAGGCGATCATCAGAATACGCTGCCATTTCCTACACTCATATGTAAACATGCTCATTATGTAGGCCTCCCAGCCACACCAGATGATGTTCATCCAGAAGCATGGTTTGATGACGACGTAGTGCAGGAGGCACAACAGTTATGCTTCACTTCCTCTCTTCTAGTGAATAGTCCTCCCGTACAGCCGACTGAACACAATGATCAACCCTCGTATCCATGAGGATCCAATCGTTTGCCACTATTCAGTTAAGAGTCTATCACCAATCACTAGGATCATCACGTTGAACGTTATCTACTTACCGAGATGGTGGGTATTGAGGATCGGCTTTACAACGGTGAAAGGCACCTCACAGTGATTGAGGATAAAATTGACGCCCTTCAGCATACCAGTCAGCAAGTAGTGGACTTGCTCACCAATGGTGACACTCGCGGACGTTAGGTGCCGACTGGGAAGGAGTGATGTCGCTGCAGCCATATCTGGACATTTCGACTTCTTTTTTTTGGGTGTCTGCATATAATTCTTCCTTTTTACTGTGATAATGTTGGGACAGCCTGGTTGGTTTTGTCGTTTTAGGATGGATGTTATACTACTGCCAATCTTGGGCAGTACATATTTTAGATTTTTTGTTTAAATGGCTAGTTATAATTCATATCTACTTACTGTCATATTTCTCTGGGTTGTTTCAACTGATGCATACATGATTTCTACAAAGAGATGTTATTTTACATCTATCTATTCTGCTTATGCTCTCTGCATCTAGGTTCTCCCATATGCTTCAACTTCAGTCAATATCCATAGTTATATCTGCCTTTGCCAATGACTGAAAAAAAGGAGGAGAACAAATTCATAGCCCGAAGGAAAATTGTATGTATCTATTGTGAAGTGTGGTACAGGTGATAGGGGGAGCAGCTGCAAGAAGACAGGGGGAGATTATTGTTAAGGGGGAGCAGCTACTGAATGAAGTGGTCATTTGCGTATGTAAACTAGATAGCATTATAAAAATATGTAAAGTTCATGTACACACAATTTAGGGTGTGAGTATAGAAGTGGTTCTAGGGTGTTTTGGTGTTTTGTCACATAATTGACAAAGGGGGAGATTGAAAGTGCCTTGGTTTGTTAATTAGCGTGTGTTGAGTTAGCAAGACAAAGGAGCCCCATAGGATGATTGATTAAGCATCTGCCTCAACTGGATGTGCGCCGAAACTCGCCACAGGTAAATCTTAGCCTTACATCCCATGTCCCAAAACACCAGGCAATTAAAACCCTTAAAATTGAATAGAACATCCTAAGTTTTTTAGTTAGAAAACTTATTCAAACAGAATAAAAAAATCTTTAAGTTTTCTACCTTTGTCGATTTATTGATACATGGCTCGATGAAATCGAACCTTGTTATCGATGTCCTCGAAGCTCACGCGATATTATCAAAATGAGGACTTATGATGTCCAGCAACCACAAAGATCTCCGGACTGAATTATCGATGCATCGATGGACAACTCGATATCATTGAAGTTTGAATCTTGAATCCATCGAGTCGACTCAATAAAATCGACATCTAGTTAGTTGTGTCCAAAAAGCTACTAAGGCAAATCATGTGATTCTCGATATATTGAAGGGCTCCTTGATATCCTTAGAATTCAAATCTCGATGATATCGGTAGACCTTCGATGATATCGGATTGGGACATAAATCTATCCAGCAAGTTTTTTAGGTCATTTTTCTTGGATCGAGGGTCCCTCGATAAAATTGATATTCAAATATCGATCATATCGGGACAAGGTCGATGTCATGGAATTAGGACAAAAACTGTCCAGCAAGTCTATAGGAAAATTCCTTGAAATTATCGATAAATCGACACTGTCATCGATATCATCGACATTAAAATTCTAATGATATCGAGTGATGCTCGATAATATCTTAGACCTAAAATATTTCAAAGGCAAGTGCTCTCACATTTTCAAATGTTGAGGAATCGAACCTCGTGTCAATAAAATCGGAGTTCGAAATCCAATGACATCGACGCATGTTCAATTTCCTCGACCAAATGGCAAAAGGTTTCAAAAGCGTTTAACATATGAGTTCGTATCATCGAGTGGCTAGTCGATGCTATCGAGAGTATACGCTCGATGATATCAAATTCTGTCAAAAATATAACCATTTTATATCCATTGGAACCTTTTGCCTATTTAATGAGAGCTTGCCCTTGGTTGTTGGTAGAGAAAATAGAGAGTGCTTTTGAGTGTTTAAACCCATATCTTATACCCTAAGCCTTTTCTCTCATGGGAGTTCATCCTCCAATCCACCCTCATCATTGACATTCAATAGAGTAGATTAGGGAATGAACTTCCACATTCAAGGATCCTACAACTACCATCTTAATGGAAAATCATTAAGTTGGGATGCCTTGAATGCATAGATGATTAGAATCGCTCTGTCTCCTTTATAGGAAAACATTTAATAGAGTAGGATTCCATCACAACCTTGACCCAACCCGTCGTTGTATATTGGTACATCATCTAAGTTGCAGTTCAAGGAAGCTGAAGATTCTTCGTCGTTAAAGGAAGAGATCTTCATCAACATACTGAATGGGGTTCATCTACTTATCTGTAAGTCATTATAGTCCAGAGGACCCTTGTGATCATTCCTTCTATAGGATTGGGTCTAAGGTGTTTCTCACCCCTTTCAAGTCCTCATAGGAGGCCTCCGACGGGAGCATACGTGGTGGGTGCTTTATGTTGACCTTGTTCTGTAGAGAGCATAAACTCTTTGGTCCTTGTGTAGGTCCTTGACCTATGTATCTAAAACTTGGGTACTTTGTGTTGACCCTTGCTCATGAGAGCATAAACTAGTAAGGTTCCTTGTGTGGATCGTTGGCCTGTGTGGCCTAAAGGTCGGGTGTTGACCCTTGCTCATGGGAGCATAAACTTATGTCATGTAGACACGTTGTGTCAGCCTAAGTGTAGGTTATACTGGTTAGAGGTGAACCTGATTTAAAACCTCTGGTTTGAGGTGAACATGTTGTGAAACCTCCGTTAGTGAGATCCAGTACACTCAAAGGTTGAGTGCGTCTGCCGGAAGTAAAGTAGACAAGTAGTCGAGCCACTAGAAAAATAATTATGTTTGAGATTGTTATTTTCTTCTATTGCTTATGTGATTTCCTTAAATACTTTTATATTTGACTATCTGAGATCACACCTCACACACAGTCACATCCATCATAAACTATGATTTGCATTGTGTTTACCTTTCAAATATTTCTATGACTGGATCCTTTTTTTGGCTTGGAAGCCATTAAAGTTACTTTGAAGAAATCCTGATACATGCATATTCTCTAAGGATAAGATTGATAGGATTTTAAAATATCATAAAATACTAAAAAGTCCTATTCACCCCCTCAAGGACATATTGGCGTAATCTCACTTCAACTAAAGCGATCATTACCGCAATTTCAGAAAATACGTAAGCTTGTTATGGCACCATCATAACTCCAAAATTGCACTCTGCTTATTTTCTTCCATAATAAATACAGTTGTGCAAGTTTGGACTTGGTTCTTTTTTCTTCATTAGGAATAGGGTCAAAATAAGTCAAATGATTTTTTTAGTCTTTTAGAAGAACTCAATTTCATGTTCCTTGCCATGCGTTGTTGCTTTGAACTTTTTATTCAAGTTCAGATCTTTATTGTTTGGATCTCTCTACATCGTCATTGATATCTGAGTTGTTCTATATATATACTTGTTTTGGAAAATGTTTGACCAGGTTATCTACGCACAAGTGTAACACCCCAAATTTTTTAATACCTGAGTATTGAAAGTTCTCGAGTATTACCATGAAGATTAACTTAATATGTACATGTTAAGGATCAAATATTGCATATTAAACTCCAATTATTACCTGATTTTATGTACATGATAATGCTTAACGACCTATTTCAATCATGTTTTTGTTGCAAGGTATATTTAGGAGTCTGGACTAAAAAAGGGTACTAAAAGCATGAATTTAACGCTCTGAAGTCACCAAGGTAAGGGATGGACCCCAAGGGACCGAGATTGAAGAATTTACATGCCAAAGATCTGAGAAAATCAAGTGATTGAAGTTAAAGAGGCCTAAAAGTCATCCTTTTTGCAAGATCATAGGGTTCCCACAATCTGTTTGGTTCAAAACTTTATATCTGGCTTAAAGACCCTAAATTAACCATACACGTCGAAATTTAGCCCTTGAATTTTTGTGGAAGTGGCCCAACGGAGAGATCAGAGGGCGTTAGCAATTAAAGAACATCTTGGTAATCCATAAGCGATCAAGGCTCAAACTTAGGTGTTAGAAAAAGCGTGAAAAATAACAAGCACTAGTGAAATTTCATTTCATTTGCACAGTGCAGTTAGGAGATACGGATGACAAAAGTTATAACAAAAGATAAGGGCGAATTTGTAAACAGATATGCCGTGCATGGCACCAAGCAGACGTGAAGCAGATTGTGTTTTCAATGATGAATGTCGTTTGCACATCGGTTGAGCGTGTGGCCCACTTATAGATCAGATCCGTTTGATACTTGAGGCCATGGGCCAACACGACATATAGGAGCTGGTGAACGGAGTAGATTTCTTACCAAGCATCACAATCGACCACACCTACTTCGAACACCAAACTTGCACATGAAGGAAGTTGGTTCAACAATGAATTTCGCCCTCACAACAGCTGACCGTGTGACCCACCTTGAAGTCGGATCTACTTCAAACTTGAGACCATGGGCTATCATGACGTGATGAAAATGGTGAAGGGAGTAGATTTTCTGGGAGAACACCATAGTGGACCCCACCTAATTTAAAACAACCTGCCAAAGCGGCATTCACCAGCACGCTACAACAACGACTGATGGAACCCGATGAAACGATGGGATTCACCTCACCTTCCTACTCCATGTGTGGGTCACCTGATCAACGAATCAAAACCAAACTTGAGCCCATGCCCTAAATTGATAAGATAAGACTGATGGCCGGGTTAGATCACACCACAAAAACTGATCCAGTGCTTACGTACCCATTCCCTGTTTCACACAAGAAGGGACATGCGTAAGAAAGATTCCAAAATCTTCCTCTGCGTAAATAAGGTCAGTGCAAGGATTGCAACCGACCCAGCCACCTTCCTAACCATTATAAAAGAAAAGGGAAAAGGCAAGAAAGAGGCATTATCTGATGTAGAGGAAAAGAGCAACGTGAGCAGAGAGAGAGAGAGAGAGAGAGAGAGAGAGAGAGAGAGTCGAAAAATTTCAAGAGTTTTTCTTTTCCCTCCTTTTTAATTGTTTTTATGTTTCATTAAGATGTTTAGTTAAATCATGTCTATGATTGGCTAGACCTCTTAGCTAAGGCTAAGAGGTGAAGCTTGTAGTGTGATGGGATGATTTTTATGGCTTTGATTTATGTTTATTGAACTGTCCCTGATTCTAGTTTGATTATAAGGAATGCCTTTAGTTTTTAATGGTTTGTTGTGACTTAAATTACAATGGATCTATTATAACTTTGAGCATGTTCTTTTCATTATTATGTTATGAAGTTAGGAAGCCCAGTTGTTCACCATCATCTCATAGGTTTCATCCAACCATGCCCATGAAGTTAGGAAGCCTAGCTGTTCACTATGAAGTTAGGAAGCCCAGTTGTTCACCATTATTATAATCATGCACTATTATTCTCTTAATTTCTTCTGATATAGGTTTCATCTTATTTTTATTATAGTTCTAGTTACTTTCAGATTACGTACAAGGTTCAATCCCTATGGATTCGACCTCAGTCTTGCCAAGATTATTACTACATCACAACCCTATACTTGGGGTGTGAACAAGTTTTTGGCGCTGTTACCGGGGACTAACGGTTACATTTTCTGAGATTAATTAGTTTTAAAATTAGGTTAAGATTAGGTTTTTTTTTCTAATAATTAGGTTAGGATTTTTCTGTTTGATTTTTATAAACTAACCTAACTTTCCTATTTTGTAGGATTCTGAGATAGATCTTCTAAATTGGTAATCTCTTTCTAATTTCTCTAATTTTTTTTTTCTATTTTTAGAATTGGAGTTTTATTTTTAGAAACTTTCTAACTTTAGAAACTAACTTTCTTTCTATTTTAGGTTTAGAACTTTCCTAATTTGTTTTAGAAAATTTCTATTTTCTTTTAGGAATTTTTTCCTTTTCAGAACTAGTTTACTTTCTATTTTAGGATCTCTTACTATTTCTAGACTTTCTACCTTTAGAAACCAACTTGGTTTGTTTTATTTTATAGGTTTTTAACTTAGGAACTTCGAATTTGGTAACTTCTTTCCAACCCTTTTTCTCTTTCTTTTAAGATTTCTATTTCCTGGGTTCGTGATAACACTCGATGTCTCTTGACTGAAGGAGGATTGGTTGAGGGGTTGACTATCCATCGTAGGACTAGACACCACTCGAGATCCCCAAAGTTAATTGAAGTGATGGCTGCAAACTAACCTCTTCTACGTAACCTAGGGCAGAGGACATCCAGGATGAGAATAAGGTGCATCAAGCACCCCCACCTTGTACTTTACGAGATTATTTACAATAGGCGGGGGTGAGCACACCTTCATGCATTGTTTTTCCAGAAAATATGGGACACATGAATATCAAGCCAGGGGTGATCCAACTCCTTCTAAAATTTCATGGGCTTGAATATGAAAATCCGTATTTACACTTAAAAGAGTTTGATGAAATCATAGCCATTTTATACTTTCTTAATGTGTCTGAGGACACGGTTAGGCTGAAATCTTTCCCTTTTCTTTGAAAGAGAAAGCTAAGACATGGTTACATTCACTACATCCCTGATCTATTGGCACAGGGAATGACATGACAAAAGAATTCATAAAGAATTTTTTTTCATATCACAAAATGAACACCCTTAGAAAATTAATCATGAACTTCACCCAAAAGGAGGATGAAACATTCTTCCAATATTAGGAGAGGTTCAAGGATCTTGTTAGTTCATGCCCATAACACGGTTTTGAAATGTGGTGCATTACACACTTTTTCTATGATGGATTGATATCTTTCATGCACCAATTGGTTGAAACGATGTGCAATGGAGAATTTATGAATAAAAATGTCGATGATGTGTGGGATTACTTGGATAGACTTGCTGAAAACGCACAATAATGGGACACATACCCAAAATCAATGCTAAAGCGGATAATCTCATAAAGAAATTCGAGGCCATGGAATCAAAGAAGGATAAGAGTAAGGAAGTTGTTTACGGTATTTATGGTTGTAACAGTCACACAACTGAAAATTGTCCAACTATATCTGCCTTCAAGAGGTACTGACTGAGCAATCCAATGCCGTAAATAATTACTAAAGACCTTTCAATGGACCCACCTCTAATACGTACAATCTTATTTGGAGAAATCATCCAAACTTTAGTTGGAGGAATGGACAAACTGCTATCCCTCAAGGTTTCTTCAATTAAATTCCAAATTAAGGGAAACCTCAAGAGGATCCAGTTTTAAAACACATTCAAGATTAAGAGTTATTCAACCAAGATATTAGATCAGCAATAGGATCACTTACACCATCCATTTAAAGGATAGAGTCACACATAATAATTGGGGGAAAAGGGATACTTCCTGCTCAACCTCTCCCCAATTCCAAGCCGCAATATGAGATAAGTGATCTAAGCTCTTTAGATCAGATGGAGTAGGCTAAATCTATCACCACTCTTAGGAGTGGGAAGACCATTGACAAAACTATTTCGGTTAGGGCTGAAAAACCTAAGGACCCGGAAGAGGATAACAATGATAGACCTAACATTGTTTCACAAGAATTAGAACCAGAACTTTAAGATAAGCCAGTTACTCCATTCCCTAATGGTTGGTTACACCAAAACCTCTCTCTAACTCTCAGGATATTCTAGAGGTGTTGAAATAAGTGAAGGTCAATATTCCTCTACTTGATGCCGTAAAACAAATACCTTCATATGCCAAATTTCTGAAAGACTTATGTACGATCAAAAGACGACAAAATATTTAAAAGAAAATCTTCTTGACTGAGAAAGTGAATGCCATCCTAAAATAAGATATGCCGCAGAAATTCAAAGATCCCTGTAGCCCAACCATATCATGTGTAATCGGGAACTATCAAATTGCGCACGTACTTCTTGACTTAGGAGCGAGCATAAATCTGATTCCCTACTTGGTGTACAAACAGTTAGGTTTAGGTGAATTAAAACCCACCCCAACCATAGTACAACTTGCCGATCACTCAGTTCATGTACCGAGAGGGGTAATTGAGGATGTGTTGGTCCAGGTTGACAGATTCTACAATCCAGTAGATTTTATTATCCTAGATACAGAACCCATCAGTAACATGAGCACTTAGATTCCTTTCATTCTTGGTCGCCCATTCCTTACCACTTCAAAAGCAATCATCAATTGTAGGAATTGAGTCATAAGTATGTCTTTCTGAAATATGACATTGGAGTTAAATATCTTTATCAAATACTAGTAAACGGTTTGAGGATGATGATGACTTCCACTACCTTAACACGATTGACTCTTTTGTGGAAGAAAGAGCGCCTCTGACCTTATCCTAATTGTAAGACCCTTATCCTAATTTGTACTGTTCCGTTGGCTTCCGCAGTCCTTCCAGTCGAATTCTGGCAATACTCGACCCATATCCGACGTTTGCGCCCGATCTTAAGCTGGGTCCCGCGTACCGAAGCCGGCTCGAACTAAAACATGTACCTTGGCGACCACGCCATCGTCGCGGTTTCAACTCCGTAACTCACACACCGAACCGATACCTGGGCCAGGAGATGTGGGCCTACATTCATTCCGAAGAAACACCGCGCGTTGCGAATTTCAAGGGAATCTCTACAATGTGTCCCATCAATCGATCATCCAAGTCAAGTACACACCATACCCTAAGTACAACAACCCATCCCTCCTTTTCCCTTAAGTCGACTTTCTCTCTCCCCTCACCATCCCTCTTTTACAAAAAATCAAACAAACCCATACATTCCTTACAACCACCACATTACCCCATCCCTTGTAGCCATTACTCCCCTCTCTCTCATTCCATCTCTTCAATTCCAAGCAACTAAGAACCCCAAACGTCCAAGCCTCCCCAACTCTCCCAAACAACAAGTGTGGCCCAACCTCTCATCTCACATCCCCACCATCAAAAGCCCATCAACTTCCATCAAAAGAAAAGGCAAGAAGCTAAGGAGGCTAAGGGACCAAGGAGAAGGCCTAGAGGTGGGTGATCCACCGTTAAATTCCTTTTTTTTAGGGACCACTTATTGGTAGGACCCATTTTTTATGTATGAGTTGTAACATGTGAGGCCCATTGTGGCGGGGCCCCGCCATCACCGTCTCTTCTCTCTCTCTATCTCTCTCCTTTGCTATGGGTGTGGTCCACTAGATCCACACCGATCATGGACCCACCATGATGGATGTATTTTATCGACGCCGTCCATCTACCTTATCCATCCATCTAGTGGGCCTGGATGATGAGAAATCATAAATATCATGTTGATCCAATAGGTGGGCCACGTCCATGTGGGACCCACCATGATGTCTGTGACTACCCACATCGTCCAGCGTCCCTGGACGCTGGACATAGGTAGTGGTAAACATGGAGTGTGTATACTGACATGGGCGTGTACTAATAGCGAAAGAAAAAAATAGATAAATATTTTAAAGTTTGGGGTGGGCCGCTCATGCATGCCTCACCTTGATGTATGTATAAAATTCATGCTGTCTATCCCGTTCCCGAGCCTATTTTAGGCGTTAAGCCAAAAAAATGAGGCTGATCTGACTTCCTAGCATAACATGGTTTGGATAATAGAATTTTCACCACTGAAATACCCCCTGATGTTTTGGTACACCAAAACCCATCGAATATTAGGCTTGATGGGTTTGTATAGAGCTATGAAGACCAATGACTGGGTCGGATCCACCTGATGCGGGCCCCACCTGGGAAAAACCATGAAATTTTTGTTCTTTCAAAAAAAAATGGAAACGAGGCAGAGACGCTGTTGCTGTCAGCATCTCAAGACGCTGTAGTCAGCAGCGTCGGCTGCTCTGCGGGCTGGACAGTGGGCCCCATCTCAGGTCCCACCATGATGTGAATCGAATATCTGCACCGTGCATATGGTGGGCCTCCCCCCTAGCGTTGGGCCACCCAAAAATCAGCCATACCTGGAATTCAGGTGGTCCACGCCAAAGGAAACAGTGAGAATTAAACGCCTACTATTGAAACCCTTTTGAGTCAGAAGGTTTGGATCAATATAATTTTTTTTATTCATTCAGGTTCCCTATGACCTTATCAATAGTTCGGATGGCATAGAAAAATTATGGTGGGCCCCATGTATATGTGGCCTTGCCAACAGATTGGATGATAAATAAACATTATGATGGCCCTGGTCCATGTGACCTCACCCACAGGATGGGAGGAAAATAAACAATATGGTGGGCCTTAGGTCTGAGTGGCCTTATCGACAGGTTGGGTGCAAATAAACATTACTGTGAGCCCCTACGTCTGAGCGACCTTATCAATGGGTTGGATGAAAAATGAACTTTATGGTAGGCCCCACATGGGACGCACTAATATATGTATTGTAATCCACACCTCCCATTAGTGTGGGCCCCACCATGGGTATGTACCTCATCTATGCCATCCATCCTTTCAATCACTATGGGATCCACCATGATGCATGTGTTTCATCCAAACCGTCCAACCATTTAGGAGATTATTTTAAGGCCTGTGATGGGATAAAATAAGACAAATCTAGGATCAGGTTGACCACATTACAAAAAATAGTGGGTTTGAACATCCACTATTAAACCCTTAGAAATTTTAATGGCGAAAATCCTTATTACCGCTTATATTTGGGTGTGGCCCATTTGATATACTTGTGGCCCATGTGGTGTAGCCCCATTACCTATTTATGGCCCATTGTTGAGGCCCACCTTGGTTTGTATGAGGCCTATTGTGACGTATGCAAGGCCCATGTGATTAGGCCCAACTTGATGTAATTGTGGCCCGCCTACTGAGGCCCACTTTGATATATATGAGACCCATGGTATGGGGCCCATGTGACGTATTGGAGGCCCATGGGTCGAGGCCCAATAGGACGTATATAAGGCCCGTTGTAGCGTGATTCCATCATGGTATATGTGTTGACCTTTTAGCGGGCTATACCTTAGGAGCAATGATGGTTTGATGTCCACATTGTAAGGATGATGTTGCTTAAATGTCCGCATTGTCACTCTCCCTAGGGCCCAGTGATAGGCCCATACTTGTAGTTGTAGGCCGTTTAGGCCTATCTTCGCTATGTACAGAGCCCATCACTGTATAACATGATTCATGATCATACGCATCATATATATGCTTAATATGAGGAGTAACTGATCATAGCATTTGCCTTCAGGCAGATTGTTTATGGGCTCCCTGACAGGCGGAGTTGCCCTACCTGAGCGTGTGGTACGTGCAGGATTGTTGCATGACTAGTAGTGTGATTCATGCACTTGCATTCGTATGATTGTAGTTATTATATGCCCTAGCGACATCAGGGCCATAGCCTCCACAGACACATTGTGGATGGCTGGATTGGATATTAAAAATACTATTTCTAGTATAGGGGTGCCATAGATGTCCTTGGGTGAAAATCTCTAAACCTGATGATACTAGAGGATGACTCTAATGTCGAGATCGAGTGGATATATGAGCATACGAGGGCTGAATAGCAGGAATCCGCATCTCCCATTATGTCATGGTCGATTGGAAAGGGGTGTGGCCTTACTCGCCCTATGGTAGGGAGCAATACTAGCTTGAGTTTGACCAGCTCGTGAATGGGTCCACAATCGATGCGCTAGATAGGTGTTGGCAGACTATTGGCCAGGCGGATAGTGAGGTTTCTTACGCTCACTTGGACTGTGTGGCTGGAAGACCGACAGTACCATTTGGAGTGTACTAAACCCTGATGATTATCCAGACTGAGAACTGTACTGATTTGATGATCTAGTGAGGAGCTGCATTGATATGTGGATGTGGATTGGCATGCTTGACTTGCATTATGTATCGCATGGCTTTGATATGGCTGATAGCATTTATATTCTACATTGCATAGCCTTGGTACAGCTGATTACATTCATATACTCATCAGCATGACTCCGCATTACTCTGACCTTGCATTCTGAGTACGCTTATATTACGCACACACTTATACCACCCTTTAAGCTTTTTATAAGCTTATGCACGATTGATGCGTGCAGGTGATGCCAAGACGCAACCGTAACATAGTAGCAGCAGGAGCGTACAGCCGAGCTTTTGGAGTTTTAGTTATTAGTACTATCTTGTATTTCCCTTCATATGCATTGTACTCAAAAGTTTTTTATCATAGTGGATTTTGTTATGGTGTTCTTGTGGTTGTTGTTTGTGGGTTATGCTTATAGTTATGCTCATTACAAAATAAATTAATGATTAGAAATCCTCCTTATAGCATCCCAAGATTGAAACCTGGTGTATGGGTGCCAGGATCTGAGAATGGGGTACTACGAAGGCTGTCGGCGCCGGATTCGGCGATCGAAAATTTTGTGAGCCCGATTTTCGAGTTCAGGGCTTGACAAAAGTTGGTATCAGAGCATAACTTAAGAATAATCAATAACAACATCACATGTTTGCTATAAGTTTAGAATTATTAGGTTCCGAGTGCGAAACCTTCCGATTGAGTTCCCTAACATGCGATTCTTAAGGTTGATTAGTGTCCTTATTCTTCCTATAGAACATGCCGCGCAGGAGAGTGACTCAATCGACTCCCGCTCCACCACCTGAGGCTCCAACTTTACCACCTATGCCTCCCATTCCACCACCAAAGATCCCTATCCCTTGCCTGAGGATGACATTCCTCCACCTGAGACTGGTACAGATTCGATCGTACTTGTGAGTGTCTCTCAGTTATAGTAGATGCAGGCTGTGACGGTTACACTTTAAGGACAGGGTAGGCACCCAGTTGTTTCTCTAGCCCAGGTCGAACAAGAGCGTGCGAGCGCCCTTCTTCGAGAGTTCAAACAGCTTGATCCTGCGCGTTTCCAGGACTAGTCAGATCCGACTGCAACCGAGAGATGGCGCTCCGATGTGGAGAAGATCTTCGATACTATGCCATGTACAACCCAGAAGCGAGTCCCGTTGGTTGTATTCCTTCTCTAGGGTGAGGCAGAGCATTGGTGGACCTCCATTACTCGTGTTGCAGGACCTGAGTATGTCTAGACATGGGAGGACTTTATCGACTGATTCGAGGAGCAGTGCTTCCCTAACCACATTCGACGTTAAAGAGCACTGGAGTTTGAGACTTTGGTACAGAGGGCCATGACCGTGGTGTAGTACGTGGCCCATTTCATGGCGCTATCGAGATTCACACCGTATTTGGTTGAAGATGAGGGGCAGAAGGCCCGCCGTTTCAAGAACGACTTACATTACGGTCTTCGAGGCTGTGTTATTGGGCATGAGCTCCTGACTTTTCAAGCGGTAGTACGGAGGGCTCAGATTTATGAGACTGAGTGAGCCGGTACACAGGCCTATCGAGATCAGAGGAGGGGTTAGAACAGGTAGGCCCCCTCCAGTAGCTCCCAACAGCATTGACGGCCACAGAGGTACAAGAGCCACCCACCTGCTAGAGCACCAGTAGCACTTCCAGCGCCACCCCACCAGCCATTTATAGGGACTTATTTTGGATGTGGTAGGACAAGGCACCGCCTATTTGAGTGCCATCGCCCTCATCTGCAGCAGCCAAGAGCACCACAGCAGCTTCCATAGCAGCAGCCGAGAGCACCGCAGCAGCCCACATAGTAGTAGCGACCCCATCAACAGCGACCATAGCCACATCAGTCGTCGAGCAGCAGCAGCAAAGACAGTAGTATAGGATGTCGTAGAGGCAGCAGCAACACCAGGGACCTCAGAGGGGACAGGCACCTCCCCAGCCAACTCAAGCTAGATTTTATCTAGCTCAGCAGGACCCGCAGACCTCTGGAGGAGTCGTTGAAGGTATACTTCCTGTCTCTTCATGCATCGCCCGAATATTATCTGATTCTGGTGCTTCGCACTCATTCATGCCTGAGAATTTTTGTCAATCGACTGGATTGCCAACAGAGCTTGCTATTGAGGGATTGACCGTATTAACGCTCTTGGGAAAGACTACAATACTGGGCCATTTTTGTTCGTCTTGCCCTATTCTGGTCGGTGATATCTTTTTGCCCGCTGACATGTTAGTGTTGTCGATGATAGGCTTCGATGTTATCTTGGGCATGAATTGGCTTGCCAAGTACCACGTCATTTTGAATTACTCCATGAGGACAGTCACATTCAGCATACCTGGCTTGCTATAGTTTCAGTTCGTCGCAGAGCCCCGAGAAGAGCCATTGTCTTGCTTGATGTCCTATGTAATTGTAGAGCCCGTTGCCTTGTGTATCGATCAGTTGCCGGTGGTTTATAATTTTTTCATCGTGTTCCAGTAGATTTCGGGGTTACCGCCACGCCATCATGTTAAGTTTTAGATTGATCTTGTGCCCGGTACCACGCCTATCTCGAAGGCCTCTTACCGTATGACATCGATGGAGTTACGTGAGCTGCAGCGACAGTTAGACGAGTTGCTTGAGATGTGATTCATCTGTCCGAGCAGTTCTCCATGGGGAGCATCGGTACTCTTCGTCAGGAAGAGGGGTGGTTCGTTGAGGCTCTGCGTAGATTACCGCGAGCTTAACTAAGTCACAATTAAGAATAAGTACCCGCTCCTAAAGATAGATGATTTGTTTGATCAGCTGTAGGGTGCACAGTTCTTTTCAAAGATTGACCTGCATTCTGGTTATCATCAGATTCGTGTTCGAGAGGAGGACATCCTGAAGACGGCTTTCAGAACGTGTTACGGTCATTTTGAGTTTCAGGTCATGTCCTTTGGACTGACCAATGCACCCGCGGTCTTCATGCAGTTGATGAATGAGGTCTTTTGTCCATATCTTAATCAGTTTGTTGTGATCTTCATCAACGATATTCTAATATATTTGAGGACCCGTGAGGACCATATGCAGCATCTGAAGATCGCTTTGCAAACCCTCCGTGCCCACCAGTTGTATACGAAGCTAGAGAAGTGTGAGTTCTTACAGGAGGAGGTAAGATTTCTCAGTCACGTGGTGACGAGGGAGGGTGTCACAGTGAACCCCTCGAAGGTTGAGGCAGTGTGTGAGTGGGGCCAACCCACGACTACGTCCGAGATCTGCAGTTTCCTTAGTTTAGTGGGATACTATTGGCGTTTCATTAACGGCTTCTCCCGTATTATAGCCCCGTTGACCAGGTTGACTCAGAAGGGTGCAGATTTTGTTTGGACTGACGCATGTGAGTGGGCATTCGTGGAGCTGAAGGACTGTCTGACGTTCGCTCCTGTCCTCACTCTTCCCTCTATAAGTGATGGATTTGTTGTGTCTACCGATGCCTCACGTATTGATTTTGGTGTTGTCCTGATGCAGAACGGTAGGTCTGTAGCCTTCGTGTAACGCCCTGAAAATCGGGGGTCGAGTGTAACTCAACTCCCGAGTTCCAACGCATCACTTATGCAACATATTTAATGATATTTGAATGTTGTCTGTGTTAGAGCAGTAAACATGAATGAGATTATACCAAAGCAGTAATTCATACTCCAGATCAGTTGTATAAAAGCAAGCGGAAGACTGAACTGTATAAATATGTATGTAAAGAAACAAAATAATCGATTCATTATCCAGAGTATAAATCCTTCTGAGTCACAATATACATGTCTGTCTATATAAACAAAATGTCAAAATACTAGGTACAATCTCTGTATCCCATCGATCCGTGACTTAGTCTAAGCGCGCGGGCGAACTGCATATACGAGAACTCCTCCTGGTCCTCGTCGTAATCGGGCTCCGCCTCTAGAATAGCCGGATCGCCTATACCTGAGACAGAGTCTGGTTGGTGTGCGCAACACCGTCCCGTAACGTGGGAGTGAGTAGCTAACTCAGTGGAACAGTAAGATATAAGTTATCATGTTACCAATACAGTCAAGCAGTAATGATAAAGCAGTAAATCAAACACTCCTAGCTACTCTGATTAATGCAAGTATGAATGCAAGTATGATGAATGCCCTCTCCGACATACTCCCTCAAGCGACACCATCTCACGTTCGCGCATGCTTACATCCCACAGTGCTCCACATCTTCCAGGCACATGCGATGCATGATGAGTATGATTACCGAGTTTTTAATTAGTTCATTTCAAACAGCAGGATTGGGAAACTAAGGTACCTCCCTTGTATCATATCCAAACATGATCCAATCTAGGGTCGTCAGTCCTAGTTAATATCAGACGATAGTGTATTTTCTAGGTCACTGCAGAGGCTGCCAGGGCTATTACGCACAAAGGTTGCACCACTCCCCATCACCCCTTAAACGATTCATCACGATACAACTATACGAGAAACAGGCCTAGTTCATATTCTATATGTCGCGGCGAACCCTAAGGCACGCTGCAGCAACTTCGAGAATATGCTCGCGGTCCACTACAAAGGGTTGCTGTGGTGTACACACAAAGACCGCACCACTCCCCATCACCTTATCGGTGTAGGCCGACGGCGCGAATATAGTGTCCCATACCACCATAATCGGCTCACGAGTTGAGTTGCTCACCTTTGGTCACTACGGGAGGCACGTAGCCCGGCGTAGGCCGACGGCTCGACCACGGTGTCCCATACCACCATGCCCGGCTCATGAGTCTTAGCGGATCGAGGTACCATGGTTAACGGGATTTTCACCGGTAAGTTTGGTACCCTAGGTTCAAGCATTAGCGACGGACATTGTGAACATACATAAGGCATACGGTTTACATCGACATGTTCGGCTAGCTCGAGCGCACAACAAGTTGGGCGATATGAGGCGCAGAAGCACCTCGTGTGGCCAACCACTATCGCCAACCGAAGTACGACACGGGTTCACCAACACATCGTGCGTGGCAGAACGAATCCCAACCACATCTTCAAATCTGATACCGGATGCCTGGACTACAAACATAGTCCCAAGCTCAGTCAAACCCTAACCATAGCATGTGAAATACGGCATGATAATGTGGTAATTCAAGAACACTAGTAAGCATATTAAAAAGCATAACATGAAGCATGTTAATAAACAAGTCACAAGGCATGTTCAAAGCATGGTATAAAGCATTATGTAAATATGTATACAAATACTTACATTTCGTAGGCGAGTGGTTAGAGTGAACAACCACATAGAGAGTGTCGTATGTGACTCTAAGGTAGCCGAGAATCCCACCTCAGCACCTACCTAAGATTCTAACACTTAAGCACTTGCACTCACAAGTGAATTCTCCAACACTTGGAATACAATAGTTCAACATACATGACGTATGCTAGGGAAGTGTGTACTAGGGTTGTCCCTTTACCGAGCTAGTATTTTATACATATACAACATATTCATACAGCAAATAAACATAGCAAACACATCAGCAAATTTTATACGTATAGGGTACTTTCACGTATACTCAATTTCGACATACATAGTGTTTACAAAGGAACATAGGTTTAGTGATTCTTTTCGCCAAGCTAGTATTTTAATCATGTATTGTATAATCATACATTAAATACATATGTCAAACATTATTCCAAAAGAAATACGTATACGGTATTTCTACAATACGTAATTTCGACATACGGCGCATTTACAAGTAAACATATAATTTGGCGATTCCTTTCGCCAAACTAGTATTTTATTCATATGTTATATAATTAAACATTAAATAAACATGTCAAGCATTTGTCCAAAAAAAATACGTATACGGTATTTCTACGTATACCTAGAATATGTGAAATTCCATATTTCACACCGTTAATCAAAACAGGAAACGGAAGGCACTTTGTACATGTGCAATTGCAAGCAGATCATGAATCTACCATTATCTGACATTGAAAGCGTTGAAAACCGTAACTTATAAGCTTAAAGTCCTCACCTTTGCCTTTGGAAACGGAACGAATCAGCAAGGGTGATAGATCTTCCGTCTACGGGCGATTTCGAGCCTAAAGAGCGGAATCGGTTAGTCGGTATACATCCCACCTCGATTCCACCGCAAATCAGACCTAGGGTTAGGTTTTCTTACCTTCAAATGAGGTGGAAAACACCGAGAAAGCGTCTAGATCAGAGAGATGTAGGCCGTGTAGCAAGCCAAAGCAGCAGGAGGAAGATCGGCAACGATCTCCAAGTCTTTCCCTCTCTTTTCTCTCTCTCCCTCTAGGGTTTCTTGCAAAATTCGTATGGCTGTGAGAGGGGCTGCTCTAAGCTCCTTTTATAGCCTCAAACATTACGAAAATAGACTTAGGTTCATGGGGTACTGCCTATATAAGATTTTCGACGCTTTTCCAGCTCAAAAGGGGAGTTCTGGTAGCCCTCTTTGAACCAAACGTCAGAATTAAACTTATCATCAATGGATCTACGTGGGATTACATTTTTGACTCATTCGGATGCGCAGATCGCACGTGGCGGACCGATTTCAATTCGACGGTCAGTGGGCCACGATCAGAAATTCCAAGTACATGTAAATGTTCCTGAAATTTTTCTTAATCCGAGGGTGTAATTTGGTCTGATTCTGACGGTCAGGTTGCTTAATACTGACGCGTCAACGAACGATGCCAGATCACTATTCCAGATATTTATTTCGGCTTGTGAATAGTGTTTTTCACACTACCTCGCTCCGATGCGAAACGAATGGCCGTGGAATATCGGATAAGGTGATTTTGAGATGATTGTTAAGCCCAGTGGGGCGGTCCTAGTTCCTTAACTTCGGGTTAATCGAATCCCGATGTGCGATCCAGACCTAATTACGAAGTTTCGTTTCATTCCCGAGAGCAGACGGGAAATGAGTTTGGTTCTAAACTTTAGGGTAACCTAGCGTCACTTGTTCTGCAAGTTTTGGGTCTTGCAGATCGTATTTAAAGCGATCCTAATGGATTTCATAACTAATTGAGTTTAGTACTTAGTTAACTTTGTTAAATTTCTAAAGGATTTAATCCTACGTGATTTCTGGTCGAGGTGGTACTCGACCCAATGTACGAAAATTTTCAGGTCGTTACACTTCGTGTCTCATCAGCTTAAGGTCCATGAGCTGAACTACCATACGCATAATTTGGAGCTGACAGCAGTCGTCTTTACACTGAAGGTGTGGAGACACTATCTCTATGGGGTTAGGTTCAAGCTCTTCTCTGACCACAAGAGCTTGAAGTATCTATTCTCTCAGTTTGAGTTGAACATGAGGCAGAGACACTGGATGGAGCTTCTGAAGGGTTATGATTTTGACCTCCAGTACCACCCAGGCAAGGCGAATGTGGTGGCAAATGCCCTCAGCCGTCAGCCATGAGGCTTGGTGGCACATATGATGATTCAGGAGTGGAGGATGCTAGAGGATATAACAGAGTACGACTTTAATTTTGGTCTGCAGTCTTCTATCGTTCAGCTATCGAGCCTATCGATTCAACCCTCTCTTATCACAAGGGTGATTGAGGCTTAGCAGACAGATGAGTCGTTGTAAGATTACCGAGCAGAGGTAACATTTGAGAGTCAGACAGATTGGCAGATTGGTTCTGATGGTGGACTTCGCTTCAGAGGCCGATTATGTATCCCGGATATTCCTGAGTTACGCAGAGATCTTATGACCGAGGCACATCAATCGCGGTTTTCTATCCACCCTAGCTCATCGAAGATGTATCGTGACATGAGGAGATGGTATTTTTAGACGGGGATGAAGCGCTAGATCACCAGTTTTGTGGCCAAATGTGACACATGCCAGCATATCAAGGCTGATCATTAGAGACCCCCTGGTCTATTGCTGCGGTTGAGCATCCTGACGTGGAAGTGGGAGCATGTGTCAATAGATTTTATTATGAGCTTGCCGAGGACTTACTATGGTCATGACGCCATTTGGGTTGTCTTTGATCATCCGACAAAGTTGGTACTTTTTTTGCGATTCGTACAACTTGGCCTTTGCACCGACTTGCGAGATTATTCATCGAGGAGATTATGAGACTGCATGGCGTTCCAGTCTCGATCGTTTCTTAACGAGAAGAGACCTTAGGTTCACGTCTCAGTTCTGGAGGAGCTTTCAGAGAGCTATGGGCACTGATTTGCAGCTTAGCACTGCGTATCACCCATAGATTGATGGCCAGACTGAGAGGGTCAACCAAATCCTTAAGGATATGCTTCGGGCCTGCGTGATTGACTTTGGGGATAGCTGGGATGAGCATCTGCGATTGGCTAAGTTCACATACAATAACAACTATTAGGCGACCATTGGCATGGGTCTTTTTGAGGCATTGTATGGCAGACCGTGCAGATCTCTGAGTTGTTAGACCGAGGTTGGAGAGCGGCGCTTCCTAGGTCCCGAGCTTGTATAAAAGACATCAGAGGCTATTGATATCATCAGGCAGAGGATGCGAACAGCTCAGAGCTGGCAGAAGAGTTTTGCTGATCGCCAGCATCATCCCTTGGAGTTTGCTATAGGGGACCATGTGTATCTCAAGGTCTTGCCCATGAAAAGCGTAGTTCAATTTGGAGTGAAGGGCAAGCTTGCCCCAAGATTTATAGGACCTTTCAAGATTATTGAGCGCATTGGCGCTGTGGCCTATCAGCTTGCCTTGTCATCTCAGTTGTCTGGCGTCCACAACGTTTTCCACATCGTTATGTTCAGGAAGTGTGGGTCAGACATCGTTCTTGTTATTGATTGGCAGCTGTTGGAGGTTTATGAGGATGCTTCTTACATTAAGCAGTCAGTTCGTTACCTTGATCGAAAGGAGTAGGTCCTCCGGACCAAGATCATTCCCTTGACGGAAGTTCAGTGGGGCCACCATTCTGTTGATGAGGCATCTTGGGAGCGTGAGGGTGAGATTCGAGAGCGCTATCCCCATCTCTTTGATGATCATATATTGTAACTTATATGCTGTCTTCAATTTTATATGACAATGCATTTTTTCCTCTTCTATTATGAGTTATGTTTACTTGCAATGATTATGTAAATTTTGAGGATGAAATTTTTATTTGGAGGGGAGAGTTGTAAGACCCTTATCCTAGTCCGTACCTTTCCATTGGCTTCTGTAGTCCTTCCGGTCGAATTCCGGCAATCCTCGACCCATATTCGATGTTTGTGCGCGATCCTAAGCCTGGTCCCACATACCGAAGCCGGCTCGAACCGAAACATGTACCTTGGCAACCTTGCCATTGCTGCGGTTCCAATGCTACGACTCGCACATCGAACCGATAAAAAAGCCAGGAGATGTGGGCCTGCGTTCATTCTGAAGAAACGCCGCACGTTGCAAATTTCGAGGGAATCTCTATAATGTGTCTCATCAATTAATCATTCAAGTCAAGTACACACCATACCCTAAGTACGACAACCCATCCCTCCTTTTCCTTTAAGTCAACTCACTCTCTCCCCTCACCATCCCTCTTTTACAAAAAATCAAACAAACCCATACATTCCTTACAACCACCACATCACCCCATCCCTTTTAGCCATTACTTCCCTCTCTCTCTCATTCCATCTCTTCAATTCCAAGCAACTAAGAACCCCAAATGTCCAAGCCTCCCCAACTCTCCCAAACAACAAGTGTGGCCCACCCTCTCATCTCGCATCCCCACCATCAAAACCCAATCAACCTCCATCAAAAGAGAAGGCAAGCTAAGGAGGCTAAGGGACCAAGGAAAAGGCCTAGAGGTGGGGTGATCTACCGTTAAATTCCTTTTTTTAAGGATCACTTGTTGGTGGGACCCATTTTTTATGTATAAGTTGTATCATGTGGGGCCCATAGTGGTGGGGCCCCACCATCACTGTCTCTTCTCTCTCTCTCTCTCTCTCTCTCTCTCCTTTGCTATGGGTGTGGTCCACTAGATCCACACCGATTGTGGACCCACCATGATGGATGTATTTTATCGACGCCGTCCATCTGCCTTAACAATGCCATCCAGTGGGCTTGGATGATGAGAAATCACAAATATCATGTTGATCCAATAGGTGGGCCACGTCCATGTGGGACCCACCATGATGACTGCGACTACCCAAGTCGTCCAGCGTCCCTAGACACTGGACGTAGGTAGTGGAAAGCATGGAGTGTGTATACTAACATGGGCATGTACTAACAGCAAAAGAAAAAAAAAGATAAATATTTTAAAGTTTGGGGTGGGCCGCTCATGCAGGCCCCACCTTGATGTATATATAAAATCCACACCGTCTATCCCGTTTCACAGCCTATTTTAGGCGTTAAGCCAAAAAAATGAGGTTGATCCGACTTCCTGGCCTACCATGGTTTGGATAATAGAATTTTCACCATTGAAATACCCCCCTGATGTTTCGGTATGCCAAAACCCATCGAATATTGGGCTTGATGGGTTTGTATAAAGCTATGAAGACCAATGACTGGGTCGGATCCACCTGACGCGGGCCCTACCTAGGAAAAACCATGAAAATTTCATTTTTCTCAAAAAAAATGGAAATGAGGCAGACACGTTGCTGCTGTCAGCGTCTCTTGACGCTGTAGTCAGCAGCGTTCGCTGCTCTACGGGCTGGACGTGGGCCCCATCTCAGGCCCCACCGTCATGTGAGTCGAACATCTGCACCGTGCATATGGTGGGCCTCCCCCCTAGCGTTGGGCCACCCAAAAATCAGCCGTACCTGGAATTCAGGTGGCCCATGCCAAAGGAAATAGTGAGAATTGAATGCCTACCATTGAAACCCTTTTAGGTCAAAAGGTTTGGATCAATATAAAAAAAAAAAATTATTCATTCAGGTTCCCTGTGACCTTATCAACAGTTTGGATGACATAGAAAAATTACGGTGGGCCACATGTATATGTGGCCTTTCCAACAGATTGGATGATAAATAAACATTATGGTGGCCCTGGTCCGTGTGACCTCACCCACAGGATGGGTGGAAAATAAACAGTATGGTGGGCCCCAGGTCTGAGTGGCCTTATCGACAGGTTGGGTGCAAATAAACATTATTATGAGCCCCCACGTCTGAGTGACCTTATCAATGGGTTGGATGGAAAATGAACTTTATGCTAGGCCCCACATGGGACCCACTGATATATGTATTGTAATCCACACCTCCCATTAGTGTGGGCCCCACCATGGGTATGTACCTCATATATGTCGTCCATCCTTTCAATCACTATGGGATCCACCATGATGCATGTGTTTCATCCAAACCGTCCAACCATTTAAGAGATTATTTTAAGGCCTGTGATGGGATAAAATAAGACAGATCTAGGATCAGGTGGACCACATTACAGAAAATAGTGGGTTTGAACGTCCACCATTAAACCCTTAGAAAATTTAATGGTGGAAATCCTTATTACCTCTTATATTTGGGTGTGGCCCATTTGATATACCTATGACCCATGTGGTGTGGCCCACTTACCATTTTCATGGCCCATTGTTGAGGCCCTCCTTGGTTTGTATGAGGTCCATTGTGATGTATGCAAGGCCCATGTGATTAGGCCCAACTTGATGTAATTGTGCCCCCCCCCCATTGAGGCCTACTTTGATATATATGAGACCCATGGTATGGGGCCCATGTGACGTATTGGTGGCCCATGGGTCGAGGCCTAATAAGACGTACATAAGGCCCGTTATAGCATGATTCCACAATGGTATATGTGTTGACCTTTATAGCGGGCTATGCCTTGGGAGCAATGATGGTTTGATGTCCACATTGTAAGGATGATGTTGGTTAAATGTCCACATTGTCACTCTCTCTAGGGCCCATTGATAGGCCCATACTTGTAGTTGTAGGCCGTCTAGGCCCATCTTCGCTATGTACAGAGCCTATCACTGTATAACATGATTCATGATCATACACATCATATGTATGCTTGATATGAGGAGTGACTGATCATAGCATATACCTTTAGGCAGATTGTTTATGTAACGACTCGTAAATTTTCGTACAATGGCTGAAGTACCACCTCGGCCAGAAATCACTTAGGATTAAATCATTTAGAAATTTGACAAAGTTACCTAAGTGCTAAACTAGATTAGCCATGAAATCCATTTGAATCACTTTAAATACGATCTATAAGACCTAAAACTTATAGAATCATTGACGCTAGGTTACCCTAAAATCTAAGATTAAACTCATTACCCGACTGCTCTCGGGAGCACATTGAAACTCCATATTAGGTCTGGACCGCACATCGGGAGTCCGAATAACATGAGGTTAAGGACTTAGGACTGCCTCACTGGGCTTGACAACCATCTCGGAAATCAGCCCAAGGCAGTGTCCCACGGCTGTTCGCTTGAGTCCGGAGCGAAGGAGTGTGAAAACACATAATTCCTTTACAAAATAAATATCTAGAATAGTGATCTGAGACTTGTTACTTGCAGTCAATTTGTAAGCAACCAGACCGTCAGAATCTGACCCAAATACATCCTCGGATCAGGAAAAATTTCAGAAACATTTACATGTTCTCGGTATTTCGGATCGAGGTCCCCTGACCGTTGAACTGAAACTGGTTCACCACGCGTGATCTGAGAATCCGATTGAGATGAAAACTTAACTCCACATAGATCGAAGGTTAGTGAGCTTAAGTCCAATTTTGGCTCAAGGAGGCCCGCTAGAAATCCTCCGTTGAGCTGAAATAACGCCGCTTTGGTTATAACCCAAGTATACATTGACCTTAAGTCTACTTTGGAGACTTTTTAGGCTATATAAGGACCTTAGAACACCCTCTCTCACAGCCATACGAATTTGAGAAAAACCCTAAGTGAGAAGAGAAAAAGAGAGAGAAAGCTAGAGAGTTGTGGGAGATCCTACTACCAACCCCTGCCGCTACACAAGCTGCACCACCCCTTTCTTGTTGCTTTCCCGGTGATACCGACATTATTTTAAGGTAAGAAACCCTAACCCTATATCTGTTTTGGGGTGTGAAGGTTGTAGGTTATGAAATAGCTAACCTATTTCATGTCTTAAGTTGCCGTTGTGCCTTAGACAAAGCGAGGGTGAACGAACTGACTCTGTTACGCGTTTATCGACGTAAGGTGAGGACTTTAGGTGTATAGGTTATGGTTTTCAACACTTTCAATGTCAGATAATGATAGATTCGTGATCTGCATGCAATTGCACATGTACAAAGTGCTTTCCATTTTCTGTTTCGATTAAAGTTGTAGAATATGGAATTTTACATATTCTAGGTATTCGTAGAAAATACCGTATACGTATATTTTTTGGAAATGTGTTTGACATGATTATTTGTTGTATGAATATACGATATGTGGATAAAATACTTATTTTGGTGAAAAGATTCACCCAAATACATGTTTCACTAATATACACTATGTATGTAGAAATACTGTATTGTAGAAAGTACCGTATACATGTATATTTTAAAGATGTGTTTGCCATGATTAATTGTTATATAAATATATTATGTATGCATAAAATACTTGCTTGGCGAAAGGACTCGCCCTAATACATGTTTGTTAACATACACTAAGTATGTTGAAATAGTGTATGTTAAGTGTTTGTAAAAATGCTTGTGTGAGTAAGGGTTTGGATGTTGATGCCTTAGGAGGCTGTTGAGATGGGATTCTTAACTATCTTAGAGACATGTATGATTTCCTCCATGTGGTTGTTTACTTAAATTTCTTACTTGTTCAACATATGTGTTTGTATTCCTATTTATGTAGTGCCTTATAACATGCTTTACAACATGCTTTATAAAATGCTTGATTACATATTTGTTAACTTGCTTGAATTACTTATTTACCATGCTTTACTCCACATGCTATGAATGAAAATTGATTGAGTTTGGGACTATGTCTATAGTCCAGACAATCGGTACTAGACTTGAGATCGTGGTTGAGATCCATTCCGCCACGTAGGATGTGTTTGACGAACCTGAGTCGTACGTCAGTTGGCGACAGTCATTAGGCCATGCGAAGTGCTTATGCACTTCATGTCGTTCAGCTGATTATGCGCTCGAGCTTGTCAGGCTCGTCAAGTAACCCGATATGTCTAATGTGTGTTCACCATGTTTGGTCGCTACTACTTGAACTTATGGTACCAAACTTACCAGTGAAAATCCTGTTAACCATGGTACTTCGATCCGCTAAGACTCATGAGCCGGACAAGGTGGTATGGGACACCGTGGCCGAGCTGTCAACCTATGCTGGGGCCACGTGTCTCCCCGTAGTGACCATTGAGCAACCAAACTCGTGAGCTGAATACGGTGGTATGGGACACTATATTCGAGTTGTCGACACCAACGGCGAGAGCCGAGTATGGTGAGACCTGTATTCGTGCTGACGGGCGACGAGTCCTCTACAGTGTCTTCGAGTATACTCTAAGGTCTGTGATTGGTAACGAGCCCTTCACAGAAGCTAGAGTATGAGTTGAGTCGAGTATGGTGAGACCTGTATTCGAGCTGATGGCCAGTGATTGAGCCGAGTATGGTGAGACCTGTACTCGAGCTGATGGTCAGCAATTGAGTTGCATATGGTGAGATCTGTATCCGTGCTGATGAGTGACGAGCCCTTTACGATACCTTCGCAATGCCTCTCGAACCATAATATCGTATGAGATTAACTAGGATTGACGACCCTAGAATGGATCATGTCTGGGAATGATACAAGGGAGGTACCTTAGTTTTCCAATACTGCTTTTTGAAATGGACTAATAACTACTCGGTAATCATGCTCATCATCGTACCGCATGTGCCTAGTAGATGTGGAGCACTGAGGGAGATATGCATCTGCAAACGTAAGATAATGTCGCATGAGGGTGGTTTGGCAAGGGCATTCATCATGTCATTTCATACTTGCATTTAATAAGAGTAGTTAGGATTATTTGAATGTACTGCTTTATCATTACTGCTTGATTGAATTGATAACATGTTAACCTATGCTTTATTGTTTCACTGAGTTAGCTACTCACTCCCACGTTATGGGACAGTGTTTTACACACCAACCAGACTCTGTCGCAGGTATAGAGGATGCGTCGATTAAGGAGACAGAGCCAGAATACGATGAGGACCAGGACAAGTTCTCATATATGCAGTACTCTGACGGCTACACTTAGGCCGACTAGATCGCAGGGATTTCAGGATCTAACTTTAGTTATATTTTGACTCTTGTTATTCAGAAACAATACATGTATATGGATACTCAGTTAATGTTCATACTCTGGAGATCAAGATGGTTTTGTTCCTTTACATACTTTATATATACAGTTTCAGTCTTCCGCTTGCCTTTATACAATTGATCTGGAGTATGAATTACTGTTTTGGTATAATCTCACTCATGTTTATTGCTCTAACACAGATAATATTTAATCATCATTATTTATGTTGCATAAGTGATGCGTTGGAACTCGAGAGTTGAGTTATACCAATTTTCAAGGCGTTACAGTTTATGGGCTCCCTGAAAGGCAGAGTTGCCCTACCTGAGCGCGTGGTACGCCCAAGATTGTTGCATGACTGGTAGTGTGATTCATGCATTGCATTTATATGATTGTGGTTATTGTATGCCCTAAACATCAAGACCATAACCTCCACAGACACATCGTGAATGGCTGGATTGGATACCGGAAATACTGTTTCTAGCATAGGGGCGCCATAAATGTCCCTGGGTGAAAATCTCTAAACCCAATGGTACCAGAGGATGACTCCAACGTCAAGACCGAGTAGATATATGAGCATATGAGGGCCGAATACTAGGAGGCCTCGTCTCCCACTGTATCATGGTCGGTTGGAAAGGGGTGTGTCCTTACTTGGCCGAGGGTAGGGGCAATACTAGGCTGAGTTTGACAAGCTTGTGAATGAGTCTGCTATCGACGTGCTGGGTAGGTGTTGGCAAACTATTGGCCAGATAGATAGTGAGGCTTCTTACACTCACTTGGACTATGCGGCTGGGAGAGCAACAGTGTCATTTAGAGTGTACTAAACCCTGATGATTATCCAGATTGAGAACCGTACTGATTTGATGCTCTATTGAGGAGTTGTATTGATATGTGGATGTGGATTGACATGCTTGACTTGCATTATGCATCGCATGGCTTTGATATGGCCGATAGCATTTATATTCTACACTGCATAGCCTTGTACGGCTGATTACATTCATATACCCATCAGCATGACTCCGCATTACTCTGACCTTACATTCTGAGCACGCTTATATTTCGCACACACATACACCACCCTCTAAGCTTTCTATAAGCTTATGCACAATTGATGCGTGCAGGTGACGCCAGGATGCAGCCACAATATAGTAGCAGCAGGAGCGTACAGTCGAGCTTTTGGAATTTTAGTTAGTAGTACTATCTTATATTTCCATTCATATGTATTGTACTCAAAAGTTTTTTTTTATCATAGTGGATTTTGTGATGGTGTTCTTGTGATTGTTGTTTGTGAGTTATGCTTATGGTTATGCTCATTACAAAACAAATTGTTGATTAGAAATCCTCCTTGTAACATCCCAGGATCGGAACATGGTGTATGGGTGCCGAGCACCGAGAATGGGGTATTACGGAGGCTGTCGTCGCAGGATTCGGCGATCGGGAATTTTGTGAGTTCGATTTCCGAGTTCGGGGCGTGACACTCTGACCCTCTAGAAATGTGTCTGTCCCACTCCCATGATTTTAATGATGACATGATTAGGGAGATGGGTGTCATGCTTGATATTGCACCGGTACTTGAAGTTAACCGGTAAAGGCCATAATTTGAAGAGTTACCCCAAACCGATGTAGTGTCTCTACCGTCTAACCTCAAAGCACCGAAGCTTGACCTAAAACCTTTACCTTCTGATTTGGAATATGCCTATTTAGGTCAAGATGAGACATACTCGATGGTGATTTCTTCCTACCTTGAGATGAATCAAGAGAGTATGCTCCTTTCTACTCTTGGAAAAGATAAAGGAGTTATTGGGCATATTATCACAGATCTCGATAGGATGAATAAACTCCTTTTAACTGAATATTTGACTCTTTGGATGATTGCTTAGCACACTTTGTAGATTCAAACGATCCCATGATATAAGAAATAATGGATGCCTCGAAAGATAATACCTCGGTAGTTGTCACGGACTGAGAGAACCCTTATTCTGAAGTACCTTCTCCCCCAGATCCTGAATGTTTACCATTAAAGGAGGAGGAGCTGAAAATTGAACCAAAGAGTGAAACTTTGGCATGTGTTGAGACTACACTACCTACTACGAATTTTTCTGAATTTCATCTAGTTGTAGTCTCTGATTCATCATGGTATATTAACTTCAAAATTTTTTCTGCCACAGGTGAATCGTATATACTTTGGACACTTCAGAAGATTAAAAGGAAACTTTATGCTGAGGTCCATCAATTTCTCTGGACATTCATGCTCCAAGACATCCAAGCCTATTGTAAAAAGGGCTTCTGGATGATCTTGTTGAGAAACCTTCTGAGAAATTTACCAAGACACTGGGCCGAAGGAAGAACCTGGATGCATGACTGAGTGGATTTCTCGTGCTTTCATAGTTGAGGATTAGAATTTGCTGCTTTCATAATACTAGGGTAGTTTGCTTGATGCCATTCCAGGATTAGTTGGTTTTATGCCATTAGGTTAGTTTACTTTCCCGTTGTTTTAGGATAGTTTGTTTTTGTTAGGTTAACTCTTGTGTTGAACCACCGTCATGCTGAGATCTCTTTGGAAAAGCCTCTTAACTCCTTCATCAGGTATTATCTTTCCATTACTTCTCCTTCAATTTCGTTGTCTCACGTGCATTGCATGTTTATATCTTTTACATTGAAAACAATGTCGATTTTTGGTTGGGGATGGGAGATTAGGTTACCTAATTAGTGTTTTCTCAGTCTTGAGCAAAAATTGTGAGATTTTTTTGAATTTTTTCTAAAAATTCTTGTGAATTCGAAGTGATTTTGAAGGCCATCTTAATTTTAGAAGTATAAGATACATAATGTTGGTAATTTATGACTCTTGGTTCATTTATTTGTTAGATTTCATAGTTAAGTTGAATTGTTAATCCATGATTAGAAGTTTTAAAAATTGAGTCATGATTTCACATGTCACACCTAGCTTACAAATTAAGGCTTCAGTTCGATATTGAATTGTTAACCTGGTAGTTACTAGACATGGAAGGAGGCAACTCGAGGAATTTGTCCACCATGTTCAAAGAAAAAAATAGTACCTAGGATAAAAAACAGTTGCCTTCAGAAAGGGTTGGGCGAATCGTCTTCACCATGGGTTTGCTCCCCATAGGTGAGGGTTCGATTCCCCTCCTTGGCTTTACCTTTAAAAGGTTGACATAGCGTGAAAGCCATCAATGGAAAAATCAAAAGCTGAAAGAATGAAAAGTTGAACTGTAAGGCTAGGTTTGGTTTAAGTTATGGTTATCCTGAATGCTCTTGTGATTATCAATGTTATCATGAAAATAAAGAATTGAGCCCCTGATTTTAATAAGTTTAAGTTTTATTATACACCCATGGAACTCAATGTTTAGAATTTTTCTAATCGATGGATTAATACTTTGAACTTGACTATGAAGTTTATCATGTGCTTAAGTCTAGGAGAAAGTAATACCCAACATTCATGAATCTTAGAAATCTAGTATCTGGATTGTCTTTCAAAATTTACTCAGGTTTATAGAAATTATCTCGTACTTTTTAAACTATTTTTTGCATACTTTGCTAAGGATTAGCAAAATGTTGGTTGGGGATTGTGTTGAGGGTCAAATATTGCATATTAGACCCCAATTATTACCTGATTTTATGTACATAATAATGCTTAACATCCTATGTTAATCATGTTTTTATTGCAAGGTGTATTTAGGAGCTTAGACTGAAAAAGGGTACTAAAAGCATGAATTTAATGCTCTGAAGTTACCAAGGTAAGGGACGGACCCCAAGGGACTGAGATCGAAGAATTTACATGTCAAAGATCTGAAAAAATCAAGTGATTAAAGTTAAAGGGGCCTGAAAATCGTCCTGAATACAAGATCACAGGATTCCCACCGTCTGTTTAGTTCGAAACTTTATATCTGGCTGAGGACCCTAAATTAATCATATACGTCGAAATTTATCCCTTGGATCTTTGTTAAAGTGGCCCAACGGAGAGATCAGGGGGTGCTAGCCATTAAAGAGCATCTTGGTAATCCATAAGCGATCAAGGTTCAAACTTAGGCATTAAAAAGAGAGTGAAAAATAACAAGTACTGGTGAAATTTTGTCTCATTTGCACGGTGCAGTCAGGAGATACGGACAGCAGAAGTTATAACAAAAGAGAAGGCAAATTTGTAAATACATGTGTCATGCATGGCACCAAGCAGACGTGAAGCAGATTGTGTTTTCAATGGTGAATGTTGTCTGCACATCGATTGAGTGTGTGGCCCACTTATAGATCGGATCCGTTTGATACTTGAGGCCACAGGCCAACACGACATACGGGAGCCGGTGACGGAGTGGATTTCTCACCAAGCATCACAGTGGACCCCACCTACTTCGAACACCAAACTTGCACATGAAGGAAGTTGGTTCGATGACGAATTTTGGCCCCACAACATCTGACCGTGTGGCTCACTGTGAAGTTGGATCTACTTCAAACTTGGGACCATGGGGGTATCACGACGTGATGAAAACAATGAAGGGATCAGATTTTCTGAGAGAACACCATAGTGGACCCCACTTAATTCAAAATAACTAGCTAAAGTGGCATTCACCCGCACGCTACAAAAACGGGTGATGAAACCTGATGAAATGATGGGTTTCACCCCACCTTCCTACCCCATGTGTGGGCCACCTGATCAATGAGTCCAATCCAAACTTGAGCCCATGCCCTAAATTGACAAGATAAGACTAATGGCCGGGTTGGATCACACCACAAAAACCGACATGCACCCATTCCCTGTTTCAAGCAAGAAGGGACCTGTGTAAGAAAGATTCTAAAATCTTCCTCTGCATAAACAAGGTCAGTGCAAGGATTGCAACTGACCATTATAAAAGAAAAGGAAAAATGCAAGAAAGAGGCATCATCTGACGTAGAGGAAAAGAACAATGTGAGCCGAGAGAGAGAGAGAGAGAGAGAGAGAGAGAGAGAGCGTGGGTCAGAAAATTTCAAGAGTTTTTTCTTTTCCCCTCCTTGTTCTTTTTAATTGTTTTTATGTTTCATTAAGATGTTTAGTTCAGTCGTGTCTATGATTGGCTAGACCTATTTGCTAAGGCGAAGAGGTGAAGCTTGTAGCGTGATGGGATGCTTTTTATGGCTTTAATTCATGTTTATTGAACTCTTCCTGATTCTAGTTTGATTATAAGGAATACTTTTTGTTTTTAATGGTTTGTTGTGACTTAAATTACAATGAATCTATGATAACTTTGAGCATGTTCTTTTCATTATTGTGTTATGAAGTTAGGAAGCCCTGTTGTTCACCATCGTCTCATAAGCATAGTTGGATGATGAGATCCTTCCTAACATTTATAACTCTGTTAGATTGGTTGTGAATTGGTTAAATTCTGTTATTTACTTTGTCTTATGGGCATGGCCTTGTGATGGAATCAATTCTAGTTCTCATACCTATCATTCATTGAAAACTAGATCAAAAGAAGTTCATAATTAATTTTTAATGATATATCTTCCAACTGGAAGAAGATGGGACTCTAAGTCCAGTTGAGTTCTTGAATCAAGCATAAGATCTCCCTGATCTCTACAAGTGAATTCTTGGCACCCTAGTTTCCCACCTTTGAATTTCACAAGTTTTTAGTTTAATCATTCACCATCATTCTCTTAATTTCTTCTGATATATGTTTCATCTTATTCTTATTCTAGTTCTAATTACTTTCAAATTACATACAAGGTTCAGTCCCTGTGGATTCGACCTTGGTCTTACTGAGATTATTACTACATCACAACCCTATACTTGGGGTGTGAACAGTATATGCGTACAATACCAATTTAGCTAACCTAACCCTTCATCCATAATGATTTAGACATAAGTTCTTTTATAAGAATTACTTAGAAATGTACCTACAACCACGTAGAAACATTAGATTTTACAAAACTCTTAAATCAACAATGATTATGAAAATGTCATTAACCTAAACCCCTGAATTCTAGATCACATGGTTCCCACAATCCGTTTAGTGTGAAATTTTACACCGTGCCTATGTATCATAAATTAGCCATACACTTCGAATTTCAACCCTTAGATCATTGTAAAAGTGGCCCAATTGATAAATCAGCCTGTAACCGTTGATTTTGGTATCCATCGAGTGAAGAAACCTCGTAGATAGTCGTAGTTGGACATTTCCCTTCATGTGAACGAAGTGGATTCGCTCACAAACATCACAAGTGGACCCCACTTGCAGGACATGTGCACAGTACACATGCGCCAACGGTGCATTGAATGGAAAGTCAGGTCAAACCAACATAAATTTCAAAATAGAGAGGGAGAGCTGTTCCCTTTAATTGCGCCATCCACAATGAAAACAGATGACGTCTATTTAGGGGAGTTATGGCCCACCTTGATCATCCATTTGAATGATCTGATCCGTTCATCTTACAGACAAACCAATTTCGAACAGTCCCTAGGTCAGTTCACATGAAGAGAAGCTCCCATGAAGGCACAAGTCCAGTCACAACCAGACTGTGCGCAGAAGGGAAATCTGAAAAGAAAACAGAAACACGCCTACCTCGCAAGACATTTCACAATGAAAAATCGGATCTAGTTCTAAATCTGAACTGTCCAAAGCTTAAAAAGGGAAGTTATGACCACAACCTAGCTCCTTTCACTCCCCACCAAATCAAGAAACCGTGTGGATATCCGTTTGAACTTATCCCGCAAACGGCGTAAAAAAAAAAAAAAAAAAAAAAAAAAAAAAAAACCAAAGTAGTTTCAAATCCTCTGCATAAGGAAGTCCAAAGGAGGACACCTGAACCAATCAGGACCATCCAAAACTGAGAAGAAGCCTGTCCAATTCCTCCAAAGGAGTCCGAAAGGAAGAAAGAAAATAGAAAGAGAGGCCTTTCGCCACTTTTCATGCTAGAACCATGCTTCTAAAAACCACGTTCGCAAGCGCTCACAGCGTGATCGGATCACAAATTCAGTGGGCATTAATGTTGATCATCAAGACTGCTCTCTAACAGCCCACCTAAAAGCAATGAAAGAAAGAAAGAAAACCAAGACAAAAGGAGAAAAGATTAAAAAGAAGAACTGCCGACTTCCTTGCCGAACGATCCCTGCTTCGTTTACGTAAACAGAGGTTGCATAAGGCAACATCTTGGTTTTGTGCTGCGCAAACTAGCTCGTGTAAGGAGGTTTCAGAAGAACCTAGAAGTTCCTCTTGGCCTATAAATTCCTTCTCCCGTTCACGAGTGAAAGAAGAAAAAGAGAAACGAGAGAGAGAGAGAGAGAGAGAGAGAGAGAGGGAGGGAGGGAGCTCCAGCCGATCAGCAACAAGAGAGAGAGGGAGAGGAGGAAAAGAAAGAAAGAAAGAAAGGGAAAGGGAAAAGAGAGAAAAGAAAAAGAAATAGAAAGAGAAAGAAAAGAAAGAAAGTGAGAGCTCGTGGGGTGGATTTTCACCACGTCGAGTCAAACCAAGTTAACTCGGCTGAGACTCACTAAGGTGCTGCTCCGTTATGACTCAACTCACTGCCTTAACTCGCTGACAAGTTGGGTTAGGTTGGACAACAAGAGAGAGAGAGAGAGAGATAGAGAGAGAGAGAGAGAGAGAAATGAAAGAGTGGAAGAAACAAACGAAGGAAAGAGAGAAAGAGGAGAAAGCCTGCATCAACTCACTGAGTTGCTACACGAACGACCACTTTCAATTTTTCAGGTATTTTATTTCCTTTTATTTTTAAATCGCTTCTTCCAATAAAAGAGGTGGAAGTGTGCACCTAAACCTTCTAAGTTGAAACTCACCAACGAAGGCAATACATAGTACATCTAGATCATAACTTAAATCAAGTTCTCTCATATTCACTAAACCTAGTTAAATCTAACAATTTCCTTAACCAATTCAAGTCAGGCGAATTAGGACAAGGATTAATCCTAAAGTGCGTCTTCGAACATCTAACCTTAGTAATGGATGATCAAACAACTAAAGGTGATGGTTTTTTCTTTAAGCTTGCATTAATTTAAGTTGATATGAATTATCTGGCCGTCATGATTTCCCTTTCTACAATTATTTAATTTATCATCAACAATCATCTACCCTTTTGGGAATTATGATATAATGTTAATTACAAGTGATCTTTATGAATTTATGTGGGAGATGGGTACAAGCCTAGTCCTTGCCTTTATTAAATTTATTGAGTTAGCCCTTGCTACTCTACTCTTTATTGAGTTGGCCCTTGCCATTCTTCTTATTATTGAGTTGGCCCTTGCCACTTTCCTTTTTGTTGAGTTAGCCATTGTTACCCTCCTCTTTATTAAGTTGGCCATTGCCACTGTTCTCTTGGTTGAGTTGACCATTGTCACTGTGAGGCCCGTATCCTAGACTGTACCATTCCATAGGCTTCCGACAAGCCGCGATCTGTAACCGGTGTTTGCCTGCAATCTTAAGTCGTATCCCGTATTCTAGAGTCGGCTCAACCCAAGACTTGTACCCTTGTGACCGGGCCGTCGGTGAGGTTCCGATGCCACGTCTCGTGTGTCGAAGCGATACCCAAGCCAGGAGATGTGAGCCCGCGTTTAATTCGAGAAAAAACACTGCACATTTGTAAACCTAAGAAAGATTTCAATTCATGTCCCATCAATCCCATCAAATGTCAAGTACACATCACCTCACAACCCCATCCCCAAGCAACCCCTAAAGTCAACTCTCTCTCTCTCCACCCATCAAGTACACCCATCACTCACTCACCCATCACCCATCTCTCTCTCTCTTACAACCTCTCTCTCTCTCTCTCTTTTACCCATTCTCCCAAGCAAGAGAGAGCAAACTGTCCATGGCTTCCAAGGAGAGGAGAAACTTGGTGTGGCTCATCTTCTTACCCCCTCATCTCCCATCTCTTCCGTCCAATCCCCATCATCCTTCATTAAAGTCGAAGCCGAAAAGCTAGGGATTTCATCGGACAAAGAAGAAACAGAAATGGTGGGTGTTCATAGTACCTTTTCATTTGATTTAGGGCCCACATATGGTGGGACCCATCTTTATGTATGTTTTGTATCTAGGAGGGGCCCATAGTGGCGGGGTCCCTCCCCTTCACATGTTTCTTCCTCTCTCTCTCTCTCTCTCTCTCTCTCTCTCTCTCTTTTCCCCTTTTATGGCCCACCTTGATGTTGATCCACACTGTCCATCTGGACGGTGGGCGCTGATTGGCTGGTGTACGCATACACCAGCTATATAGCTATTGTATTAACGTCCCCAAGCTTTGTGGGTCCTGTATGATATATACATTACATCTAAACCGTCCATTTGGGGACCTTAGCAGCACATGACTGACATATTAACGTGGGCAAGTTCTGGGGTCATGAGGCATGGGATTTATCCCAGCCGTCCGTCCAGTAGAGCTGGGATGAGACGGTGGGTCTCACTAATCAACGTCAATAAGTTTTGTGGCCCCATCACAAGTCATGTGTTATATCCTACCATCCATCCATTTTCTTGTATCTGGGACCCACCCACACGTGTGACACGTGTGGGGTGGGACCCCTTGATGTATGCGTTTAAATCCACACCGTCCGTTTCGGATGGTGGGCCAGTGCTGAAGGCGTCAGCAAGATCTATGGGTCCAGTCACGAGGTATATGTTATAACCCAACTGTCTGTACTTGTGGACCCACCTCACACGTGTTGTACGTGTGGAGGTGGGGCCCGCCAGGTGTATGTGATATATATCTCACTGTCCATTCCTAGATAGGATAGGTGGGAGGTCAGCATGATGTACCTGTACATCCATGATGTCGGATTCATTTGGCAGCTATGGCCCACCTCACACTTTTGCACATGTGAGGGGTGGGGCCCACCTTATGTCACACCCCAAACTCGAAAACCGGGCTCGTAAAATTCTCGATCGCCAAATCCAGTGCCAACAACCTCCTTAATACACCATTCTTGGCTCCTGACACCCATTTACCAGGTTCCGATCCTGGGATCCTACAAGGAGGATTTTCAATATCAGTTTGATTTGTAATAAGCATAACCAAAAGCATAACCTACAAACAACAACCAAAACTCCATCACATTTCCACTATGATCGAAACTTATAAGTAAAGTGTGCATAAAAGGAAATATAATGATGATAGACAAAAAGCTCCAAGATGATCTACTATGCGCTCCTGCCTCAGCGCTGCTGTGATCTAATGTCACTTGCATGAAACGGTCATGCATAAGCTTACGGAAAACTTAGAGGATGGTGAAAGTGTGTGTATAATGTAGTAATACAATTATGTAATATCAGAGTAATGCAGAATATAATGGTGAATCCATGAATACTATTAGCTGTATCTAGGCTATGCGATGTAAGGCATGAATGATATCGGTCATACCAAGGCCATGTGATGTGAGATGCAATTCACGCACACCAATCTTCATCTAAGTTCGTATATCACTACAATTCAACTCTGGAATATCACCGGGGTCTAATACACTACAAACCAGATTGCCACCCCAATGCGTTCAACAAGGTGAGTGAAAGAGACCTCACTATCCGCCTGCCAAAATCGGGCCCGACTTGTCAATAACGGACCCATTCCTCGAGCTGGTCAAACTCAGCCTAACATTACCCCCTCCTCTTAGGCAGGTAAGGCTATACCCCTTTCCAACCGACCACAACACAGTGAAAAATGTGGCCTTCCAGTATTCGGCACTCGGTGATCGGACATCCACTCAGTCTAAACATTGGAGCAACCTCCTGGTACCATAAGGGTATAAGAAATTTCACCAAAGGATATCTATAGCACCCTATGTAGAACAAGATTTTTGGTGTCCAATCCTGCCAACCATGATATGCCTGTGGAGGCTAAGGCCCTCATGTCACTAGGGCGCACAGTATACATGTCACACAATGCGAGCTGCATGAATCATGCAATCTAGTAATACAACAATCATGCGTGTACTGCGCGCTCATGTGGGCAACTCCCCTTACCAGGGAGTCCCATAACAATCTGCCTAAAGGCATGTGCTATGATCAATCACTCATCTCATCACAAGCATGTAGATGATGCGTATGAACATGTATCATGGAGCTATACTAAGCATATTATATGATGATCATGTATCCCCCCTTATATTAAGGTTGGGCCTAGGTGGCCTACCTAAAGCCTCCGGAAAGGGTTCCTTCACCATACTATTGTATGGCCTGCTAGATGCCCTAGGGGGCCCAAATGAGTCCTAGATGGACTTTAAAATCAAAGAAGTAATCCCACTAACAACCAATGAGGGCCCAACATCTTGGGATAGCCCAATGAGAATAGATGGGTCATGCTGTAACGCCCCAGATTTTTGCCAACCTGGGATTAGATGTCCTTAGGCAATGGGTCGATCCTAATACCTCATTAACTTGTCAGAACTGAATCCCAAAGTCTAAAGCTGCCTTTGAACTCATTTCCTTCACAAACCTCACCCTTCATCACCTTGATCTTCCAATTTTTCTAATAACTTTCACCCTAGACACTATCTTAAACTAGCTAAGTAGTATAACTTGGATCACTTTATATACAAACTCCAAAGGCCTGAGTACCACCTCGACCAGAATTCACTTAGGACTAAATCCTTTAGAAATGAGACAAAGTAACTAGGTGTGAAACCAGATTAGCTACGAAATCCGTTCGAATCACTTTAAATATGTTCTGCAAGACCCAAAACTTGTAGAATCATTGACGCTAGGTTACTCCAAAATCTAGGATTAATCTCATTTCCCGGCTGCTCTCGGGAATGAAACGAAACTTCATATTAGGTCTAGACCGCACATCGGAAATCCGATTAACGCAAAGTTAAGGACTTAGGATCGCCTCGTTGGGCTTGACAATCATCTCAAAAATCAGGTCCATCCGATGTCCCACGGCCATTCGTTTCGATTCAGAGCGAGGGTGTGTGAAAAATACTATTCCTATTCCAAAATAAATATCAGGAATAGTGATCTGGCATCATTCGTTGACGCATCAGTATTAAGCAACCAGACCGTCAGAATCGGACCAAATTACACCCTCGGATTAAGAAAAATTTCAGGAACATTTACATGTACTTGGAATTTCGGATCGTGGCCCACTGACCGTTGAACTGAAAGTGGTCCGCCACGTGCGATCTGGGAATCCAATCGGGTCGAAAACGTAATCCCACATAGATCCATGTGTGGTGAGCTTAAGTCTGACGTTTGGCTCAAGGGGGGCCACCAGAAACACTCATTTGAGCTGGAAAAGTGACGAATATCCTATATTAGCAGTAACCCTTGAACCTGAGTCTATTTTGGGAATATTTTTTACTATAAAAGGACCTTAAACCCTCTCCCTCTCACAGCCATACGAATTTTGAAGAAAACCCTAGAGGGAGAGAGAGAAAAGAGAGAGAAAGACTTGGAGATTGTTGCCGATTTCCCTCCTCCTGCTTTGGCTTGTTACACGGCCTACACCGCCTTATTCTAGGCGTTTTCCCGGCGTATTCCGTCTCATTTGAAGGTAAGAAACCCTAACCCTAGGTCTGATTTGAGGTGGGATCGATGTAGGATGTGTACCGACTAACCGATTCCGCTCTTTAGGCTAGAAATCTCCCGTAGACGGAAGTTCTACTACCCTTGCTGATTCGTTCCGTTTCCAAAGGCAAAGGTGAGGACTTTAAGTGTATAAGTTACGGTTTTCAAAGCTTTCAATGTCAGATAATGGTAGATTCATAATCTGCTTGCAATTGCACATGTACAAAGTGCTTTCCGTTTCCTGTTTCGATTAACGTTGTGAAATATGGAATTTCACATATTCTAGGTATACGTAGAAATACCGTATACGTATTTTTTTTGGATAAATGTTTGACATATTTATTTAATGTATGATTATATAATATATGAATAAAATACTAGTTTAGCGAAAGGAACCGCCAAAATATATGTTCACTTGTAAATGCGACGTATGTTGAACTTACATATTTTAGAAATACCGTATACGTATTTCTTTTGGAATAATGTTTGACATATTTATTTAATATATGATTATACAATACATGATTAAAATACTAGTTTGGCGAAAGGAATCGCCGCAATCTATGTTCCTTTGTAAACACTATGTATGTAGAAATACGGTATTGTACGAAGTACCGTATACATGTATATTTTAGCGATGTGTTTGTCATGATTAATTGTCGTATAAATATATTATGTGCGTATAAAATATTTGCTTGGCGAAGGGAATCGCCGTAATACATGTTTGCTTGTATACACTATGTATGTTGAAAATGCGTATTCTAGAAAATACTGTATACGTATAAATTTTGGAGATGTATTTATCATGATTATTTGTTGTAGTAATATATTATACATGAATAAAATACTCACTTGGCTAAAGGATAGCCCTAATACATGTTTTGCTAACATACACCATGTATGTTGTAATAGTGTATTCTAAGTGTTGTGAAAATGACTGAATGAGTATAGAATTCTCATTCGTGCTCGCCATGACTAATTGTCATGGATAATTGATTGTTGTATTGGCAACACCCCTTTTGACGAAAGGATTTGCCCTAAATCACGCCACGGCCAATACACACTATATATGCTAAAATGTGTGGCCCAAGTGTTTGTGGAAATGACTGAATGAATATGGAATTTGGTTTCCTGCTTGCCATGACTATCCGTCATGGGTGTATGCGTGTTATGATTGGGGTAACTCCCTAGTGAAAGGATTTGGCCTTATACCTCTGTGATCAACATATGTCATGTATGTTGATTCCTGTATTTTAAAGTGTTTGTTGAAATGTCTGAATGAGTAATAGTTAGTAAATTGTAATGTTTAAGGGTGTTGAGATATGATTCTCAACTCCTTTAACTATGTGTATGATTTCCTTGAATAGCTACATGATTAGGAATTGAATATATACAAACTCATGCTTGTATTGTTCTTTACAACATGCTTTATATCATGTTCTATAATATGCTTATAACATGCCTACTAGCATGTTTGAATTACTTTATTTATCATGCTTGAATTACTTTGTCTATCATGCTTTACTCCACATGCTAAGGATGACAAGTGATTGTGCTTGGGGCTATGATTATAGTCCAGACAATCGGTACTAGAATTGAATTCGTGGCTGTGATTCATTTGCCACGTGAGATGTGTTCGACGAACTCGAGTCGTACTTCGGTTGGCGATAGTGGTTGGCCACGCGAAGTGCTTATGCACTTCATGTCGTTTAACTTGTTGTGCGCTCGGGCTAGCTGAGCTCGTCAGGCAACCCGATCTGTTTATGTATGTTCACCATGTTTGGTCACTAATGCTTGAACCTAGGGTACCAAACTTACCAGTGAAAACCCTTTTAACCATGGTACCTCGATCCGCTAAGACTCATGAGCCGGGCATGGTGGTATGGGACACCGTGGTCGAGCTGTCGGCCTACGCTGGGGCTACGTGCCTCCCCGTAGTGACCAGTGAGCAACTTAACTCGTGAGCCGATTATGGTGGTATGGGACACTATATTCGCGCCGTCGCCTCCTACATTGATAAGGTGATGGGGGAGTGGTGCAACCTTTGTGCGTAACAGCCCTGGCAGCCCTTTGTAGTGACCGCGAGCATATTCTGAAGTCGCAGTGCGCCTTAGGGTTCGCCGCGATATATAGAGTATGAACTAGGCCTGTTTCTGTATAGTGATGAATCGTTTAAGGGGTGATGGGGGAGTGGTGCAACCTTTGTGCATAATGACTACTGGCAGTCTCTGCAGTGACCTAGAAAACACACCATTGTCTGATATTAACTAGGACTGACGACCCTAGAATGGATCATGTTTGGGAATGATACAAGGGAGGTACCTTAGTTTCCCAATCCTGCTGTTTGAAATGGACTAATTAAAAACTCGGTAATCATACTCATCATGCATCGCATGTGCCTGGAAGATGTGGAGTACTGTGGGATGTAAGCATGCGCGAACGTGAGATGGCGTCGCATGAGAGAGTATGTCGGTGAGGGCATCCATCATACCTGCATTCATACTTGCATTAATCAGAGTAACTAGGAGTGTTTGATTTACTGCTTTATCATTACTGCTTGACTGTATTGATAACATGATAACTTATGCTTTATTGTTCCACTGAGTTAGCTACTCACTCCCACGTTACGGGACGGTGTTGTACACACCAAACAGATTTGTTGAATTTCAGATGATGGCGATGCTTATGAAGCAGAGCCGAACTACTTCTATGGTGATGAGGAGGACTTCTCCTATCATGTAACCCTCTGACGGGTCTCTCGAAGACACAGTCGTATTATCGGGCTGTGGTACTGGGGATAGAAGACATTAAACTGACACATTTGGTATATTTTAGAACTATACTTGTATTTATTTAACCTGATAATGTTATCACACTCTGGAGACTCATCATAGTTTATATATTTTATCTATCTATCATAGTCTTCCGCTTGCAAAATTAACTGTCTCTGGAGTATGATATGCTGTTTTGACTTAATCTCACTCATGTTCAATGCACGAATACAGTCAACATTCAATCATCATTCATTTTGTTGCATAAGTGATGTTCTGGAACTCGGGAGTTGAGTTTATGCTCGACCCCCGATTTTCAGGGCGTTACACATGCAAATGGGGCCCAATAATTAGGGTCAACCCACTTAGAGAATGATGCGAATAGGCCTATCAAGGCCTAAGGGAAGGTCACAATGAGGACATTTAATGATAATTGCCCATCGATGTGGACGTCTAACCAACATTGCTCCCAAGGAGTGACCCACATAAGGGATTCATACATAATGTAATGGCAACACATATATCACATTGGGCCTCATTCATGGGCCTCTCATATATCGCGTTGAGCTTCATATAAGGGCCTCGAATGTATCACAATGGGCCACGCCCACGGACCTCGAATACATCACAATGGGCCTCGCCCATGGGCCTTGAATACATCATATTGGGCCTCACCCATTGGCCATAAATGCATTTCAATGGGTTGTGCCCATGGGCCTCGGATATATCATAATGGCCACGTTCCATGGGCCTCTAAGATATCGCAATGGGCCTCATTAAATGGGTCATAAATGCATCACCATGGGCCTTATGCGTGGGCCTCATATACAACAAATGGGCCATGTATCTGGGCCTTGATTACATCAAATGGGCCATGCGACATGGATCTAACAATACAAATAGGTGGTCCCCACCCATGGGCTAAAATACATTATGATGACCTCATGGATGGGCCGCACCAATGGCCCTTAAGTGGGCTTGGACCACACCAAAATCATTTTAATAGTCGTAGGTGTAACATGTGTATCACTGTACACTATCAATCCATGGGGTACATGGCCCATTAATGATGACCAGCACTGCCCAAACATTATTCATATAAATTAGCACCATCTAAACTTTGTCCAAGTGCATCAGCACCATCCAAACATTGTCTATATGTATTAGCACCATCCAAACATTGTCCAGCAGTGGGTCCCATCATCAAGACAGCTGGATGCACAGATACATCACGTGGGATCCATAGAACTTGCTAACGTTAATGTATAGTGGGACCCGCATCCCTGGCATATGGACGGTTTGGTTTTAAAACCGATGGATGGTGTGTATATGACACACACTTCACGATCAGACCCATTGTCCCAGCCCGTGGATGGTGGGGATATACAATAAATGTCAAGGTGGGTCCCACATTGCTGGGCAACATCAATACAACAGCTATATTGCTGTTGTACATGTACACCAGCCAATCCCCTTTCTCGAAAGAGGTGGGTCCCACATGGGGCCTACACGTATAGATATATATAATATAATATTATATCATATTATATAATTATAATATAATATAATATTGTAATATATACATACTATATATATACATATATATATATATATATAATATCCAACATCCAGCCACCGTCCAGCAAGCTGGACGATGCTAGATGATGCACCTACATCAAGGTGGTCCCATGTAGTGGGCCACTAGATTTGGATCAAACTGATATTTATCTTTCCCTTCCATCCGGGCCTGTGTGATCGTCTGGTCATGCAGGCCGCAAATTGGGATTGAGGTGGCCCACTTGTTGGACGGCATGCATAAAATACACACATCATAGGTGGGCCACTGATCATAGAGAGAGAGAGAGAGAGAATGTGTAGGGGAGAGATCTCACCACTATTGGGCCCTCCCTTGAACCATACATACATCAAGTGGGTCCCTAAACAAGTGGGCCCTTAAATCGCAAAAAGGTTAAAAAATGTGGGTCCAAGGTCACCCACCGTAGATCTTCTTGGTCCGGTGGAACGCCAAACTCCTAGGCTTCAATCTCAACGAAAGATGATGAAGAATGAAGGGTTGAGATGGGAGATGAGAGGGTTAGGGAGTGGGCCACACACAAAACTCTCTCATAAAGGTTTGGGAGAGCTTGGACGTGGGATTTTTTGTTTGCTTGGAAAAATGGGTTTGAGAAATGAGAGAGAGAGAGAGAGAGAGAGAGAGAAGAGGGATGGGTGATGGAGTGATGGATGGGAGAGAGGGACGGGTTCTGTAAGAGTTTTGTTGACTTTTGGGGTAGCTTGTGTAAGAGAGGTATGGGTTATGTTGGGTTGAGTGATGTGTTGAGTGATAGGTTAAGTGATGTGAGTACTTGACTTATACTTGACCCTTAATGGGATTGATTGATTGATTGAGGTGACATTTAGGGCAGAGATTCTCTCATAATTGCAAATGTACGGCGTTTTCCTCGAACTGAACACGGGCCCACATCTCCTTGCCTAGGTATCGCCTCGGCATGTGAGACACATCATCGGAAGCGTGATGACGGCGTGGTTGCTAGGGTACAAGTCTCAGGTTGAGTCAACTCAGGTTGACAACATGTGACTCAAGGTCGTACGCAAATGCCAGTTACAGGTCGCGGGTCGCTTGAATTCAATAGGAAGGATCGTAGGAATCTACGGAACTGTACGGACTATGATACGAGTCTTATAGCTCTCCCCACCTAATAAAAATTTTACATTCGAAATTTATACAATCATCGCAACTAGACATAACTCATGAGGAAGAAGAAATATAACATCATCATATAAATTTAGAGACAACATCCAAAAAATAACACATAATCATCAAAGAGATGGGGATAGCGCTCTCGAATCTTAGCCTCGTGCTCCCAAGAAGCCTCCTCAATAGAATGGTGACCCCACTGAACCCTCACCAATGGAATGACCTTGGTCCGGAGGACCTACTCCTTCCGATCAAGGATACGAATTGGCTGCTCAACGTAAGAAGTGTCCTCACGAACCTCTAGCGGCTGCCAATTAATAACAGGAACTATGTCTGACCCACACTTCCTTAACATAGAGACATGAAAAATGTTGTGGACGCCAGACAACTAAGATGACAAAGCAAGCCGATAAACCATGGCGCCAACGCGCCCAGTGATCTCAAAAGGTCCTATGAATCTTGGGGCAAGCTTGCCCTTTACTCCAAATCGAACTACACCCTTCATGGGCGAGACTTTGAGATACACATGGTCTCCTATAGCAAACTCCAAGGGACAATGCCGGTGATCAGCAAAACTCTTCTACTAGATCTGAGCTGTGTGCATCCTCTACCTGATGATATTGATAGCCTCTAATGACTGTTGCACAAGCTCGGGACCTAGGAGACGACGCTCTCCAACCTCAGTCCAACAACTCGATGATCTGACCAGCTAGTTTAAGAAAGCTCAAAGGTCATTATGGGGGGCTCACACCCAGCGTAGGCCGATAGCTCGGGCATAGGTCCCATACCACCATCCCCGGCTCATGAGACTCCAACATTAGGATGTTTAATAGTAACATCATCAACTAGTGGCTAATCATAATTTAACATGTGAAACTTACCATCGCATGGTTGCATAAAAATAATACATCGAACCCACATAGGGCAAATATCAAAAATAAGCCACATAGGGCAAATATTAAAACTAAGCCACATATGGAAAATATCAAATCAAGTGCCACATATGGCAAATATCAAATCAAAGCCACATAGGGCAGATAACAAAACTAATACAATAAAAAGACCATCCTTAAAAGCCATTTAAACACAACGTATGGATAGTAGGCCCACATCAATATTTCATTTAACCCATCAATTCAAGTAACCACTAAGTCGAGGTCCATTATAATCACGATTAATCAAATTACATCTCAAGTCTGGATGTACATCTATAAGTGGGATTTCCCCACGATGTACCAATTCAAGTTTCACATGCAATCTACAAGCATGAGGAGATATACAAGTGCAACATATAGATATTCATGCAAGATAAATATTGAGCACAAAATCTAGATTTCAATTCCAACAACTGGTATAAATAATTATGAGATAGAGATATCAATTATCAATCAAAATTAAAACATAAACTATTACTTAAGCTAATGGGAGAATGGAAAGCACAAGGGGAAGAAATCATCACCTTATGTGTCGAATTGCCTACGTTGATGTTGGTAGAAAGCATATGCGCCCTTAGGATTGAGTCCTCAGCGAAAGTTGGATACAACCCAACTCAATGTCTAGTGAGTTAATTCGAGAGGACGAGTAAAGACAGTTGCCCAATTCAACCGAGTCGACCCAACTGTGACTCGACTACAACTCACCTCTCTCTCCCTCTCTTCTTATTCCTCATGCAAGTCCAGCCCTATCTGGACTCGGCCCAGACTCGATCTAGACTCGACCAAATTCAGTTTGAGGTCGAACCGAGTCGACTCAGTACCGACATGATGACAACCTCACTCTCGCTCCTCTCCTTCTTCTCCTTCCTATTTTTCTTTTCTTTCTTTCTTCCTTTCCTAGGGTAACCTAAATCAAACTAGGTCTAACCCAACCGAGCTAGTCTCGATTCTAGCCGAGTTGACTCGGCAGCAACCAAGGCTCAACCTCCCTCTCTCTCTCATTTCTCTTTTTCCCTCTTCTTTCTTTCTCTCACTATCCTACTGAAATAGACAGAGCCAGGGCTCGATCTAAACCAAACCCAACCTGGTTGGCTTCACCCAGCAACTCGAGCAGTTGCACTAATGACTCGGTTGGGCCGAGTTTAGTGCAACACACACACACACACACAGACACAGACACACACACACACACACACACACTCTCTCTCTCTCTCCCCTCTCTCCCTCTCTCTCTCTCTCTCTCTCTCTCTTTCTTTCTATCTTCTCCTTCATTCTTTTATTGGACTTCCAGCAATCCCTTGGATAGGACATGCTCAATTAGAAGTGCCCAGACACACCACTCTTAACTGTAATTTGATCGGGTTATAGTAAACTCGATGCCACACCATCCGATTCCTTCTCTTCTTCCTTTTTCTATTCTTTTTCCTGTTTCTCTAGAGGCCCAACAGATTCCTTGGCTCAAACTAGACTCGGTGAAACTCACCAAGTCAATACGATCGTGACCAGCTAGCAGCATAGCCCGGTGAACAGACCAGCACTCCAATACCATCTAGCCTCCCATCTATCTCAGTTTCTCCTCTCCTCTGAGGAGGATTTGTTTATGTTTGGACAGCAACTTAGCCTAACTTGAGTAAAACCGAGTCACGCCAACGAGTCTCGACCCGACAGCTCGGTGCGACTTTGAAACAGTAAGGTGCAGACGTTGTTTTAGCTCGTACCGTTGTTTCCCTTCGATGATCTGGCCACAATGGAGTCCTAGCACCTAAGATGGACTCAATTGGCTTGCATGGTGAATGAAATAGAGTTGGAATCCGCGGATCACCTGACCATTTTCTGACGAGGAAGAAGACCTGGCATTAATGGCAAGTCTTACTACTGGGGGTTTTTCTTTGTTTTTCTTTTATTGGGCACTTCGGCTTGGTCCATAAGAGCTTAGGGAAGCTCTGAACCGAAGCTCCAGTGAGGCTTTCTCAATGGGTTGGAAGGAAAGAGAGTCAAGCTCGATTTTCTCATGTTGGTGCAAGTAGAAGAAAGGAAGGCATAACTACATGATTTCTTCCTTCTTTTATATTAAAACCTAGCTCTCCAGCATCATTGGATGGACAATGGATGGCTACGATTCAACCTAGGTCTCCAGTTTCTAAAAACTGCTAATGGAACGATGGTTTTAACATCGATTTTTCAATGGAAAACCCTGTTTCACATGAATAATGAATGGATGGTTTGGATTCATCTAAAATAGAGAGCTGTGATTGGAGGGATCCTCACATTGATCACAACGCTGGCTGGAGAAAGTGTTGGGGATAGTTTCCATTTTTGGAATGGGTCGTGCGAGGGTGGTTTTAGCCGAAATTCATGCATTTATTTTGGGTCCACCATCCCGGATGGATTTGCAAGGCCTACAATTTGAATGGTTTGGATTGTCTCAAGGTGGCTCATATAAATCACAATGGTTTAGTTTAGAAGTGGCTGGAAACACAATTCTTCTGCATGCCATCCTTCTTGCGATCGACGTTGCGTGTATGTACGGGCCCACCAGCTTGTAAAAATCACTAGGGTTGGACCGAAATGGAGGGCCAAACCTAATGGACAGTTCAGGTCTTTGAGACAGGCGGTCTTGGTGGGCCACAAGGACAAACACACGAACGGTGTGTTTCTTTTTAAAACTGTCGTTGGCGAAAAAGGGAGGAGGGATATTTCCTTCTTCGAAAATCATCGGGTTGACCCGATTTTTCGTACAATGCACAGCAGGTGCACACCCCTTGGTGCACTCACAGTATTAAAAGTGGGGTCTACATTGATGTGTCGCAAAATCATATCTATTCATCAAATTCCATGGGTCCAAGTAGGACCCCTAGCCATAGATCAGTCAAGTCGAAAGCCTAGGTGGGCCATACATTTAGATTTTTATCCTTTATGTGTAGTCTTGCCTCGATCCTACGGCTAGATTATGTTCAATCTAAACATCAGCGGCTATAAGGACCCTAGGGTCTGTCTATATGAAGTCAAAAGTTTAGATTAATGGACTTGATCACCTAAATGTGGCACTTAGGTGGTAAACCATTAATTTGGATTTGTGGATCCGATGAATGGTGGATTTGCTGAGTTGGGTCCCGCAACTAACGATGTATGGTTCAATCATTCTAATAGAGTATTAAGTGAAATTTCATCACGATCAGATTCTCATAATTAGGCCTTTTGAAGTTTGGCTTCAATTCCACTAAGGTGCGATGGTCCATCTTTAAAACTAATGGATGAATCATTTGATTTAAGGATAGAGATCTCTTTTAATGATCCTAAGGGTCCCACGGTCTGTCTAAATGAAGATTCAACTAAGTTAGGTTAGTATACATATTAAGTTAGGTTACACAGTAACACTCGAGTACTGAAAAGTACAGGGTGTTACACGTTCACACCGTCAGAGACACTGGAACTATTTAGAGTCCAGACGCTAGGAATTGTAAGGGAAGGGTCAGGCCTCCACTTGACAGTCCCACCATGATGCATATGTTTAATCCACTACGTCCATCCACATCCTTAGATCATTTTAGGCATTGATCCAAAATATGAAGTCGATCCACATCTTTGGTGGGCCACACTGCAGGGTGTAAGGAGCTGATAAGCCCAGCGTCTGCGGCGCTTTGCGTGGTGAGGAGTTGAGGTGGGTTTCCACTCATGGGACCCACTATGATGTATTTCTTAGATCTATACCATCCATCTGTCTCCCGAATCGTGTTGGCTGTAGAGCCCAAAAATCAGGACAATCCAATCATCAGGCAGACCATAGCAGAGGCGACGGTGGGGGTCGGAAGCACCCTTCACATCAGCCATGCGGACGTGGGTGGTGGCGTCCGGCCGTGACACCACCTTAATGTATATGTTTAATCTACACCGTGCACCTACTTCTCCAGATCATTTTAAGTCATGGGCTAAAATATGAGGTAGATTTGAGTCTCGGGTGGGCCACAATGAGGGGAATAATGCCCAGTTATTGAAACCTTCTTAGGCCCAGTGTGGAGTCCAAATAAGGGCCATTGGCTTCCAATCTAGTTGGCCTACGTGGTGGACGGATCGAATCATCCACTTAGGACCCACTTTGATGTTGTGTCCAAATAAAAAAATGCATATATATATATAATTTGTTAATAGAGGGTGGCAGATGCCTAATAGGGGCATGGATTGGGACCCACTCGTGGGACCCCATGATGTATGTTATTTATCCACTCTGTTCATCTGTCTTGGCAGATCATTTTAGTCCATTGGCCAAAATTTTGGGCTGATCCGAATCTTAGCGGACCGCATGGAAGGAAACAATGTCTAGCTATTGAAACCTTCTATAGGTGCTATTGTGGACTATATATATATATATATATATATATATATATATATATATATATATATATATATAACCCAATCACTAGTGCTGTTGCAGCACCTAGAGGGTTGGCACCGGGCAGACGCCCACTAGGGCATGGAGTGGGGGCCCACTCAGGGTGTAACACCCCGAACTTTTCAATAGTCGAGTATTGGAAGTTCTCGAGCATTACCATGAAATTTAACGTGATATGTACATGTGTACGATACTAATCTAGTTATCCTTTTGTAACGCCCTGAAAATTGGGGGTCGAGCAGGAGCTCAACTCCCGAGTTCCAACGCATCATTTATGCAACATATATGATGATGATTGAATGTTGTCTGTATTAGTGCATTAAACATGAGTGGGATTATACCAAATCAGTATATCATACTCCAGTGGCAGTTAAATAGCGCAAGCGGAAGACTGAGAGATGTATATAAGCATTTATGGAACGTATAAACAATTGTCGGTCTCCAGAGTATGAATACATTGCCAGGTCAAATAATTACATGTATATTTCCAAAGTGAATATACAGGTGTATTCCAAAGTTGTAGAATAACTGTGTAGGAGCATTTAGTCAGTATCCCTGTAGCCCTAGCAATCAGGACATGGCTCACATGAACCCGCCTGATAACTGCATATAGGAGAAAGTCTCCTCATCGTCCTCAAAATCTGGCACCGCCTCATAGGCATCGTCATCACCTGTAGCTAAGACAGAGTCTAGTTGGTGTGTATAATACCGTCCCAGAACGTGGGAGTGAGTGATCAACTCAATGGAGCTATAAAGCAAAGGTTAACATGTTGTCAATTCAATCAAGTAGTAATGATAATGCAATACAACAATCATGTCCTAAATACTCTTGTTAATGCAAGAATGGTATGCGATAATGATGCATGCCCTCGCCTACACTCCCTCAAAGTCTTCATCTCACGGCGTGCATGGTAAACTCCCGAAAGTGCTCTTCCTCGCCAAAGCACATGCAATGCGGTGCATGCTCATGTTAGCCAATACTTAATTAGATTAATTCATACAGCAGTGTTGGGAAACTAAGGTACCTCGCTTATATTATTTCCCAAACAATGATCTATTCTAGGGTCGTCAGTCCTAATAAATCTCATACGATGTTGCGGTTCTAGGTCACTATAAAGGGCTCGTCACCTCAATGCAGTGTAGGCCTAGTTTATACTCTAATTGCTACAAAAATGCTCATCGCCTCAACGCAGTCTCAGACTATGCTCGAGGTCACTACGAATGACTCGTCACCTAGTCGTAGGCCGACAGCTCGAATACAGCATCCCATACCGCCGTATTCAGCTCACAAGCTTAAGTTGCTCACTGGTCACTACGGGAAGGCTCGTCGCCCCAGCATAGGCCGACAGCTCGACCACGGTGTCCCATACTACCATGTCTGACTCATGAGTCTTGGCGGATCGAGGTACCAAGGTTAACGAGGTTTCCACTAGTGAGTTTAGTACCTTAGGTTCAGGCAGTAAAGTCCATACATGGTGAACATACATCGGGTCAATCGGGTTACTTGACGAGCTCGACTAGTACGAGTGCACTTCGAGTTAATCGACATGAAGTGCGTAAGCACTCCGTGTGGCCTAACCACTGCCGATGACCAAAGTACAGCTCGTATTCATCAAACACGTCCCGTGTGGCAAGACAACCTCTGCCACCTGATTAGAATCTATTACCCAATGCCTGAACTATATCATAGTCCCAAACATAACTCAAGTAAGATAGGAATACATATGTGCTAGTCTAATACAACATGTAGCAACCAACTTAAATATAAGTTTCATTTGAGCATGTCAACAAACACATAGCGTACATGTTAGCGTACATAGGCATTCAACCATATAGCAAGTAGTAATATTATAGAATACATAAAGGAAACTATAACTACAGTTAAGGGAGTTGAGAATCCTATCTCAACACCCTCAGTACATGCATTTCCACAGGTATTTCCTCATTGAGGCATTTTACAAACACATAGGCTACACATTTCAACATACACAGATTAGACTAGATATAACATATATCCTGGCAAGTTCTTTTACAAAAGAGTTGCCACATACTCAACAGGTATGTATTCATCGTTAATAATCAGGGCAAGCACAAATCCAAATTCCCTATTCATTCAGTCATTTCAACAAACACTTAGACTACACACCATAACATACGTAACGCATGTTGGCGATAACGGGTGTTAGGGCAATTCCTTTCATCAAGGAGTTGTCACACGCATAAAAACATATATTCATGATGAATAATCATGGCAAGCATGAATCCAAATTCCGTACTCATTCAGTTATATCAACAAACACATGCAATACACTATATTCAACTTAGTTCATATATATCTGTAAAGTGAAATAGGCATCGCATATAGCATATGAAATGACACCCACTTCAATTATAAATCATTAACCGGCATTGAATGCCTTGAAAACCATAACCTAAATGTTTATAGTCCGCACCTTACGCCGGTAGACTCGTAACGAACTCAGTTTAAACACTGAGCCTTTGTCTACGGCACGACGGTCACCTTCAGAATGAAATAGGTTTGCTATTTCATCATTTCTACTATTTGAATCCCCAAAATAGGTTAGGGTTAGGATTTCTTACCTAAGAACGGGATCAGAATCACCGGAATAGCAATAACGATGCGATAGTTAAGCACGTGGAATGGCAGGGAAGAAACCCTGGACCAAACTCCAACTCTCTCTCTCACTTTCTTCTCTTTCCTTCTCTCTTTTCTCTTTAGTGTTGCAAATTCATATGGGAAGATAGGGTGAGGGTTTAAGGTCCTTATATAGGCCCAGAACTAACCGGAATGGCCCCAGGGCCATGGTATACCTAGGTTATAGCCAAATGAGGGTTGTTTTGATCCAACGAAGCACTTGTGGAGGCCACTTTTTGGTGTGCGGTCAGACTTAAGCTCCCTGGCATGGGATCTAGGTCGAGTTAAGTTTTCGGTCCAATCGGATTTACAGATCAACCGTGGCAAACCAGTCTCAGTTCAACAGTCATCGTCACTCGATCAGGGCCATAAGTACACTGACATGTGTTAGAAATTTTTCTTGATCCGAGGGTGTAATTGGGTCAAATTCTGACGGTCTGAAAGCTTAGAATTTGACCCGCAAGCGAATGACTCAATTTACTTAAGCTTCAGTTCATTTTCTAAAGATATTCACGTTTCTCACACACTTCGCTCCAGGCTCAAGTTGTGCGTTCCTGGATACTATCTAGATTTGATTTCTGAGATGATTGTTAAGCCCAGCAAGACAGTCATAATCATTTAGTTTCATGGTAATCAGATTTTCAATTCGCGGTCCAGGTCCGATACGGAGTTTCAAGGTGCTCCCGAGAGCAACTGGGTTTTGAGATTGATCCTAAGTTATAGGGTAATGTAGCGTTAAGGATTCTACAAGTTTCGGGTCTTGTAGTTCGTATTTAAAGTGGTTCAAGTGAATTTCACAGCTAATCTAGTCTAGCACTTAGTTAATTTTGTCTAATTTTTTAAAGAATTTGGTCCTGAGTGATTTCTGCCTGAGGTGGTGCTTGGGTCTTTGTACGAATTTTTTCGAGACGTTACAATCTACTCCCCTTAAAGAAAAATTTCATCTTCGAAATTAGTACCTTTTCGTACTCCTCTAGAATCTGAGGGTAGTTCTTACGGACCTCGGCTTTAATTTCCCAAGTGACCTCTTTTTCCGTGTGATGCGTCCACAATACCTTCACAAGTGGAATAACCTTGCTATGCAATATCTTCTCCTTCCTATTTAGGATATGCGTCGATCGCAGTATATATGTAGCATCCTCACTTAATTATACCTACTCCCACTTGATAATGTGGGAAGGATCAGGAACGTATTTCTTCAGCATAGATACATGAAATACGTTGTGCACGCCTATAGTGGTGTGGGCAAAGCAAGGCGGTACGCTATCATTCCCACTCGATCCAAGATCTGGAATGGGCCAATGAATCTCGGCGTGAGTTTTCCCTTCTTCCCAAACCAAAGGACTCCCTTCATGGTGGAAACTTTCAGAAACACTTGGTCCCCGACCTCGAACTCTAACTGTCGCCGCCTCGTATTGGCGTAACTCTTCTATCTGCTCTGCACTGCAAGAAGTCGATGCCTGATAATGTCGATCTTCTGTGAGGTTGCCTAAACTAACTCTGGGCCAATCAGGATTTTCTCGCCAACTTCAGCCCAGCAATGCGGTGCCCTACACGGACGCCCATACAATGCCTCATAGGGAGCCATGCCAATACTCGCCTGAAAACTGTTGTTATACGCGAACTCCGTATAAGGAAGGCAATCATCCCAACTGTCCTTGAAATCAAGCATGCAAGCTCGCAACATGTCCTCTAACACCTGATTTACCTGTTCTGTCTGCTCGTTAGTCTGTGGGTGGAACGCGGTACTGAACTTCAACTTCACACCCATCGCTTCCTGGATACGAGTTTAGAAGATAGATATGAATCGCATGTCATGGTCCTACACGATCTCCATAGAAACTCCATGCAGACGTACAATCTCCTTGATGTACAATCTGGCCAAGTCGTCTGCCGAGTTCGAAACTCTATTAGGGAGGAAATGGGCCAATTTTGTTAACCAGTCCATAATCACCCAAATGAAATCATGTCCCTTCCTCGTCATCGGTAGCCCAGAAATAAATTCCATAGAGATGAAGTCTCATTTCCATTCTGCTATGGGCATGGGCTAAAGCAGTCCAGGAGGACGGCGATGCTCTCTGCCTTGACCTGCTGGTATGTAAGACAACGAGACACATAATCTGTTATTTGGACCTTCATGTTGTCCCACCAGTACGAGCATCTCATGTCTCGATATATCTTCGTGCTTCCAGGATGCATTGCCAATTTTGAACTATGTGCAGCCTCGAAGACCTCTTGTCTCAAGTCATGAAGATTTGGGACGCATAAGCGGCCACGGTAACATAAGCCCCCATAAGCACCAACTCTACACTCGGCTTGTCATGCCCCCTGGGTGGTAAAAACAGGAGGCCTCTTTTCTACGTGCGGTCAGACTTAAGCTCCCTGGCATGGGATCTAGGTCGAGTTAAGTTTTCGGTCCGATTTACAGATCGACCGTGGTGGACCAGTTTCAGTTCAACGGTCATCGCCACTTGATCAGGGCCACAAGTACACTGACATGTGTTGAAAATTTTCCTTGATCCGATGGTGTAATTGGGTTAGATTCTGATGGTCTGAAAGCTTAGAATTTGACCCGCAAGCGAACGACTCAATTTACTTAAGCTTCAGTTCATTTTCTAAAGATATTCGTGTTTCTCGCACACTTCGCTCCAGGCTCGAGTTGTGCATTCCTGGATACTATCTAGATTAATTTAATTTCCGAGATAGTTGTCAAGCCCATCAAGACAGTCCTAATCGTTTAGTTTCATGGTAATCGGACTTTCGATGCGCGGTCCAGGTCCGATACGGAGTTTCAAGGTGCTCCCGAGAGTAACTAGGTTTTGAGATTGATCCTAAGTTATAGGAAAATGTAGCATTAAGGATTCTACAAGTTTCAGGTCTTGCAGTTCGTATTTAAAGTAGTTCAAGTGAATTTCACAGCTAATCTAGTTTAACACTTAGTTAATTTCGTCTAATTTCTAAAGGATTTGGTCCAAAGTGATTTCTGCCTGAGGTGGTACTCGGGTCTTTGTACGGATTTTTCCGAGACGTTACGCCTTTTCTTACATCTATTCTCCAATATAAATCTAACCGTTGGGAATGATCTCTGTTCATAAATCCAGCAATCTGACCGTTGATTTTGAGACAAGACCATCCATCATGTGATTTGACACGTGTACCTCCCTTAAATGAATTGGCGAATAACTCCTTATCCATAATGATTTAGATATACATTCTTTAGTAAGAATTTCTTAGATGGGTGCATACGACCACGTAGAACCTTTGGATTTCATAAAACTCTTAGATCGACAATAATTATAAAAATACTACTAACCTAGACCCCTGAATTCCAGATTATATGGTTCCCACAACCTTTTTGGCATGAAACTTTATATGAGGCCCATGTATTATAAACGAGCTGTATATGACAAAGTTGGGACGTTGGATCAATGCGATTGGTGGATAAAACAGATATTCATTGAAATATTTACCACCTGATCTTTGGATGTGCTTCAAATTTGGGCTCAGCCCCTTAAATTAAATAGAAAAATGAATGGATAGTGTAGATTTTCCAGAAACATCACGGTGGACCCCCACCCTACATTATGCAACTGCACAGCAAGTATTTACCAGCCGCACACAAAACAGGGTATTGGGTCAAACTAGGTTTGACCCGATGAAGAAGGAAAAATCTCGAAGAGTTTCATTAGCCGCGGACGTTCGTTCGTTGTGATAATGATGGGTCACCATCATCACTCGCATGACGAATCAGAATCGTTCATCCTATAGGAGAGATCGGTCCATTCAAGACCTTGCTGGACACGTGCACTCATGCATGCACATGTGGCCGCAACAACGGTTGCAAGAAATCCCGCGCACTGGGAATTTGAACGGAGATTGCCTGTTTGCGAAGCCTGTGGCCCACCATGATCGGCCAGTCGAGAAATTCGAACCATCCATCTCGTAGACGGGACAAAACCGACCGAGACTTGGTCTTCTTCGTTCCCAAACCAACCGAGGAACCAAGCGCACCCTCATCCGAGATCTTTCCGTTGCGCAGCATTAAGGGAAACCCAACGCAATCCGATTTCTCCGCATAGGAAATCCACGCCAGGCGTTCAGGCCCTGATCTGGACCTTCCATACCGGAAAAGAGAGGTTTTTAACCCCCTCCACGTTGAACAAAAGAAAGCTTGGGCGAAAGCCCATGCTCGGATTCTCAGGGACGCAAGAAACTTCTACGTAAACGGAAAACTGGAGAGTTGAGTGCGTCCGTTTTCTCAGCTGTGTAAACAAATCTATGCAGAGAAGTTTCTGGGCTTCGGACCGGCTATGAAAAGGTCCAGATCGTCTGTCCGTTTCGCAAGAAAGGAAGCAAGAAATAGAGAGAGAGAGAGAGAGAGAGAGAGAGCAACGGCCGGCCCTCCTACAGGACGCGCAGTAAGAAAAGAAGAAAGAAAATAATGAAAGAAAGAAAGAAAGAAAGAAAAGCAAAAAAGAAGAAGAAGAAGATTGAGAGAAGGACCGAGAGGGTGAGACGGAGATGTCACTACAAGACAATATACTTTTACCGGCGGCCAAAACCGCCGCTAAAAGCCCCAAAACCGCTGCCAATAGTTTTTAGCGGCGCTAGTCAAGCGCCGCCGGAGGGGTATGTCGCTAAAAGTTATAGCGGCGCTAAGGCGATTTAGCGGCCCTTGTACGAGCGCCGCTGAATACAGAGCATTTGCGCGCGCTTCATGGATTCAGCGACGCTTTTGCTGAGCGATGGAAGTTTTATCCAAAGCGCCGCCAAACATGATCAAAGTGCTGCGACAAGCGCCGCTATTGAAATTTATCCGAAGCGCTACGCTAAAATTTATAATAATATAGAATTATATATGATAATATCAAAGCGCTGCGACAAGCGCTATTAAAACCTGCATTTTTTTAATATTTGAAACAAAAAATGTTGCAATATAATTAAAACTGAATATTACACAAAATTTATATTACTATATGATAAAAAAAATATAATATTTATTACAATAAATTAAAAATGGTCTTGAATTATAAATAAATAAACAAACAAATCCTCTATATGGTATACTCCTAGCACTTGCACACATGGCAAAAAAAAAAAAAGAGTCAAAAGTAGCATTCAACAAATTGATGCATGGAAAACAATCAATCCTTTGATCCTTTGTCCTTAAAAAGTCAAAAACTATCAAGTGATTAGTGCTCTCATTCCTCTATGTGACAAAGAAAACATCTACAACATACCATGTCGAAACATAATGTAAACTTCAAGTTTATGTTTTCGGAGCTTGGACATCAAGGATTCACCCCGCATAAAGTCCGAGCCAAATGATAAATTAAAAATGGTCTCAAATAAATAAATAAAAACAAATCCTCTATATGGTCTACTCTATCACGAGTGGCGTCAAAAGGTCAAGTGCTTGTAGGACTAAATTCAGGCACAATTGATTAAAAGGCTGAGGTTATCCTTTCCCCATTTTCATATTAACAAGAGTTAAGGAAGCATTTCAATTCTTTATAGACAGTTGGAAACACAATAGCAAATGCATACCTGTGAAGAAGGGGCTATTGTACAAATGCCAAAAGTCTTTCCAACAGTTTTAGTGCTAGAGGATTTGCATTTATTATTAGAAAATCTCATATTTATCTCAAAATACTCGCTTAGTTTTTTATGCCAAAAATCCAAATTCAATACTTGCATAAAAGCTCACCTTTGAATAATAGACACTCCACACAACTTCTTGTAGAAGTCTACTCCAGTGTACATGGACCCTGGATAGAGAAAAAGGAAGTCCACTCCGATGCATCTCTCATGTTGATGATGCATTGTGATCGACTGCAAGCAAACAACATGACCCAATATTAAGATAATCAAATGCAGAGATTATCAGTTAGAGGAATAACAAACTACTCAAATGCAAACGCTATCAGTTAGAGGAATAACAAACTATGTTACATAAATGTGAGGGAATGAACAAATAGTGCATGGCTTACATGAAGTTATATTTCAGGCTTCTAAACAAGAAATCATTTGTTATGCATGCCTCTTTGTCACGAAATGCATGCCTCACCAAGTGAAGCCTTCATCTAGGCATACACATCTAGCATTTGCTTGATAATCACCTATGTCATTTCTGATAATTTTGGAAAGGTTTTAAAGGTCGATATGTTAGAATTAGCATTCTATTGATGTTGGATACACTTAAGTGACATGAGATGAGATGAGACAAACCTGGTTTGAATCATCTAACAAAACCTTCTCAAAAACTCAAAAGGGCAGGGCAACTGATGTTGGAATTCAGTAAAAGACAATTTGTCAAATTGGACCATACGTCATTTTATGAGGAAAATATAGGCTTATCTTGTAAATCATGAGATATATTGCCATAATCACATCATCCACAAATTCAAGGAATATATTTACCTGTAAAGTATTTCTGTAGAGGTAGCTTTCAGGTATAACAACTTTGGCAAGATGTGATGGTTGATATATGTGGCATACAAGTAACTCAAATTAATCTGTCAGCACCAACTTAGATGCATCATAATCCAAAAATTACCTTGAATTGATTACCAAACTAGCCAATTGGTAATAAAGAAATACCAACATTTTCAAGGTTTCAACTTCCATTAAACCAACATGGATATAAATAAATAAATAATAAAGAAAACTATAGAAGTTGCATTTTGTACCCGACCATCAGTCAATGGCCTGACATCAGCAAGCATAGCACTTTTGAAACCCACTTATTGCTTTGACGTTCTATGGGCATCAGCATCAAGCAAATTCTGCATGAAAATAGATCATGAAAAGTATTCCTGTCACAAACTAAATTGTAACCTTTTGGCATCCCCAGAAGAAAATGTGAAAATGAGAGTACACTCTACTCGTGAAAGAAGCCTGAGCTAGAAACTTAAGCATCTAACAAAGTTTAAAAATCATTAACAATGTACTGATATACAACCATGTAAATAATAAATCTAGGCAGAGAGATAACTGACCTTTCTTGTGGCCCAAAACTCAGCTTCAGTCAACACGCCACCGATGACAAATTGCTTGTGCAGTTTCTACAATTCACTGTGAAGGGGTTTCTTTTAGAAGAATACATGAAAAAGAAAAGCAAAAGTAGAAGACATTGTATAAATCCCTGGAAGCTGCAAAAATACGAGAGAATCTTAAATTCACTAAATATAACAATAACCATGTTCCTCCGAGAGTAAAACAACTTCCACTTCCAGCCATTTTTTAACATATACTGAGCTGTGTTACCTAGAGTGTAACATGTTTCTTGTCATTCTGACTTGGAATATTCATTCTCCCTTGTACGATTCTGAAGTGCTTTATCACATCACAAATATAACATTCTTTTTTCATCGAGTAAAGAAGTAGATTGAGAAAACATCCTATAGAAGATCGCCCCGTTTTTAGGCTCGGATGTTAAGAATTTATGCATTGTGGGACCACATCCCGTGTTACCGAAATTCACCAAATTCGGGAACTCATCCACAATAAATGGGCAAAGATGCATACCAATCCAGACTGCAAATCATGGTTTGTTACTACCATGGAAAAACTTGCTAATCATGGTTTGTTACTACATGCTTACATGTTTCTGAGTAAACAATTAGGAAGAAATTTTTAAAAATAAAATAAAATAAAATTGCCTTCCAAAAGGAATTCAAACTTGAAGCCATGGTGATGGGATCCTTTAGTAGGTGTATTCCTGTGGAACATCCTGATTCCTAGCAAGCCTCTCTAAAATTTTAACACACTTTGGAAGACTACTCCAATATGCTTCATGGTTATTTGAAACTGGATGGTATCTAAGATGTGTTGAGAATCTAAGCAAGAATCTTCTACATAATGATCACAATAATAGTAGTAAAGGAACATATTTAGAAACTCGAGAATCTATTAGCATCTACAACAACTCTCAATTTAATTACACTCTAATATTAAAAAAAGAAAAAAAAAAAAACCAAGTGGAAAGGCATTGGCACAAAGTTTAAATGCATGTTATCAGTTATCACAATAATACAAATCATTGTTAAAAGGGAAAACAGTATCATGCTAGAGTATAAAGAAGGCATAAAGAATGTACTGCTACAATAATTAGGGGAGAAAAGAAGGCATAAAGAATGTACTGCTACAATAATTCCAGCATGATGCCTGTTTGCAAGATACATAGCTAGTCTAGTGGCAAATAATTCACCCAATAGTATCAAGTGGACTATCAAGAAACATTTGCTCATGTAGCGAAGTAAAACTATGTGAATTCTCCCATCAATCGTTGTATTTCATAATCTGCCTCTTCATTAGCTAAACTGAGATGGTGACTCTACATGCATCCTGATTGCGTACATCAATGGTATTGTGCCAGCATGTATCTTTGGCAGAAACTTGTTCTTCTTTCTTTGATAGTCCTCATTCATGTTCACTTGCACACAGATATGAATATGAATGGCTAGGATGGTGCCATGTGACAATCATCCAATGGCTAAGAATACTTCAGAAATCTTCTAAACTATTCTACACTATTCTAGCTATAAGAAGCCATTAGAGAACTTAAGAATGTTCTAGAGATCCATACACTAATCTTCTCTAGAATTCTCTACACTCTATGTACATAACCTCATAGTAGAAAAGGAGAGACAGAATTGGTAAGTCCACGAGATGGGGTATGGAGATGCTTGTCCATGACAATATGCACCACTGCTGGACAAGATAATCAGGCATCCACTTTCCCTTCTAAAAATGGAATCGAGATCTTCACCCACCTTGATTTATTTGCATCTAAGAAACAACAATCTTTAAAAAATAAAAATAAAAATAAAATAAAAAAGAAAAGTGTTGAAGGGTTGAGAATGAAATTTCAACAAAAAGTGTCCATGAATCAAGGATCAGGGTTGTTCGACCACTCTGATTTTGGGGCTGTGACTTAAAAATAATGGGTTCCACAATCTATTCATTACATTTGAGTCATTGCACTCCGCATGTATAATTTCTAAATGAACGGAAACATGCCTTTCAAGAAAAAAGGAACAGTAAATTGTATTCCAATTGAGTGATGTAATCTCTTGTTGCGAGAAAAACCAATTAGGCAACCAAATACCCGAACTGATTTGTTTGAAGATCTTTGTCCCATTGCGAGTTGGACAAAAGTTACATATATACCATGTTCGAATTGCTCAGTCCTTTGTCTATTTCTTTTGTCAGCAAATGAACTGCTACCTATAATTGATAAACTTCACCCATCACATACATCATGGTGCTCTCCCATTAAAAACCAGCATGTACTATAAAGTGCCACAGGAGTGTCTAACCGAAAATAGGTGCTACACGGGTTAAAGATAACGATGTAACTACCCAATGGAGAAGATAATGACCATCCATTCAGAGAACCTGATCGTGAAAGGAGATGAGTTAGTGCCAACTACCAAATCATGGTTGTGAATGGAATGTGATCCATCAATTTGGGGGTGGAAAAAAGCGGTATTCAAGCATAAATGTGACTATGAAATGGCATGTGGGGTATAGAAATTACCTTGTAAAAGAGTGTTCAACCTTAAACTGACCAATCAGTCTTTTATTGGGAAAATAAATATTAGAGAAAAGCATTATAATCAAGCAATTCAAACAAGGTATAAAATAATGCCTCTCCCTGATAAACACGCCTTAGCTCTATATTTTTCAACAAATTATTTAAACAACTAAAACAGGTCGGACAAATCTATTATAGAAAATAATCCAACTAGATGAACACCAAGAAGTCGGAAAAAGAAAATAATAACTTTATGACATTCACATCTCAAAAAAAGGTTTCATTACTTCCAAACTTCAGTTGGGAAATCTGTAAATGCAAAGGGAAAAAGGAATTGATCAGCCATTGTATTTATTGTTTGGCTGTGGATATTTCTGTTTAACCTTATGCTCATACTATGAAATTTGCTGAGTTCACTTCAGTGTTGATTCATTTCAGGAAAAATATAATTAGAAATGAATGCATTCTATGTTAGTGAATCTCAACTTATCGTTTATCATCTGTGCATGGTTATAGGTCTAATACCATCAAGAAAAAGAGGTTTGAGCAAATACTTGATGTTGGTTGGGAATGCACTGAGCAAATACTTCTAGATTAAATATATGACTTTTTAGGCACTATCAAATATTATAAACAAAATGAAGGATGAGCTCCTTGATGTTGGTTGGGTATGCACTGAACTATTCATATGAGCGTCACGTCCTGAATTGTACAAACAACTGTGGCTTATTTAAAAAGAATGAACATCAAAAGAAAAAATGGACATCAAGCAGTGCCCAGGGCAATTCATTGGCTTTAGCCCAAATTCCTGTTTCTCAATCTGTATAGAACATAATAGGTTATGATAGCAAAGTTAAAGGAAAATGACCAGGTGGCAAATAAAATGACAAAAATAGAAACTTCTCATCAGACAACAATGGGAGTAAGTATCTTTCTGATATAGGTAAAATGGTTTACATTCAAGGAAAATGAAAAAGAATAGAAAAAAGAATGGGAAAAAAAGAGGAAGAAATTTAATTCAATGAGAACTGATTCGGTTTAACTATACAAGATATGATGAGAACTGAAAAATCATTAATATGTTTTTCTAAGGTGATAAATCACTAATATGTTTTATTCACTCTTTAAGGAATAATGTCCTACATAACTAAGAAAAATCCCACCTCAAATACAAACATGTTATCCTTGTAATTTGCAGCATGACCTGATTTTTCCCAAAGTTGCATAGTGTACATGTTTGGTGTCAAAACCTGCCAATGGCACCCAATGTGAGTCAAAAAAAAAAAAAAAAAGCAAGTGAAGTTGCAGTCTCTCAACAAGATCTATTTTGCAAACCGATAACTGGTGGAGAAAATAACCTCTTGGTAACCTCTCTCCCTATATTGAGCTCGTATGAACTCCATTAACTTGTTGTAAATTCTTGTCCCATGTGGCAGGAAGAAACAACTTCCCGGGCTAAAACATCACAGAAAATGCAAATCAACAGATCATGCACATGAATCCAGATTTGGCATCACAAGGAACTGAAGCTCTGATTCTCATTACCTAAGATGATGAAAAAAGAAAAGTTCTTGATTTTGACCCAAAATTCTGTGATCATTTTTCTTGGCTTCCTCAAGAAGGGTCAGGTATTCTGCATGGGTGATAACAATGTCAGAGATGCCAGATTAAAACTCCAATAGAATATCATAAAAAGAAAAGACAACTTGATCAAATGAGAAAGCAGGCAACTAGAAAAAATTTCATAACCAAAGAGAGAGAAGTAGACCACAAGCAACATGATCATCATATATAATTTTTTACCCGAGTTAAATGCTGCATAATCTAAACTTGCATGGAATGGAAAGAAAGAACAAGAAAGACAAGGTGTAAATAGTAATCTCAAGCTCAAATGATTTTCCTTCTTTTTTTTTAAACGGCAATGTATTTTTTCATTAAACCAAGTAAAAGAGAGAAAACAAAGGCTGTAAGGAGGCAAGAAGCCAGCCCCACACACCCACTTCATTGAAAATTACAAAGCATTATGCCAACACCCGAGATATCATCCCTTCTACACAGAAACATCCCAATTGCCCAAGAAACAAATCTACTTTTAACTTTATTGAACACTCGACTCTGTTGCTTCAGCTTTGCCGTTGAAGATGCAAATATTACGCTCTTTCCACAACAGTACAAAAAAAAAAAATCTCCCAAGCAGAATCAGATCATCAACGGGGGATACAACCATCCCTAAAAGATCTCTCAAGATCACGTAGCAAAGTCACAATAATAAAGAAATGAATGGTTTTGTGACCTTAAGGCACATGATACACCCATTACTGATCACCATATTCCTTTTCCTTGAATTGTCTATTCCAACAATCTTCTTTCCACTACAAACCACCTGGAAGCAACAACACTAGAGGGGCCAAAAAGTGATAAATCTAACTTGCCGAACTGTGAGAGCTTGCCCGGAATTGGAGCAAAGGTGGTTGTAATAGGATTTCTCCAAAACGACGCCAACTATCAACAGCAGTTGAAGGCTAAAAAGCGACAATGCAGTTTGTTGTGGTAACAAAATCTGCGATCTCATCCTACATGAGATTCCTATGGAAGTGGGGCAACCCAATCATATTGCCTATCTCTGCATAGAAGCACTAAGCAATCATCACCTGCTGGTCAGCAGAGACCTATAAAGTCTTGGGAAATCTAGGCAAAGGGAAAATCTCCAACCCAGATATCTTCCCAGAATCACACTCCACCCCATCACCTACCATGAAAGAAATCCCATCCAAAAATTCCCTTACCCCACCATTCACTGCCTTCCACATACCAGATGCCCTAAAAAGGGAGATGAGGGACAAGCGATCCAATGACCATTCTGAACCCCCAAATTTAGACGCAAGTACTTGCATCTGCATTGCTTCCATCGTTGATTTTTCCCTGAATATAGAACACAAAAATTCAAAGAAATTTTAATTTGAAAAATGTATTTTACCATACCTAAAATAACCCAAATGCAAAGTGCAAAAAATAGATCTAAAACCCTAGGAAACAAGAGAGTAGCAGATCTAGATACCTAATGAGTTATAAAGCGCAAATCGAATGTAATTCAGATTGAAAAACTTCACCCGTCACGAAATCCAAGAATTCAGATGGAAAAACGCAAATCGAAGTATCGAACAAATCGGAACTGTATCACACAACAAATCGTTTCTATGTATTCACATGAAACAACATAGAAAAATCCCTAATTAGGATTTCAACATAGTAAATCCCTAATTAGGGTTTCAACATTGTAAATCCCTAATTAGGAAATCACTAATGTTGAAATTGATGAAATCTAGACTCTTACCTGTTTCAGATCTTCATTTAAGCCCTAAAATTAATGGCGGCTCGCGCGGGAGAGAGATTCGGGGGTAGGAAGAAGCTGAGAATCGGGAGAGAGAGAGAGAGTCGTCGGGAGAGGGAGAGGGAGAGAGAGGGAGAGAGAGAGAGAGAGAGAGAGAGAGGAGAGAGAGAGAGAGAGAGGGAGAGGGAGAGAGAGAGAGAGAGAGAGAGAGAGAGAGAGAGAGAGAGAGAGAGAGAGAGAGACAGTCGTCGGGAGAGAGCAGCGAGTGAAATGAAAATGAAAATCGCGTCGTTTTTTATTTTTTACAACATCTGTGGTGTTCAGATAAATAGCGCCGCTAAAAGTTCCACAGAAGCGCCGCTGCTCCACAGTTTTGTTGTAGTGTGTCTCCCTTCGCTGACCGGTTCCCACAGCTAGAACAGTGACTCGCCATCCAGCTCAGGCCGAGTCTGAGTTCATCCAAACTTTGGTCTAAATCTCGCCTTCACTGTCTTCCAGGATAGAAGAAAAGGAGTTGAAGAGGGAAAGCAGGAGTAAAAAGGAAAGAAAGAAAGAAGTAGAATGTAATCCACACCTTTCAAGGCCATTAAACTAGGTGAGGTATAATGATGTTATAAAATAAACACTAACCCTATCATTACACTTAAACTAGGTGAGGTATAATGATGTTATAAAATAAACACTAACCCTATCATTACACTTAAACTAGGTGAGGTATAAGGATGTTATAAAATAAACACTAACCCTATCATTCAATTTGTGTAAGTTAGGACAAGAGAGTGGGATCTGATCCTAGGATTATTCGAGGCCTTTAACCTTACTATATATCAGACATCAAATAGTCCAAGGTGAGGGTTTTATCCTTTAAGTTTACACTAATTTAAGTTGTTATATTTATCTTGTCTTTTACATGCCTTCATGTTATTTCATCTTGCCTTTTATATGTCTTCATGTTATTTTATCTTGCCTTTTACATGCCTTCAAGTTACTTTGATTCTTCCTTGCGATTATATATTTTACCATCAATTATTTGCCTTTGGCGTACAATATAATATTGATTACAAGTGATTTTTCTGAATTTATGTAGGGCCATGGATACAAGCCTTGCTCTTGCCATATCAAATTTATTAAGTTGGCCCTGCCACTCTCCTTATTATCGAATCGACCGTTCCGCTCTTCTATTTGTTGAGTTAGCCATTGCTACTCTTCTTTAATTTAATTGACCATTATCACTCTCCTGTTTATTATGTTGGACATCGTCACCCTTCTCTTCATTATATTGGCCTTGTGATATTTATCTTTAAGGCTTGGGCATATGTCTTGATATTCCAGAACCTCGATGATTCAGTTTATATTCTCTAAGTGCAAGCGATGTAGTCAAATGTATCACAACTAGTGATTCAAATAATCTATCATGGACATAATGTGCTCTGAGTAGAGACCCTCTTGGTCGTCACGTAATTCCATGAGTTTTAGGTAGTAGTGCAGAAATCGATGTGTGTAATTCGTAAATGCAGTGTCACATCACTTCTGGAATTAGATGTCCCAAATAGTCGCTCATTGAATAAATCGTGTCACGCAATTCATCTGACTCATGTGTTGTGTGCCTTAAGGTGTTCATGTAAATCCATGGTAGCGTTAGTCATGTCGACGAATATCTGTATAGTGAGAGTGTAGGTCGAGCCGGATATCATGAAACTGTTTTCAACATTGTGATGATCATTACATATGATAAGCCGCACACGTTTTGCTAGGCATGCATCTCATGTAGATTGTTTGCACATGTTGATACTCTCGTATTAGTGGAGCACGGGACGTATCAGACCCTTACTTTACTTTTATGAATCTCTTGAATTATTATTAATCTTAAAGGATAACCATCACTATGAGTAGGGCATTGACCTTCTCCCAACCATACAGATTATGCAAGTGACGTACAGATTGAAGACTTAGTGAACAATCTCTCTAAGGAATACTATGTTAAAAGAATAAGAAGACAGTTTTATGATTTAGTTTTATACTTTCGCTGCGAATTCGATAAATGTAATAAGCTCCCATTGAGAGGGCATTTGATTATTCTTTTTACTCTGATGAAATATAATTAATATAGTTGATTTCATTCTTGTAAATGTTACCTTCATGAATGTATCTGGATGTGATCCAAATGAAAAAAAATAAGGTGTGATTTTTAAAAGCATCCAATTTATACATTATTAACACCCAGTTTTCTTGGGCATGAGTATAAACTTTGGGTGTGAAAATTCAGAATGTTAGACATGGGACCCACCATAGTCCATGTATTTCATCTATGCTGCTGTTGAGGGTTAAATATTGCATATTATCCCCCATTTATTAATTAGTTTTGTGAACATGATAATGCTTAATGTTATATTTTAATCGTGTTTATGTTGCAAGGTGAATTTAAGAGCTTGGGTTAAAAATTATGCTAAAAGCATGAATTTGATGCTCAAGAATCACCGAGCTAAAGATTGGATCTTAAAATACCAAGAATGAAGAATTCACATGCCAAAGATCCAAGAAAACCAAGTTAAGAATGAAGAGAATCGAAGTTTTAAAGTGAATTTCTATAATCCTCAACTACTCCTGGCTTCACTTCGACTAGTCGAGGCTCTTGCTCAAATAGTCCCAGCTTCGCTTCAACCAGTCTAGGCTCCTGCTCAACTAGTCTTGGCTTTGCTTCGACTAGTCGAGGATCCTACTCGACTAGTTGAAAAATCCTCGACTCGAACTCCAGCAACATGAACTTCTAAATTCCCGTCACCCTCGACGAGTCGAAGGTGACCCTCGACCAGTTAAAGGTTGTCCTCGACTAGTCGAGGGTTTCGTAAATTTTACACGAACTGCATAAATTTAAGGCGATTTTTGAATTTTTCCAACTCGGTGTGAAAGTTGGAGTTCCAAAACTATAAATAGGGGTCCCTAGGATGTTCCTAGGCATTTTCTAGGGTTTGGGAAGTGGAGTAAAGGGTGGAGCCGCCGTCCGGAAGTTCTTCATCTTCCTCTTTAGTTGGTCTTTTTGTTTTGTTTAAGGGTCTTTAGTTCAATCATATCTATGGTTAGCTAAACCTCTTAGCTAGGGCTAAGAGATGAAGCTTGTAGTGTGATTAGGATGTTTGATTTGCGTTGATTCATGTTTTGTTGAACTCTCTTAGATTTTAGTTGGATTGTGAAGGAATGTTTTTAGTTTTTAATGGTTTATTGTGACAAATTACAATAGATCTATGTTAGCTTGAGATATCTTCTTTTCCTGAATTAAGATTGTGAAATTAGAAAATCCTATTGTTCACCATCATTCCTTGGGCATGGTAGGATGATGGAATCCTTCCTAACATTCACAATTCTCTTACAATTAGTTGTGGGATTGGTAAATCCTGTTGTTTACCTTGTCTCCTAAACATGGTTAGGTGATGGAATCACTTCCAAATCCTAACAACTCTCATCTATTGATGATTAGATCCATGAGAAGTTCAGATATCTGACAAATCTCTTCTTACCAATTGGATAGGATAGGACTCTGATTCCAGTTGTGTCCTTGAATCATGCAAGGTAGCTTCCCAATTGCTACAAGTGGATCCTTGAAAACCTAGTTCCCACCTTTAAATTCACTAGTTTCAATTACTTTAATCACAATTACTTTCTCAAATATTTCAGATGTAGGTTTTCATCTTCTTCTAGTTCTACTTCTAGTTACTTTCAGAAGACACACAAGTTCAATCCCTGTGGATTCGACCTCGGTCTCACCGAGATTATTACTGCATCCCGACCCTACACTTGGGGTTATGAACAAGTTTTTGGCGCCGTTGCTGGGGGCTAAAGGTATGTTTTTCTGAGATTGACTAGTTTTAGAATTAGTTTAAGATTAGAATTTTTCTATTTTCTTTATTAGGGTTTTTTAAATTATTTTAGAAACTAACCTTGCTTCCTATTTCTAGGTTTAAAAACTTTCCTTTCTGTTTTTAGAAACTACTTTCTAATTTTAAGTTTAGAAACTTTCCTAATTATTTTTAGAAACTAACTTTTTCTCTTTTTTAGAAACTTTCTATTTTCTGTTTTTAGAAACTTTCCTTTTTTATTTTTAGAAACTAGGTTGCTTTCTTATTTATTTATTTTAGAAATAATTCACTTTCCCTTTTCTTTTGCAGGGTCCTAACATAGATCTCCTCCAATCTGGTAACTTCCTTCTAACTTCTCCTCTACTTACTTTTCATATTGTTGTAGGATTTTTCTTTTATTCTTTTCTAGGATTAGATTGATCAGAGTTAGGGTTTCACCATGCAAGAGTAGGAACATCAGTATGTTGAGATAGCTAAGAGACATTGGGAAGGGATGTATGATGATTATGATAGGAAACAGCCTATGTCTCAAAATTTTTCTAGAACTATCATCAAGAACTAAACGGAATACAATGCTCCACCGATTAAGAAGTCTTTTCGCGATCATATACAGGAGAATAATTACACCCCACGGATTAAGAAAATAGTACGTGAGCGTTGGGGTTATCATAACTATGGGAGTGAGAATTATTATCACCCATCAGACAAGAAGAAAATAATGCGTGGTTATATTATGGGTGATAATATGTACCAACAACCATCAGATTCTCCCACCTATGACCCGTATGACTATAATCAGTGGAAACATCAATGTTGGGAAGATGAACCATAATACACCATAGTGAACATTCTCTTGGGTCCACTACCTTTAAAACCTAATAAAAAAACGATCCAAGATGAGTCAATTCAGGGTTATACAAACAATTTTGCTGGCATCAGAAGAACGATGGAAGAGCTTGAATCACGCCTCGATAAGATAATGGAGGCTAGTTCACCCCAGTCGCAACCCAATCTAATTCTTCATTCCTAACTCCCTACTTATGATTAGTGGAAACATTAACATTAGGAATTTGAATCAACAATGCACCATAGTGATAATTCTCTTGGGTCCTAAACCACTTAGATCTAACAAGAAACAATCTAAGAGAATTCACTCCAAAATTCCATATAAACTCTAGAGCTCATCTAACAAAATACACTCCAAAGATTTTAAGAACTTATAAAAGATATAAAATAGTGGGGTTCACGTGATGCGATTCTGGAGAATACTAAAATTGAGAATGAAGAGTTGGATTGTGTTAATGAGCATATGGTTCAATTTCCAAAAGAGTCGATCTCGATGATAGTCCAAAGGAAGGATTAAGAGACATGGGTGTCTTTCAAATATAATGACACTGACACACTTGGTTTCAATGCTTTAAAATACAAAACATAATCTGAAATGGTGTATCTATTGCAGTAATGTTTGCATTCAAATCTTCTTCTTCTTTTTCATTTGTTTATCACCCAATGTTCAGTTGCTGCATTTGTTTTTATTAACTTCTCTCTCCCCCGTCAATCACTTCTATTTAACATTTCATTAGGATGCCATAGATCAGGCCCACAAAACCTCACATAAACCCCACAAAATAACATCATAAACTTCTCTCTTGTTTTAATTTTTCTTTTCTTTTCTTTTCTTTTGTTCTTGTTCTTTTTTTTTTTTTTTTTTTTTTTGAAAGGTGATAAACTTCAAAATTCGAGACTACCAAAAGGACCACTATAGGCCCCTGCATCCTTAAAACATCGAATTAAATGAAAGCAAATTTAAATCCATGAATCCATCAAATCACCATAGAAGAGCAGCAAAAAAGACTCCTCTGTGTTAGTGCTTTTTTTTTTCTTTTTTTTTTTTATAAGCATTTGATTATACACGTGGATGATCATGCCAAATACCATAATTCCTTTCCCAGGGCATTCTGAAAACACTAAAAACTGTGATGAACCAAATGGCATGGTGAAAAGTACTAACAAGCCATTAAGTAAGACAAAACAAAGCTTATGAACAGATCCATACCAGATGGACCTCCAAAAACCTTTCAAAACAAGTTAATGAATCAAATGGCATGGTGAAAAGTAGTAAGACAAACGGTGGTGACTTGAACTTGTTTGAAGAGATCCTTAACCAGCTGATGAATCAAATGGCATGGTGAAAAGCAACAAAACCTAGATTTCTATTCAATCTACAACCATAAAAAACAAGAACCCTACCACAACAACTTAAAAATCAACTACTTAAACACAATTCAAACCAAAACAAAAACTCAAAAAAACCCAGATTTGTATTCAATCCAATCTACTCTTTCCCACACTGCTCTACAAAGCTAACAGCGGGAGAGAAGCAGCATTATGAGGAAAGGTATCTGTAGTTGTATAAAGCTCAAGACCATGTGGGCATTATTCAATAATACCAAAACTATATATATATATATATATATATATATATATATATATATATATATATATATATATATATATATATAAACCCCACCTTTTTGCAACTTCATTACCATGGATGTGGTTGATTTTAAGGCCCCAAAATGGAAAGGGGACAATTAGGAAACTACCATTACAGGGTTGTTTCATCTATTCTAGGGATTTTTAGTTGAAGCATTTCTTCAAACATGTAGGAGGCCATGGACAACGGCAAATATAGCTGCCACTGCCATGGTTGCCACCCAATTTCTGGCCATTAAAAGAGGAAATGAGAGAGAAAGAGAGAGTACCTTTCACTTCGTGTGCTCTGATTTCTTCTATTCTCGTCATCTATTGGAGGGAGATCAATCAATGGCTGCTTTCAGGGAGATCAGGGAGATCGAGAGATGGAGGGAGGGAAATCAGGGAGATCGAGAGATGGAGGGAGAGGAAGGGAGAGAGATCGAGGAAGGCAAAGGAACAAGCAAGATGGGAGAGAGAGAGATCAGGGAAGGGAGAGGGCAGGGAGAAGTGCGCCGGACAAGAAAGAGAGGAGGGAGTGTGTGCCCGCAATAAGGGTTGAGTGTGCTGCAGGTGATTTTCATGATCACCAGCTCTTGCTTGTAGTGAAGGGATGCGTGAGATTGAGATTGAGAGAGATAGAGAAGAGGGACACAGGAGATTAAGAGAGAGAGAGAGGGTCGGAAGTGAGAGGGAATAGGGTTGAGTGGAGGGAAATGGGCGTTTCGTGAGAAGGGGAAAGAAAAAGGCAGCGCGGTTTTCTGCATTTTTGCCTGCTACTGTCCTGCTACAGTTTTTAACTGTAGCTAAAATCTAATATGACGGTAGCCATTGCACAATCCGTAACGGGCCCTCCACGGCTCACAGTTGACGGGATCTGGACGGACGACCTTGTCAAGGGCTTTGTGGGGTCCATCTTGATGCAATTGATATATCCACTCCGTCCATTAATTTTTTAATATTTTTTTATAGGAACTGAACCCAAAATATAGGCAAATCAAAGGTTAATTGAACCACACCATCGATCAATGGATTAATCTCCACTCTTTCCTACCGTGTGGTCCACTTGAGCTTTCGATCTACTTCCTTTTTTGGGTTCCTGCATAAAATATTTTTAAAAAATTGATAGATGTATTAGATGGAGTACACACATTTTAATGGGCCTCGTAGAGTCCCTTATGACGTATCCAAGGTTGTACATATGTCTGGCGGAGTTAGCTTTTTGCTACGGTTTTTATAGTTTTGGCTACGGTTTAAAGCCGTAGCAAAGTAGCTATGGTTTATAGCCGTAACCAAAGACCAGAATAATCCATAGCCTTTGGTCATTTTTTTGGTAGTGTACTAATAACATGCTCACTTATTTGCCCATACGCATCATTTGTATGCATATTGTGGATGATGATTGATCATAGCATACGCCTTTTAGGTTGAGATACTTAGGGGAACCCATATGAGCTAGGGTTTCCCCACATAATCGCGCGGTACATGCAAGTTTGGTGCATGACTTGGATGGTATGACTTATGTATTTCACATTTTGTATGTCATGATCACATTACACCCTAGCGACATTAGGGTTGTAGCCTCGACAAGCATATCATGGATGGCCAAATTGAAAACTGAAAATATATTTTAGCATTAAGGCGCTATGGATGTCCTTGGGTGAAAGTCTCTAAACTCTTGTGTTACTGGTAGGAGGCTTCAATGTTGAAACCAAGTGGATAACATGAGCTCCCAAGTGTCAAATACCAGTAGGCCGTGTCTCCCACTGTGTCGTGGTCAATTGAAAGAGGGTGTGACCTTATCCGTCTGAGGATAGGGGGTTGTAAGCTAGGTTGAGTTTAACCATCTCGTAAATGGGTCTGCTATCGATGAGGCGGGTGCGCATTGGCATACCACAAACGAGGTAGATAATGAGGTTTATTCCACTCACTTGGTCCTACACACGATGGGGCGATAACTAATGTTGGAGTGTATTGGACCCTGGTGATGTTTATAGATATGAATTGTACCTATATGTGGACTAGTTGAGGATTGGAATGTTTGTGTTACATCCTTAGCATATGACATTCGACCACGTAAGCCTTGTAATGGATAGCCTTGGTAGGGGCTAACAACATTCATGGATTTGACAGTTTAGCCCTCCCATCATCTTCAGCATACTCCAATATCTATATTATTTTCATATGCATTGTGCATGCACACACGCACTCTATTGAGCTTCGTAAGAAGCTTATGCACGTTTGTTTATGCTACAAGTGATGTTAGGGCAATCAACAACATTGAGCCTAGAGCATGAGCCCGTTCTTTTGAATTTTGATTATATCTTGTATTTTCCTTTTCAACATTATACTCAAAGATTATATTAGTGGATACGTGGTGATGATGTTTTGTGACTTCGGTACATTTGTGGTTATGTTCCTTTACAAAAAAAAAAATTTACCCTAAAAATCCTCCTTATAAGATCCCAAGATCGGAACCTAGCGTATGGGAGCTGGGAGTTGAGAATGGGGTATTACAGAGGTTGTCGGCACCAAATTCGACATCCGAGAATTTTATGATCCCGGTTCCCAAGTTTGGGTCGTGACAAAAGTTGGTATCAATGCATAACTTGGGAATACCTACGAATAAAATCACATATCTGCTAATAGTCTTAGTGAGCACCCCATACCTTTCAGTACTCGGGTGTTACTGTATAACCAAATTAGAATAAATATAAGCCTAACTTGAGCAAACGTTCACGTGCGTTCTAGCCTAAATCCGACGGCTAAATGTAATCCATATCTATAATTAGGCCATCCATCCGCTTCTTTTAAAGATGGACTACTACATCATCAGGTAACTGTATCTTTAGGATTCCAACCACTCTGATAGATCGACATCAAACCCCGAACCCTCAGACCCACCATTTATCAGGCCATGCCACTCAATGTTGGAGTCCATTACTTGACCACTACAACCAAGCTATCCATTAGCAACATCAAGTGGACCATACCTTTACATTAGGACTCTTCAGATCAATTATGAATCAATCACAACATTTAATTAATCAATCTAACGATCGATTTCCATAACTCAACCTTCGAATTATAAGACTAACCATAAGTTGACCGAGTAATAGCCATGCTCGGGATTTAGACACATGACTTAACAAGACATGATTCAAACCATTGATGGCTCTAACTAAGGACGGGTCCTACGTAAAATATTACCACTAATGAAAATAAATGAATAAATAATTAAATAATTAAATACTTATGTACACACTTACAATAATAATGTACAAAGATAAAGTAGGGAATGATAGTACAATGATGCAAATAATATTATTGACAACTTTGATAGTAGTAAGGGAATTATCAACACATGAGATAGATGATCTAGAATGCACAGATGATCCGTAGGGGTCCTTTTGACTGTTGATGTTCAATTTGGGATGATCCGACCGTTGAAAACAATCCCCACCTATAGATCAAAGCAATCCACCTGTTATTACTCAAGATGGACCATCATGTCATTAGAGAAACCTATTTTAGGATTTCAATACTTTGATGAATGAGTCAGACTGTCCACCTTGAATTCTAAGGCCTATATCAACAAACCCATCAATCCTCTAGCTTTTGAAATCGCCATAGAAGATACATCACCTAATCATGATAAGTAGACCACTTGATCACTAAACTCACCAATGGTTTTCACCTAAGCTAGGCTAAGAATCATATGAATCAACAAGGATTACATTTAGAATTAATCTAACCGTCATATAGTCATAAATCACAAAATAACCCTGTATTTAGAAAGTGTGGCCCCACCTAGGCATTGGATCTACCTGAATCTTGGTCAGTGAGCTTGATGGGGACCTCCAAAGAGAATGGACGGAGTAGATCTATTAAAATCACATGGTGGACCCCATGCACATGGTGCATGTGCATGGGTCGTGTGCTCCCGCTGAGCACTGGGTAAGGAAACCCAGTCGAATGGGTTTGACTCGTGACCTCCCACAAATGGAGGGATCCTCTCCCTCCTTTGTCATTCTCGACTAGCAAATGGACGTCATCCGTGATTTCGATCAGTGGCCCACCATCACGCCCAGGGTCGTGATCTGATCCGTCCATCTGGTGTGGATGAACATTCTGACCACACCCCACCAAATCTTATGCCTGGGACCCCGCACGTAGGCACACAATCTGTGGTGCAAACAGGCCATACAAACACATCAGTTACAAAAAACGGAAACTGTCTCCTGCTGTTGCCACGAGAGCGATTCGTGTGGGGAGAAAACCTCTCATCTTAGCCCTCCGTTCAGGCCTATCTCAGCCGCCTATTCTAACAGCGGTTTAGGGCTTCCTTCTACACTAAAACCATCCTAATAGTAGTTGTTTCAAGAAAACTGGACGCTGGGATCAAATCTCAACCTTCCATTTACATCCAACGAACCTGAGAGTGTTGGAATCCCTACAAGAAGGGAGAGAAAATGCCATATTCCTCCCATTTTGCAGCAGCCATGAAAAACCAGCTGCAACCTTCAATGCCCGAACTCACCACCAAAAACCTTTCAAACCTTTGGTCCAACACGCCACCAAGCTCCATTCACCCCTAGGAACTCTCTCATGCTGTCGAAATGGAGTAAGAATTAATAGGAAAAGATCCACCATTGCTACCCGACCTTCTTCCTTGTTGAAGCTGGACCAAACCGAGTTGGTGCATTGATCCGAGTCAAGCCCGGTCGTCCAACGATTCTGCTGGACCTACAACAGATGAAAGAAAAGATGAAAGAAAGAAGGAAGATAAATGAGCAAAGTGAGGGAGAGGATGCATCGTACTATAACTGAGCCTGACACTCGGCTCTGCAGAGTTGGACAGAGTCAGATGTCGAGGCCTGACTCGGTTGGGCATACAAGGATTGAAGAAGGGAGGAAAAGGTCGGAGGTGGGCTGGTTGCTGGGGTGATTTCGACACCTTCAAGCTAGCTAGCCAAGTCTGGCTTGTTACTGAGCTTGGAACGAGTATGGATCAAGCCAGAAGAGCTGCTGGTTGGGTAGAAATAAAGGAAGAGAGAAGCAGAGGAAGAAGAGTGAGAAAAGAAAATGAAGGGAGAAGAAGGAGAGGAAGAGAAACAAGTGAAGACCGAGTCGACTTGGCAAAAAACCGAGTCCAGTTGGGTCGAGTCAAGTTTGGGCCAATCTAGATGTTGCTGGAATTCCAGCAAGGAGAAATGAAAATAGAGAAGAAGAAAAGAAAAATAAAAGAGAGTTGGGTTTTTGAGTTGATTGTGTTGAGTCGAGTCAACTCGACTCAAACCGAGTCGACTAAGGTGAGTTCGCATTTTCTTTCCTGATTGAAATTATTTCAATTATAAATGTTACCATTATTGTCATTTCTAGGATTACTAAAGTTAGATATGATTAACCATTAGTAAATAATATATATACTAAAATTAGTTATTACAGACAAAATTTTCGTTATTAAATATAAGCGCTTTATTTCTCACATTATCACAAATAGTAGAGCACACTATTTAATTGCGCCACAAAGATTATTGCTGTCACGTTGGCTAATATTAAATATATCGTTAACGTTTGTGGTTACTTTGAAATTATTAATATTATTAACAATTGTACATCGACCAACATTTAAATCCTAAATCTAAGTTACCCAAAACCCTAGGTAATAATCCTAACTATAGGAAGCGTATAAACTCAAACTCGACCATTCAAGTCGGTTTACTTCTTTCACCGGGTTGAGTTCTATCGTTGATGGGCTCATTGATAGGTTCCATTTACGGTTGATATTGCTATTATGAGTCGCTATTAGTATTATTAATTGTAAGTTGCTAGTAAATAATGTAATATTACCCATTGTAATATTCCAAAATTAATAACTAATACATTGTTATTAAACTTATCCATCATTATCCCCATTAACAACATCATTAATGACCACGCAAATTAGAGTCCAAATTCCATAATCAAAACATAAAATCTAAGTATAGGACTAAACTTCAGGATAAAACCCTAAGTTCTGCATCAGAACCCCAAAAACAAGTAATCCAAACCCTAGGTTACATTCATATTAACCATAAATACTTTATAGAAAAATCTCATGTACAACTTCACAACCCATGGTAGGATTCAATTCTAAGGGTGCACGTGCTTCCTAACAACATCAATTGGCGATTATAAGTATAAGGTGATGATTTCTTCCCCTTGAGCTTTCCATTTTTCCATTAGCTTAAATATAGTTTTATTTTAATTTAAATTGATAATTGATATCTCCATCTTATAATCACATGTGTAATTGTTGGAAACAAATTGCTAGGTTTCATGCTTAATATTTATCCTACATATTATCTCATGCATGTGGATTATTTGTGGATTGCTTATGGAACTTAAACTGGTACATCAGTAGGAAACTCCCACCTATAAATGTACACCCATACTGGGGATGTAACCTGACTGGTTGTGATTGTAATGGACCTTCAGTCTAGTGATTATTGAATGGTAATTTAAATGGATCAATGATGTGGGCCTACCATCCAGGGTTGTTGCGTCTAATGGTTTTAAAGATGGTTTCTTATCATATGGTTTCGATATTGGCTCTATGTGGCTTAGTTTTACTAATCGCCCTATGTGGCTTAGTATTTGGATACTCGCTCTACGTGGTTTTGTTTTGATACTTGCCCTATATGGGTTCAATATTTTATCTTGTGCAACCATGCGATGGTAACCCCATATACTATAATATGATTGGCCATTAATCGATGAGTTTCCATTAAACATCCTAAGGTGGTAGCCTCATGAGCCAGGGATGGTGGAATGGGACACTATGCCTGAGATGTCGGCATACGTTAGGCTTTGAGCGCCCCGTAGTGACCTTTGAGCTTATTAAACCTGCCGATTATAAATAGATTAATAACAGTTGGGCTAATCATGTATTCATAACATTCGGGTGATGATGGGTGACTAATTTGGATGTTGTAGCACGTGCCTAATAGGATTTAGTTGGGGTATCATTTCGCTATCTCCTAGACCATCGACTATTGACCCACTTTTGGTGAGTTTGGCACTATGCATGTACTATATACTTTCGTTGGTGACCGACCACATTACATGAGTCTTACCTAAAAGCCAACTGGATAAGCATCCCCAGTTGATGTGGACTCATACATCCATGCATTTAATAAGACTACATCATGTATTATTTTATATGCCTTGTATGTTCTCATAACTATACTTACCTAATACAGCGATGTGTAATCTTGAGAGGAATTCACACTGAGTTGGCTACTCATCCATCAAATGTATAACTGTACAGGTAACACAGGTAGCTTAAGTGATTTTCAGGTTCAGACTAATGAGGAGCCGGGTACAAGTGTCAGGGATGCGCAGCCGTATATCCAAGAGGAGCTGTGTGGTCTTACGGCTGATGTTTACATTCTTTTATTATTTTTCATGTATTAAATTATGTGAATTCTTGTATTTGTTATATCAAGACATTGGTCTATATAAGTCATTATGGGCAACCTCTTGTACATTCTAAACGTAAATGAAAATTTCCATTATGTATGATTTTTCCATTCTATGCTTATCTGGTTACTCTGATAGTTGAATATATATATATATATATATATATATATATATATATATATATATATATATACACACACACACACACACACACACACACTCAAATTTGACCATCCCTTAAGGTTAACAATACAAGTGTTAAATGTTTCAAGTTGGGATGTTTAAAATTAGGTAAATTTCCCCTAGACTTAGGAGAATAATTGAGAATGTAGAAACCTAAACTTAGGTTCCCCTAGAAATTATTAAGGTAATCATCTGAATTGATGTGGAGTCTCATTGAAATTAGAAGAAGTTGAGAACATAGAGACTCAAAATTTGAGGCCCATAGAAGATTTTTTGGATGATCGTAGTATTTAGAAATGGACTTAGGTCCCTTAGATATTTTTGGTTAAGGTGCATTTACCTTAGGATTAAGGAAATAGAAACTATAGATACTCAGTATTTTAGGTCCCTTAGAGAGTTGTGTAGATACTCTTAGAAATTATGAATTGAACTTTATTCCCCTGAACATTTTTAGCTTAGTCATTTGGACCTAGAAATAAGAACTTTAGAACCCTTGTAAATTACCAAAATGGACGTTGAACTTAGAAACAGGAACTTTAGTCCCCTTGTAAACTACAACATAATGTTTAAACTTAGAAGTTAACCATGCAAATACCCATTACAATATACATAAGGCTACATGGGGACATTCCTTATATTTGACTTCCAGATGAAAATTTTCTACAAATTTAGAAGATGAATTTCCCTAAGAGTTTATGGTTAAGAATAACATTGTACCTAGACTTCGTAAGGAATTCCGTACTCACCACATTGTACACTAGGTCGAACATAGGTATGCCCTAAATCAAAGGAATCGTATTGAGAAGTGTAGTTTAAACTACCTGATACGTCTTTTCAGTTAAAGACAATATTTCTCATATATTCCATCACTTAGAATTAGTTAGAAGTGAAGTCATAGAATTTTTGAGCAAATTCTCACCTTTAGATTGAACATAGGGGATGTATTTAAGAACCTGGATAAACTTAGCAAGCTTCGAACTCAAATTCCCACGTAGGAACTCTAGACCTGAATTTTTCAGTTAGTACAATAAGAAATCAAAGTGCGCAACAGAAGTGTCGTGGTGCTCATTCGAGCTACCCACATTCACTTCAGGCACTTTAATTATGAAGATAGAGAATTTACATGATAGAACCCAAGAGCCTAAAATAATCGGGATCACGAGTTGATGGGACCACATTTAAGCGAAGTTTACATGGTTTGGCTCAAGATCTAAGTCCTAGCAAATCTCAACGATCTCATTGCCCTGATCAAGCAAAGGATCGAGATTTAACAGGATTATGAATTGATACCAAAATCCTCTGTTCTGCAAGCAGGTGATCGAAGTATCGAGCTTAAACCTTCTACAACCATCTATTCGTGTTACCTTGAACGCCGAATAATAGAATTTGTAATATACTTTAGATAGCCGAGAACTATCGTAAATAGTCAAAGAAAATAGAGAGAAATGTATAAAGTTTTTAGACGTCACCTAAAGGAACTTGTAATCCTATAAAATACTATAGAGAATTTTAAATGAAAAAAATAAAAATAAAATTCCTAGCCTTGGTTAGCACTGGAATGATTTCTACCCCCCTGGTGATATGTAAACACATTAGTTGATATGATAGTCTAGAAAATTGAGGGTCATTGTTAGTATAGATATAGCTTGTTAAGGATGTATATGATGTAATTCCACACCTAGAAATATATGGTGTAAGATACACCCTTAGGATAACAATACTACTTCGATGGGCAAGGATTGCAAGGAGAGCTATCGAATTTCGAAGACAAGATCTTCTTTAAGGGGGGTAGATTGAAATAACCCTAGTTTTTTTTTATACAAATAATTAGTTGTATGAATGTGTACAAACACACAACCTTTATGGGAAAATAGTGAATGCCTAGATGCATTGTGAATTAGATTGTCACCGTTCATATCCACGATAGAAGTACTGAATTTCGAGGACGAAATTCTTTTTAAGGGGGGTAGTTTGTAACACCTTGTACCTTTTAGTACTCGGGTGTTACCATATAACCAAATTAGAATAAATATAAGCCTAGCTTAAGCAAACGTTCACGTGCGGTCTATCCTAAATCCGACGGCTGAATTAATCCATATCTATAATTAGGCCGTCCATCCGCTTATTTTAAGGATGGACTACTACATCATCGAGTAACTCTATCTTTAAGATTCCACCCACCTTGATAGATCGACATCAAACCACGAACCCTCAGACCCACCATTTATTAGGCCATGCCACTCAATGTTGGAGTCCATTACTTGACCACTATAACCAAGCCATCCATTAGCAACATCAGGTGGACCATACCTTTACATTAGGACTCTTCAGATAAATTATGAATCAATCACAATGTTCCATTAATCAATTTAACGATCGATTTCCATAACTCAACCTTCGAATTATAAGACTAACCATAAGTTGACCAAGTAATAGCCATGCTCGGGATTTAGACACATGACTTAACAAGACATGATTCAAACCATTGATGGCTCTAACTAAGGACGGGTCCTATGTAAAATATTACCACTAATGAAAATAAATGAATAAATAATTAAATAATAGTGTACAAAGATAAAGTAGGGAATGATAGTACAATGATGCAAATAATATTATTGACAACTTTGATAGTAGAAAGGGAATTATCAACACATGAGACAGATGGTCTAGAATGCAAAGATGATCCTTAGGGGTCCTTTTGATCATTGATGTTCAATTTGGGATGATCGACCATCGAAAATAATCCCCACCTATAGATTAAAGTGATCCACCTGTTATTATTCAAGATGGACCATCACGTCATTAGAGAAACCTATTTTAGGACTTCAATCACTTTGATGAATGAGTCAGACTGTCCACCTTGAATTTTAAGGCCTAGATCAACAAACTCATCAATCCTCTAGCTTTTGAAATCCCTATAGAAGATACATCACCTAATCATGATAAGTAGACCACTTGATCACTAAACTCACCAATGGTTTTCACCTAAGCTAGGCTAAGAATCATAGGAATCAACAAGGATTACATTTAGAATTAATTTGACCATCATATAGTCATAAATCACAAAATAACCCTGTATTTAGAAAGTGTGGCCCCACCTAGGCATTGGATCTGCCTGAATCTTGGCCAGAGAGTTTGATGGGGACCACGAAAGAGAATGGACAAAGTAGATCTATTAAAATCATCATGGTGGACCCCATGCACATGGTGCATGTGCATGGGTCATGTGCTCCCGCTGAGCACCGGGTCAGGAAACCCAGTCAAACGGGTTTGACCTGTGACCTCCCGCAAATGGAGGGATCCTCTCCCTCCTTTCTCGTTGTCGGCTAGCAAAATGGACATTGTCTATGATTTCAATCAGTGGCCCACCATCACGTCCAGGGCCGTGATTTGATCCGTCCATCTGGTGCGGACGAACATTCTGACCAAACCCCACCAAATCCTATGCCTGGGACCCCGCACGCAGGCACACAATCCGTGGTGCAAACAGGCCATACAAACACATCAGTTTCCAAAAACGAAAACTGTCTCCTGCTGTTGCCACGAGAGCGATTTGTGTGAGGAGAAAACCTCTCATCTTAGCCCTCCGTTCGAGCCTATCTCAGCTGCCTATTCTAACAGCGGTTTAGGGCTTCCTTATACACCAAAACCATCCTAATAGTAGCTGTTTTAAGAAAATCGGACGCTAGGATCAAATCCCTGCCTTCCATTCACATCCAATAGACCTAAGAGTGTTGGAATCCCTACAAGAAGGGAGAGAAACTACCCTATTCCTCCCATTCTATGGCAGCCAAGAAAAACCAGTGGCAACCTTCAACGCCTAACCCCACCATCAAAAAACTTTCAAACCTTTGGTCCAACATGCCACCAAGCTCCATTACACCCCTAGGAACTCTCCCATGCTATCGAAATGGAGAAAGAAGTAACGAGAAGAGATCCACCATTGCTGTCGGGCCTTCTTCCTTATTGAAGCTGCACCAAACCGAGTTGGTGCATTGATCCGGGTCGAGCCCGGTCGTCCAGCGATTCTGCTAGACCTGCAGCAGATGAAAGAAAAGAAGAAAGAAAGAAGGAAGAAAAAAGAGAAGAAAGTGAGGGAGAGGGTGCATCGTGCTGCAACCGAGCCTCACACTCGACTCTGCTGAGTTGGACAACGTCAGATGTCGAGGCCTGACTCGGTTGGGCATACAAGGACTGAAGAAGGGAGGAAAAGGTTGGAGGTGGGTTGGTTGCTAGGGTGATTTCAGCACCTTCAAGCTAGCTAGCCAAGTCTGGCTTGTTGCTGAGCCTGGAACGAGTATGGGTCAAGCTAGAAGTGTTGCTGGTTGGGTAGAAATAAAGGAAGAGAGAAGCAGAGGAAGAAGAGCGAGAAAAGGAAATGAAGGGAGAAGAAGGAGAGGAAAAGAAATGAGTGAAGACCAAGTTGACTCGGCTAGAACTGAGTCCAATTGGGTTGAGTCAGGTTTGGGCCGATCCAGATGTTGCTGGAGTTCTAGCAAGGAGAAACGAAAATAGAGAAGAAGAAAAGAAAAATAAAAGAGAGTTGGGTTTTTGAGTTAATTGTGTTGAGTCGAGTCAACTCGACTCAAACCGAGTCGACTAAGGTGAGTCCGTGTTTTCTTTCCCGATTGAAATTATTTTAATTATAAATGTTACCATTATTGTCATTTCTAGGATTACTAAAGTTAGATATAATTAACGATTAGTAAATTATATATATACTAAAATTAGTTATTACAGACAAAATTTCAATTATTAAATATAAGTGCTTTATTTCTCATATTATCACTAATAGTAGAGCACACTATTTAATTGCATCACAAATATTATTGCTGTCATGTTAGCTAATATTGAATATATCGTTAACATTTGTAGTTACTTTGAAATTATTAATATTATTAACAGTTGTACATCGACCAACATTTAAATCCGAAATCTAAGTTACCCAAAACCCTAGGTTATAACCCTAACTATTGGAAGCTTATAAACTCGAACCCAACCATTCAAGTCAATTTACTTCTTTCACCGGGTTGAGTTCTATCGTTGATGGGCTCATTGATAGGTTCCTTTTACGGTTGATATTACTATTATAAGTCACTATTAGTATTATTAATTGTAAGTTGCTAGTAAATAATGTAATATTACCCATTGTAATATTCCAAAATTAATAACTAATGCATTGTTATTAAACTTATCCATCCATTATCCCCATTAACAGCATCATTAATGGCCACACAAATTAGAGTCCAAATTCCATAATCAAAACCTAGAATCTAAGTATAGAACTAAACTCCAGGATAAAACCCTAAGTTCTGCATTAGAACCCCAAAAACAAGTAATCCAAACCCTAGGTTACATTCATATTGACCATAAATACTTTGTAGAAACCTGATCTCACGTACAACTTTACAACCCATGGTAAGATTCAATTCTAAGGGTGCACGCGCTTCCTAATGACATCAATTGGCGATTACAAGTATAAGGTGATGATTTCTCACTACAAGAAAAACGGGCAAAGGCTACGGCCAAAAACCGTAGCTAAAAAGTTTTTGCTACGGATCTAGTCCGTAGCACGTCCGTCGCTATTGGTGGGGTAGCTAAAGCTCCAGCTACGGATTATATCCGTAGCAATAGACATCAATCGCTACAGATTATATCCGTAGCAATAGATATCAATAGCTACGAACAAAAGCCGTAGCTAAATCTATGCCTACAGATTGAATTCGTAGCAATAGATATCATTAGCTATAGATAAAGGCTGTAGCTATAATTTCTGTAGCGAAATGTATGTACTGCTACGGATAATAGCTACGGTTTTCAGAACAATAGCTACGGTTAAAATCTGTAGCTATTTTTAAAAAATTAATTTTTTTTTAAATAATGGTGCAAAATTTTTTTAATAATAATGTCTGTTTCCATTGCAAGAACCTATTATGATTGATAACTCATCTAAGATTAATGCTGATAAGAATAGTACATAAAATGCAATCAGGAAAAAAAAACGATGCATTTATTACAAATAGCAATCAAATCATACAATGTATCCCACATTCACATTTTTAAATAAACAATACTTCACTTTGCTCAACCTATCGTAAGAAGATTTCTTCTGTCCCTAAAACTGCAGATGTAACTTCTGTGGACTTTGACACAAGATCACTTTCGAGTTCTGAAACCCTTCCCTTGAGAAAGTAATTTCATCTTCCAATGACTTCTCTAGCTTGTCAGCCTGTATAAAACAGCATTTGTAAACACAATCAAATAAGCATGCCTTCATACACATCTCAAAAGAAAGAAAGACAAAAAAAAAAAAAAACAGGGATTGCAACTTTCAAACAAATGAGGTTCAGGATACAGGGATGTACCTCAGCCTTGAATTTTTCATGAGCATATTCAATTTGCTTCAATGCAACTTCATTCACTTGTGCTATTTTTTTATACTGTCAAAAAAATATCATAAAATATTTAAATCCTTAAGAGTATCAGATAATAAATCCAAGTAAAAAATCTAAACCATCTGTAGTATGTGATCCTTGTTGGCTTATGCCTTCCCTTTCAGTTTTTCCATCTCTTCCTTTGCTTTCTGCATGTCCTCAATATGTTATTACATATATAACTAACAAAATTGGAACATACTTGTAGAAACATTACATAATAAGAGAGAGACATGAGTAAGAAAAAGAGGAGAGAAAAATCAGGCCAAAATGTTTCTCATGTAGATTAATTAATTATATATAATAGAGAGAGAGAGAGAGATCAGGTTATAGGTTTAGGAATTTGGGTTCGGGTTCGGGTTCGGATTTAGGTTACGGTTAAGGTTATAGGTTTAGGTTCAGGGATTTGAGAATAAGTTATAGATTTAGGTTATAGGTTTAGGTTTAGGGATTTGAGAATAGGTTTAGGTTTAGGTTATAGGTTATAGGTTTAGGTTAAGGTTATAGGCTATAGGTTTAGGTGTAGGTTATAGGTTATAGGTTATAGGTTTAGGTTTAGGTTTAGGTTTAGGTAATAAGTTATAGGTTTAGTTTGGGTTTAGATTTAGGTTATAGGTTTAGGTTTAGGTTATAGGTTTAGTTTATAGGTTTAGGAATTCGGCTTCGAGTTCGGGTTTAGGTTTAGGTTTAGGTTAAGGTTAAGGTTATAGTTTTAGGTTTAGGGATTTGAGAAGAGGCTATAGGTTATAGGATATAGGTTAAGGTTTAGGGATTTGAGAATAGGTTTAGGTTTAGGTTTAGGGATTTGCCAGATATAAACACGGCCTGTCCAAATGGCCAGGCCACTCCAATGCTGTCCATAAGAAATGGACAGCTTCATCATGGTCATAACAGCAGTTCCCACCTTCCAAGGACCGCCGCTCAACATCCGGATAAGAATATGAACTGACTCGGGCTCTTCAAAGATTGGTCAAATTCCAAGATTGAGGGCAACTTTGAAGCCTTCAAGTAATGACCAATTCCGACATTGATGGGCCCACCTTCTGCCCCCATTCCCAAAAGCTGAGATTAACATATTTGGGTCTTGGAATTAAGCAATTTTAAGATTGATGAGCCAACCTACTGCTCAATTCCCAAGAGTATAGATTGACAACTTTGAGATCTTCACTAATTTTAAGATTAATGGGACCCACTGTTTGCACCCAATTCTCAAAAACTGGCATGGACAGGTCTTATAAAAAAGGTCATATCCCACCCGAACGAACATGAAAGAATCCATGAAATGTTGGTATTGCAGTGTAAAAGCTAAAAATAGCTTAAAACTAGGGAACAAGAAAAAATTACCTTAGCAATGGCGGTCATGTAATTGTTTGTTTCCCAAGATCAATCTACACAGAGATACTAGCTTATGACGGATCTATACTTGAGCCCTCCAATGCCTTGTTAAAATAGTCAATAACCTGCTCCAAATCATGTAATTGGACTGTAAGTTTGAAGTTCAAATAAGATATCAAAGATAGGCTCAAAAAGTGCCACTGATAAAAGAAAATTAAAAAACCAAATCATCCAAATGGTCACATTCTGACATAGAGCAGGATGATCAGATGGCAACATTCGCTAATAAACCAGGGACAATTTGAAACAAATGCAGACATACACAAAGGCCATGAAATAGGCAGTAAATCCTGATAAAACAATCCTAGCTTCTAATCCATGGACACTTGTTTATGGCAATAAGACTGTTGGGCATGAAAACATTTTTAATCATCTGATAAATGTTCACTATTTTGATAGTCAGACAATCAGATAGTGTAATTTTTGGTTTATGATATATCTAAACTGAGAACCATTATTTAAATAGTTTAATTTGACTTGTATGGCTTGCATGCAATTTATGTAATTTGTAAGTGCCTGCATATCATCCAAAGTTATCCAAAGTTGGAGACACTCAATATGGATGCTAAGGGCCTCTTTAATGCATGGGAATCTATGGATTAAAAAGAAGGAAAATTGTAATCATTAATGTTTCCCCTAGTTTGACTTGCATAGAAAATCACGGATTCCATGATATCACTACACTTTCCCACTTGTACAATCCACAAGCATGAAATTTATAGTGACCATTGTGAGATAAAACAGAGATTTCCACTTGCAAATCAAACATATCACTATAAATGGAATCCATTGGAATCCATTTCTCAATTAGTACATTGGGAAATAAAGATAGAAACAAAGACAAGTTTATCTCTACTCCTTGCAAATTATCCCTGACCACATATGAGCAGAAAGAGCTCCATATAGCCGTCCTACTCCTTGCGAATTGTCATCAACCGACAAGCTTATCAAAAGAAAAAGAAAAGAAAGAAACGAAAGAACTTAGAAGCCTCCTTTCCAATTTGAGCAAACAACGGTACACGTCAAGAACAGAGTAAAAGAAAAAGAAAAGATAATGATATTCTTAGAAGCCTCCTTCCAATTTGAAGGAAAACTTTACATCAAGAACAGAGCTTTGCTAAGTTCACATACATGTGCAATAAAGCAATCTAATCACATAAGCGTATATTAACGGATAAAACAGCTACAGGCAATATTCATTTATAAATGGACAATTTGGCTCTTTGGGAAACATGTGCCCATGATGGAAGCCAATAGTAGATGATGGAAGCTAGTAGTAGATTGTTTATCTGAAAACACAAACCAAATCCTAGCTTGCTTCTCACTATGAGTTTTCTTAATTTTCACTTTTTTTTTTTTACTTGGCTTTTGCCACACTATATGTGAGACATGGCCAAAAATTGTAAAATTTCCACAATCCCAGCCACTCAATTAGCATAGGGCCTAAAATGTGTGTGATCATAGTTCTGCCTCAATTCAATGGCTTAGGATCATGCAAGAGGCTGGAACTTTGGGGCAAGGCCCATATTTGGTTTGGTCCGGAATTTTACACATCAGCCTGGTGACCCATGGAAATGAGCACCTTACATTCAGCAAACATTTGTTGAGCTGATGTGCAATACTAAATCATTCTCTGATCGAAAAAAAAAAAATTCAGAAGTGGGCTAATGTTAAGAGAACAACAAACTACCCAATGTATTCAGCAATGGAATTTGATCAACAAATAGATTTTCATGGAATCCTGCCCGGGCTGCCCCTAATAGCTAGGACAAGGCTATAGTGATGAAATAGAGTTAATAAAAACCATTTGAGGCCTAACAAGTTATTAAAAAAATACATTTGAGGCCTTTGATTGCTAGCTAATTAGACAAAAAACCAAATTCAGACTATAAACAAAAAAATATTTAGGACTGTTACCTATGCACCATTTTGATCCACTTCCAAGAAAAAGATCCAGACATGTTAGAAGTATGCATCCATACCGCAAAGTACCTATTATACAACCATCAAGGCATCAATAAAAAGTGTGTACATTGATCAAATTAAATCCGGATTAGCTGTTGGTATCCTCATAAATATTGAGTTGTCTAGTATATAGTGTGTGCATTGATCAATGTTGAGTAGTATATAGCAGTCCAAAAGCTGGCTGCCAAGAACTATTTGTCTGTATAAAGAAGAAAACAGTACATGCCAAGCCCCACCCAACAAATGACCCATAATAATACCTTTTGAATTACTAGGCACCCATACATCTGAAGGCTCAAAGGTAGAATGCGGCCAACAAGCTGATTTGCTAGTTCTTTTCTCTGCTCAGGGCTTCCATGCTCAAAAAACTGCAAAGACAAAACAACTGAGCATTTTTATATCATAGGTAAACAACGTTCATACGACCAACATGAGAATGAATATAGAGACTACCAGATCACCAGCCCACAGCCTTTTAAAAAAATGATAGAGGGCAGATGAACAGGGGAAAAAGAATGGAAGGTATCTTTACAGGAAAAAAAAAAAAAAAAAAAAAAAAGGAAGAAGAAGAAAAAGAATGGAAGGAAACCAATGATTGTTTTGCCAGAAAAATCATACCTTTTGAATAACATAATTGCCGAACACATCAGTCATCAATGTTGGAGCATGTGGGAGAACTTCTTCAAAAGCAGAATAACTACAAAGTGAATCAAGAATCAAAAGCAGCATAAAAGACAACAACTAGCATATGGTAGCCACATCCACCATGAGCAGAGTACTGCTTAGAAGTTTTACACAACTGTAAAATCCTACAAGGAACAAACTCCTCATCTTACCACTAATCTATCTGAACATCCTCATTTCAGCTATACTCATCCTAGATATTTACAGAGTTGTGTCATTTTTTTGTATGATGGAATTTTATTAATAATCCAAAAGGCCACACAAAAACCTGCAGTTATAAACGAATTACTGTTACAAGCTTACCTGTACGAGGAATTACTCAAAGCAGGAGGAATAGGACCAACAACAATGTTAAATCTGACAGGCACCAACATAGATGTTTTCCTTCTCGATTGAAATTTAACTAATGAAATGAAGGAAATGGTGAAGTATCCAATCTTCAATCAATTTATTACTTATTGCAAAACAGAAAAGAAAAAATTTCAAGAAAGAAAAGGAAAAAAAGGAAAATTTCAAGAGTAAATACAATAATATTAGAAGGAAGTAGGATTGCAGCTGCAACATTTACATCTGCTCTACAGCCACTGCATTAGTCAAGGAAAAAGAAATAAACAAGATTTGCCATTTTACTGAAATGTTCCCTTGTAATGAAAATGTAACTCAGAAATGACAAAAGTACAATTTAGAAGGTTGCTTGCATAAAGAGCGAAAGAAAAGAAGTATACCAAAAATACCCAGAACTTAATATGGATAAGTAAACAATGACAACCTCTTGGAAAAAATCAACCACCACAGTTATCAAACCAACCTATTTCCATGGCAGTAAATGACACATGGTAGGGGAATGCTTTCTGGGAAAGTTGACGGAACATAATGGCTGCACTTCTAAGTATGGCCTCTTTGATTTTGAAGCCACCACCACCAGAACCCACAACTTAATCCTATCATCATCTACTTCAGCTCTAACTGCAAACCCACACACACACAAAAAAAAAAAAAAAAAAAAAAAAAAAAAAAAACCCATCTTTAGAAGAATTCTCCAAACTTCAGAAAATCTAAGATATTAAATAGCATAATTATGATTATTGGACCACAAGTTTTAAACTAAACCAAAGGTTGAGTAGAGCAATGTGAGTGTTTGGTTTATACAGAGAAGAAGAGAGAAGAGCAGAGTAGGGTCTGAGTATGAGTGGAAGACAGGAAAGAGATGGGTTGAGACATTTTCGGGAGATGTGTAGTGTGGGTGTTACAGAGAAAGGTGCAGCTGGTTTTCTTTTCTTGAAAATGCTTATGTACCTCACACTACCTACCTACTTTGGGTTGCTTTCTCTAATTGGGGGGAACGAATTCATATGTATAAAATCCAAGAGCCAAGTGATCCATGAATGAAGCTATGTTACTAAAGTACAACAAGGATTTGTTACATCTCATGAGCACTTCATTTTAAAATATTTCGAACAATGTCACAAGTTTGGTTTTTAGCCCGATTGTTAGTGTTCAATATACTAGATCTAGATTTCAAGTCAGGGATGGGGGAGCACATATCTTAAACAACACCACAGGTGCCCTTCAGTACAGCAACACATTCACCAGAATACCATTAATAAAAAAAACAGGTTCAACTTTAAAAATCAACCAACTAAAGTGGAGACAGGATCAAATTTACCTAAATGCCCACATGGCTGCACAAATAGAAGTCCACCACAGTTCCTGTGAGTTAAAGAGACAGGTTTCCAACAATTGAATTTGAGGTATCAATTAAACAAATTACTTGTTTCATCCATGAAAATTACTAGCACTTGTTTAATTGTGAGTTACCAAACACCTACAATAATCTCTCAAAAATTGGGGCATGTATGATATTTAGCCTATTAATCACCATCTTACCAGGACATATATCTCAACTTTTTGTCATTTTTAGACAACAACAAATGTTGGTGGAGGCTGGTAACTTGGCTCGAGTGATGTGCATGCTTGAAAAGATCAAACATTAGGAAAGGTAAGGTGAGTTGACATTATATAACAAACAAAACAGAGAAAGATAGAACTCCTTTAAAATTGAAGATGTCACCTTCCGGATTGCATCTAGTTCATACAGTAAGACCTAGCAATATTGGCCTTTGGTCACACCATCCCTACATATACACAGAGAGCATCGTTAACTCCCCCTCTCTGAAGGGCTGTAATCTTCTGTTTTTAGGCGTGTAACTCTGGCTCTGCCTTCTCAGCAGAGCCTTTTTGTTTCTCTTTTCTCCTTTTAATAAAATCGTGACTTCCAAAAAAAATATATACACAGAGAGCATTATTAGCCTATTGGGGAAAAATGAGGCAGTCATGCATTATGGAAAGGAAATGTCAATAACAGTCACCTGTAGAACAGAATATGCTCGCTTTACTTTTCATTAAAAAAAAAAAAAATTTGACGGGTCCAAACCAAAGTCAACCCGATCATGTTCAATAGTTTAAATTATTGGTATAATGGTCTTGAAGGCCTAGTATTTTCTCAAATTCGTGACACTCGCCAACTAAATTTGGGTCTTAAGCAACTTGAGGCTCCTTTAACCTGCGGATTGGTTGTAACTTTAAAATCAACCATGATAAAACCATAATCTTCACCTATGCCCACTGAATTGGCCATGGTAGAGGCTCACAATACAAGGAAACATATTGTAAGGGATTCAGTCTTGCCATTGGCAATACCATAGTAAGTAGTAGTTCATAGTTTACATATGCCATCCTCATTTGAAGTTTGTTGAAAATGGGTTGAGAAAGCCTCTTGATGGTTGGCTACACCAAAGATGAACATCTTTTAATAATAACGTGTTTACTACTCCACATAAAAGAGGAAGGATGATGGGTGGAGGGCTCATCAATCCCATTGGAAGCCTACTGTAAATGAAATGTTTGGATTAGCCAATCAAGATATGAACAGTGCAAGGATCCAGACAAGCCCTAACAGAACGCACACAGTTGTTAACATGAAATCAAGCAAAGAAGCTACCATTTTCTCCTTGGTTAAAAGAAAACAGTAAAAAGTAAACGAGGACTAGAAACAATAAATACCTTTCCAAAGAACCCCTGACATCAAAATTGTAGAAAGAGAACGGTTCAAAAGAACAAACTCCTGGATAGAATCCATCATTTACAGCATTCAATAAAATAATGGAAAAAACAAAACAGTACCTGTGTAATACTAAACAATACAGTATATTCTATGGTAATCAATGAACCAACCTGAAGTGCTGAAACAAATCCCATATCACCACTTTACCGTCCAACCCTGTATGAAACGATGCAATAAGATGGCATAGGTTGACCAACACTCATCTAGTGTGTTAGACAGGGACAAATCCCAACATCTTATTAGGGTTCAATGACCCTAATAAGACACTTTCAGAAATCCAAACATCTTTGTCGTGGAGATCATATTTTCTCATCCAAGATGCAATAAGGAAACTAAAAGCCTCACTAACGGATCCAAGACGCAATTCGTGAATGTCTTCCTAGAAAACCCCAAATATAATCAAGGAAAAAAAAAAAAAAAACACCATCAAATGAATCAAAGAGAAAACTAAAACTTGACCTGTGTTCCTGATAAAATCTGAAGGCGTCGCCCAGCAACCTTCTCCTCAAGAGATGTTGGAATTTCATCAACTGGAACCTTACCCATCCTTCCCAACCTTAAGCATTTGGAGATTAGTGAGATTGTAAAGATCTAGAAGCAGCCGATCGGATGATAAAATGCAGACAAAGAGAGAGAGAGAGGGGGGGGGGAACAGAGGTGGGAGGGAAAGCAGGCTGGCCATGACAGCCACAAGAAAGGGAGATGTTGAAACCCTTGAGCCCGCGAGAATTAAAAAACTCCCGCGGGCTCCTTTTTTGGGTGCAGATTGCGTAATACCCCCACACGGAGCTATACACGACGGACGGTCATGTAAGAGGCTTTGTGGGCCCATCGTGATGTATGTGGTTTATCCACTTCATACATTCATTTTGAAAGTTAACTTTAGGGCAATATCTAAAAAATACAGCAGATCGAAGGCCTAAGTGGACCACACCAAATCAACGGTAAGTACTTAAATCTCTACTATTTCCTACGGTGTGGTCCACTTGAGCTTTGATCTGCCTCCTTTTTTGGGATCATGTCCAAAATTTATCATTCAAAATGGATGGACGGCTTAGATAAAATATATACATTGCAAAGGGCACATAGAGTTCCTTATGGGACCGTCAATCTACAGTTAATAGCATTTGGGGTTAGTAGCTTTTAGCTACGGATTAAATCCGTAGCTATATAGCTACGGTTTATATCCGTAGCTAAAAGCCTCAATAGTCCATAGCCTTTGCTCATTTTTTTGGTAGTGTCTTCCCCTTGAGCTTTCCATTTTCCCATTAGCTTAAGTACAATTTTATTTTAATTTAAATTGATAATTGATATCTTCATCTTATAATCACATCTGCAATTGTTGAAAACAAATTGCTAGATTTTATGCTTAATATTTATCCTGTATATTATCTCATGCTTGTGGATTATATATGGATTGCTTATGGAATTTAAATTGGTACATCAGTGGAAAACCCCCACCTATAAATGTACACCCATACTTGGGATGTAACCTGACTGGTTGTGATTATAATGGACCTTTGACTTAGTGGTTATTGAGTGGTAGTTTAAATGGATCAATGATGTGAGCCTACCATCCAGGGTTGTTACGTCCAATGGTTTTAAGGATGGTTTCTTATCGTATGGTTTCAATATTGGCCCTACGTGGCTTAGTTTTACTAATCGCCCTATGTGGCTTAGTATTTAGATATTCGCTCTACATGGTTTTGTTTTAATACTTGCCCTAAATGGGTTCGGCGCTTTATTTTGTGCAACCATGAGATGATAAACCTCATATACTGTAATATGATTGGCCATTAGTCGACGGGTTTCCATTAAACATCCTAAGGTGGTAGCCTCATGAGCCAGGGATGGTAGAATGGGATACTATGCTTAAGCTGTCGGCATACTCTGGGCTTTGAGCTCCCCATAGTGACCTTTGAGCTTATTAAACCTGCTGGTTGTAAACGGATTAATAACGGTTGGGCTAATCATGCATTCATAGCATTTGGGCGATCACGGGTGGCTAATTTTGGATGCTGTAGCACATGCCTTATAGGATTTAGTTGGGGTATCATTTCGCTAGCTCCCAAACCATCGATTATCAACCCACTTTTGGTGAGTTTGTCACTATGCATGTACTATATACTTTCGCTGGTGACTGGCCACATTGCATGGGTTTTGCCCAAAACTAACTGGATGAGCTTCCCCAGTTGATGTGCATGCATACATCCATGCATTTAATAAGACTGCATCATGTATTGTTTTGTATGCCTTGTATGTTTTCATAACTATGCTTACCTAACGCGGCGATATGTAATCTTGAGAGAAATTCATACTAAGTTGGCCACTCATCCATCAAATATATAACCGGACAGGTTACACAGGTGGCTTAAGTGATTTTTAGGTTCAGACTGATGAGGATCTGGGTACAATTGCCAGGGATGTGCGGCCGTATTGCTAAGAGGAATTGCGTCGTCTTACGGCTTATGTTTACATTCTTCTTTTTTTTCATGTATCAAATTATGTGAATTCTTGTATTTGTTATATCGAGACATTGGTCTGTATAAGTCATTATGGGCAACTTCTTCTACATTCTAAATGTAAATGAAAATTTCCATTATGTATGAATTGTTCATTCTACGCTTATCTGCTTACTCTGATAGTTGAAATATATATATATATATATATATATATATATATATATATACATACTCGATTTTGACCATCCCTTAAGGTTAACACTCAGGTTTTTGGGAAACGAGTCATATACTCGGGTCTTGAAAACATAGGGCGTTACACTTAGATTAACAACTCCTCACTACATGATTGTTACAAACTTAGAATGATTAGGACCCTGAGCTCAAGTACTTAGAAACTCACCTTAGGATCCCTTTTTGAACTTAGTTTAAATTAGTGTTCATTATTTTAAACCTATAAATTTTCTGATATAGCTCCCTAGCATGTGTGCAATCGAGAGTAGCGAAGGCTAAAAGGTCTATTGTTCCTTCCTTTAGGACATGGTACCTAAGAGGCCGAGGAGTAGGGCTGGCACATTCCAGACAAGTGCAGCCCCAACTATATCAGTAAGTATAGACTAGTTCCAGCATATGCTACATGCAATAACCTCTATGCCAAAGAGGCAGGATAGGAGATTCACTACTATACCCGTCCAGACCGAGCAGGATTGTGCGAGCTCCCTTCTACGTGACTTTAGATGGCTCAATCCCTCACATTTCCAGGGTGAGACAAACTTGACAGCAGCAAAGCGGTTGAGATCAGAGGTAGAGAAGATCTTCAACAGGATGAAGAGCACAACGTAGCAGTGAGTCCCTCTGGATGTATTCCTTCTGTAGGGAGAGGTTGAGCATTGGTGGGCGTTGGTTACCAAGGCAGTAGGAGTTGATTTCTAGTGGACCTAGGAGAACTTTATAGACTAGTTCGATTGAAAGTTCTTCCCTAAGCATGTTCGTCAGCAGCGCGCGATAGATTCGAGACTCCGGTCCAAGGGATATGAATGTGTCTCAGTATGAGGCCCAGTTCATTGTGCTATCTAGATTCGCGCCATATCTTATGGCCGAGGGGCGGAGGGCTCATCGTTTTGAGGGCGTCTTATGCCTGAGCCTTCGAAGTCGTGTCCCTGGACACAAGCTCCCGACATTCAAGGAGGTTATAGAGCGGCCCAGATCTATGAGGCAGAGTGGGCCGATGCATAGCGGATCCACAGTCATGGCGAAGACCACAAGAGGAAGGCCCCCTCTAGTATCTCCCATTAGTAGTAGCTTCGACCACCACAAAGGCGCACAACCCGTCCATCTTTTCAAGTGCTAGTAACACCAGCAACACCGCCTTAGAGATAGTTCTCAGGTGTTTTATATGGATGTGGAGGGATTGGACATCATATGCTTTAGTGCCCCAACCCACAGCAGCAGTCGAGTGCAACTTAGCAGCTTCCACAGTAGGCTCCACAATAGAGGTGATAGCAGATCAGTTATGGAGGCCCCAACAGCACCAACAATGGTAATCGTATCAACCACCAAGACCTCCCCCACAATAGCAAATGCAATAGTGAAGGCCACCACAACAACAACAATGACAGAAGAGGGGACATGCACTTCCCCAGTAGGCTCGAGATAGGTTTTATACAGCCTAGCAAGATACTCAAGCATTAGGAGTCGAGGGTACACTTCTTGTTTTGTTATGCATAACACATGACTTGTTTGATTCTGGCATATCGCATTCGTTTGTTTCTGAGGACTTTGTTCGATCAACTGGTTTTTCGCTAGAGTTTGCATGTGAGGGTTTGGCGATGTCAACGCCCTTGGGGAAGACCGTAGTGTTAGGTTTAATTTGCTCATCTTACCCCATTCTGGTTACCGAGTACTATGTTGTATTAGACTACTCTACGATGACAGTCACGTTTTGTATACCTGGTGTGCCACAGTTCCAGTTTGTAATCGAGCCTAGAGGAGGGGAGCTACAAAAGTAGTTGGACAAGTTACATGAGTTGGGCTTTATCTGTCAGACCAGTTCATCATGAGGAGCGTCTGTAATCTTCGTGAAGAAGAAGGATGGCTCGTTGAGGCTTTGTGTGGATTACCGTGAGCTCAATATGGTCACGATTAAGAATAAGTACCCGCTTTCTAGGATCAATGATTTTTTTACCAGCTACGGGAGGCATAATTATTTTCAAAGATTGACTTGCGGTCTGATTACCATCAGGTTCATGTCCGGGAGGAGGATATCCTGAAGATAGCTTTTAGAACGCACTACGATCAATTTGAGTTTCAGGTCATGTCCTTCGAGCTGACTAATGCACCGACAATATTCATGGAGTTAATGAATGAAGTCATTCATCCATACCTTGACCAGTTCTTCGTGGTATTCATCGACCACATTCTAATATATTCAAAGATTCGGGAGGAGCATGAGCAACACTTGGAGATCACCCTACAGACCCTCTGTGCACACTAGCCCTATGCGAAGCTGAAGAAATGCGAGTTCTAGCAGGAGGAGGTAAAGTTCCTTGGTCAAGTGGTGACAAGGCAGGGTGTAGCATTAGACCCTTCAAAGATTAATGTGATGCATCAGTGGGGCCAGCCCACAAATGCATCTGAGATCCGGAGTTTCCTTAGATTAGCGAGCTATTATCATCATTTCATTAAGGGCTTCTCCCATGTTACAACCCCATTGACTAGGTTGACCCGAAAGGGTACTAAATTTGTTTAGAGTGATGCATGTAAGCGAGCATTTTCTGAGATGAAAGACCATCTTACATCTGCACCAGTCTTCACTCTCCCCTTTGGGAGTGAAGTATTCATTATTTATACAGATGCCTCATATATTGGTTTGGGTGTTGTCATGATGCAGCACGGGAAGCATGTGGCCTTTGCGTCCTCCTAACTCAAGGTCCATGAGCAGAACTACCCCATGCATGATATGGAGTTGGCCGCGGTTGTCTTCGCACTAAAGGTGTGAAGGCACTATCTTTATAGGGTCAGGTTCGAGCTCTTCTCTAACCATAAGAGCTTAAAGTATCTCTTCTTACAGTCTGAATTAAATATGATGCAAAGGTGCTAGATGGAGCTCCTGAAGGGCTATGATTTCGATCTTCAGTACCACCTTGGCAAGGCTAATGTAGTGGCGGATGCCTTTATCCATCATCCACGGGACCTTGGGGCGCATATGAGGGTTTAGGATTAGAGGATGCTTAAGCATTTTGCTGAGTATAACTTTAAGTTGAGCTTGAAGTCTTCCACCATTCAATTATCGAGCTTGTCGATTCAACCTTCTCTTGTCACAAGGGTGATTAAGGCTTAACAAGTAGATCAGACATTATAGGATTACCGAACAGAGGTCATGTCTGAGGGTCAGTCAGATTGGCAGTTTCGATCTGATGGTGGACTTCATTTCAGAGGTCATTTGTGTGCTCCAAATATTCTAGAGTTGCGCAACGATCTAATGACCGAGGCACATCAATTGAGGTTTACTATCCACCATGGCTCCACCAAGATGTATCGTTATATGAGGAAGCAATATTTTTTTGCAAGAATGAAGCGTTAGATCGCTACTTTTGTGGTCGTGTGCGATACTAGCTAGCGTGTCAAGGTGTTAAGGGTCAAATATTTCATATTATCCCCCATTTATATCTTAGTTTTATGAACATGATAATGCTTAATGTTCTATTTTACTCATGTTTATGTCGCAAGGTGAATTTAAGAGCTTGGATTGAAAAGGGTGCTAAAAGCATAGATTTAATGCTCGAGAATCACCAAGGCAAGGGATGGATCTTAGGAGACCAAGATTGAAGAATTACATGCCAAAGATCCAAGAAAACCAAGTGATGAAGGAAGAGAATCGAAGATTTGAAGTGAAGAAAGGGAATCCTGAAAATTGTCGTGAAAACAGATTCCGGGTCCGGAAAAACATAGTTCTTGAAAAATGCCATAATAGACTTCGATTCTATCGAAGACTGTTAGATAGTATCGAAGACACTTCGATAGAATCGAGAAATTTAGGATTTTAAGCCAAACTCGTTCAATAGTGTTGAACCGATCTTCGATTCTATTGAAGACTGTTCGATAAAATTGAAGGACATATCAAAGACACTTTGATATAATAGAAACTGCATAAATTTGAGGCAATTTCTAGATTTTTCCAAGTCGATACAAAAGGAGGTGTTACACAACTATAAATAAGAGACCCCAGGGCATCCTTGGGCATCATTTAGGGTTCGGAGGAGCAAAACACAAGGGTGGAGGGCCGTCGCCAAGCATTTTTCTTCCTTTCTTCCTTAGTTTTTCATGTTTTCTTTTAGGATTTTAAATCCAATCATGTTTAGCTATGGCTAAGAGGTAAAGCTTGTAGCGTGATGGGATGTTTTTATTGCTTTGATTCATGTTTATATTGAACTTACTTTGATTCTAGTTTGATATTTAAGAAATACTTTCAGTTTTTAATGATTTATTGTGACTTAAATTACAGTAAATCTGCAATAGCTTTGAGTATCTTATTTCCTATTTTGAGATTATGGGATTGGTAAATCCTATTGTTTACCATCATTTCATGGGCATGGTTTGGTGATGGAATCCCTGCCAATTATCATAATTCTCCTCTTTTGAGAATTAGGTCAAAGGAAGTTTAGATTTGATCTTAATTGCTATATCTTCCAATTGGATAGGATAGGACTCTAATTCCAATCGTGTTACTTGAATCAAGTAAGGAATCACCCTAATTGCTACAAGTGGATCCTTAGAACTTGTTCCCACCTTTGAATTTACAAATTTTAGTTAAACAATTCACAATTACTCTCGGTACAATTTTAGATTTAAATTCACATCTTCTTCTAGCTCTACTTCTAGTTATTTACAGAATACACACAAGATTAGTCCCTGTGGATTCGACCTCAGTCTTATTGAGATTATTACTACATCGCGACCCTACACTTGGGGTTGTGAACAAGTTTTTGGCGCCATTGTCAGGGACTAACGGTTGCAATTTTTTTAATTAACTAGTTTTAGAAATAAGTTAAAATTAGGGTTTATGTACTTTCTATTTTTATGTTAGGGTTTTTCTGATTTATTTTTAGCAATTAATTTACTTTCTATTTCTAGGATTAGAACTTTCCTAATTTATTTTTAGAAACTAGGTTGTTTTATTATTTCCTTTTCTAGAAACTATTTTATTTCCTTTTTTCTTCTGCAGGGTCCCAATATAGAAACTTCTAATTTGGTAACTTCTTTCTAATTCTGTCTCTTTCTATTTCTAGATTTCTATTTCCCTCTTTCTTTTTAGGTTTAGGTTAGATTCTAAAATTGAGGGTTGAGTGTGTTTTATACCCAAGTGGGTCCATGATAACACTCGACATCTTTTGAGTGAAGGAGAATTGGTTGAGGGGTTATCTATCCATCACAGGATTAGACACTACTCGAGATCCACATAGTTAACTGAAGTTATGGCTGTTAATCAACCGGCCAATCAACCTCCAAATCCACCTCAACTAGGGTTGAGGAAATCTAGGATGAGAATAAGGTGCATCAAGCACCCCCGCCTCGTACTTTATGAGATTATTTACAACCAATAGGGGTGAGCACACCTTCATGCATGGTTTTTCCAAAAAATACGGAACATATGGACATTAAGCCAGGGGTGATCCAACTCCTTCCAAAATTTCATGGGCTTGAATTTAAAAATCCCTATTTACACTTGAAAGAGTTTGATGATATCATAGCCACTTTATATTTTCCGAATGTGTCTGATGATATGGTCAGGTTGAAACTCTTTCCCTTTTCTTTGAAAGAGAAAGCTAAGATGTGGTTACATTCACTACATCCTTGATCTATTGGTAGATGGAATGATATGACAAGGGAGTTCATAAAAAAAATTTCTCACACCATAAAACGAACACCCTCTGAAAGTCAATCACAAACTTCACCCAAAAGGAAGATGAAACATTCTTCTAATATTAGGAGCGGTTCAAGGATCTTGTCAATTCATGCACACAACATGATTTTGAAATGTGGCGCATTACACACTTTTTCTATGATGAACTGACATCTTCCATACACCAATTGGTTGAGATAATGTGCAATGGGAAATTCATGAACAAAAATATCGATGATGTATGGGATTATTTGGACAAACTTACTGAAAACGCACAATCATATGACACTTCCCCAAAATTGAGCACCACTTCTAAGCCCACTCAATTAAAGGAGAGGGGAAAAATATACCTTCTAAAAGAGGATGATGATATCAATGCTAAAGTGGCTAATCTCATAAGAAAATTTGAAGCCATGAAACTAAAGAAGGATAAGGCTAAGGAAATTGTTTACGGTAATTGTTCTGCAACATTCACACAAATGAAAATTGCCCAACAATACCTACTTTTCAAGAGGTACTGAATGAGCAATCTAATGCTATGAATTACCAAAGACTTTTCAATGGACCCACCTCCAATACATACAATCCTAGTTGGAGAAATCATCCAAACTTCAGTTGGAGGAATGGACGAAATGCTACTCCTCAAGGGTTCTTTAATCAAATTCCAAATCAAAGGAAACCTCAAGAGGATCCTGTTCTAAAGCATTTCAAAATCAAGAGCTTTTCATTCAGGGGATGCTACAAGCCTTTTAAGACCATACAAAGGCCATACAAGGGCTTGAGACAATGAACTTTCAACCTCTTCCCAATCCAAAACCGCAATATGAAATCAGCGAGCCAAGCTCTTCAAATTAGATGGAGCAAGCTAAATCTGTCACCACTCTTAGGAGTGGGAAGACCATTGACAAAACCATTCCAGTCAGGGCTAAAAAGCCTAAAGACTCGGAAGAGGATAACAATGATAAATCTAGCACTGCTCCACAAGAATTAGAACTGGAACTTCAAGGCAAGCCGATTGCTCCATTTTCCCATAGTTGATTACACCAAAACCTCTCTTTAACTCTCAGGACATATAGGTGCTAAAACAAGTGAAGGTCAATATTTCTCTACTGGATGTCGTTAAACAAATACCTTCATATGCCAAATTTCTGAAAGACTTATGTACGACCAAAAGACGGCAAAATATTCAAAAGAAAATATTTTTAACAGAAAAAGTGAGTATCATCCTGAAGTAAGATGTGCCATAGAAATACAAAGATCCGGTTAGCCCAACCATTGCTTGTATAATTGAGAATTACCAAATTAAGCACGCACTTCTTAACTTAGGAACAAGGGTAAATTAAAACTGGGTCTAGGTGAATTAAAACCCACCCGGACCACATTATAACTTGTCGATCGCTTAGTTCATGTACTGAGAGGGATAATTGAGGATGTGTTGGTCCAGGTTGACAGATTCTACTATCCAGTAGATGTTATCATCTTGGATACTCAACCCATCGTGGACATGAGCACTCAAATTCTCATCATTCTTGGTCTCCCATTCCTTGCCACATCAAATGCAATCATTAATTGTAGGAATGGAGTCATGAGTTTGTCTTTTGGAAATATGACATTAGAGTTAAATATCTTTTTCAATACGAACAAACAGTCAGAGGAAGATGACAATTCCCACGATATTAACCTGATTGACTCTTTCGTGGAAGATAGAACTTTTCTGACCTTATCCTCTAACCCTCTATAGATGTGCCTGGCCCACTCTCATGATTTAGATGATGATGTGATTAGGGAGATGGGAACCATGCTGGATACTATGCCGATACTTGAAGTTAACCGGTGGAGGCCACAATTTGAAGAATTACCCCAAACTGATGTAGTGCCTCTACCGTCTAACCTGAAGGCACCGAAGCTTGACCTAAAACCTTTACCCTTTGATTTGAAATATGTCTATTTAGGTCAAGATTAGACATACCCAGTGGTGATTTCTTCCCACCTTAAGTAGAAACATGAGACTATGATTATTTCTACTCTCATTGAGCATAAGGGAGCCCTTGGATAGTCATATGCGGACCTCAAGGGAATTGACCCTTTGATTTGTACTCACCGCATTTATCTAAAGGATAATGCTAAAACCTCACGGAAAACTACAACGTAGAATAAATCCAAATATGAAGGAAGTGGTTAAGGTCGAGGTTCTTAAGCTATTAGATATGGGTATCATATACCCTATATCGAATAGCCAATGGGTGAGTCTAACTCAGGAGGTTCCTAAGAAGTCTGAAATCACCATAATAGCCAATGCTAACAATGAACTCGTGCTAACTAAAGTTATTACTGGTTGGAGAATTTGCATTGACTACGGGAAATTGAATACCATCATGAGGATGGATCACTTTCCTTTACCTTTCATTAATCAAATTTTAGAAATGCTAGCTGGTCACTCGTACTATTGCTTCATTGATGGGTATTCAAGCTATAACCAGATAGAGATAGCCTATGAAGATTAGGAAAAGACCATATTTACATGCCCCTTTGGCACCTTTGCTTACCGAAGGATGCCATTTAGACTGTGTAATGCCCCCGCCACTTTTCAGCGATGCATGATGAGTATTTTTTCTGACATGATGAGGCAATGATTGTTTGAAGAATCTTAAATGTGTGCTAAAGCAATGTGAGGAAAAGAATTTGGTGCTAAATTAGGAGAAGTGTCATTTCATGGTTCGTAAGGGAATTGTTCTTGGACGTATCATCTCGTCGAAGGGAATTAAGGTAGATAAAGCTAAAATTGATCTTATCTCTATCCTACATCAACCCAAAAGTATAAGAGATGTGCGATCCTTCTTAGGACACGCTGGATTTTACAGAAGGTTCATAAAGGACTTTAGTCACCTCTCTTATCCTTTGTGCAACTTACTCTAAAATGATGTACCATTTAAGTGAACTGATCAATGTTAGGAAGCTTTTTTTAAGCTCAAGGGCATGTTAACTACCGCACCTATCATGCAACCACCCAATTGGAGCATTCATTTTGAACTTATGTGTAATACGTCTGACTATGCTCTTAGGGCAGTGCTGCGCCAGAGAAAAGACAAAAAGCCCTATGTTATACACTATGCAAGTAAAACCTTAAATCCTGCCCAAGTAAATTATTCTACTATGGAGAAGGAACTCTTAACCGTAATATTTACTTTGGACAAATTTAGGTCCTACTTGATCGTATCTAAGATCATCATCTACATTGATCATGTGGTACTCAAGTATCTTCTTTCTAAGAATGATGTGAAGCCCCGCTTGATAAAATAGATCCTTCTACTCTAGGAATTTGATTTGGAAATAAAAGATAAAAATGTAATGGCTGACCATCTTTTCCACCTTAATCTCCTTAATTTCTTTGAGACGACATAAATAAATTCTTCACCTTAGTTTGCTGATATTGCTAATTATCTTGTCACATGTTTCACACCAACACATTGGACTGCGCAAGATAAGAAAAAATTCTTCACCGAGGTGTGAAAGTTTTTTTAGGATGATCCGTATTTGTTTAAATATTGTCCAGATCAAATCTTAAGGAGACGGGTGCCAGATAATGAACACCAAAGTGTCATCTCCTTTTGTCACTCTCAGGCTTGTGGTGGTCACTTTTCTGCTAAAAGACCACGACCAAGATTCTGCAATGTGGCTTTTACTAGCCCACTATGTTCACGGACACTCATGAGTTTTGCAAAGCTTATGAGCGTTGTTCAAAATTGGAAGCATGTCCTGTCGAAATATGATACCCTTAAACCCCATTCTTATCATATAAGCATTTGATTGTTGGGGTATCGATTTCATGGAACCATTCCCCTAATCCTTTGAGAATTTATACATTCTACTAATAATAAACTATGTCACTAAATGGGTCGAAGCAATTCCATGCCGGAATAATGACCATTAAATGGTCATTAAGTTCTTAAAAGAAAACATCATTTTCGGGTTCAGAACGCCTCGAACCATCATTAGTGATGGGGGATCACATTTTTGTAATAGGCCATTCGCGAACTTAATGAAGAAATATGACATCTCTCATAAGGTGAGCACTCCATATCACCCACAAACAAGTGGGCAAGCTGAGATTTCCAATAGGGAGATCAAACACATTTTGTAGAAAATGGTTAACACTGATCAAAAGGATTGGTCAATCCGATTGACCGATGCTTTATGGGCTTACCATACCGCATTTAAAACTCCTATTAGAATATCTCCCTTTAGACTTGTCTTTGGGAAGGCTTACGACTTACCTGTGTACATGGAACATAGGGCCTATTGGGCAATTAAAAATCTAAACTTCAATTTAGACAACGCTGGTTCATTACAAAAACTCCAGTTGAATAAACTTAAAGAAATCTGAAATGACGCATACGAGAATTCGAGAATTTACAAGGACAGAATGAAGGTGTTTCATGACCAACACATTCTCAGAAAATCATTCACACCAGGTCAGAAGGTCCTTTTGTACAATTCTCGGTTACATCTCTTTCTGCAAAAACTCCGATCTCGTTGGACCAGCCCTTCACTGTTACTAATGTCTATCCTCATGGGGCTGTCGAGATTCGGAATCCAAGGCAATGATTTCAAAGTGAATGGACATTATTTAAAGCCATTTGTTGAAAATTTTGAATCAGATGACATGTCCATGCGTCTGACTGATCCTGTTTACCAGGATTGACCTCCCAGTCTGACGGAGGTGTAGTTAGGTATATTGTTTTCCGTTGTTTGGGATAGTTTGCTTTCCGCTATTTAAGAGAGTTTGCTTATTATTTGTTTGAGTCTTTTGTGCTAACCCATCTTCATACTGAGATTATTGGAAAAGCCTCAAAATTCCTTCTTTAGGTACTATCTTCTTATTACTTCCCTTTTTCTTTTCGTTGCCTCTTTTGCATTACATGCTTATTTCTTTTACATTGAGGACAATGTATATTTTAGATTGGGGATGGGAGATTAGGTTCAGTTGTTTTATTAGTCTTTGAGCAAAAATTGTGAGAAATTTTAAATAATAATAATAATAAATTGAATTTTAAGATGCTTAATATTGATGATTTATGTCTCTTGGATTTGGTTACTTGGATATTTTAAAGTTAAGTATGAATTATTAAACCGTGAGTAGAAGCTTTAAATATTGATCGAGTCATGATTTCACATGTCACATCTAGCCGTCACATTAAAGCTTCAGTTAACATTGAATTATTAACTTGGTGATTATTAAGCATGAAAGAAACCAACCTAGGGAATTTGTCCATCATGTTCGATGAGAAGAGTGAAAAGAAAGAAAAAAATATAATGCCCGGCTAAAAAAATAGTTGTCGTCGAAAAAGGCCACCTATTAAAGATCTTTAAACAAATTGAACATAGTGTGAAAGCCATTGATGGAAAAAAAAAAAAAAAAAAAAAAGCTGGAGAAATAAAAGAGGAAATTAAAAGATGAATTGTGATGCAAGTTTTATTTTAGGTTTTGGTTATCTTGAATGCTCTTTGGATTATCAATGTTATCATGAAAATGAAGAATTGAACCTTGATTGTGATAAGTCTAGACTTCATTATGTACCTATGGAACTCAATGTTTAGAATTGTTCTAATTGATGGATTAATGCTTTAAACTTGATTATGAAGTTACCAAGTGCTAGGGTTTAGGAAAGGATAAGACTCAACGTTGATGGACTCTGAAACACTATTATCTGGATTGATTTTGAAACCTCTTGAGCTTATGAAGATTATAAAATGGTTTCCAAATATTTTTCTCATACTTTTCTTGGGACTAGTAAAATGTTGGTTGGGGATTGTGTTGAGGGTCAAATATTGCATATTATCCCCCATTTATATCTTGACTTTATGAACATGATAATGCTTAATGTTCTATTTTACTTATGTTTGTGTTGCAAGATAAATTTAAGAGCTTGGATTGAAAAGGGGGCTAAAAGTATAGATTTAATTCTCAAGAATCACCAAGGTAATGGATGGATCTTAGGAGACCAAGATTGAAGAATTCACATGCCAAAGATCTAAGCAAACTAAGTGATGAAGGAAGATAATCAAAGATTTAAAGTAACGACAAGGAATCCTGAAAATTGTCTTAAAAACACATTCCAGGGCCAGAAAAACATAGTTCTTGAAAACTGCCAAAATAAACTTCAATTCTATCGAAGACTATTAGATAGTATTAAAGAACATATCAACGACACTTCGATAGAATCAAGAAAATCAGGATTTCAGGCCAAACTCACTGGATAGTGGAATCGAAGGACATATCGAAGACACTTCGATAGAATCGAAACTGTGTAAATTTGAGACAGTTTCTAGATTTTTCCAAGTTGGTACAAAAGGATGTGTTGCACAACTATAAATAGGAGTCCCCATGGCATCCCTGGGCATCATCTAGGGTTCGGAGGAGCAAAGCACAGGGGTGGAGAGCCATCGCCAAATGTTTTTCTTCCTTTCTTCCTTAGTTTTTCATGCTTTCTTTTAGGATTTTAGATCCAATCATGTCTATGGTTGGCTAAACCTCTTAGTTAGGGCTAAGAGGTGAAGCTTGTAGCATGATGGGATGTTTTTAATGCTTTGATTCATGTTTAAGTTAAACTTACTTTGATTCTAGTTTGATATTTAAGGAATACTTTCAGTTTTTAATGATTTATTGTGACTTAAATTACAGTAGATCTGCAATAGCTTTGAGTATCTTCTTTTCCTATTTTAAGATTATGGGATTGATAAATCCTGTTGTTTTCCATTGTCTCATGGGCATGGTTTGGTGATGGAATCCCTGCCAATTATCATAATTCTCCTCTTTTGAGAATTAGGTCAAAGGAAGTTCAGATTTAATCTTAATTAATATATCTTCTAATTGGATAAGATATGACTCTAATTTCAATCGTGTTACTTGAATCAAGTAAGGAATCACCGTGATTACTACAAGTGGATCCTTGGAAACCCTAGTTCCCACCTTTGAATTTATAAGTTTTAGTTAAACAATTCACAATTACCCTTTCTACGTACAATTTTAGATTTAGATTTACATCTTCTTCTAGTTCTACTTTTAGCTACTTACAGAATACACACAAGATGAGTCCCTGTGGATTCGACCTCGATCTTATCGAGATTATTACTACATCGTGACCCTACACTTGGGGTTGTGAACACAAGGCCGATCATCAAAGGCCTCCAGGTCCCTTGCAGCCGTTAAGTGTCCTATTGTGAAAGTGGGAGCATGTGACCACATACTTTATCATGAACTTGCTGAGGACTCAGCGCTGTCATGATGTCATCTGGGTTTTCGTTAATAGTTTGACGAAGTTGGCACATTTTCTTGCGATACATGCGACCTGGCCTTCGGACCATCTTGCTGGATTGTTCATCAATGAGATTGTGAGACTTCATGGTGTCCTAGTTTCTATTATTTCTAACTAAGATTTGAAATTCATGTCTCGGTTTTGGAGGAGTTTTTAAAAGATGATGGGGCCTGCCTTGAAGTTCAGCACCACGTATCATCCATAGACTAATGGTCAAACCGAGAGAGTCAACCAGATCCTTGAGGAGATGTTTCGAGCTTGCATGCTGAATTTCTCAGTTAGTTGGGATGAGCACCTACTTTTGGCTGAGTTTACATATAATAAAAGCTACCAAGCGACTATTGGTATGGCTCCCTTCAAGGTGTTGTATGGCAGACCTTACAGATCCTTGAGTTGATCGACCAAGGTTGAAGACCGTCATCTCTTAGGTCTCGAGCTTGTTCAGAGGACATCAAAGGCCATTGATATCATCAAGTAAAGGATGCGCACAACTCAGAGCCGACAGAAGAGTTTTTTATATCATTAGCATCGTCCCTTGGTGTTTGTCGTAGGGGATCATGTGTATCTCAAGGTCTCACCCATGAAGGGTGTAGTTCATTTTGGAGCCAAGGGGAAGCTTGCCCTGAGGTTCATTGGACCCCTTGAGATCACTAGGCGTGTTGGTGCTATGACATATCGACTTGCCTTGCCACTTTAGTTGTATATAGAGGTGGGTAGAATCTGACCCGACTCATTGGATTCGACTCAACTGAACCAATCGGATCCAATCCGACCCAAACTGAAAGCCAGGATCGGGTCGGATCGAGTAGACCCACTCGGATCTGATGCCATACCGAGTTAAGTTCGTGTCATATAGCAACTCGATCCGATCCGATCTAGAATCTGATCCGGTTGGATCTGGTTTAATCCGATCCGGACCGAAATTGGGAAGTATAAAGTCAGATTTTACTCTCCTTTTTTACCTTTAGCCTTCTTCTACCTGAACCCTAACCTTACCCACAACCCGAGCCGACTTCCTCTCCTTCCCTCCTTTCTCTCCCTCTTTCTCTCTTGATTTCCCTCCTCTCCTTCTTTCTCTACTCCTTTCTCTCTCGATTTCCCTCCTCTCCTTTCTCTCCTCCATTCTCTCCCTCTCTCTCCTTATTTTCCTCCTGTTTCCTTCCTAGCACCGGCTCAGCTTGACTTAACCTAGTCGGAATCAATCAGACAGACTCAACTCGATCCAACTCGATTTCCCCATCTAGTTGTCTGGTGTCTACAACATTTTTCATGTTTCTATATTGCGAAAGTGTGGGCCAGATGTGATTCCTGTGATAAACTAGCAATTATTGGAGGTTCGTGAATATGCTTCTTACATTAAGTAGCCAATTCATATTCTTGACCGGAAGGAGCAGGCCCTCCGTACCAGGGTCATTCCCTTGGTGAAGGTTCAATGGGGCCACCCTAAAGCTAAGATTCACAGGCGTTATCCCCATCTCTTTGATATTTGATCGTATACGCATGTTGTATTTCTTATTACATATATAGTGATATGATTCACTTATCTTTTGAGTTATGTCTAGTTTGGGTTATAGTATAAATTTTGAGATTAAATTTTTTGTTAGGAGGAGAGAGCTGTAAGACACGTAAACTCAGGAGACCATTTAAACGCTTCAACTTCGGCATTGACATAATCCTGACAGACCAGATTGACAAGTTTTGATCGTGAACCTATTTTAGTACCATAACACCCCTAAACTTGTACCTTAGCAATCGTGTAGGCACTACGATTCCAACGCCGCATGACACGCTCCATTACAATCCATAGATTAGAAGTTACAATTTTGGCACAATCCGAGGTGAGCCACATAACGCACATGGGCCCCACTTGCACAAATCCTAATATGTCAAATCAATCAAGCCATCAATCACTCATGTCTCTCTCTCCCCACTAGTCAAACAAGCCCATGCCTTACTCATGCAACACATGCTCAACCATCATTCTTTCCTTCTTTTTCTCCCCATTTTACCCCTCCATCTTTTTCTTATTCCCTCCATATCTTAAAAGTTCTACCACAAAATTTTCTAACTCCCTCTCATTTCTACCATTTTTCTAATAAGAGTAGAGAAAGAAAAAAAAAAAAGATTAGAGAGAATTAGGTATAGATTAAGAGAGAAATTGAGAAAAGAAAGAAATATTAAGAGATGGTTTAAGAGAAAAGAGAGAATTATGAGGGATCAAGAGTGTAAGAGAAAGAGAGAATAGAAAAGAGATTAAAGGATATTAGGGGTGGAGAGGAGCTTGGTGGACCGTCTGTTCGTCGATCCGAGCTGATCCAACTGTTCATCCTTCATTATGAGTGCATCGGAGGATCAAGACCCTCATTTTCTTTGTGATCTTTCTATTTTGGTGGGCCCATAAGGGCGGAGCCCACCTTGATCATGTATAGATTGTATGGTGGACCCCACAGTTGCAGGGGGGCATCCCTTATGGTCGGTCCTTGCTTTTCATTCTTTCTTTTAAAATTATAATTTTGTGGGGCCCACAAGTGGCCATACTGGTGGAGAGCATACCCCGCGCGCTATCACATCATAGACCACCTTGTGTGGCCCACCATGATGTTTATTTTTCATAAAATATATTGATATGGACAACAGATTTGAATGGTGGAAAGGCATTAAAATTGATGTGATCCAAAGCTCCTCGGCCCACCATAAGTAGGCCAATCTAATGGACGGTGTAGATCTCTCATGTGGACCCCACCTACATGCCAATTAAAAAAAAAAAAAAAAAGGTTACAGACGCTGGACGTTCACACCGTCAAAGACGTTGGAACTGTCCAACGTCTAGACTCTAGGAAACATAATGGAGGGGTTGGGCCTCCACTTGTGGGTCCCACCATGATGTATATGTTTAATCCACGTCGTCCATCCTCTTCCTCATATCATTTTAGGAGTTGAGCCAAAATATGAAGTCAATCCATATCTTTGGTGGGCCACACTGCAGGGTGCAAGGGCCTGGTAAGCCTAACATCTGCAACGCTTTGCATGGGGAGCAATTGAAGTGGGTTTACACTAATGGGACCCACTATGATGTATTTCTTAGATCCACATCATTCATCTGTCTCCTAGCTCATGTTGGCCTTGGAGCCCAAAAATCAGGACGATCCAACCATCAAGTGGACCACAACAGAGGCGACAGTGGGGCTAGAGCACCCATCACGTCAACCATGCGGACATGGGTAGGGGTGTCCTGATAGAAACCCCACCTTGATGTATATGTTTAATACACACCATTCAACAGCTTCTCCAAATCATTTTAGGTCATGGGTCAAAATATGAGGTAGATTTGAGTCTCGGGTGGGTCGTAAGAAAGGGAACAATGCCCCAACTATTGAAACATTCTGAGGCCCGCTGTGGAGTCCATGTACGTCCAAACCAGCCCAAATCAGGGCCATTGGCCTCCAATCCAGTTGGCCTTTGTGGTGGATGGATCAGATCATCCACTTGGGGTCCACCTTGATGTTGTGTCCAAATAAGAAAATGCACACACACATATGGACACCCAACATGGGCGTGGATTGTCGTCTAGGACCTATGATGTATGTTATTTATCCACTCCGTTCTTCCGTTTTGCGGGATCATTTTATTCCTTGTTCCAAAATTTCAGGCTAATCCAAATCTCAAGCACACTGCACGAAAAGAAACAATTCTAGTTATTGAAACCTTCCAAGGGCCACTGTGGGTTCCTTGTTCGTTCAAACTAGTCACAATCAGAGCCTATTGAACTCCTCTCGAGCTAGCCCATCCGATGGACGGATCAAATCATGAATGGGCCCCACCTTGATGGTGGAATTCAAAAAATGTATTATTTATCTAAAAAGAAATTAAAGCCCAAGCATTGGCGATGTTATAGCGCCCAGGGGTTGGGCGATGCCCAACGGGGTGTGAAGTGGGGGCCACTCGTTGGACCCACTATAGTGCATGTATTTCTTTCATGCCGCCCATTTATTTTGCCAAATCATTTTAAGCTAGGAGCCTAAAATTTTGGTCAATCCGGTTCTCAGGTGGGTTATGCCATAGGAAGCAATGATGTCTACTGTTGAAACCTTCCTGAGGCCTTTCTTATGTTTATTTCCCAACCCACCAGGGCTCTGAGGCTCATTTTAGGGTTCCGCCTGGAGGAATGTGTTGGCTACTCTACTATCCATCTTGGTAGGGGCGTGGGGCTTGGATTTAAGTGGGTAAGTACCTACTATTGAAAATCTTTCTAGGCTCACTGTAATATTTAATTGTTATCCAATGAGGCCTAGAATGGTTCCATCTTAATATATATGTTTAATCCGAACCGTACATCTGTTTTATTATCTCCTTTATGTGTGCAGGCCCAAGTATGGGACCAATTCTAGTCTCAAGTGGGTCATGCCATATAGACCTTTACATTTCTAGTGGGGCCTGCGGTTCGGGTCCCACTCTCTGTATATGATGTACCAATTAAGGCCAATTATCACTTGATGTGTCTGATAACATGCTAGTGTACTTGGCCTAATAGGACACACTAATAACATGCTTAATGAAATGATATCATGCCAACTTATATGCTCATACACATCATGTGTATGCATGTTGTGGATGACAATTGATCATAGCATACGTCTTTTGTCTTGAGATACTTAGAGTGCCCCAAATGAAATAGGGTTGCCCCACATGATCGCGTGGTATGCACAAGTTTGGTGCATGACTTGGATGGTATGACTTAAGCATTTTGCATCTTGTATGTAACGATCGAATGACACCCTATCGACATCAAGGTTGTGGCCTCCATAGGCACACCGTGGATGGACGGATTGGATACCAAAAATATTTGTTTTAGCATTAGGGCGCTATGGATATCATTGGGTGAAAGTCAATAAACCCTTATGGTACCAGTAGGATCCTTTAATGTTGGACCAAGTGGATAACATGAGCGTCCGAGTGCCAAATACCAATAAGTCGCGTCTCCCACTATGTCGTGGTCAATTAAAAGGGGTGACCTTATCCGCTCGAAGGTAGGGGGTCGTAAGCTAGGTTGAGTTTGACTAGCTCATAAATGGGTCCGCTATCGGTGAGGCAGGTGAGCATTGGCATACTACTGAAGAGATGGATAGTGAGGTCTATTCCACTCACTTGGTCATGCCCACGATGCGGCGACAACCAGTTTTGGAGTGTACTAGACCCTAGTGATGTTTCTAGATATGAACTGTACCAATATATGGACTAGTTAAGGATTGGCATATTTGAATTGCATTCATAGCATATGGCATTCGACCGCATAGGCCTTGCATTGCATAGCCTTGGTAGAGCTAACAATATTCATGGATTTGACAGTTTAACCCTTCATCATCTTTCGTATATTCTGATATCTGTATTATAGTCATATGCATTGTACACGCATGCACACACTCTACTGAGATTCGTGGGAAGCTTACGCGTGTTTGTTTACGTGGTAGGTGATGTTAGGGCATATCAGCAATATTGAGCTCGGAGTATGAGCCTGTTCTTTTGAGTTTTGATTACATCTTGTATATTCCTTTCTAACATTGTACTTAAAGATTATATTAATTTATATGTGGTGATGATGTTTTGTGACTTAGGTACACTTGTGGTTATGCTCATTTAGAAAAAAACAAATCACCCCGAAAATCCTCTTTGTAGGATCCTAGGATCGAAACCTGGTGGCATATGGGAGTTAGGCGCCGAGAATTGGGTATTATGGAGGTTGTCAGCACCGGATTTGGCAGCCAAGAATTTTGTGAACCCGGTTCCTGAGTTTGAGGTGTGACAATTAGACATAGTATCAACAAAGCCCAATGGAGAAGGAATCTTCAAACTTACACTGGGAAAGATGTGCAACAGGTAATAGATTTATTTTAATTTGAAATCTTGTTTCAATTTTGATTTATATGTGGTTTAGATTGGGTTTTTAGATTTTTAGTAATTGGTATTTTTTTTATATATGATGCTGGGATGAACGTGATGAGGATAACTACTCCGAATCCACGGAGCTTCTCTGAACTCCTCACAGAGACTTCTCGAATCCACGAGGAAAGAAAGTAAGAAATAGAAATAAATTCTACTAAATTTGAACTTGATTAATTAATGAATAAAAATGAGTTCACAACCCTTTAAATAGGGGTATTAAGCAATGGGAAAGAAATCAGTATTAAACTACAACTAAAACTCCTAGAATCCGTGACTTACTATAAATAGTAAACTTACTATTTATAGACGGTCGTGATGTCTACTAGTGTGCAAGGTTTTTGGCCAAAAATAGTAAGTGTCCTATTTGGCTTCACCAAACCGTTCCCCTAATTATTCTAAGCTCTTTTCATGTTGAGCGTAACTCTTAAAGCCCGATTGATGAAGAGTTATAACCAAACTAAAACTTACTATTTATAGTAAAAACGAAATTAACAGGGAAACGACCGTCGATCCAGGGATTTTTCACAATTCCGGGAGTAGCTGGGTTGGTTGGCTAAAGTATCTCGTTCTACTCCAAAATCATGTATTTTACGTCAGGTAACTCATTCCAGATTGCAAGATACGCCCGATCTAAGGTCTGATGGTCCGGATCACTTCTGTCATCGACTGGGCCTTTTTCTGATCCATCTTGGCCATGAAACTGTCCGCGACCCGCTCTACATCAATATATAAGGTTGGTCATCTTGTGCACAATGTGTCTCAGTCATTTACTTTGTGCTTGAACAAAAATTGGACACGACCCATGATGCAATGTGATTCAGGCTGTCTATTTGATGGGCGACTGTGGATTGCCTGTGATTGAATAGATGATCTTTAATCAGCGACTTACAAATGGATGAGAGAAGGATATTATCAATTAGAAAAGACCTTCTCATAAGACATTGGATGGTTCAGTCCGTTCAATTTGTAGACAGCCATCATGTTACTTACTGGATTAATCGTCAATGGTCTAGAGATTGGATGGTTCAGTCCGTGCAAGTTGTAGACAGCCATCATGTTACTTACTGGATTAATCGTCAATGGTCTAGAGATCGGATGGTTCAGTCCATGCAAAGACGATCTGAATAGTGTAGCTCTTGCTTGGGGCTTGTTTTAGCTTGACTCCCACTTCATGAGTAGCTAGGATCTCTTACAAGTATGCCATGTTGGCTCAGTAATGCTGTGAAGGAAACCATCACTACAAGAAAGTGGAGAATATCCGGCTCTTTTTTTAACTGGCGGCCATCACCAACTGCTGGATTTGGTCAACTTAAAAAGGAAAGCCCTATCTCTCTCTGTTTCTCTGTAACTCTCACTATCTCTCTTTCTCTCCATCTACGCGTCTCGTCTCTCCCTCTCCCTCTCCCTCTCCCGTCCTCGATCTCTCTCCCTCGTACTCTCTCGATCTCTCTCCCTTCCTCTCCCTTCCCCTCTCGATCTCCCTCTCCTCCCTCTCTCTTGATCTCTCTTTCCCTCGTTTTCTTCCACGTGCTGTTCCTTCTTCGATCTCTCTCCAACAATTGAAGAAAATAGAAGAAAGAAAGGAAAATTGAAGGTACTCTCTCCCGTCATTTCTGTCTCTCTCACTTCCCCTTTCGATTATCAAAAGTTGGGGCAAGACCATCCAGCAATGACCATATCCGCCACTTGTCCATGGCCGCCGACATCTGCATGTTATTTGTTTGAAGAAATGCTTCAACCAATAACATGTACCACTGTTGTACAATTAATCTCTCTATTTCTTTCATACTTTTTTGGCCCATCCATGAGTGGACTAGCCTGATATATGGGAGAGGAATAATCAACATCGATCCACCTCATTAGAGGCAGTGATCCCACACATATACCACTCTAGAGCATGTGTTTGTGCAGATAGGGCATTCCTCCTCTGTTTATTCACTTTAGACCTTGTGTTTGATTGGATATCCCATTAGGTCCTAGATCTAATGAGACCTAATCAGGGGGTCCATCGATCTTTCTCGACAGGTGTTTGATGAAATGCCAGTGAAGATTTTAATCTTGTGGAATGGCAGGTCATGATTCTCTTCAATTCGTGATTCTCTTCTTCTATATTTTTTTAGACATATTTAGTTGGTTAAGTATGCCTGTGGTTGAGAGATTGTTGTTGTTAATCCTTGTTCACTAACCAAGCAAGGGCCATGTTTAATTGAATTTGATGTACATTGTAGCCGCCAAGTGGCTGCCATGTGTGTGTGTGTGTGACCAGTTTCAAGTGCATTGCAGGCAGGTAGGACAGAGACATGTCTATGATAACTTGATGAATGTAGATGGCATGGGCTGGGGCTGTAATCAAAGAAAGAAAAATGTTGGTGTTCTAAGTTGCTAAGTTTAGTAAATAGAATTAGATTTCAAAATCTGTCCAACTGTGGCACTTCATGTGAGATCTGGCAGGCAATCCAAGGCCTTTATATGTGTGGCATCCTAAAAATGAGGCTGGATACCCCACCAGATATAGGCCCCATTAACAATGTTAGGTTACCCAAAATTAGACATGTTTTTTTTAATTATTTTTTTTATTTTTTATTTTTTTTATTTTTGTTCTTTAAACTACACTACTGTACTTAGGATGGCCTTTCCCAATTTAGCCTGTTAGTCCTTTCAGATTATTAATATAGTATTTTTGCTAAGGCTGACATTAGCACACAAACCCCATAACCAGCTTTTTTGGGAACAAGAGTGGGGTTTGGGCTACTTTGATTGGCCTTATGAGGAGAAATGTATGAATAAATTGGATTTTGGTATGATTTAACTGGGTTTATTGGTTCCTCTGTTTTTGTTTTTTTTTTTTTTTTTTATGCTTCTTCACTAGTACTTCTGTATGTAATAGGTGATGAAATTTGGACAAAATTCTCATCATCTGATATGTAACCGAAGTTGAATTTTGGAAGTATTGCATTTATGTAGAGCAATAGATGACTATTCCCAGGGATCTTTTAGGGTTATATTCCTTTTTCTTTCTCATTGCATCTATCAGTTGGCACTAATGTTTTGTTTGGAGCTGAACCTTTCTAATTGTTTTGCATTAGTGTGGATCTGATACTTGATGCAGTAGGAAAGTCCATAATAATGATATAAATGATTGAGTGATTGAACTGTTATTTGGAACTTTCTTCATAACATGTCATTTGCCACTAACATGTGGGTGGAAGCACTGTTGGTTGTGGATGCTTTTACTCAGTTTTCTATTATTCATTGTAATACAATCATGAATGACAAAGCCCAATCTTCTAAATTCTTTTGATTTTCTTTAGCGGCTTTGTAGTTATGGGATTGATTTCTTGTCTTTGTCTGTTTTCATTCTTAATAATTTAACGATTTCTTTCAAAAGAAATGCATCAAATTATGAAGCCGACTTATTGATCTGCATTCCTGCCAATCTACAGGAGCTAGAAAGGGAGAGGACTGCTAGGTCAGATTTGGAAAGGGCTGCCCATGTTGATTTATTAGACATCAAAACAGAGATTTTTTTTCCCTTCATTTCTTAGGTAATGTGATGAAGAACTTTGGAAAGGGATTAGTTTCATTCAGTTCTGAAAAACTTGAACTAATTAGTAAAGAAAAATTCAGATCATACAAGCCTTCTGAAGACATGACCTTTGATGTGCATTAGCTTTGCCATCACCATACATATCGTGTTAAGCTGTTAATTGTGCCCTTCCTTTTTTATCTTTCTATTCTATGTTATTCAATTCCCTGGGCACTGAAATGGCTCTCATGACAGTTATATTCTTTTGGGAAGCTTATGAAACATTCTTTTACGGTAACCTCTCACTCTCCTTATTGCAGTAACCAAGACATCTTACACTAGCATGTGTTTGATGCTTCATTACAGTTACTTTTTTCATAATAAAAGTCTCTGTTATAGTGTTTGGTTGCATCAAATGGCCAAAGGTACGTTTGGTTGCATCAGTGATTAACTTGATCCTTGCAATCATGGTAGTAAGTGTTTGTTGTGATTAGCTAACATCTGATCATGTATATCCTCCACAGGAGTGTTGATTTTGCAAGAATCTGTAAGGGCAGGTCTAGAACCAGCAGAATGGAAGAACTTTCTGCATAAGTTTTATTATGCTATATTTCCATGAAGGTTTCTTGTTGGATGTGTATATTAACGTTCTTTTTAATAACTAGAATGTCTATGAACAGATCCACTTAGCTGTATTTTTTTGATAAGAAGGAAGACCAGTCTACATCGAGAGACTTGGTAAAGCTGAACCAAACAAGCTTATGCACATTACTAGAATACACAACTACTTAAGGTATCATGTACATGAGTATGAGAGGGTCTTCCTCTATGAAAGTTCATTATTATGAGGACGTATCTAATAAGATGAAGGTTCATTACTTCACCTTACCATTTTCATATTCATTTCAGTTCTAATATGGCATAATTTTTGTTCTTGATGTGGCAATATGCCTTTGACTTACTATGCTCTTATTCATTATGGATTTGAAGATTAGAAATGTTAAGGGTCCAATTTTAATCATTGCCGGGTGTTTTTAATACTCGATTGTTTCCATTGGAAAATGCATCTCAACAATTTCATATGTCAGTAGTCTTCACTCAAACCAGTTTTCAGGCACTTGTTTTGCCAGTTCTGTACATCAATTATGGATAAGCTGAAACAAATCGATAAATAATATCGGTTCTGATAAATCAAACAAATCTGGGCAAATCTGACATGCCATATACACCATTAAATAAAAATTTAATTTAATTTAATTTTTTTTTAAAGGGCAGCACACTCACCTGTGAGCCACACATCTACATTTGAGTATGGACTGTTGAACTATTTCTTTTCTTTTTCTTTTTGAAAGATGAAGATGGATTCTTAATGGATAAGCTCACTTGTGTATTGCCATTGCATTGTATGTTTAATCACGATTTATATTTGCTATGGATTTCATTACAATACTCCTGGTAGGATGTTGTTGGGATTTCATTGCAGTACTCTTGCTGGTGTGATCAGTAAGAGCAGTGGGGATGGTTGTTCTGCAAGGAGGAAGAATTTCATTGGAGTGCATCCCATCTGCTGCCAAATGCACCTTGGTTGAAGGAGTATACGGTGATGCTTCTCCTCCTTTCTTTGCATTTTTCTTTTCACATCGCATGCAAGTTGATTGTTGAAGTTCAGATTTCTTGCATGCCTATTCTACTATGTATAAGAAATTTTAGATCTAACATTTCCATACAGTTATGATATTCACAAATTAAGATCCACTGTTATTGATCATGTGTTTTCTGACTTGACTGACTAAAATGTAGGATGGAAACATAAAGACATGTTTGTGAAATCTGTGCCTATTCCTGAAGTTAACAATGACCATGTCAAGATAGTTGTTGCTAAAAGTCTCCATGATGTGGTTTTCAACTCTGAAAAAAATGGTTTGTACCTACCAACATCTCTTTTTGGATTTTTCTTTGACAATTCATGAAATTCAGTAGATAAAAATAGAAGTTTGTCAAAACAAGGGCAGAGATTGCCAAACATATAAGGAAATCATAAGGACTCGTTAGTTTTTTAAGGTTTTGATACATTTTACTTTCTTATATAGCACTTTATATCACTTTATCTCCAGTCTATTAATATATATTTATATTATTGTTATTGTTGCAAGTTGGGTTGTAACATTGATCGTGGATTCCTTTGATGGTAGATGTGTTTTCTTTTTCTTTTCCTTTTTCGTACATTTAGTATTCTTATGAATTAAATATGTTTTAACTATTGTGAATATTAAAAAAAAAATAAAATAGTGAAAGATCTCATATAATTCCATGTACCTTTGCTTCATGTATCTGAGATGGTGTGTTTGCTACCTATCTTCTCTTTGGCTTATTGTTATACTTGAGCCCCTTTGTTTTACATGTCACAGCCACTTAGAACCTCGTTCAAAGTTTTACATATCAAATGGACTTAAGCCCTCTCTTTTGTCTTTTTTAGATGGTAGGATTACATATCATTTGAGGCCAGATTGAAATGTCTACAACAAATGGACTTGAGTCCATGACTTGTGCTCTAATATGGGGTGTCGTAACTAGCTTGGCTACTGAGCATGAAGTAGAATTTCTGTTCATATTCCTGCCCATTTATCTCCTAAATGTTCATATGGATATCATGGTGCCATCTTAAATGTTGGTTGGAGATCCACAATTACCTTTGATAACATAAAATTTTGGATGAGAAAACCATGATTTAATCTTACGCTTGTGCTTGAAATTTGGCAATGATCAGTTCAGTCAAACTTTTGGGCCCAATGTGTCCAAAGAGTAAAAAATCCAGAAGAAAATAATTTCCCTAATTGTTTTAATGTGTTCTAGATGTCGTGTGTTTTCGCTAGGCCTTTGGAAGTTGTAGTTAAATTTTTTTTTCACATATAAATTTGGAAGGCCTTGGAGCCTTCCCATTTGTCCCACTTACTTTTATTTTTACATGCATTTTTAGGAAGAATCTAGATTAACATGTTTTATGCCTCAAAATATTTTCAACCAATGGATTTGGTTTAGTTAAGAAGCCAAAAAGCTTTTCAGTTAGTTTTTAAAGATTACTTTATTGTTGTTGGCATCTTCTAGATTTCTCCGACTATCACATAACAAAACCAGCTGGTTTTCTTGAAGGGCTAATGACATCTGTTGGAACATACTCAAACTTGATAGATGTTCCATAAATTATTATTTTTTGGTATATTTTTTTTTTGATAGCTGCTATGTATTATCATCACCATAAATTGGAGTATTTTCTCATTGCATATTAGCTTTTACAGCCGAATGGTTTATAGTTCCTTCTAAAGGTATTAAAAAGTGGATCTCATTCTATTATTGAATCCATGTTTCTAAATATCATTCGAAATAAATCAGTAGACCAGGAATGGACCAAAACAGAACGAGTTGGGGGGAATCGTATTGGTTCTATTGTCTAGGCAAGTCATTATCTAAAACCGTGCCATGATTGGCCATGATTGGAATGCACTCGGCACTCTTATATTTCGCATAAGATTCATTTATCTATTTATGATCGGTGATGAGAAATTTCATGAAAGAGGGAAAAAGGAATTAATTAACGGCCTTCAATTTTTAGAAGTTCATTAAATTGCATATGAGGCAACTTAATTTATTTTTTTTAAGTTTGGACATAGGCTTGCTGGAGTAGATGCTGATTTCTTCTTGAGATTCTTGAGATTGATGAGTTAGCGTTACTTGAGAAGCTTGGTTGATCTGATTAGAGGTTATGTTCTTTTTCTTTTCTTTTCTTTTCTTTTTTTTTGAAAAAAAAAGCAGGCGGTTGCTTCCGTCGATATAACTCCAAGAGTTGGATCACAGAGGTTACCTCAGGAGAAGGGACAACAACCTAACACTGTTTCTAGCAATCATTTTGATAAGTGGGGAGAGTCTACAATGGCAGATACCAGCCCTAGGACTGACGATACTTCAACAGATGTGGATACAGATGAGAAGAATCAAAGGGTGATGCTTCCATCTTTCTCATTTTGACTTTTCCGAAATGTTATAACAAAAGATATGGTTTGTTCTTTCATCTGTGGGGACATGGAATTTGTGCCCTCTCCTTACACTCATTCTTTTCTACTATTGGCACTAGAATATTACACCTCTGGTGCTATTCTAATCTCACAGTAGAAAAAATGTGTTTGTGTCAAAAAACATGTTTGTAATCCCACAGTAGAAAAAATGGGTGTTTGTGTCAAAAAACATGTTTGTAATCCCACTGATAGAAAAAATGGGTGTAGACATATTGTTAAAAAATCTTGTTGAATATTGTATTTTAAAATCCTCTCTTTGGTATCGACAATTTAAGGATAATGGTTGGTAATGTGGCTCAATATGAACAGTTGGACTGATGCTTTCGGGAATGGGAGCTAACTCTGATGTTTTCAGAATGGTAAGATTAGGATAGCTATTGATTTGTTAGGTATACAGGACTGTTAAATCTCTTACACTATTTTAAAATCATAGATGCTAAGAATTCTTTCAAAAGAGATGAACTTGATAATTTACTTCTTTTTTTCCCTTATGCAGGATTTTAATCAATTGTGCCTAAATTTAGGCTTACAAGCACTTCAGCCTTTTGACGCCACTCGTGCTAGGAGTATGCCATATAGAGGATTTGTTTATTTATTTATAATTCAAGACCATTTTCAATTTTATTGTAATAAATGTTTTATATATATATATATATATATATATATTTTGTAGTAATATAAATTTTGTTTATATTCAATTTTAATTATATTGCAACATTTTTTGTTTCAAATGTTAAAAAATTGCAAGTTTCAATAGAATTATATATAATTAAAAGAAAAAATTACTGGCCAGCGCTGGGCCTTTTCAAATCAATAAAAGCGTTTAAGAATCCTCCACGGCGCTTGTATAGATCTCTACCAGCGCTTTATAGATTTTAGCGGCGCTTTTTTCAGAAATACTAGCGCCCAGCAAAAGCGCCGGTGGAATTATCCCAGCAAAAGGCGCCGCCAAAGACGCGGGCTTGTACAAGCGCCGCTAAAATAACTTAGCGCTGCTAAATCTTTTACCGACATACTCCTCTGGCGGCGCTTGACTTGCACCGCTAAAAAGTATTAGCGGCGGTTTTGGCCGCCGGTGAAAGTACTTTGTCTTGTAGTGCATGTTCGCATGTAGTTTCTTGGCACTTCGTGTTATACCGATAATAGGTTCGTTCTTCTTATCAACTGCTCTAACATTTGTGTGTGTTAGTCTGTACTGATTGGCATTTTCATATTACAGAATTGCTTGAGGCCCTTTACTTTTTTATAGACACCAGTAGCTTGTATTCTTTGGTGAGACCTATTCTTTCATTAAATTACTAGTTTTTCTCTCTGTCATATTGTTATAGAGGAATTCTTCTACAATGGATGTTTTTATTCAATTCCATGAATTGTACACCATAAGTGTACAACTTCGGTTGAGTAGACCTGAACCCAATTGGCCCAACTCGAACTCTTGGTCGTGCCCTTTTTTATACCCTTCTCTTGCTCATGGTCAATAATAACCTAGAGTTGTTCTTGACTATTTCAAGGCATTCAGTATTCTACAATAAAAGAGACTTATACTTCTCTCCTGCATGGGCATTCTTATTCCATATGTACTTAAGTTCCTGAATTCTTTGGTAGCATCTTCGTTTTGGACATTTGCTTACTATTGCATTGGATATAGTCTAGAAGAAGCATGTTCATCAATGTAAATAACTTACATCTAAGTGAAAACCTTTGAAAAGTTTTCCCAATCACAAGGAAAAGATTATTGTAACAACGAAACACAGCAAGCAAAAGATTTGTCAATTTTTTTTCTTCCGATCTGGATGGAACAAAAAAAAAGAGGCGGTGCAATTTTATACATCTTTTTTTTTGGGGGGCTCTAGTCATTTGTAAATGGACGGAGAACAAATATTACAAGGGCATGATTGCCTTCCATGAATGGCTATCCAGGAAAAGTTACTTCACCTTTTGAACCCCTAGCTTTGTCATTTCAAGGTAAGCAGTATGTTGTTGATGTGTTTGCAAGCTATAAATACACGTAGCTCCTATTATTGTGGGTTGCACATTGCTCCTGTGGAAGAGAAATTTGTTCCTACAACATCCAAGTCTTAGTCATGCTCATGGGTAATGGAATCCAAGACAAACAAAGTTGCATGGTCTAAATTAGTAGAGGTTGGGGCCTTTCAACGCTTTCTCAGTTAGGTTAAGTTTGTGTGACGGTTTAATTTGTTTCTAATTGTGTAGAAAAATTAATGTATTTTCTTCACTGATGAAGTTAAAACAAAGAGAAGAATTCAAATAGGGAGCAGAACATCAGTCGGCTTTTGAAAAATCAAGGACTACTTGATGAAGCCACCAGTGTTACTACTGCCAGTTAGAGGTCGACCACTCCAGCTGTATGTCACAGATGTTGTAGAGTCAATTAGTGCCCTATTAGCACAAGAAAATGATGGTCGGAAGAAACGTGTTGTTTATTATCTCATCCGAACATTGTTAAATATCGAAAGATGGTATTCAATAATATAAAAGTCATGTTTATCATTTTACTTTGCGACCATTAAATTATGGCATTATTTATTGGACAAATCAAATAACGTAATTGTAATAACTGAGTTAATCAAATATATGTTAAATCGATCTATTCTGAATGGCCAAATTGACAAATGGGTGTTAGCGTTATCTGAATTTGTTCTTAAGTATGTGCCTTAATGATCAGTAAAAGGTCAGGCCATAGTGAATTGAAGAGTCCTCGCTAGGTTTTGCGAATTGACTCTAAAGGAGATGAACTAGTCAGAGGAAGACATGGGTTCCACCGAGAGACGAGTAGAATACCCAAAATTTGCCTCCTCCCTCTGCGTTAGAGAGAGATGAGTGGAATCCCAATTTGATTCATGTTCTAATTCTTTTTGAGTCGGGGAGCATTAGCTCTAGGATTGCCACAATTGTCGGTCGAAATATGCTGATAAGCCTCTTGATAGACCTGGTAGTGGGGGAGTTCCCCACCCCCCGGGTGTTCCACAAGAGACAACTATCCATCCAAGTAACTACCTTAGCTCACGGCCCTGTAGTTTAGCCCTCTCGTTCTTCCTTTCCAGATGTGAGGGAGGTTGTTAATATGTTCGTTAGGGAGATTGAAGCTTCTGCCATTGATCTCTGGCAGTTGCTCTATTCTAAGCACCCCTCCTCTCTTGTTGTTGGGAAACCTCTGCTCATGCTCCTGCATTCCACTAATAGGTGAGGTAAGAGCTTGGTCTGGGTCCGAGGGCTGATTGTAGTCTGAGGTGGGCCAGAGGTCCCCTTCCTGCGCTGGTAGATCTTCTTGAAAATACGGAGATAGGTCAACGTGGAGCTAGACTGCTGCCTTGGGGATCACTGCCTCTCCCACCGTGGACATCTCGGAGGAAAAATTGACACCTCTCTCCCCCCCAGGGGAGGGTGAGGGGGTATATAAGAAGGGAGTGTAGAGAGAAACCTCCAATTCTTGCGGAAGAAATTTCGTAGTATCTTTTGTTGGGACGGGATGATATGATACTTAGATTAATCCAAGCCTTCCAGACATTTCCAAACACCAGATGGAATTTGGATGGGACCAAATGCAAATCTATAACACCTAATCCACCTTCCAAATGGGCCCAAAAGGAAGTGAGTGAAAGCCACATACTTCTTGACTAGTGAATAGAAACCTAATTAATTGGAATTGCAAAAACAAGAGATGTTACACTTCGTGTGTAGTACCACCATGACAACAAGAGTAGAGGATATCACCATGGATGATTTTTAGTATCACCTACTAGCATTTGAAATGCGTCTTGGAGGTCAAAACACGGTCATTCATACCTCCATACCGACGGCTAATGCTTACACTCATACTTGTAATACCCGACCATCCTCACGTAGCGGATCCTGCCGTGGTCAAACAGAGTGGTGCTTCACAAACCGACTAAAATGGAATTATACTGCCTCGTGTTGGGATTTTTGGCCTGCGGAATCACACAGATCTAGATCTAGGATAGTAATCCAATGGCACCAAGCACACACACAAGAAAAGAGAACAAACAGATTTAACGTGGAAAACCCTTGCAGGAAAAAACCACGGCACAAAGCGACAGATCACCACTATGAAAGCATTAATTACAAAGAGAAAAGACTTACCCGATTCGAACAACCTCGAATCTCACCCTGGCTACACCCTTTGATAACCCTAGAACCCTTTAGAATACCTTTAGGAAGTCTTGGAATAATCTTAGAATAGCCCTAGGGACCCCAATTTATAGTTTTGGCAACTTCCCTTTTCGCATCCCAGTTGTGAAAGGACTTGCAACACGAAATCCGTGAAACTCCTTTCCGCATCCCAGTTGCGAAAAGACTCAGATTTAAGACATCTCGCAACATTCTCCACCATGTCTTCAATCTTCAACCGTGTAGCTTCTTGACCTCTTCTCTTATTTCTGCATCACATCATAACTCAAGATCACATTGGCCAACCAGTGCCAATCACGGATCTGATAGATACCTGCTATACTGTCGGCGCGAATATCTCTGAGAAGCCGATCTCTTCTCTCTAAGAATAACCCCTCGCTACCAACCTCGCCCTGTATCTATACTGTATCCTCCTGAAGGTCCACCTACATCCAACCACTCATCGGCCCACTGGAAGCTCCACCCGCTCCCATATGTCGATCTGGTACAACGAATCCATCACATCGCCCATAGTCACCTTCCACTTCTTAGCACCAGGCTCACCTAGAGCCATCAGAATAGAAGATGAGTCCTCTGTGATATTAAAATCGTCCATGTACCACGCCGATATCCTGCGATCATGCCATATGATTCTTCACACAGGTGGTTGCTCCACCTGCTCTGTATCTCTGTCTGCACGTCTCAACCTTCCTGCCCTGCTCGCTCATGTGGCCATGCCCATCATGCCACACACATGCAGAGGTGGAATCCGCTACATCCACTGTAGCTCCACCTTTTGAAGTACTCACGATCAACCTGTAAACATGATCGAGTCGTTGCACTTTCATGATTACCCGTGCCCCCTTAGATACTTTAAGAGCACCATCAATGCATGTGTACTTGCATCCTTTTACCTCAAGTACACCAAGAGAAATCAAATTCTGCTTCAAATCAAGAACGTGCCTCACATCTGTCAAGGTACGCTCCACCCCATCAAACATCCTGATGTGCACCGTACCAACAGCCACAACATTACAGGCAAAGCCATTACCCATAAACACTTGTCCACCATCGCACTCCCTATAACTGGTGAACCAACTCCGATGAGGAGTTATATGAAAAGATGCCCCTGTGTCTAGCATCCACTCATCCTTACGATCATCGTATGATCGTCTGAGCGAAGACACAGACAAAACATCACCATCACAACCACTTGATTCATCTGACGTGGCAATATTAACCTCCCTGTATGAAGCCTCAGAATCTTCCCTCTTAGATTTAGGATTTTCACAATCCCTCTTCACATGTCCTTCCTTCCCACAATTCCAGCACTTTATCTTTCCTTTGCCATTGCCCTTAGATTAGGATCTATAACCTGAAGAACCTGTACCTTGTTCAGAATTCCTACCCACTGTAAACAGTGCATCAGAAGATGTCCCCATGTTGCTGTCTAGCTGTCTCATAGCCTTCCCTTGAAGGGCTGAGATAACAGTGTCGACACTCAGGATTTTATTCATGCTGCACATAGTGTCCTTGAATGACTTATAGGACGCCGGGAGAGAATTCAGCAACATACATGCTTGTTCTTCATCTTTCATCACTTCTTCCATATCCAACAATTTGCAAACTAATTTATTAAAGTTGCTGATGTGAGCCTCCAGATCTCCACCCTCTGCCATCTTGAAATTATACCACTGCCGCTTCAAGTGTAGGCGATTTTCAGAGAATTTCTTCGCATAGACATCCTCTAACTTCGCCCATAACTTAGCCGCAGTTTTCTCCCTCATGACGTTGTAGAGAACCTCATCCGTGAGACATAAACGGATCGATGATAAAGCCTTCTTATCAAGAGTATTCCAATCACCATCAGTCATAGTGGACTTCCGTTCCTCAAGAGCACCATCTTCGCCTTGTTTGATTAAGGAACTCATCATCTTGATCTTCCATAACTCAAAATTATTTTTCCCTGAGTACTTCTCAATCTCATACCTGGCGCTCGCCATTATTACTAATCCCTCAGATTCAGATCTGTGTCCCAACCGATTGCTCTGATACCACTTGTTGGGATTTTTGGCTTGCAGAATCACACAGATCTAGATCTAGGATAGCAATCTAATGGCACTAAGCACACACACAAGAAAAGAGAACACACAGATTTAACGTGGAAAATCCTTGCAGGAAAAAACCATGGCACAAAGCGACAGATCACCTCTATGAAAGTATCAATTACAAAGAGAAAAGACTTACCCGATTCGAACAACCTCGAATCTCACCCTTGCTACACCCTTTGATAACCCTAGAACCCTTTAGAATACCTTTAGGAAGTCTTGGAATAATCTTAGAATAGCCCTAGGGACCCCAATTTATAGTTTTGGCAACTTCCCTTTTCACATCCCAGTTGCGAAAGGACTTGCAACACGAAATCCGCGAAACTCCTTTCCGCATCCCAGTTGCGAAAAGACTCAGATATAAGATATCTCGCAACACCTCGAACGTGATAGTGTCTCTAATAAAGTTTCTTCTCCATCTGATTTCATTGGTGAACAAACCTCCCTGGCCACCTAGCATCGGCGGTGGGTCATTCCATGTTAATTTTGAACCATCAATACCGTTGCATCTCAATCTCTTCCTATTAATAATAAAACTATTGATTTTTTGTAGTTTTTGTCGGTTAGAATATAAAAAAATCACAAGTTGCCATTTTCTTATAGTTATACTATGTACAGTTAACCTTTTGAATTAATTGTTTCTGATATCTGGGGATCTGCACCAGCTTTTGAGTCTTGAATTTTTTCAGGTCTCTGTTGGGGGTTTAACATTGCAAGTAGAAGTTAAGATAAAATGCCGGGTGATTTTTTTCCAATAGTGTTTTGTTGGGTAGGATTGGAAAATTTTTACTAAAGAGAAGGCAATTCTACTCTAATGTTTTAGATCATCCCAAGGAGGAAAAAAAAAAGGGGATGAGCATAACTGATAGGACCCACCAATCGTACCTTCAAGAGGTCCACTGCGATGTCTTTGTGACATCCACTCCGTTCGTCAGCTTCATCAACCCCCATAAGGGGTGACCCCAAAAAACTAGGCAGAATGAACACTTAGATAGCCACGCACAAGAAAGCATGGTGGGATAGAAAAGCCCACTCTTACTTACAAAACTAATTTACTTACCAATGTGGCTCTAATACCATATATAAATTTATACTAGCAAAGCTTTGGAATAAGGTATGGGCATCCATTGTAAACGCAAAGAAGCAGTAAAGAGGAGAGAGGAAACGAAACATGTGCTGCGAGATGTGTGTATGTAGATACAACCGAAATTACCAATTGATAATACTTTATAAAATAAAAATAAAAATTTACAAACGCATACACACCACCACACACTCACACCATAATGGAATTTCACCACCTATGTATGGGTACTCGAACCCTTGACCAGGTGCTACCACCACACGAATTTATAATACTTATTTCCTTATCATAGTTTGATTACAAAATCAATAACAGCTGACCAATACTACCATCACAACTGCCTTTAAAACAACCCAAACAGTTAATCATGATAAGCATAACTTTACTAGACTTAGCAATGGTTTCCCAAAGGAAATATTCTTTCTAGTTAATTACAAATAACATGGTTAAAAATCCAACTAAAAGGAATGACCAAAGATTTCTTGGCTCTAGCCACAGCTCTTTCTTCTATTTTCTTCAATCTTGTGGCCAGATTACACACATAATCTTGGGCCTTCCGTCCTTCTCCAGATAGACCCATGTTAATCTTATCGACCTTCCACCTCGCCGCAAAGAATTCCACCATATCCACGTAATCCCGGGCTGTATAGACACCCATCCTTTCGGCTACACTAGAGTAATGATGGAAAAGGTCATGATCCTGACCGTCGAACATCAAATGGCCTGGCATGGTGATCCTCATCTTCATCATGTGGGCGAAGGATTGCATCATGGTGTCCGGATCGATCTCGAATAACTTCTCGACGATCAACGTGTAAGCTGTCTCGTGACGCTTCTCATCTGCAGCGATCGTGCGGCAGATCTTTGCCAGATTGGTGTCCCCATAGTACATGGCATGCTTAGCTGTGTTTGCATGTGCGATGTAGGTTGCTCTTTCTTGGAAGGAAGTGTAGACGAATCCAAGATAAGGGCATTTCTCCAATCCCACGTCCTAAAGGGTAAAAATGCTATTAAAAATAAAAATAATAATAATCTTAAAAGGCTGTAGGTTTTGTAATAGTGCTCCTATTTCTTCGGTATATTTGGACAATCCGGTCAATTTGATCCGGACCATCTATTAGATTGAGCATACAGTGTTCAGAGAATATATGATGGTCCCAAACAAATGGACGGCACGAGTTGTTGTTTAGGCCTTTCTTTTCTTTTTCTTTTTTCTTTTTTTCTTTTTTTCTTTTTTGTTTCGCCTTAAATGATTCCGACCATCCATTTTATGGGCTGTTAATTGGATGGTTAAATTTGTCTGATTGGTGTGATATTTATAAGGTGATTCACGATAAATGTTCTGGACCTGATGAAAAGCTCAGATCGGTATACTGTACAGACCAAGTATCCCGATGCAAGTAAGAGCTCTATAACCTACTGTGGCCGTAGAGCATTAGATCATTTGCTTGCCTGCAAGTAGGGTGCACATTTAACCGGTAGAACCGTGGAACCGGACCGGAACCATTGGATCAGTCCGGTTTGGTCCGGTTCTAGACAGCACCGGTTCCGGTTCCGGTTCCAAAATTTCCAGAACCGTTGGATACGGTTCGGTTCTGGTTCAAGGGCACGCAGAACCGAACCAAACCGTTAATCGAAACGTGGACCCGATCCGTTGAACCGTGGCCCAGATCCATACCGTCCATTGTCTTCCTCTTGGAATTTAGACCGTGAATGGTGAGCTTTGATCATCTGATGATATGGCCCACCTGAATAATCAAGCCTTAAAAGAAGTCAGACGGCCTTCTTTCGATCGTTGTACAGATCACGAGGATGTACGCGGCTAAGAAAGCTCAACATGGTTTTGATGGGTTCTACCTCCTCTACCTGATGAATGGTTCAGATTCATCTCTCCCTGCATGATGGTGGCCCACAACAAAAGGATGGAAGCTCTGTTTTCAACAGAGTTGACGTACTCTGTGAAGTTTGGTGGCCCACTTACTGAAGTCTTTTGGAAAATCTCCGTTCATGAGATTGAGGACAAAAAACCATCAGGAATAAAGTGCTTTTGGAGGAAAATCAGCGTGGCCCATGAGCTTATCTACTCCGCCGTCCATTTCATGTTCAATGGTCATAATTCTACAACAGCCTGCATGGTTTCAGAATGCCACATTGCCAAGGGTTAAATCTCCCTTCTGTACACAATGGACAGTACAGATCGACGTACGATTTAAATGTGGAGTGGGCCACACTGAGAAAATTGCAAAGGGACTGTAGGGGATTTTTTTTCACCTTTTTTTCTTCTTTTGTTAAATTTTTTTAAAAGCCTGAACCGTGGAATCGATCCGGAACCGAACCGGTTTTCACAGTCCGGTTCTGGTTCGGTTCTAGTGTGCTAATGGTTCGGTTCCGATTCTGAAAATTCCAGAACCGTTAGGAACGGTTCGGTTCCGGTTTTACCCCAGAACCGAACTAAACCGAACTAAACCAACCCGTGTGCACCCCTACCTGCAAGTAGAGCTGGTCATCGAGTCAAGTCGGACTGAGTTAGGGATGACCTGACTCGATCGAGTTTTGGAATAGGCTTGACCCGAACTTGGTACCGACTCCAGCATGCCTGACCCGATCCAAGTCAGGGTCTAGCCTGGACTAATCCAGACCGAGTCCGACCCAGTTAAAGGTACCGAGTCAGGTCAAGTTGGCACCGAGTCGGATCGAGAGATGAGGGAGGGAGGGAGGGAGGGAGTGGAGAAGAGAGAGAGGGGAGGAGGGTGGTGATGGTGGTGGCTGGCTACCGGGGTTGAGAGAGAGAGAGAGAGAGAGAGAGAGAGAGAGAGAGAGAGAGAGAGAGAGAGAGAGAGTTTGGGATCGATTGGGGTCGGGGTTGAGTGCGGCAGGTAGGGTTAGAGATACTTAGAAAATATGATTTTTTTATTATATATATACACAAATCCGAGTCGAGTCAGGTTTCAGATCGAGTCGGGTCAGACCGAATCGAGTTAGATCGAGTTACTGGGTAACTCAAACTCGACTTGGTTTGAGTTCAGATTAGGCAAAGCCTATTCGGTTCAAACCGACTCACCCACTCGGTTTGGGTTAAATCGGGTCTGAACGAGTCGGATGAGTCAAGTCAAGCGAATCGAGTCATCGCTTGGCCAGCTCTACCCGCAAGACAAAAAAGCTAGGGATTTTTACCCCAAAATTCCCAAGGAATCTAAACTTGACCAAATAATACCTCTATGATTAAAAATTATATGGAGGTGCTTCTTAAGACTTGTGGCACCCACATGATATGTGTATAACATCTAACCCGTTAATGCACCACACCATGGTGACAACACAAATCAAACATTAAGTCAGTCTGATCATCAGATGGGTTACACTTCAATCGGGATGTTTTGAACGGCTTATATTATATTTTTAAGGATTGGCCCACCTTATGATTGGATCTGACAAATGTTTGGATTGTCTACTGATAATGTTGGTGTACATCTGTTGGATAGGTTGGATGTGAGACACATACCACGTGGCCCCACAACTCTTAATATTCTACTTCGTTACATAGAAAAAGCAAAAAAGGATAATAATGTAATTTCATCACTTACAAAAGCACTGTCTCAAGAAATGACGCAGGGCTCTCGGGGAAGTGGCTTCTGTAAGTTTTTTGCTGGTCGGGGGCTGGTTTGGTTGCCTTAGATTCTTTGGGTGGATAGCCTCTAGCTGTGGAGTGATTGCTGATATGGAACATGGCCTTCTCAGGTAGGGCTGTCGCCTCCACTTCCTCTTTTCTCTCTTTTGTTTTCCTTTTCTTTCTTATCATGACAGTTAGATGATATGATAGGTGAGGCCCAATTTTCTTGTGGAGCCCACATGAAAGCCCAATGTACATCTCTCTTTCATTTTATCAAAGATACATGGGCTTGGTCCCCATTTTTTGAAAAGAAAAAAATATTTTTATTACGAGGAATTTTGCAGTAAAAATCCCTAAAAACTACTAAAAGTGGACCGAATAGCATTTGCTGCGGCCCACCGTAAGTTCCTGTGTGTGGAAGCTATGTTGGACCACGGACATTCTCATGAGAAATCTACTCAGTCTAAGTTCTCAAACTAAGGAATCCAAATTATACAAGGCAGATCCAAAACTCTGGTGGGCCACGAGACAAGAAAAAGTTCAAATAAGAACACCCATCATCGAAACCTTACTGAAGCCCACATGATGTTTACATGCCATTGAAACTGTTCATATATAAGGTAATATATTATTATTATTACGATTAACTGTATGCACAAATATCATCCACATCCATAACTTTTGTAGCCCTTAGAAGGTTTTCAATGGCAGGCATTAATCCCATTGTTTCATGTGGGAAGTTTCGAATCTGCATTATTTTTTTATTCTTGTGCTATTGTGAGCTTATGAAACTGATGGACCGAATGCATTTCTCATAAACATTTTTAGGCCCCGTGTTGCTTCTGCCTACCCCATCTGTTTTGCCACCTTATGTTTGGCCATGAGTCCAAAAATATGACCAATACAAAACTCAAGTGAGCCGCACAACAAGAAAAAGTGGTTAGGGAAATGCCTACCATTGAAACATTGTTGGGTCCACTGATATTTAATCCAAACTTTTCATATGGTCATTCCTACCAGGATGAAGGAAAAACACAAAAATATTGGCCTAATCCAAAACTTATGTGGCTCCACATGTTTCAACGATTTACATTCAATCCTTATTGTTTCCTAGTGTGTGGGCCGCTTAAGTTTTGGATTTGCCTCAGTTTTGGGCTCATGTCCTGACATGACCTAGAAAAATGAAATGACGGTGTGGATTTCTCACAAACATTATGATGAGACCCCACCTAGCTTTTGATCGCAACCTTAAGGCCTTGGAGATATATGCTCTCATTTTCTCGTACTACATTTTTTTTGGACATCGGCAATTGCCATATCATGTATGTGCTGAGCAGAACAGGAGAGAGCTGATATCATCTCCTGGAATATTCTTTTGTGGGAGAGTTTTTGTATAAAAGAGGAGTGGGAGAGAGGTAAGTCTTCTCCCTCGTGAGTGCGTATGTGAAGTCCTACTTTTTTTAGGATTGGCAGTTGTCATATGGTGTAGTTGATATAATGATGAGAATAGGTAGACATGGTGGATCATCTCCAAAAATATTGTTTTGTGGGAGAGTTCTTGTACAAAAAAAAAAAAAAAAAAAAAAAAAAAAAAAAAAAAAAAAAAAAAAGAGGTGAGAAAGACTAAGGGCCTGTTTGTTAACGCTTAAAACTAACACTTAACACTGAATTGCAAAAATGCCTTGTATTAAGAGTTGTTTGTTAACACTGAAATCGAAAAGCGCTAAGTGATTTTCCACGATATTTCGCCGAATTCGTTCGGCAATGAGAGTCTGGCTTAACGGTGAATGCAGAATGCGCTCCATAAAATTTTTAATTAAAAGAAATTTTCACTTCCAAAATTACCCTTACTACGGATATTTTTGTTCTTTTAAGTTGTTTGCCCAATAAAAAAACTAACTTTTAACTTGTAAAACTTATTTATGCCCCACCATGATTTATGTGTTTGATCCGCACCGTCCATCAACATTTTTTAGATCATTCTCGCATATGCTCCAAAAAATGAGGTATATGTAAAACTCAAGTGAGCCACACCATAAAAACCAATGGAAATCGAATAAAACTCAAGTCTGCAATTAAAAACCTTTTGGGGGCCATACAAGTTTTGGATCAAGATGATCTTTGTTTTTTCCCTTCATCTGGCTTATATGACCTAATCAATAGATTGGATGTCAAATAAACAGTACTGTGGGCTTTAGGAGAATTTTAATGGTGGATATCCAATCACCATTGTTTTCCTGTGGTGTGGTCCACCTGAGATTTATATCCCTCTCATTTTTTTATTTTTTATTTTTGTGAAGCCTTAAATGATCAATAAAAATGGATGAACGGAACGGATGAAACACATACATCATGATGGGCCCACATAGCACCAACCGCCAGCCACGGGATTGGTGGCAGGGGGACGAGCGCCTACGCTCGTCGTGGGAAGACGAGCGCCTACGCTCGTCGCCGAGTTGTGCAAACGGTTCAAAGGAGATCAAAGTTACATGGGCCCACAATGATGTTTTTATTATATCCACACCATTCATCCATTTTTCAAGATCATTTTACAGCATTAGCCAAAAAATGAATCATATCCGAAGCTCAAATGGACCGCACCAAAAATAACAGCGGGGACAATGATTTTCACCGTTAAAAGATTTATAGGGCCCACCATAATATTTATTTTCCATCCAATCTGTTCATAATGTCACAAATACCTGGATGAAGAGGAAAAACAAATTTCATATTGATCCGAAACTTCTGTGACCCCAAAAAGTATTTCAATGGTAGACGTTCAATCCCCCACTGCTTTTTGTAGTGTGGTACAATTGATATTTAGATATGCCCTATTTTTCATCTCAAGCCTTAGGATGAGCTCAAAAAATAGATGGACGGTTTAGATATAACACATACCATGATGTGACCCACCGAACTTGCTGACGTCAATGCATCAGCTACATAGCTGGTGTGTGGTACACCAGCCAATCCGCTTCTGTCCGATAACGCGGATTCCCATGAAGGACACGGATTACCTACATCGAGAATCGCCAATGAAGTGACGTCACCCAGTTATGTGGGACCCACCATGACGTTTGTGTTATATCCACACCGTGCATCCATTTGGTGATATAAATTTACTGTATGAAGCAAATAATGAGTCAGATTCAAAGCTCGAGTGGACCCCACAACAGAAAACAGTGGAGAGAGTGCCGTCCGCCATTAAAAATTTCTAAGGGCCACATAAGTTTTCGATCAAGCTGAAATTTGTGTTTTACCTTCTTTCATGTCTGTCTTAACTTATGAACACATGGGATCTAAGATAAACATCATAGTAGACCTTAGGAAGGTTTCAAAGGTGGGTATCACTCTTTCCACTATTTTATGTGGTGGGGTCCACTCCAGATTTTGATCTAACTCATTCTCTGTCTAATGCCCTAAAATGATATCTCCAATAGATGGATGTTGTGGATACAACACATACATCATGGTGGGTCCCACGGAACTTGGTAAGGTCACTTCAGTAGGAGCTCGCTACTCGACCTATAATTATCTAATCCGCCTCCAGTCCGCTCATTTTAGGACATGTGACCAAAAATAAGATGTATCCAAAACTTAAATGGGCCACATGATAGGAAATAGTGGGGATTTTTTTGCTACCATTAAAACATTTATACGGCCACAAAAGTTTTGTATCAGTTTAAGTTCACGGTGTTTTCACTTCGCCTAGTCAAAATGACCCTATAAATAATTTGGATGGAATATAAACATTAAGGTGGAGTCTAGGAAGGTTTCAAGAGTGGGCATTCCTTTCCCCACTATTTCATCTTGTATGGCCTATTTGAGTTTGGGATAGTCCTCATTTTGGTTGAATGTCTTATAATGAACTCAAAAAATGGATGGACAAGTTGGATTTCTCACAAACATCACGGTGGGCCCCTCTTAAAATCCTTGCGGTGGAACTTCATGCAAAAGGCTTTCATTAGGTAATTCGTGTTCATCCATATGCTGAATTTACCGTTAAAGCCTCTTTGCAGAATTCCCTGCGCTAGAAACATAGGTGGGCCCACCTTCATGTTTGTGAGAAATCCACCTGCTCATCGGTTTTATGAGCTTATTTTAAGATATGGTACCGAAACTGAGGTGGATCCAATAACCAAGTGGGCCTAAAATATGAAGATTGAACGTCCTGATTTGAAATATTCATGGGACAACATAAGGAATTTATCTATTTTTTATAAATAACAATATTTTAATTTTCTCTTAATTACTTTAGTTTATTTGAATTAAATAGAATAATTTTATTTTTATTTAATAAAAAAATAATTTCTTTATAATGTAAAACATTTCCAAACATGATAGAGGGGCAAATATGTCAAATTAACGCATTTCAGACATTTCAGATGTTTGTTAATAAATACGTTGTTTTAAATTCAGTACTTAATTTTCAGACTTTCACCATAATTACCAAACAAGTATTTTGACTTCAGATTTCAGATTCAAGCTTTATACTTCAGATTTAACATACGGGGCCTAAGTCTTGTATTTTTGTTTTTCGTATTTTATCGAGGAAGCAAGCTCTAGATTGTTGACTCATTGATTAGGCAATCACCGAACCACATAAATCTCTAATGGCCTTTTGGATTTTCGTTTGGCCATTAGAGTTTTTTTTTTTTTACCCTTTTCTTACGTGGTTTTTCTTTGCTTGCATCTGCGTGCAAGTATTTTTCTGGAATAAGCAGAAACATGTATCGTAGAAGATTTACAGGCAGTTGGGCCACTTGGGTCCCACATGCCATGCGGAGATGATGTATTTTGATTAAATGAATTCACCATGCTCCAATAATTAGGGAGAAAGGGTGGAATTCAAGGGAATTTTGAGACGAAAATTACCATTCCTGAGCCGATGAGATACTGAATTGTTTTCTCGACCTGTCTCATGTCTACCCTTCCACACAAGTAGAGATATTTGTTGAGGAGGTCCCCATGCCGGTTCTCCTCAGCCGTCCAAGACCTTGTCCAGATGGCCCATGAAGTCGGGCTTGCACCTGTCTCATCTTCCGTACCAACGAAGCTATTGAGCATGGTTTGGTACGTAGGAAGGGCTTCCTCAGTGATCATATCTCCGACCAAGCATACATAGTAATCGTTCGGAATGTCCACTGATCGGGCCCTTATTTCACGGATCTGATCAAAGAAATTTTCTGAGCAAGGGTGGGGCAGGAAATCCTGTGGTTGCCATGACTTCTCGACCGGTCTCAGGTGCATCAAGACATTGTTCGTGGCCCATTTCTCCATGGATTTGAATATTTCTATCTTTTCAGGTGGCATGGATTGTCTCACTCGAACATGCGTATCCACCAAGCTCCTATGTTTTCCTATGTTACCAACCTCCCTGCACATCAAAAACAGTTAATCCCAAAAAAAAAAAAAAAAAAAAAAAAAAAAAAAAAAAAAAAGTTAAGGAAGAGCACAAATATGAGCCATTCATCATGTGAGGCCCTTTTGATCAGTAACCCGACATGATTTCTTGGGCCAGGTAACATTCATGGTGGGCCCCACCTGATGAATTTCCTGCATATCTCACGTACCCCAGCTCTGCCTCGAATTCTTACAAAGATTGGGAAAACCTGAGTTTCTAGGTTTTTATGGTTTCATGGTCTTGTCCATCGATCTTGACCCTAAATCGATGCCACCTCCTCTCTCTCTCTCTCTCTCTCCCCCTTGGGCCAAACCCGGCTATGCCATATGCAAATTTTTTGGGCTGGATCGAGCTAGATTATTTTGGCCCAAGCTGGGTTTAGGCTTACTTTGAACAATGCGGGCCGAGCTTGGACGGAGTTTGGCCAAGACCTATCGCGGCCCATTAAAACCTGTAGGTGTGGTGTCAAGTTGGCGTACCAAAGCTCTGATACCATGAAGAAATTCATAAACCAGAGAGAGACTTTCACAATTTAACATGTAATCCCTCTTGCTCAATGCATTTATTTATAGATTTTTACAATATAAAGAAAATTTTAAAAAAAAAAGTTTAAGAGGGAGAAGGAGAAGTAAGAGTAGAGTAGAAGGAGAAGTAAAAGCAGAGGAGTAGGAGAAGTACAAGCAGAAGTATTGGAGCAGGAAGAAGTAGAAGTAAAGGGGTAAGAGAAGTAGAAGTAGAGTTCATCTGACGTCCTCCACACGTATCTCATATGTCTGGAGAACTTGAAGTCTTTCCTTATCAGGTATCACTGGAAGTTTTGGTGGTAGTGGTACCAAACGAGCTCTGTTTTTAAAAAAAAAAAATAAGGAGAGAGAGAGAGAGAGAGAGAGAGAGAGAGAGAGAGAGAGAGAGAGAGAGAGAGAGAATTTTCACCCTACCATAACCTTACGAAACTGACAAAATGGATGTCTCAAAACATGCTAGTGTATATTAAAATGGACAATTGTCCTTTTAGCTACTAACAAATTAAGAAAATTTCTTAATTTGTAATATGTCACAATGTCACTTGAAGTAGATTTCTGAAAGTAGGTGCTAATATCCATTATCAATTCCTTCCATCTTTCTCAGCTTTTCTACTCTCATGTGCTTGTGTGCCAATCGCATTTAAAATATACTATATCAGACTAATTATTAAAGTTGGACACCCCAAAGATCAGGCCGTTCTAACCACCATGTGGAGCTAACATGTCGATGTGAAGGATTTCGGACGGTTATTTACTGTTTTCTTGAGTGGGGCCACCTCAATTACCATCCAACCTTGCATTACATTAACCGTTCCATGATGCTGCGGTGTTCAAAATTCAGGCCTATAAAATTATTAAGTGAGCCAAATCTCCAAATTCTGTTGGTGGACCATACGCTGTTTGGACCGACCTAATTTTTGAGCCATCCAACGTATACGACTGAGAAACCTAAGGCCTGTTTGATATCACACGCGTGCACAACTTAGTGGACTGCACACATATTCCATCTATCTTAGTTTATTCACACGTATGCAATATGCACAAGTGACACGTGGGCTAATGCGACCCCACATGTGTGGACTGTGCCCTACAGATCTCCGAGATCAGAAGATCATATTCACCCATCTTAGGCCATTCTCTTCCGATGGACCCTACTATGATGACCGTTGTAGATATATTATCCCAGCGATCATGCCGTTGAAGTGGTCCAATAGGAAAAGGCCTTGTGCTTGCATCATCTGATTGGATAGTTTTTTGACAATGTGACTATCAGAATAGAGCACACCAATAGCAATGAACCATGATGGGTTTGAAGGTTTTTGGACAAATGTGACAATCATGATAAGGCCTACCGATGGCAATAAAACATGAATAGTTAGAAAGCAAGAAGAAGGAGAAGGATTGAAGAAAATTAAGAAATCTCACATGGGTTTACGTGGGAAGGCTTTGGTCATGAAAGAAGATGGAGATTGAGGTCTAGAGAAAGGAATTTCTTTTCCAGTAGGAAAGAAATATGGTAAAGGAATATGAGAAAGAAAAGACATATTTTTGCCTCTTCTTGAGAGAGAGAGAGAGAGAGAGAGAGAGAGAGAGAGAGAGAGAGAGAGGTTGGGGATGAAAGGGAGATACTTGTATTTAAAGGTGGAGGAGGTTTGGATATCGTGGTTATGGATCATGAAAGTACCATTGAACTCACAAGGAAGGTGGGCATTGAATTCATAGGGAAATTGACCGTACTGGCCTTGATATATGGTCAAATTCCCTAAAGAGATTCAACCTTTCAAATATTCCGAAGTTGGCCTTCTGACAAGCCTCTGAAAATTACTTGGACCAAAATGCCCTTTGTCCTTGGTTCAATAGTTGTACGGTTTTTCAGTGAATAAGAAGTTACATCGCATTTAATGACATGTACGGAACCCTTTTTTGAGCATGGGTAAGGCCCAACTCATGGGGCCTACACGATGTACGTGTATAATCTATTTTGCCCATCCTTCTTGCCATGTCATTATAGGGCTAGGGCCCAAATATCAGCCTGATCTATTGCTTGTTGAAAACCACGATCTATACAACAAAACAACCATGACCTATATAACATGGCAACTATGACCCATGCAAACCACCACTCATATGGGCCCACATTGATGTATGTATATAATCCATGCCGCCCATCCTTTTTCTCGTGTCATTTTAGGGGTAGGGCCCAAATATCAGCCCTATCCAGCGCTCGTGTGGACCACGAAATAAAAAATAATGGTGAGTGTTGAAACTTTCCAAGCTCACTGTGATGTTTGTTAGAAGTGGACACAGCCTAAGACAGGACTTTTTAGGCCCACGGCAAGTTGGCCGAAAAGGTGGATGGATCGAATCACCCCATTATGGGCCTTAAGAAATGGTATTAATGGTTTGGTAAAAAATGAAGTGAACATGTTGAAAACCACGAACCATGCAACATGACAACCACGACGCATATAACATGACAACTACGACCCATGCAAACCACGACTCAAATGGGCCCACATTGATCTATGTGTATAATTCATGCCGCCCGTCCTTTTCACCGTGTTATTTTAGGGCTAGAGCCCAAATATTAGCATGATACAGTGCTCGTGTGGACCACAAAATAGAAAATAATTGTGATTATTGAAACTTTCCAGGCTCACTGTAATGTTTGTTAGAAGTGGAAACTGCCCAAGTTAAGACTTTTTGGGCCCACAGCAAACTTGCTAACAAGGTGGATGGATCGAATCACCCCATTGTGGGCCTTAAGCTATGGTACTAATGGTTTGGTAGAAAAGGAATTGAACACGTTAAAAACAAAGATTCATGCAATATGACAACCACGACCCAATTACGACCCACACAAACCACAACCCAAATGAGCTCAGATTAATGTATGTGTATAATCCATGCCGCTCAACCTTTTTGCCTTGTCATTTTAGGGGTAGGGCTCAAATATCAGCCTAATCCAACGCTCGTTTGGGCTACAAAATAGAAAATAATGGTGACAATTGAAACTTTCCAAGCTCACTGCGATGTTTGTTAGAAGTGGACACTGCCTAAGTCAGGATTTTTTGAGCCCACGGCAAGTTGGGTGACAAGGTAGATGGATCGAATCATCCCTATTGTGGGACTTAAGCTATGGTACTAATGGTTTGTTATAAAAGGAGGTGAACATGTTGAAAACCACGATCCATACAACATGACAACCACGAACGATATAACATGGCAACTACGACCCATGCAAACCACGACCCAAATGGGCCCACATTGATGTATGTGTATAATGCATGTCGCCCATCCTTTTCGTCGTGTCATTTTAGGGCTAGAGCACAGATATCAACCTGATTCAGTGCTCATGTGGCCCACATAATTGAAAATAATAGTGACCGTTAAAACTTTCCAAGCTCACTGTGATGTTTGTTAGGAGTGGACACTACCCAAGTTAGGACTTTTTAGGCCCACGGCAAGCTAGCCGACAAGGTGGATGAATTGGATAACCCCATTGTGGGCCTTAAGATATGGTATCAACGGTTTGGTAGAAAAGGAAATGAACAAGTTGAAAACTACAATCCATACAACATGACAACCACGACCCATATAACATGGTAACTATGACCCATGCAAACTACGACCCAAATGGGCCCACATTGATGTATGTGTATAATCCATGCCACCCATCCTTTTTAACGTGTCATTTTAGGAGTAGGGCCCAAATATCAGCCTGATCCAGCGCTCGTGTGGGCCACAAAATAGAAAATAATGGTGACTGTTGAAACTTTCCAAGCTCACTGTGATGTTTGTTAGAAGTGGACACTGCCCAAGTCAGGACTTTTTGGGCCCACGGCAAGCTGGCAGACAAGGTAGATGGATCAGATCACCTTATTGTGGGCCTTAGGCTATGGTATCAATGGTTAGGTAGTAAAGGAAGTGAACACGTGTAAACCATGATCCATATAACATGACAACCACGACCCATATTACATGACAACTACGACCCACGCAAACCACGACCCATACAACATGACAACCACGACACATATAACATGGCAACTACGACCCATGCAAACCACGACACATACACACACAACAGCAGGCCTTAGAAAGTTCCAACAATGGGACTTTGTTTCCCTCGGTGCAGTCCACTCGGGACTTGGATCTTTCTCATTTTTTAGCTCATAGACTAAAATAATATGGAAAAGGTGGTGGACAACGTGGATTAAACATATACATCAAGGTGGGGTCCACATCACATGGCAACCTCGACCCTTATGAACTCTACACGTCACAATATAACCACGACCCATATAAAATGATAACCACGACCAATATAACATGATAACCACGACCCATGACAACCACGACCCATATAATAGGATAACTGCGACCCATATAATAGCACAACTGTGATCCATACAACTGCGACCCATATAATAGGACAACTGCGACCCATATAATAGGACAACTGTGGCCCATATAACATGACAACTGCGACCGATATAACAGGACAGCTACGACCCATATAACATGACAACCGAGACCCATATAACATGACAACTGCGACCCATATAACATGATAACTGCGACCCATATAACAGGATAACCGCAACCCATATAACATGACAACTGCGATCCATACAACTGCGACCCATATAACAGGACAGCTGCGACCCATATAACATGACAACTGAGACCCATATAACAGGATAACAGCGACCCATATAACATGACAACTTCAACCCATATAACAGGACAACTGTGACCCATACAACAGAATAATTATGACCCATATAATAGGACAACTGCGATTCATACAACTGCAACCCATATAACAGGACAACTGTGACCCATATAACATGACAACTGCAATCCATACAACTACGGCCCATTTGGGTCGTGGTTTGCATGGGTCGTAGTTGCCATGTTATATGTGTCGTGGTTGTCATGTTGTATGGATCGTGGTTTTCAACGTATTCACTTTCTTTTCTACCAAGCCATCAGTACGATAGCTTAAGGCCCACAATGGGGTGATCTGATCCATCCACCTTGTCGACCGACTTGCCACGAGCCCAAAAAGTCCGAACTTGGGCAGTGTCTACTTCTAACAAACATCACAGTGAGCGTGGAAGGTTTCAACAGTCACCATTGTTTTCTATTTTATGGGCCACACAAGCACTGGATCGGGCTGATATTTGCGCCCTACCCCTAAAATGACACAACAAAAAGGATGGGCGACATGGATTATATACATCAATGTGGGCCCATTTTGGTCGTGGTTTGCATGGGTCGTAATTGCCATATTATATGGGTCTTGGTTGTCATGTTGCATGGATAGTGGTTTTCAACATATTCACTTCCTTTTCCACTAAACCATTAGTACCATAGCTTAAGGCCCACAATGGAGTGATCCGATCCATCCAACTTGTCAGCCAATTTGTCGTGGGCCCAAAAAGTCCTGTCTCGAGCAGTATCCACTTCTAACAAACATTGTAGTGAGTCTGAAAAGTTTCAATGGTCACCATTATTTTCTATTTTGTGGCCCACACGAGCATTAGATCAGGCTGATATTTGGGCCCTACCCCTAAAATGACACAGCAAAAGGATGGGTGACAAAAATTATACACATACATCAATGTGGGTCCATTTGAGTTGTGGTTCGTAGTTGCCATGTTATATGGGTAGTGGTTGTCATGTTATATGGATCGTAGTTTTCAATGTGTTCACTTCCTTTTTTACCAAGCCATATGTAATGCCCTAAAAATCGGGGGTCGAGCAGGAGCCCAACTCCCGAGTTCCAACGCATCACTTATGCAACATAGCAAATGATGATTAAATCTTGTCCATATTAGTACATGAAACCTGGATAGATTATACCAAAACAGCATATCATCCTCCAGAGACAAGTGAAATTGCAAGCGGAAGACTGTAATAGATATATAAAATATATAAACTTTGATAAGTCTCCAGAGTGTGATAATGTTACCAGGTTAAATAATTACATGTACAATTCTAAAATATACAAAAGGTGTAATGTCATCTAGTCAACATCGCAGAAATCCCCATCGATCAAGACACGGCTCACATGAACCCGCCTGGAAACTGCAATCCTCGAAGTCCGGCTCTGTCTCGTAGGCATCGCCACCACCTGCAACTAAGATAGGGTCTGGTTGGTGTGTACAACACCGTCCCGTAATGTGGGAGTGAGTGATCAACTCAGTGGAACTATAAAGCAAAGGTTAACATGTTATCAATTCAGTTAAGCAATAATGATAAAGCAATACAATCACACATTCCTAAGTACTCTGATTAATGCAAAAATGGTATGTATAAATGATGCATGCCCTCGCCTGCACTCCCTCTGCGATCTTCATCTCATAGTCGCACATGTCAGTCACTTCCTCAGTGCTCTACCCAACGCCAAACGGCACATGCAATGCGGTGCATGAGCGTGCTTACCAAGTTCTTATTAGTCTTTTTCATACAGCAGGATTGAAAAATTAAGGTTCTTCCCTTATATCATTTCCCAAACAATGATCCATTCTAGGGTTGTCAGTCCTAGTAAATCTCATACAATGTTAGGTTCTAGGTCGCTACAAAGGGCTCGTCACCTGATTAGTGTAGGCCTAGTTTGTACTCTTGTTGCTACGGAAAGGCTCGTTGCTTCAACGCAGGCTCAGAGTATGCTCGAGGTCACTACAAAGGGTTCCTCACCTTATTAGTGTAGGCCGACAGCTCGAATACAGTGTCCCATACTACCGTATTTGGCTCACGAGGCTGTGTTGCTCACTGGATACTACGGGGAGGCTCGTCGCCCCAGTGTAGGCTAACAGCTCGACCACGATGTCCCATACCACCATGTTCGGCTCATGAGTCTTAGCAGATCGAGGTACCAAGGTTAACGGGGTTTCCACTGGTAAGTTAGGTACCTTAGGTTCAAGCAGTAGCGTCCATACATGGTGAACATACATCGGGTCAATCGGGCTACTTGACGAGCTCGACTGGTACGAGCGCACCTTGAGTTAATCGACATAAAGTGCGTAAGCACTTCGTGTGGCTTAACCACTGTCGACAACCAAAGTACGGTTCAGATTCATCAAACACGTCCTATGTGGCGAAACAACCTCAGCCACCAAATCAAAGTCTATTACCGATTGCCCGGACTATACCATGGTCCTAAACACACTCCAGATCGATAGCACTCTAATGTAATAGTCAAGACAGCATGTAACATCACAATTAAATATAGATCACGTACTAGCATTTCAACGAACACGTAGAATACATGTTAACATATAATTCACAAATCATATAGCAGTAAAATAGATTACATGAAGGAAACTGTAACCCTAGAGAAGGGGATTGAGAATCCTATCTCAACACCCTCCATAAGCACATTACATTAAGCATTTTCTCACTCAGGCATTTTATCAAACACTTAGACTACATATATTACATACATGTAATAAGTTAGTTAAAAACACATATAGCAGAGAATCCTATCACGAAGGAGTTGTCACGCATACAACGATCATGCATTAACAACCAACAATCATGGCAAGCATGAATCATAGTTCCATATTCATTCGAACATTTTTACAAATACTTAGGCTACACACTTCAACATACATGGCGCATGTTGGTTCTAACATGTATTTGGACAAAACCTTTCGCCAAGGAGCTGCCGCATATAAAACAAACATATATGCACGGCAGATAATCATGTCAACCGCGAATCCAAAAATCATACGTATTCAATTATTTCAACAAATACATAAAATACATTATACTTGACATAGTTCCTATGTATTCGTAAAGCAAAACAAACATGAAATTTGGCGTGTGAAATGACACCCATGTCAGTAATAAATCATTAACGGATATTGAAAGTCTTGAAAACCATAACCTAAACGTATATAGTCCGCATCTTTCGCTGGTAAACAAGTAATGAACTCAGTTTAAATACTAAACCTTTGGCTATAACACAACGACAACCTACAGCATGAAATAAGTTAGTTATTTCATCACTTACACTATTTGAAACCCTAAAACAGACTAAGGTTAGGTTTTCTTACCTAAGAACGGAGTCGGAATCACCAAAAAAGTGATTTAGATGTGGTGGTTAAGCACGTGGAGCGTCACGGAAGAATCCCAGAAGCAAACACCAACTCTCTCTCTTACTTTCTCTCTCTTTCCTCCTCTTTTCTCTCTCTTTTCTCTTCTAGGGTTAGGAATTCGTATAGAATGAGAGAGGGGTGGGTTTAGGCCCTTATATAGGCCCAGAACTGACCAAAATGGCCCCAGGGCCATGGTATACCTAGGTCATATCCAAAGGGCATCTATTCCGATCCAACAGAGTACTTTTGGAGGCCCATTTTCTGTGTGCGGTCGTACTTAAGCTTCCTGACATTGGATCTAGGTCAAGCTATGTTTTCGGTCTGATCGGATTTACAGATCGACCGTGGCGAACAAGTTTCAGTTCAACGGTCACCGGTACTTGATCAGGGCCACAAGTATACTGATATGTGTTAGAAATTTTTCCTAATCCGAGGGTGTAATTAGGTCAGATTCTGACAGTCTGAATTCTTATATTTGGCCTAGAAGTGAACGACTCAATTCACTTAAATTTGAGCATGTTTCCTAAAGATATTCGCGTTTCTCACACACTTTGCTCTAAGCTCAAGTTGTGCGTTTCTGGATACTATCTAGATTTGATTTCTAAGATGGTTGTCAAGCCCAGCAAAGCGGTCATAACGATTTAGTTTTGCCGTAATCGGACTTTTAACGCACGGTCCAGGTCCGATACAGAGTTTCATGGTGCTCCCGAGAGCAACCGGGTTTAGAGATGGATCCTAAGTTTTAGGGTAATATAGCGTCAATGATTCTACACGTTTTGAGTCTTGCGGATCACATTTAAAGTGATTAGTGCTAATTTCACAGATACTTTAGTTTAGCACTAGCTAATCCTCGTTTAATTTCTAAAGGATTTGGTCCCAAGTGATTTCTGCCTAAGGTAATACTCGGGACTTTATGCGGATTTTTTCAAGACGTTACAATCTACCAACCTTAAAAAAAATTGTCCTCAAAATTAGTACCTTTTCGTACTCCTCGAGAATCTGAGGGTAGTTCTTTTAAACCTCGGCTTCTGTTCCCAAGTAGCCTGTTCTTCCATGTGATGTGTCCACAGTACCTTCACTAGTGGAATCACCTTACTGCGCAACACCTACTCCTTCCTGTCTAAGATACGCATCGGTCGCCGTACATAGATAGTGTCCTCGCTCAACTACACCTGCTCCCACTTAATAATGTGGGAAGGATCAAGAACGTATTTCTTTAGCATGGATACATGAAATCCATTGTGTACGCCTACGAGTGGTGTGGGTATAGCAAGGCGATAGGCTACCACACCCACTCGGTCCAGTATCTGGAATGGCCCAATAAATCTCGGCGTAAGCTTCCCCTTCTTGCCAAACCGAACAACTCCCTTCATCGGGGAAACTTTTAGGAATACGTGATCCCTAACCTCGAACTCTAGCAGTCACCACCTCGTATCGGCGTAGCTCTTCTGTCTGCTCTGTGCTGCTAGAAGCTGACGCCTGATAATGTCGATCTTCTCTAAAGTTGCCTAAAATAACTCTGGGCCAATCACGCTCTTCTCGCCAACCTCTGCCCAGCAGTGCAGTACCTTACACGGACGCCTATACAGTGCCTCGTAAGGAGCCATGCCAATATTCGCCTGAAAGTGTTGTTATAGGCGAACTCTGCATAAGGAAGACAGTCATCTCAACTGTCCTTAAAATCTAACACACAGGCTCGCAGCATATCTTCCAAAATCTGGTTTACCCGTTCCGTCTGCCCATCAATCTGTGGGTGGAGCGCGGTACTGAACTTCAATTTCACACCCATGGCTTCTTAAATACGAGTCCAGAAGATAGATATGAATCGTGTGTCTTAGTCCAACACGATCTCCAGGAGAACTCCATGCAGACGTACAATCTCCTTGATATACAACCTGGTCAACTCGTCTGCAGAGTTCGAAACTCTTATAGGGAGGAAATGAGTCGATTTTGTCAACCGGTCTACGATCACCCAAACGGAATCATGACCCTTCCTCATCTTCGATAGCCCAGAGATGAAATTCATAGAGATAAATTCCCATAGAGATAAATTCCCACTTCCATTTAGCAATGGGCATGGGCTGAAGAAGTCTAGGAGGTCGGCGATGTTCGGCCTTGACCTGCTGGCACGTGAGACAACGTGATACATATTCTACTATGTGGGCCTTCATGTTGTCCCACCAGTACGACCTTTTCATGTCGCAGTACATCTTCATACTGTCAGGATGCATTGTCATCCTCGAATCGTGAGCAACATCGAGGACTTCCTTTCTCAAGTCAAGAAGATTTTGGACGCATAGGCGGCCATGGTAACGTAAGCCCCCATCCGCACCAACTCTCCACTCAGCATCCTCATCGTCGCTAGCCTACTCTCGAAGCTCAAACAATCGTCCATCGGCCTTCTAGGCCTCAATGATCCTATCATCAATAAGTGGCCGCACACGAATGTGTGCGATGCTCTCGAACGGTTCCTTCACGATGAGCTTCTTCTCGAAGTCTTGCACAAACTCCACCATACCCCATTCTGCCACCAACAGCGAAGCTACAAAATTTATGGTCTTCTTACGGCTCAACGCGTCAGCCACAAGGTTAGCCTTGCCCAGATGGTAGGAGACCTCAAACTTGAAGTTCTTCAAGGTTTCCATCCATCGTCACTGCCTCATATTCAAGTCCCGCTAAGTAAATATGTATCTGAGGCTCTTGTGGTCGCAAAAGAGCTCGAACTTCTCTCCATAGAGGTAATGTATCCAGAGCTTCAGTGCAAAGATGACGGCTGCCAATTCTAGGTCCTGTGTAAGGTAGTTCTCCTCGTGTTTCCTCAACTGTCTCGAGGCGTAAGCAATCACCCTGTCCTTCTGCATAAGGACACAACCTAGACCAACGCGAGACACGTCGGTGTATATAGTATACCTAATCCCTTGCTCTAGCAATACTAGCACAGGAGTGGACGTTAGCTTGTCCTTCAGTTCCTGAAAAGCTGCTTCCGTCTTTTCATTTCAGGCGAACTTCAGATCCTTCCATGTCAACTGAGACAACAGTCTGGCAATCTTGGAGAAGTCCCTAATAAAACGACGGTAATACCCTACCAGACCAAGAAAACTCCTCACCTCCGTGACTGAACCAGGCTGCTCCCAGTCCTGAACTGCGGCTACCTTGACAAGTCCAAGGCTATCCCTTCCTTGGACACCACATGTCCCAGGAACTTGACTTCTTCTTTCTAGAAGTCGCACTTCTTGTATTATGTGAACAACTGGTTCTTCTTTAGAGTAGCCAAGACTACTCGCAGGTATTCCTTGTGTTCTTCCTGACTCTTAGAGTATATCAGAATATCATCTATAAACACGATGACAAATCGAAACAAAAACGGCCGAAACAGCCTATTCATCAGGTCCATGAACACGGCCAGTGCATTCGTAAGGCTGAACGACATGACGAGGAACTCATAGTGCCCAAAACTAGTCCTGAAAGCCGTCTTCTGCACGTCCTTATCCCTGACGCGTAACTGGTGGTACCCTGATTGTAGATCGATCTTCGAGAAGTATCATGCCCCCTTCAACTGATCAAACAGATCATCCATCCTAGGCAACGGATACTTGTTCTTCACCGTCACCTGGTTCAACCTGCGATAATCAATACATAGTCGTAGTGAACCGTTCTTCTTCTTCACGAATAACACAGGTGATCCTCAAGGAGACACACTGGGTCGTATGAAGCCCGCATCTAGTAGATCATCAATCTGTTTCCTCAACTCCTTCATTTCACATGGATGCATGTGATACGTCGGTAACGAGATGGGTGTCACACCGGGTACCAGGTTAATATTAAAGTCGATCTCGTACCTGTGAGGTAGTCCAGGAATCACCCTGAACACGTCCTCAAACTCCTGGACTACTGGCGTATTCCCTAACATAAGCCCATCAACATGCTCTAGTAAGGTAGTGTAACAACCAACACGACAGGGCCAACTGACCTGCACTGGAAAAGTAAAGACCGCGCCCTCAGGTCCGTAGGCTGTCACGATCCTGGCCTGGTAATCTATCTCTACCCTCATCTTGGTGAGCCAATCCATACCGAGAATAACGTCGCAGTGCCATAATGGGGCCACGATCAGATCGACAAGCACTGTCCTACTACCCAAATCTACTGAGCAAGCCTCACAGATCCAGGTGACATCTATAAAGGTCTCTGTAGCCGTAGTAATCCTCATTCCCTTCATAGGAGCAGTAACCAACGATAGCCGCTTGAATACCGCACATGAAACGATGGAGATAGTGGACCTAGTGTCCACCAATAAGAAAATTGGAGTACCGTGGATCTGTGTAGTAACTTCGAAAGCCAAAGGTGCTACATCTGATGCCTCGGATGCCTCAGTTGTAAGTGAGTGCACCCGAGCCTGCTGTGAACGGTTCGGCTATGGCGCCATAGGCCGTTGAGGCGGCCTAGATCGAGGTGCGGGTGGCCAAAATGATGGATGAGTTGGTGCTGACCGTAGAGGTGGTGCTGATATAACTGGGGAAGCTGGCGGTTGATCTGGGGTGGTGAGAAGCCGCTATCTCTCATCCTGATGAAGCAGTTCACCTTTGTGTGGCCAGACCTCTTGCAGTAGGCACACCACACATCAGGTCGCCTCACTGGGGCAGGTGAAACTATCAACCTTAGCGATGAGTCTACGCCCGGCCTCTTGCAGAGGAATAGTCTGCTCGGAAGGTCAGGACACGGCCTAGGAGTCATAAGTGCTCACATACGGGACTACCTATACCCATCCTGTTCTGCTCGCATAGACATGCTCACTAGCTCAGCATAGACGGGTATGCTAGTGCAGCACATCTTCGAGCGGATCTCGGGTCGTAGACCCTCAGAAAACTGTCACATACGCATTGGCTCATCGGCCAATATCAATGGAGCGTACCTACCCAGCTCTATGAATCTGTTCTCGTACTCCGCCACTGTTATCCCTCCCTATCGGAGGCAAAGGAACTCACTCTCCTTCTTGTGGCTATAAGTGAGGGAATAGTATTTCTCGTGGAAGCGGGTCTCAAAGTCTGCCCACGTCCATACATATCTGACCGCAACGGTACGGAGAATGCTATCCCACCATAAGCTGGCCTCCTTCTCAAACATGAAGGTGACTACCTCAAGCTGCTCTGTCTCAATACAGTGCAGCGGCTTTAGCATCTTAAAGATGCGGTCAAGCCAATACTCGGCCTCCTCGGGTCTATGAGTACTCGCAAATGTATGAGGCCATAAGTGCTGAAATCGCTCAAAGTAGCCGCTAGCACCTGTATTTCCTTCAGGATGTACGAAAGCTGCAGGTGGAGCCACACCCATACTCTGGGCAAAATTTCCCCTAAGGGTGGCCAAGAGCTGCTGCTGCTGGTGCTACATCAACAATGTCATCTGCTAGAACCTATCAGTAGGTGGAGCCGTTTGAGGCACGTGCGACGTCGAAGAAGATGCATAGGCCTGCTCAAGGGCCGGTGGCGCAATGGGTGGTGCCGTAGATGGTGTCACAGGTGGTACAGTAGATGGTGGCACAGGTGTTGGCCCATTAGTGGGGCCAGTGGCCGGCTGAGAATTTGGCATAGTGTCAGGGGGAGACAGGCCCGAACTGGGGTCCGTATGGATATCGCTCAGGGGAGGTGCCCCGTCAAACGACTCGCCAAGTGTACCACGTGTCGTACTCCACGTGGCCTTAGGTAGCATTCCCTATATAACATAGGGTGCAACCAGTGTTAAATGTAGCATAGCAATACTCAATTCTTTAAGCATTCAACAAACCTTATAGCAAAAGAAACGGCATGTATTTCATTTAACAAAATTTGTTACAATACATGGAATAAATTTATACATGAATTATAACAGGAATGCATGCGGCTATGCTAAGCCCAAACTACCAAACACAAACACACTTTCTACCCACTACACTATTAGGCCGATCAACATTAAAACACATACATCCTAAGACAGCAACAAAATAAGCTACAGGGCGACGGCATGAGTGACTAGACATCCGAGTCTGGCGACGGAGGAGGGGCACCTTTATCCTGCAGGTAGCACAAGATAGCTTTCAAGGTGCGAGTCACCTTCTTAAACTTGTGTTTCACGAGGGCCCAAGTATCAATAATCTCCTATCGCAGGGCAGTCTGGCCCTTCTCAAGTCAAGCTAAGCAAGCTTCCCTAGCAGCCCGATCAGTGTTATGCTCCAGTACCGTAAGAGGGGAGCTCTCATCCGTATCCTGATCCTCCTCTTCTTCTTCCTGTTCCTCCTCTATCTCTTCCTTGCTTTCCTGCTCGCTTCCATACTCCTCACTAGTCGTCTCGTTCTCACTCTCATCAAGTCGGGCTTGCTGCTGCCGTGGCCCAATTTTCATCTGATTGAGAGTAGTTTTGTTGATGTAATAGATCGACACCGGTATTTCTGCCCCAAGTCTGTAGCTAAACTCACATGCAATCTTGCATATGAGTCGGCCGAATAAGAGCGAATCAGACATTCTAGTAAAGCTGCGGTAAGAACTATCTGTCGTAAAATATACGTAGGCACGCACAACTTCTCTCCTTGTCCCACTTAGTACAGGAAATCTACCATCAAGCAAGTGCACTCGCTGCGATTGCTCCACCTGGGGTAGACGTTGAACGTGAAAATGTGGTGAAGCAGGCAGAAGTTATCTGTCATATTAGTCGCCAGGAGACTATTGTTTGGCTACCAATGAACCAATCAGCCACAAAGGAAACGTGTGAGCCGATCCCTTTCACGTGCACTCTTCAGATTCTTCTCGCTTGCATGGACCTCGCCAAGCGGCATTTTTATAAGCCGAGTTATCAACCCAACATTAATTATGGCCTCCTGATCTCTACCCACTGGGATCTTGAACTGCAAAGGCTCCAGCGTAGGCTCTCGAATGTGAGCGTAGAAGGCTCGGACAATGCCCACATTTGTTTAAGACTTTCCCTCGAATATAGGACCCCACCTGGCTTCCACCAGGCGATCCATCACCAGGTATTCTCCAAAGAGCTTCTCGTTCACATGTGATTCAAAAAGGACCCTACGGCCAGCATATCTTTCATGGGATAAATTAGCCAGCAAGGTTCTTAGGAGAGGAGCCTGGGGATCGAGGTCCCACTTCGTTCATATCTCTCGATCAATGCTTGAACCTGTGATGGCGCCTCTTTGCTTTCGCGAACGGGTAGGGCGGCTAGACCCGGCTTCATCCGAAGGAGCTTTCTTCTTCCCCATGAGGAAAAGAAGCATGAAAATCGAGAAGATGACCGTCACAAGCTCAAAGAGAGCCATTTGAGTGGAATAAAATGGGGAAATAGGATGAGTTGTTGGATTCTAAGATTTTTGAGGCACAAAGTGATACTTGTGTGCTCAAATGGGAAGAAATGAAGAAGGTAAGAGATGGGTTTGGCTAAAAACGGTGGAGAGGTGTATGTCTTGAAGGAAAATGAGAAAATAAGAGAATGGAGAGGAGATTTAAGAGAGGAAATCTGAGATGTTTGGAAGAAATGAGAGCTTGGAGGGGTGGGGATGAAGAGGGAAAGCAAATGGGGTGTTTAAAACCATTCCCACATGATTCGGTGGGCCACACAACACATCAGCGCCGGCCCGCATCGGCCCGACCTCCCAATCGGCGAGGCCTCGCCAGTCTCTGGACATTCTGGCGATGGCTCGCCAGTGGGGCGAAGGCCTCCCCCTCCCGGGGGTCTAGAAATGTGCGGGGGCCACTTTGGGTCCCCCCGATTTACACCATTTGGCCCCCCGACACCATTTTGAGTCGTTTCGGGCCATATCTCATATACCTTCATGCATGTTGTTCGAGGCTGGAATGGGTTAAGTCTTCATCTAGACCCGTCAATTGACAGTCTAGAAGTGATCCCTTCCTGTATTACCTAGCCATTGGTACTATATCCTAAGGCCCACAATGGAGTGATCCGATCCATCCACCTTATCGGCCAGCTTGCCGTGGGCCTAATAAGTCCTGACTTTGGTAGTATCCACTTCTAACAAACATCACAGTGAGCCTAGAATTTTTCAACAGTCACCATTATTTTCTATTATGTGGGCCACACGAGCCCTGGATCAGGCTGATATTTGGGCCCTAGCCCTAAAATGGCATGGTAAGAAGGATGGGCAACATTGATTATACACATACATCAGTGTGGGTCCCTTGAGTTGGGCCTTGCCCACACCCAAAAAAGGGTTCCATACATGTCATTAAATATGACGTAACTTCTTATACACTAAAAAACCGTACAACTACTGAACCCAAGACAACGGGCATTTTGGTCCAAGTAATTTTCAGAGGCTTGTCAAAAGGCCACCCTCGGAATATTTGAAAGGTTGAATATCATTAGGGAATTTGACTATATATCGAGGCTAGTATGGTCAATTTCCCTTCATACAATCCATTTAGTTGAAGTTTTTGTACAATGACCGGTTTCTCTATTTATTCTACGGATTATACGACGAGTTATTCAACTGTAGTAAAAAGCTATTTACCTACTTATTAACCTAGCTATTCATCTCCTTTTTTAACTACTTATAACTATTGTCAAAGCATATTCCATCCAATCATCTGATCAATTTTGCCCTATCATGAATGTTTGAATATTTGATTGAATTAAATAGACTTAATTTTTTTAAAAAAATAGAAAGAAAATAAAAGAAATGAGATAGAAGACTTATAGAGTTGAGTCGAGGCATGACGTGAGTCACACGGCTTGAAATTGAATTCTCTCCTCTCGGACAACGTTTCAAGTGCACAAGGTTTTCAGAGCAATCAACTTTCAGGATACAACAACTATGACCCATTCCCAACGGTGCACTCACTATGCGTGAGCTTGAACCACTTGAGTTTAACCCAAAACTGCTGAGTTAACTCGGTAAAAAACTTAGCAACTAAAAACTCGTAAAACAGAAAAGGAACAGAGAGAGTTTTTGCATAGGAGAGCAGAAATATTTTTCTCATTTTTTTAATCGAATGGAAGCCCTTATATAGACTCTAAATTGGTACAGAAAGCACTCTCCATTGGATTTAAGCCCTACAGGTGCAACCAACCCACCAGCCACATCTCTCTAATTCAAAATGAAGAGGTGCAAGTACGAGTACACTCTCACACAAAATAAATTCCCATGAGTACTCAACACAAATGCTTGTGTAGGTACACCCTTACCCGTGCCCGTGGCCCGGCCCATTGCGCACACGAACTCGCACTTGGTTCAGATTTTCATGCATGCATGCATGTGTTCAATGACATAAATTAGAGTTATTAGCATACCCCCCCCCCCCCCAAAGACCAAATTCATATGCCCCAAGGTAAAAGGCCTATCTTATATACAAGAAAACTTTCTTAGGTAAATCTAATGTGGGACTAAACCCACAACTCAAAAGCAACATAAATTTTAAATTTGGAGGAAAATTGAAATATTTAAAAAAATCATTTTTTTAATGAATTTTGAGATAAAATACAACATTCCCCCATATGTTTCAAAATAATAAAAAAAACTTCTGCATTAACGCGTAATAGTTGTGGAATGATGTCGATGTCACCATAGACTTGAATCGACATTATAGTAAGAAAGACATATTTACAGGAATCAGGTGACACCATAGTCTTAAATCTGAATTCTTTTTGTGTAAATCACAAGTACATGCCACGCACATAATCTTCATCTTCAAGTGATTTTGTGTTTCTGTCACGCCCCAAACTTGAAAAACGAGCTCACAAAATTCACGATCACCGAATCCGGTGCCAACAGCCTCCGTAGTGCCCCATTCTTGAATCCCGGCACTCATATGGCAGATTCTGATCCTGGGATCCTATAAGGAGGATTTTCGGTATGATTTTTTTTGTAATGGAGCATAACCACAAGCATAACCAAGTCACAAAACAACATCACCACATATCCACTATATCAAAAACTTTAAGTACAATGCGGAAAGGGAAATACAAGGTGATCAAAAAGCTCTAAAATAATCTGATGCGCACTCCTACCTCAGCGCTGCTGCGATCCAACGACATGTGCACGCAATGGTTGTGCATAAGCTTACAAAAGCTTAGAAGGTGATGTAAGTGTGTGCGCAAGGCAAGTGTCAAGTATAAAATATCAGAGTAATGCGGAAATATGTGGGTAAGTCCATGAATACAATCAGTCATACCAAGGCTATGTGATGCAAGGTATGAATACTATCGGCCATACCAAGACCATGTGATGCGAGGCCTATGTAGCCAAATGTCATGTGCGAGATGCAAAACAAGCATGTCAGTCCTCATCAAGTACACATATCAGTACAGTTCCTCTTTGGGATATCACCAGGGTCTAATACACTTCACACTGACTGCCGCCTCCCTAGTCGTACAACCCAGTAAGTGGAATAGACTACACTATCCGCCTGACCAGTAGTCGGCCAATAACTACCCGGCTCGTCGATAGCGGACTCATTTACGAGCTGGTCAAACTCAGCTAGTTTATAACTCCCTCACTCAGGCAGATAAGGCCATACCCCCTTCCAACCAATCATGACACAATGGGAGACGCGACCTATTAGTATTCGGTACTCGGGCCCTCGTGTATCCACTCGGTTTAGACGTTGGAGCATCTCTTGGTACCAAAAATATTCTGAAACTCTCACCTAAGGATATCCAAAGTGCCCACAGTGCTAGAACCAAGTATTTTCAGTATTCGATACGGCCATCCACGATGTGCCTGTGGAGCTATGACCCTGATGTCACTAGGGCGTATAATAATTATGACACACAGACGCGAGATGCATGAATCACACTGTCCAGAGATGCAACAATCCTGCGTATACCACATGCTCATGTGGGTAACTCCTATCAGTGAGTCTCATAAATAATTTGCCCAATGGCATATGCTATGATCAGTCACCACTCATATCAAGCATACATATGATGCGTATGACATGAGTCATGGAATTATACTAAGCATGTTATAAAGTGATGAAGTATCTTCACAACGAAGATGGGCCTAGACGGCCTACACACAACAAGTATGGGCATACCAATGAGCCCTAAGGAGAGTTACAATGTGGACATTTAACCAACATTGTACTTACAATGTGGGCATCAAACCACCATTGCTCCTAAGGCATAGCCCGCCATAAACATCATTACATAAACCATGGTAGAATCACACATTGTAATGGACTTGTGTACATCCCATTGGGCCTCGACCCATGGGCCTTAGATACATTAAGATGGGCCTAATCATATGAACCTCATATATATACCAAGGTGAGCCTCAACGGACAGCCACAAATACATCAAGATGGGCTTAATCACGTGGGCCTCATGTATATATCAAGGTGGCTCTCAATGGATGGCCACAAGTACATCAATATGTATATATAATATATTTATCAGTGAATCATATCAGAAGATCAACTGGACCGCACTCCAAATAATAGTGGTGAAAATGATTTCCACCATTAAAATCCTCAAGGCCCACCATAACATTTATTTTCTATCCAATCTGATCATAAGGTCACACGGACCTTAATTAAAACGGAAGACAATTTCCCTATTGATCTAAGACTTCTGGAATCCAAGGGTTTCAATGGTAGATGTTCAATCCCACTATTTCTATAGTGTGGTCCACGTGATACTAGATCTATCTTATTTTTTATCTCAAGCCTAAAAAGGAGCTTTCAAAATGGTTGGATGGTTTGGATGCAACACATGCATCATGGTGGGTCCCACCGTCCAGTGGTGGACGGTGTGGATAGAACACATACATCATTGGTGGGTCCTACCGTCCAGTGGGGTGGACGGTGTGGATAGAACACGTACATCATTGGGTCCCACGTGGGGCCCACCATAACATTTATTTTCCATCCACCAGTTGATAGGGTCACATAAACCCGAATGAAGAATAAAAACAAATTTCATAATGATCCAAAACTTCTGTGACATTTAAAAGGGCGTCAATAGCAGATGCTCAATCATCACTGTTTCCTGCAGTGTGGGCCACCCGAGCTCCACATTCGGCTGATTTTTTAGGGGGCTCGCTGTCCCAAAGGGGACCCAACAAATGCACGGTGTTGATGATCAACACACACCATGGTGGGGCCCATGGCTAGGACCCTTACCCACCGCCTAACACAGCAGCAGGATGCTGTTGTGCGTCCTCTAGCGTTAGCGGCAGTGCCTGCTGCCTGCTATATATTTTTTTATTATATTTTTTGTTTTTCGAAGGTTTTTCCGTGGTAGGGCCTGCATTAGGTGGATCCACTCCACCCATTGGATCTAGGACTCAAGATGGACCGAATAAGCCCAATATTTGGTATATTTTAGCATATCAAAACATTAGGGTGGGTTTTAACGTTAAAAACCGCTATTTTCTATGTTATAGCTCGCTAGATAATCTGATTGGCTTCATTTTTCGGCTCAACGCCTAAAATGGGATGAGAAATAGGATGGACGGCGTGGATTACATCCATACATCAAGGTGGGGCTTGTAGGAGTGACCCACCCAAAAAGCTTTAAATCAAATATAATATATATATATATATATTTATTTATTTTTTGTTAGTACACCCAATCCGTTCACCCTTCACAATGTCCAACATCCAGGGACACTGGATGTGGACAACGTGGGTATACATTTCATCAAGGTGGGTCCCACGTGTGGGGACACGGCTGGTGGGTCCCACGTGGATGTGGCCCACTTGATGGGATCAATTTGATATTTGTGTTTATCCCATCTCCATTAAGGTAGGGCCCACATGGTTTGGATGGCCATGGGTCCATTTGATGGACGGTTTAGACACCATATACACTCACTAAATGGGCCACAAAATAAAGGAAGGAGAGAGAGAGAGAGAAAGAGAGAGAGAGAGACGTGATGATGGAGGGCTCCGCCACTATGAGCCCTCCTTTACCATGCATCCAATCATACATCAAGTGGGTCCCAATATATGTGGGCCAACCAAATCAAAATCAATGGTGGAGATTCCTTCTCCATCAAAATGGAAGGTCTAGATGACCTTTTTCAAACTAGAAAGTAAACATCATGATGGGGTCCATGGAGAATGGCCCCAATCATGGAATGATCATGATAATCAAGGTGGACCATCGGCCACATCTAGGGTCCAAAGTGAGATCTATACCATTGATCGATAGGCCTCACTTGGCCCATCATTAAAACAAGAAATCTAGGTCTATAGAAACACCCACCGTTCAATCTTCTTAGTCCGATGGAACGCAGAGCTCCTTGTGTCTCACTTTGATGGAGGGTGATGAGAAATGAAGGGATAGGATGAAGGATTTTGGGATGAGAAGTGGGCCACACACATGCACTTTTCTCTCTTGGGATGCTTGGACGTCCACCACTCTTTGGTTGCTTAGAAAATGTGTTGAGAAAGAGAGAGAGAGAGAGAGAGAGAGAGAGAGAGAGATGGTGATTGCAAGAGAGGTGATGAGTGTGAGTGATGGATGTGAGGTGATAGTTATACTTAACTTGAGAGTTGACTTGGTAGGTTGCTTGACTTGGGGAGAAAGAAAGCATGGGTGCGTACTTTGATTGATTGATTGATTGATGGGATGTGTTGTAGAGATTCTCTTGGGTTCGTAAATGCACGGTGTTTCTTCGAAATAAACGTCGGCCCACATCTCCTGGCCAAGGTATCGGATCGGTGTGTAAGATGCAGCGTTGGGACCGCAGCAACGATGCGGTCGCAATAGTATAAGTCTCGGATTAAGTCGACTCAAATCTATAAATACGACTTATGGTCACGTACAAATGTCGATTATAGGTCACAGGTTATCGAAATTCGACGGAAAAAATCATGGAAGTCGACGGAACAGTACGAACTAGGATACAGGCCTTATAGTTTCAGTACTTTTCAGATATACACCATCACCTGAATTTCATGAGTGATCTAGATAATTCGTCTAAATTCTCTTAGGAAGCAGCCCCCACCTCCACACCGATATAGGTGAATTCCATTAAGTATATGCAACAACTATATACACCACCAAATATATAATTATAGATCCATTAAGTGTTCCAAAAACTCATCTTTCTATGTTGATGCTCACACTGTTATATCATAGAAGGGGCTCATTTATATGAGTGCAATCGTCTACCTTATATCTTATTGTTTACCCATTGAACTTATCTCATGGAATCTCCACTTGTATAGGTTGGGTTGTCAATACCGGCAACCCATATATTAGGCTTACCCCATTCCCTTCGATGTATCATTGATTAATCATTTATATAGTCCTTTATTCAAAAGATCTACCCGATTTTTTTCTGACCTCACAAATTCAATAGATATGACTTCATCAAGCGACATGTATTTCACTATATTGTGTCTGAGTCTAATATGCATGATCTTTCCATTATATATTTTACTCTTTCTGTAATACTCTGTTTCTTTTAACAGTGGGTTCCACTGTTGCCGTTGGTGTGGCCTACCTGAACTATGGATGACCCTCATTTTTGGGCACATGCCCTAACCTTGTCGGGCAAAACTGATGAACGGTGTGGATTTATCACATCATTTATGTGGGGCCCGCTCTTAAAAAGAAAAAAAAAAAAAAAAAAGCAAAGCAAGTGACATGCTGATGCACGTCACCCACAAAGCAACCCCCCTCTCCTCCATGACTCCCTCTCTTTCCCACTTGTCCGCGGTATGGTTGCTGATGAGAACCAATCCACCATGATTGCCATCATCAGGGTGGGACCCACTCCTCAATCTAAACCGCCTATTAAACTCAGAACCCACCAACTCTCTTGACATCATTTTTTATACCCTATTTCTCATGCTATCGAGAGAAAACCATAGAGAAAATCTATGAGAAGAAAAAGAGAGCTCAGGAGAAGGGAGAGTATCCGTGAGGGTTCAACATCGAGTTTAGAGTTGATCAATCCAAGCTAGTATACGTAGAAATCAGTATCGCTTCAGATTATTTTCCTCTCATCACACAATTTTTCCACAACAGGTAGGTGATCAATTCTTATTGAAAGATACATAAGAAATTGGCTTATATAATCTAAACATTGAAAGATTCATAAAAAAATTTCCTATTGAAGTATATTCTTTATTTGACTACTGAACCAATGCAAATATTATTATTATTATTAATATTATTATTTGCATTTGATATTATCTAGTGGTGATGATGAATATTTATTATGTGAACAATTATTTTTTTTATGCAATGATTCTTACGGGTGCTCTGCCCTAAAAGGATCACCATATTATTTGTTATGGGTGCTCTGATATTTTTTGTTACAATGTTTCATTGTAAGTTAGATGCATCGTGTGTGAACAATTATTCTTTTATGCAGTGATTCTTACGGGTGCTCAGCGCAGGGTCATTCTCGAAATTATCAGCACGACACGGGTGCTCTGCCCAGGGTTATTCCCAAAAGGATCGGCACGGGTGCTCTGCCCTGGGTAATTCCCTAAAAGGATCAGTACACATGGGTGCACTGCCCTGGGCTTTTGTCCCTAAAATGTTATACCGGTGCTCTGCCGAGGGTCATACCCTGAAAGGATCAACACCGATACTCTGCCGTGGGTCATCCCCTAAAAGGATCAGCACACATGAGTATTTTGTTCACTCCAAATCTTAGTATTTTTAGAAAAGCTATGTTAAATAATTTGTTCATTTCATATTCATGAATGTCAAATTATTAAGTATGATTTTACATCCAGTGTTCAATTTATTTTGATTAATATGTCGATGTTAAATTTAGTAATATTTGTGCGACTTTCAACTCAGGATTGATGTGATCCTATTGAGTTGTCAACTCATTATGTTTTAACCATTTCAGGTTATGAATATTTTGAAGATGTAGGGTACTACTATTAGTAGTGGAGCATGGAATGTGGTTGGATGCACGTGGCATGTTATTTTATATACGATAAATTTTATTTTATTTTAGAACTCTGAATGTAGTAATGTTTAACTTGATTTTCTTACTTCAAGTTAAGTTAAATAATTATACATCAATGTAATAACAAATTATGTAATTAGTTATCTTAGTATGTGTTTGAATTTTAAAGTTTTGGATTATAGTGAGAGAAAATGAAATGCATATGAAATTGTCATACTTATTCTTTTTTTCTTTTTTTTTTTTATATAGGTCACGGGTCTGGAATTCGGCTCCAGGACACCCTATTCGAGTACCCGAATTTTGAGGCGTGACAAAGTTGGTATCAAAGTTAAGTTAATCTTAAACATTGGACCTAAAATAGAGATTTAGCTCTAAGTCTTCCTAAATGGCCTTAACTAGGAGATGAGAAATTTAGAATACATACGTTGGACATTTCAATCTATTATGATATAATACTTACATCCCATTTAGGCTGTATATTAACATACAAAATCAAATCTAGACGTTAAGAATTTTCTGAGAATTTTTTTGGTTATTTCTTAGGTTGGGCAGCAATAATCAATATAAAATGTTTGACTTTGAAAAATCATAACTATTTAAGTAAAACTCCGATTGAGGTGATTCAAAAACTTAATTGAAGCTTGATAAGTATAATTTTATAAAAAAAATAGACAAGAATTAAAAATACTGACCCTTGATACATGTATTTGAGGTTAATAAAAACCTATCCAGAAATCATCTAAATCTGGACAGCGTGTACTCTCTGAATTTTTTAAAATTTTATAGGGGTCAAAATATTATAAAATTTTACAAGGGTATAGTAGACTTATAGAAATATCTATATAAAAATTTTTAAGTTAAAATAACGTCTAAAAAGTTTAAAAATATCAATTATAATAACACCCTTATGACCAGAAATTTCTGCACATAGTTCTAAACTACATCTTAGTTCGACTTCTCTTAGATCTTCATGTATGCCTACAATGAACCATATAATTTCCTATAATCTAAAAATTAATCAAAAAAATTTATAATTCTCTTTATTTATCTTAGGCTATGACGGATCAGAGTATGAACCTCGGGGCTGCATCGGAGACTCAAGTACCCGATGCAGCTGGACAAGGAACAATTATTGACAAGATCCTCCAGACGATGGAAGGGTTTGCATCATTTATGGGAACACAAGTGCTTATAACTCAATCTCAGGAGTAGACTCAAGTGACACTTGTAGCCCCGGAAGGGACGGGGACCCTGTTGGAAAAGTTTAAGAGGCAAAGACCGCCTACGTTTAAAGGTGGGCCTAACCCAAGTGAGGTTGAGGGTTGGAAAAGGCAGATGGAGAAAATTTTCTCAGATATGAGATGTAACGACTAACAAAAGGCTAAATTAATAATATATATATTAGAAGGAGAAGCCGATCATTGGTGGAAATCTATGACCAAGGAGAACCCGAGAATAGAAAGGTGGACATGAGACCAATTCTGCACAAAGTTCAAAAATAAATACTTTTCAGCTTATGTGTGTTCTCAAAAGGTTATAGAATTCATGAAATTAGAACAAGGAGATATGACGGTGCGTCAATATGATACAAAGTTTACAGAGTTGGCACGATTTATGACATTTCTCATATCGGATGAGCTCGTAAAGGGCAAAGTTTGTTGAAGGACTGAAACCTTCTATTCATACTCGACTGGCGTCATTTCTTATTAAAACGTATGCAGAAGCATTGGAATGCTCCAGCGTAATAAAAAGGGACTTTGATGAGCATTGGAAGAACTGCGAGCCGAGGAAGGACATGAGGAGTGGAGCCAGGACCACACCTCATTCATCTCTCACACAACATGAAGCAACTAAGCGGCAGAAGATGATGCCAACATCAGTACCCAGTCATGCCACTATGTAACTTTCAACACAATTCACTGGGACTTGCCATAATTGTGAAAAGGTGGGCCATCCTGCCCGCCATTGTCTTCTCCCACCTCGTCATCAATATTCAAGGAATTAAGGACTGCCACAATTGCTTTACAGGCCACCTCTTCATTATGCACCGTCTACTTCATATCAACGACCTCCACTACCCCCTTAAATGATTCAGCCAGTTGCAAGACCATCACAACCTTATCCTCAGAGGCCTGCACAGATACATCCATGATCCCAACAGCCTGGACCCCCTTCAACTTATCCGAGACCACCAGCCTGGACCCCCTTCAACTTATTCGAGACCACCTCAACAATCGCAACAACAGGTTAAGTCTCCCCAATATCAGCAACTGAGGTCAGAAAGTCAGGCGCACCGACCTCAAGCTCAAGGACATGTTTACGCTCTATCTTCATTCACAAATGATCCAGCCCAACTTCAGGAGTATAAGGATCCAAATCAAAGCTATGATAATCTAACGCCGCCTCAAGATGATGTTGCACAAATGTATAAGACTACTGCTTCTGTTTATGAGGACCCAACACAACTTATAGATATCACTCCTCAACATGGTGTCGAAGCTACTAATGATATGGTGGAAGGTACTATTTTAGCTTACACCTCTCTTGCCAGAGCATTATTCGATTCAGGATCTACACATTCATTTATATTTTGTTTCTTCGTATGCTCACTTGGTATATCACTGGTACGATTAGATAAGAAAATTATCGTAGTAACCCCTCTCGGTAAGTCTATGAATTTAGAGCAAATATGTGAAGAATGACCCATCATAATGGAAAATGAAATACACCATCAAATCTCATAATTATGCCTATGAGGGAATACGATGTCATCTTAGGAATGGATTGGTTTCCCAGTATCGTGCCAAGATAGATTGTTTCAGGAAGACGATTACATTGAACATAGAATGACGATCTCCACTGAAATTCTGTGGGACACGAAGAAGGAATGCACCGATTACTTTGTCGGCTATCATGGGAATTGAGCAATCAGAAGAAGGGATTGAACAAATACCCGTGGTTAGGGAGTTTCCAGAAGTTTTCCAGGACATTCCAAGGTTACCTCCAAAGAGAGATGTGGACTTCGGTATCGATCTAATGCTCAGAACTGAACCCATCTCTAGAGCACCTTATCGCATGGCTCCTGTAACCTTAAAAGAATTAAAGGATCAGATCCAACAGTTGTTAGATCAGGGTTTCATTAGAGCCAGCACGTCGTCATGAGGAGCACCGATCCTATTTGTAAGGAAGAAAGATGGAACTATGAGATTATGTATCGATTATCGTCAGTTAAATAAAGTAATAATCAAGAACAAATATCCTCTTTTTAGGATTGAAGATTTATTTGACCAGCTTAAGGGAGCAAGGTTCTTTTCTAAAATAGATTTGAGGTCAGGTTACCATTAATTGAGAATAAAGGACGAAGACGTGTACAAGACGGCGTTTAGGACTCGTTACAGGCACTATGAGTTCTTGGTAATGCCATTTGGATTGACAAATACTCCAGCAGTATTTATGAACCTTATGAATCGGGTATTCAAACTTTATTTAAATCGATTCGTTATTATATTCATCGATGATATTCTTATATGCTCCAAAGCTCATGAGGAGCATGAGGAACATCTCAGGACCGCTCTGCAAACGTTTAAGGAAAATCAATTGTATGCCAAGTTATTAAAATGTGACTTCTAGAAGTATGAAGTAAAATTCTTGGGGCATGTGATGTCAGAGAAAGGGATATCTATGGACCCAGCTAAAATCGAAGCAATATTAGAATAGGAGCAGCCCTCGAATGTGTCAGAAGTGAGAAGTTTTCTCGGCCTTGCTGGTTACTATCGAAGATTTATAGAAGAATTCTCCAATATATCAAGACCCCTAACTAATCTAACTAAGAAGAATACGAACTTTAATTGGGATTAAGATTGTGAGCAGGCATTTTTCAAACTGAAGAAACGGTTGACATCAGCCCCAATTCTGGCATTACCGACTAAAGGAGAAAGATTCGTCGTTTATACCGATGTGTCATATCAGGGATTAGGATGTGTTCTTATACAAGGAGGCAAAGCTATCGCATTCGCATCACGGCAGTTAAAGACTCACGAGCAAAATTACCCGACGCATGATTCGGAGTTAGCAGCAGTGGTTTTTGCTTTGAAAATTTGGAGGCACTACCTATATGGGGAACAATTTAATTTATATTCAGACCAAAAGAGTTTAAAGTATCTCTTTAATCAGAATGAATTGAATATACGTCAGAGAAGATGGATGGAATTTTTAAAAGACTACCATTTCGATATTTCATATCACCCAGGAAAAGCAAATGTTGTGGCTGATGCCCTAAGCAGAAAGACACAAAGACTTGTGGCCAGCTTAATGATCAAAGAGTGGGAGATGTTAAATGTCATCAAGGATTTCGATCTGCAACTCCAGCTTGAAGAACCTCAGGCGCATCTAAGTAACCTAGTAGCACAGCCTGCCCTGGTGTGTAATTTTATTTTTATTTTCTTAAGTTTAATAGTTAAGTTTAACTTATTAATCTTTAGAATTGAGATTAGATCATGATAAACTTTTCTCTTAGATTCAGCGTATTCTAGAAGCTCAAAAAGAAGACATTTGACTACAAGAAAAAGGAGCAGAAGGAATAGGGAAGGAGAATACAGAATGGTGAATTAGCACTGATAAAGGGATTAGGTTTCATGGAAGGCTATGTATTCTAAACGAACCTGATTTGAAGTAAGAGATTTTGGACGAGGCTCATAGATCAAGACTCACTATCCATCTAGGGGAGACTAAAATGTACCACAATGTTAAGCGCCAATACTGGTGGAACAACATGAAGCGAGAAATCGCCAAGTACGTATCTAAATGTGCTACATGTCAATAAGTGAAGACAGACCATCGAAGACCACCAGGACTCTTGTAGCCGTTACCAGTCCCCAAGTGGAAATGGGAGCATATATCCATGAATTTCATAGTTGGATTTCTGAAGACAGGTCGACACCATGACACTGTATGGGTGATCGTGGGTAGGTTAACTAAATCCACACACTTCATCCCAATAAATATTTCTACATCAGCAGTGGAGTTGAGTAAAATTTATATTAAAGAGATCATCTGACTTCATGGTACTCCAGTATCCATCGTCTCCGACCAAGATCCCAGGTTTAAATCGCAGTTTTGGGCAAGTCTACAGGAAGCTTTGGGAACTACTCTCGACTGCAGCACAACATTTCACCCGCAGACTGATGGACAAATAGAAAGGACGAATCAGATTTTAGAAAATATGTTACGCAGCTGCATTCTCGACTTCAAGGGCAATTGGGATGATTATTTACCATTGGTGGAATTCACATATAATAATACTACCAAGCCAGCATTGGTATGACACCATATGAAGCTTTATATGGAAGACCCTATAAATCACCAAGCTGCTGGACTGAAGTAGGAGAAAGGACATTGTTGGGACCAGAACTTATTCAAGAGACCTTCAAGAATATTGATATCATTCGGGAACGTATGCGTGAAGACTTAGAGTTTTGTGTGAGAGATCATATGTTCAAAAAGTTTCTCCAATGAAAGGAGTTATGCGTTTTGGAAAGAAATGGAAGCTCGCGCCACGTTTTCTTGGACCCTTTGAGATCCTACAAAGAGTAGGAACTGTAGCATACAAGCTGGCCCTACCGCCTCAGTTATCCAATATTCACAATGTATTTCACATCTCCATACTTCGTAATTACAAGCTGGACGATTCTCATGTCATCGAATGGGAACCGCTAGAGATTCAAGAAAATGTCACATATGAAGAGCAACCTGTGCGCATTCTCGATCGTAAGGAGCAAGTACTTCGGATGAAGGTTATACCACTTGTGAAGGTACAGTAGAGTCATCACAGTAAGGAAGAAGCATCGTGGGAACGAGATCAAGAAATTCAAGAAAAGTATCCTAACCTCTTTTAGGTATAAAAATTTCAAGGATGAAATTTTGTTAAGGTGGGTAGAATGTAATAATCTGTTTCTTTTAACAGCGAGTTCCACTGTTGCCGTTGGTGTGGCCCACCTGAACTGTGGATGACCCTCATTTTTAGGCACATGCCCTAACCTTGTTGGGCAAAACTAATGAACGGTGTGGATTTATCACATCATTTATGTGGAGCCCGCTCTTAAAAAAAAAAAGTAAAGCAAGTGACGTGCTGACACACGTCACCCACAAAGCAACCCCCCTCTCCTCCACGACTCCCTCTCTTTCCCACTACTCTGCGGTATGGTTGCGGATGGGAACCAATCCACCATGATTGCTATCATCAGGGTGGTACCCACTCCTCAATCTAAAATGCCCATTAAACTCAGAACCCACCAACTCTCTTGACATCATTTTTTATACCCTATTTCTCATGCTATCGAGAGAAAACCATAGAGAAAATCTGTGAGAAGAAAAAGACAGCTCAGGAGAAGGGAGAGTATCCGTGAGGGTTCAACATTGAGTTCAGAGTTGATCAATCCAAGCTAGTATACATAGAAATCAGCATCGCTTCAGATTATTTTCCTCTCATCACACAATTTTTCCACAACAGGTAGGTGATCAATCCTTATTGAAAGATTCATAAGAAATTGCCTTATATAATCTAAACATTGAAAGATTCATAAAAAAAAAATTCCCTATTGAAGTATACTCTTTATTTGATTACTAAACCAATGCAAATATTATTATTATTATTATTATTATTATTATTATTATTATTATTATTATTATTATTTATGTTTAATATTATCTAGTGGTGATGATGAATATTTATTATGTGAACAATTATTTTTTTATGCAATGATTCTTACGGGTACTCTGCCCTAAAAGGATCACCATATTATTTGTTATGGGTGCTCTGATATTTTTTGTTACAATGTTTCATTGTAAGTTAAATGCTTCGTGTGTGAACAATTATTCTTTTACGCAGTGATTCTTACCGGTGCTCAGCCCAGGGTCATTTCCGAAATGATCAACATGACACAGGTGCTCTGCCCTGGGTCATTTCCAAAAGGATCGGTATGGGTGCTCTGCCCTGGGTGATTCCCTAAAAGGATCAGTACACATGGGTGCAATGCCCTGGGCTTTTGTCCCTAAAAGGTTATACTGGTGCTCTGCCGAGAGTCATACCCTGAAAGGATCAACACCGGTGCTCTGCCTAGGTCATCCTCTAAAAGGATCAGCACACATGAGTGTTTTGTTCACTCCAAATCTTAGTATTTTTAGAAAATCTATGTTAAATAATTTATTCATTTCATATTCATGAATGTTAAATTATTAAGCATGATTTTACATCCAGTGTTCAACTTATTTTGATTAATATGTTGAGGTTAAATTTGGTAATATTTGTGGGACTTTCAACTCGGAATTGATGTGATCCTATTGAGTTGTCAACTCATTATGTTTTAATTGTTTCAGGTTACGAATATTTTGAAGATGCAGGGTACTACTATTAGTAGTGGAGCATGGAATGTGGTTGGATGCACTTGGCATGTCATTTATATAAGATAAATTTTATTTTATTTTGGAACTCTGAATGTAGTAATGTTTGACTTGATTTTCTTACTTCAAGTTAAGTTAAATAATTATGCATCGATGTAATAACAGATTATGTAATTAGTTATCTTAGTATGTGTTTAAATTTTAAAGCTTTGGACTATAGTGAGAGAAAATGAAATACATATGAAATTGTCATACTTATTCTTTTTATTTTTATTATTTTTATATAGGTCACAAGTTTAGAATTCGGGTCCAGGACACCCTATTCGTGTACCCAAATTTTGGGGCGTGACACTTTCCTTTTACTATAGGTGCTTGAAAATCACAATGAATAGACATGGCCGACACAAGCTTCGGCCACAATGTTAAATCAGTTAAAAGATTTTTAAGCTACTCGACTTCTGATCTTGCCTTTTCTAAGGCAATAAATCTGGATTTCATAGTTGACCGAGTGATACATATATGCTTGATTAGACTTCCAAGAGACTACTCTTCCACCCAATGTGAAGACATATCCGTAAGTGAATTTTATTTCATCTGAATCAATGATCCAGTTAGCATTATTGTATCCTTATAATATAACAGAATAACCATTGTAATGTAACCCACGGTCCATACTGCCTTATAGGTATCTCAAAATCCTAGACAAGGCATTTCAATGTTCTTTTCTAAGGTTATGTGTATATCTACTTAGTTTTTCTACTGCAAAAGATATGTCTGGTCTAGTGTAGTTTGTCAAATACATGAGGTCACCAATTATCCTGAAATATTTCAATTGAGATATACTAGTATATGTATTTTTCATGAGAGTTACACTGTAATCATAAGGTGTATTGATAGATAAACTGTTAAAATGATTAAATTTTTTCAATTGTTTCTCATCGTAATGAGATTGTGATAATACAATACCACAATTTTTCCTTGTTACTTTAATACCTAAGATTACACTAGTCTCTCCTAAGTCTTTCGTATCAAATTTAGAAAATAATAATTTCTTAGTCGCATTAACTAATTTAATATTAGTTTCAAAAATAAGCATGTCACCAACATAAAGGCAGATACCACTATAATTTATTGAAAAATTACTATATACACTAAAATAATCATTTATATTATGATTATTTGATTTCAAAACACCATCAATATTTTCATTCCATTGTTTAGGAGCCTGTTTTAGACCATATAGTGACTTAATTAGTCCAAACACTTTCTTTACCTGATATGTTTTAACCTTCAAGTTGCTCCATATATATATTTCTTCTTCTAAATCTCCATTTAGGAAAGTCATCTTAACGTCTATCTGATGTACCACCAGTTTATATATGGAAGTTATTACTATTAAAATCCTAATAGTTGTAATACTAGTTATAGGAGAATATGTATTAAAATAATATATTCATTCCTTTTGTTTAAAGTCTTTTGCTACTAACCTAGTCTTAAACTTATCAATAGTCGCATATAATTTTAGTTTATTTCTAAACAACTATTTACAATCTACTGTTTTGTTTCTAGGTGGTAGGCCTACAAGTTTTTAAGTGTTATTGGATATAATAGATTCTAACTTATCATTTATTGCTTCTTTCCAAAAACTTATGTCTGGAGAGTTAATATCTTCTGTATAGGTTGTACGATCATTTTCTACTAAGAATGTGAAAAAATAATCTTATATATTAGTTTTTATTCTAACTCTAGTGCTTTTTCTTGATTTTATCTCTTATATTACCTGCTCGTAAGCACCTTTACTAGTAGACGCGATATTTGATCTAATAACTTCCTCTATTTCTATAGACTTAGATTTTATAGGGAATATGTTCTCAAAGCACCCTGCATCCCTAGCTTCTATAATTGTATTAGTATCTAGAATATTATCATTAGTCTTTAGAACTAAAAACTTGTACGTTACATAATTTTGTACGTATCCAATAAATTCACGGTCAGTCATTTTAGGACATAATTTTCTCTTCCTAGTTTCGAGAAATCCTATTTTTACAAGACACCCCCACACTTTAAGATATTTACAACTAGGAGTATAGTTCTTCCACAGTTCATATGGTGTTTGTTCAAAAGCCTTATAAGGAATCCTATTTAGGATATAACAAGCTGAAAGAATTACTTCTCCCCACATATTTGAGGGTAAGCCTGAACTGTTTAACATAGCAATCATCGTCTCCTTAAAAGTTTTATTCTTATATTCTATTATTTCATTCTGTTCTGGAGTGTAAGGAGTTGTAGTTTCGTGAACTATCCCACTTTTTTCACATAATTCTCTAAATTGAAAAGATTCATACTCTCCACTTCATCTATTTTAAGTCTATTAATCTTTATATTTAATTGATTTTCAACCTCAGTTTTATACTTAGAAAAAGCTTATAAAGCTTCACCGTTGTTCCTTAACAGATAGACTCTAGTAAACCTAGTATAGTCATCTACAAAAGTTATATAACATCATTTTTCACCTCTATACATGTGATTTCTAAAATCACCTAAGTCACTGTGTATCAACTCTAATAAAATAAATTATCGTTCTATTTGTTTAAAGGGTTTTCTAATGAATTTTGATTTTACACATGTTTTACCTTTATCGAATTATTCATTTGATATATTAGGTAATAAACTAATATTTTCATTTTCTTCAAAGATGATACATTTAAATGATCTAATCTACTATGCCATGGATAAAAAGGTTCAACGATATAAAGAGTCTGAACGTATTCTTATTATTATCATTAGATATATTTAAAATAAATATACCATCACTACAATATCTCTTACCAACAAAAGTTTCATTCTTAGTCATTATAAGCTTGTCTGAATAAAATACTAACTTGGCACCAGCCTTATTAATGAGTGAATTAGAGACTAAGTTTCTTCTTATATCAGGCACATGTAGGACATTATTTAATATTAGTCTTCCCAGAAGTGAGTTTCAGAAGTATTTTCCCTTTCTCTACAACTAGAGAAGTTCTAGCATTACCTATAAAGACTTGTTCATCATCTCCTAATGCTTGGTGAGAGATAAATATGCTACGATATTTATACACATGCTAAGTTGCAATAGTGTCTAACACCCACTCCAAGTTGTTTGCAAGAAAAACTTTTGATACCACAGGTACTACCATGCCATACTCATTGCCTGTTTCTACAAGATTAGCCTGGAGCTTATTTTTATAATTCTTAAGCCTATAAGTTTTAATATGATGTCTAGGCTTTCCATAATTATAGCAGTTTCTTTTTTTCTTGAATTGCTTGTTTGTATTCTTTTTTTTTTTTTTTTAGTTTGCATTTATTGGCACAATATCCAAGCTTGACATAGTTATTACATTTGCCTGTTTTCTTCTTATTTTTCTAACTTGATTCCAAGTGATTCGCTTTTGAATTTACCTCATTTGAATTTTCTTTTTGGTCCCTGTTTCTATTAGCATCCTCTATCGGTATGTATACGATTGCAGTTTCTAATGAGACACCATTCTTTTTATGTTTCATTTTATTCTTATATTCTTTCCAAGAGGGCGATAACTTTTCTATCATCGCTCCTGACAAAAATACTCCATCAAACTTAATTCCTTCTGACGATAGTTAATTAACTAGATTTTGAAAATCATAAATCTAATTTATAATAGTTTATCATCTATCATTTCATAGTGAAGGAAATTAGCAATTGCATGCTTCTTAGTGCATGCATCTTTTAGAGCGTACTTCTTTTATAAAACAATCCATATTTCCTTAGCAGACTCATAAGAAGCATATATATGATATAACTCATTGGACAAAGAGTTTATAATATAATTTTTACATTTATTTTCATCTACTACTTCATTTTGATTTGTTAGATCTATGGTAAATTATTCATATAGTATGTATAAAATTTTAAGGGTGGTCAGTGTGAATATAAGCTTTTGTTTCCATCGTTTAAATTATTGTCCAATGAATGGTTTAATTTTCTCTAACTCAGTGGAAGCATTAACTGTTACAGTAATCATAGTCTATTTAATTCAACAAATTTGATTTCAAAATTGTTGGACTATTTGGTTGAATCAAATATACTATTAAAAATAAAAAAACCAAAAAGAAAATAAAAGAAATGAGATAGAAGACTTGTAAAGTTGAGTCGAGGCGTGACATGAGTCACTCAGCTTAAAATAGAATTTGCTTTCCTTGGACAATGTCCCAAGTGTGAAAGGTTTCCAAAGCAATTGATCTACACGATACAACAACTATAAGCGGTCCCAACGGTGCACTCACTGTATGCGGGCTCGAACCATTTACAGTTTAATCCGAAAGTGTTGAGTTAACTCAATGACAAACTCAACAACTAAAAACTCATAAAATAGAAAAGGAATATAGAGGTTTTGCACAGGAGAGTAGAAAGATTTTTTCGTGTTTTCTAAAAAGGAATGGAAGCCCTTATATAGACTTTGCAGTGGTGCATTAAGTACCATTTTAAAAGGGTATGGTTTGTTCGATTTAAATCCAACAGGTGCGACCAACCGACCAACCACATCTCTCTATTTCAAAATGAAAAGGCGTAAGTGCAAGTATACTCTCACATAAAATAAAGTCTCGTAAGTACCCATACACACACCCACACGAGTACACCCGCACCCGCACTTGTGGCCCAGCTCGACCTGTAGACACGCACACGCATACATGCATGGACTCAGTTTGACTCGACATAACATGGAGCGGCACTACTCAGCTTGGCTCGGTGCGTGCACGTGCGTGTGTGGTCAGTGGCATCGATTTGAGTTATTAGCATAGCCCCACTCCCAAGACCAAATTCACATGCCCCTTGAATGGGCCTCAAGCCCTAAGGCAAAAAGCCTATCTTATATAAAAGAAAACTTTCTTAGGCAAATCCGATGTGAAACTAAACCCACAACTCAAAAGCAACATAAATCTTAAATTTGGAGGGCAACCAAAATAATTAAAATTCTCCCTATTTCTATAAATTTTGAAACGAAATACAAAAATGAATATGGTATGCCCTGAAATAATTAACCATATCCAATCATTAGAGTTGTTTTACTCATAGTTTGCTAACCAAGACTCGGCTTGGGACTTAGTCTGTTAATAGGTCGTGTCAACCTAGGATGGGCAAGTCGATCAGCTGGGTCAAGAAAATTATGTTTAATAATAATAATACATAGAAAATGGTCCTCTTGAAAGAACCAAGATTTTAATTAGGTGGCCACAATGTTTAGAACTTCTAGCCAAAAGTCATGCCATTTAACTTCTCAGATGGGCTACTATAACATGAAAGAAATAGATGGCTAAAATGATCTCCATTTATCTTGCATATAATGGCTAATTCGACAAGTCAAACAACCTTTAATTTCATGCCTAAAAGATTAAAAAGGTGTGGCCCTCCTAAAAGAAGCCTCAAATCTTACATGTGTTACATGTTGAGACGCAAATATTGCATACTTACCCCTTCAAGTACATTAGTTTTTCTGACATTTAATTGATAATTTACTTTAATTATATATGTTTTTGTTATGCAAGTTAATTCGAAAGCTTATAATAAATACGTGCTTAAAAGGATGGATTTATAACTCAAAACAAGACAATGAAGAATTGGAGATTTGGAAGTCATTAATGAAGAATTCACATGCCAAAGATCTAAGGAAACCAAGTGAAGAATAAAGAGAATCGAAAATTTGAAGTGAAGAAAAGGAATCCTGAAAATTGTCCTAAAAAAAAAGATATTCTGAAATTCCAGGGCCAGAAAAATATAGTTCTAAAAAAGTTCCAGAATAGACTTCGATAAAATCGAAAGTGCAATCCAAGCTAGTTCAATGCAATCGAGAATTTCAGGATTTCTCAAGCCAAACTCGTTGGACAGTTCTGGACCAATTTTCAAGCAATCAAAGATTGTTCGATGCATTGAAGGCGTTACGCAGATTTTACGCAGACTGCCTAAATTTGAGGCGGTTTACAGATTTTTCTAACTCGGTGCGAAAGTTGGAGTTCCACAACTATAAATAGGAGTCTCTAAAATGCTCTAAAGCATCTTCGAGGGTTTGAAAAGGTTACAAGGAGCATAGAAAACGGGTGGATCAACCACTAAAGAGTTTTTCCTTCTTCCCTAGTTTATTTTTCATATTTTGTTTAAGAGATTGGGTTTCAATCATGTCTATGGTGAACTAAACCTCTTAGCTAGGGCTAAAAGGTGAAGCTTGTAGCGTGTTGGGATGTTTATCTTGCTTTGATTCTTATTTATGTTGAACTTCATTGATTTTTAGTTTGAATTTAAGGAATATTTTCAGTTTATATGATTTATTGTGACTCAAATTACAATAGATGTTGTGATGGCTTTGAATATCTTCTTTTTTTGCTTTGAGATTGTGAGATTGGTAAAATTCGTAATTCACCATCATCTCCTGAGCATGGTGGATGCATGAATTCCCTTCCAATCATGACAATACTCCTTCATTGAGGATTAGATCAATGAAAAGTTAAGAGATTTGATTTAATTACTTCATCTTCCAATTGGATAGGATAGGACTCTGATTCCAGTTGTGTTTATTGAATCAAGTAAGGTAACATCCTGATAGCTACAAGTGGATCCTTGGTGCTCTAGTTTCCTTTTGAATATTGATACTTTATTCATAATTCCTCTCAACTATTCCAGAATTCAATTTAGGTCTTTTTCTAATTCTTGTTCTAGTTATTTTCACATTTCGTACAAGTTCAGTTCCTGTGGATTCGACCTCGGTCTTACCGAGTTATTACTACATCATGACCCTACACTTGGGGTTGTGAACACTACCCATGTATCACTTTCAAGAGACCTACACTCTTAATTACACCTAACTCTTCCACTATCTTGCTCCTTTGTTGATGATATAGTTAATAAATACCATAAATCCATAAAGACTATGAGAGCTTGGAATTCCATCTATCAAAGCCTTTTCACTCCTTTGTTGAAAAGTTGCCTAAACACTTGTGAGAAAAGAACTCTCCTTAACCAAGTTACAATTAACACCATCATCAACATTCTTAAAAAGAGATACTTTAGATTGAATGCTAGTGAAGTATGTTGTTGCCTGAATTTGGCCAACAATAAATGAGGTTGATGTAGAGATGAGATGACTTATGGCCTTGTTATTACCATCCGATAAATCTGTAAAAATTAGAGAAAATATGAGCAGCAGGGGTGTACCGGTGGCCAGCTGTGGACTCTTAAATGCCTAAGTCAGGCTCATAGAAGATGATTGCGAGGAGGTAGATTAGGGCTTGGATGCATCACTTTTTTACCCTTGGTTTAGAGTCTACGGTCACATGTATAGGGCATGGGAGAGGGTTTTGGACCTCTGGATCCCACTGTTCTACACTGGAGGGCCCCTAATCTAGCGAGATTCTTATCCCGAATATGTCAGAGTGATCTTCGGCCAAGATCGGCTATATCCTTATCCCTTTCGGATCTGGAGCAAGATTTGCCCAAGATTTCTCATACCACCTCTCTAGTAGTAATCAACCTGTTCAACCCGAGATGCTAGGGAGCTCAAGGCTTAGAGCCCAAACTCTTTCCCCATGGGTTCCTTAGCTGTGTTGTAGACATTCCTAGTGAGGCGAGTCCTCTCCTACCAAGCTCCATCCTTGACGACTCAGCTCGGTGGCTCATCTTTAAGCTGAAGGAATTGCTCATCCCCTGCCGATAACCCTTCTGCTCGGACATAGGTCACCCTGGCTTGAAGGAAAATCACTTATAAATAACTATTACTCTTCCCATGTGAGGAAACAGTTCAGTTTTTCTCACAATAGTTACCCCCCCCCCCCCCCCCCACACACACACACACACACACACACACACACACACATCTTAGCTCGGCGTATACAAGCCTGGAAGTGAGATCTTAAACTGGCTCGGATACTTGGGATTTCAAACTCTAAACTCAACTCAAATTTTCATAAACTAGAAGAGGCAAGGGTTGAAAATCGACGATAGGCATGGAAGTCGAAAATACATCATTATTGCGCAAAAATTGAAGAGGTGTGCCATTAGTGCCCATACGTTGCAATCATCACCTTGACTTCTGAACAAGTCGGGAGCTGTGAGCCTGTAAACTAAGCCACCATGTCTCTACTCAAGCAAATCTTATGGCGACATGTGGAGAGGCATGTTAGTCGAGGCATCGCTTTGTTAGTTAAGTGAGTCCCACACTTACACATGGCGATGTATGGGAATAGTTGTCGTATGGGAGAAGTCTATAAATACCTGAGTCTTGTTCTGATTTTCCTCATTTGTTTTGTGATACATCCGAGCTCTATTGACCTAGTGGTGTTTTCTTCTTGTTTGTATGTCTCGTATACTTGTGTGCTTGTTGTCCTCCACTTCCGAGCTTGGCATGCTCGAGGTAGGAAGTGAGATCTTTGAGTGGCATTCTTACTCCCTGTAGCTATATTTATTATTTCTTCCCTACCGACTTTACCAAATAAGGCTTATTGCTCGGTGAAGGGCAATAGATGTCGGATTTTACACGAGTCTCCTTTAAACATCTCTTATACTATTTCTGAGTACTTATTTCGATATGGAAGGAACCATATCTATCTTATCTTCCTCTAATTGTTACCCAATTAGGGAAATGTACTCCGCTAGAGGGTGCCTTCTTTGGCCTTTCCTTCATCTTGGCACTTTTGTCTGACTACTCAGGTCGGTATGGAAGGTGCTTTCTCTGATCGTTACCCAATCAGGGCAATGTGCTTAGTTGGAGGGTGCCTCTTTCGGCCTTTCCCTCACCTTATCTCTTTTGTCCGATTAGGACGGTAAACATTGAGTCTTTTGTAGTCTAAAGGTGCCTGCTCTGGCCTTACCCTTTCCTTAGCTCTTTACCAACTGTGCTTGTCACTTAAAGATAGTAGAATGATTGTCGTTGTAGAAACATGGATACTTGATTTATGTAAAATCATTACAAGTGGCTAACACCTGAGGCATTTGTCAAAAATTGAACGCCCGAAATGTTTTTCAAGCTTGACCTAATCAGTCTTTACTGATAGTAGATCTTCAGGTGCTCTGCATTCTAAAAATGGGGTAGAGGTCGTATGTCACGTCCCAAACCCGAAAATCGGATTCATAGGAATCCCAATCGCCGAATCCGGTACCGACAGCCTCTGTAGTACCCCATTCTCGACTCCCGGCGCTCATATGCCAGGCTTCGATTCTAAGATCTTACAAGGAGGATTTTCCAACATACATTTATCTCATAAGAAGCATAACCACAAGTTTACCCAAATCACAAAAACAACATCATCATCACATATCCACTAATATAATTATTTGAGTACAATACTAAAAAGGAAATACATGTATATAATAAAATCTCCAAAAGCTCTGCCCCAGCTCGACTGCGTCCTATCGTCATCTGCACACATCTATCGTGCATAAGCTTATAGAAAGCTTAGAGGGTGGTGTAAGTGTGTGCACAAGATAAGTGTCAAGTATTTAATACAATGCCTTAATTATACAATATTGGTATTACTGGCATGAATCATACAATATCAGAGTAAGCGGAAATATTACAAGTCCATAAAAATATCATTAACCTCGTCCAGGATATGCGATGAAAAAATATAGCAAGTCAATGTCATATGTCGCGGATGTAATACAATATGCGGTGCGAATAGAATGACCATGCTAGAGTGTGAAGCCGGGATGACAGTACGTAGCATCGTAGGTTATGGGGTCCATCATAAGGGACTTCTATCCAAACCAGTCTCATACCTAAATTTGGATAGTCAGACTCAATGTGGTAGACTCCTGATCTCAGGTTAGTCGCGCGCTCTAATCGAGATCTTGACCATTACGAAGGTACCTGTAACAAATAGTTGCGCACCACCAGCCCGAGTGAATAATGAATGAATGAATGAGTATGAAACTCCTGCTCAATAAGTTCACATATCAGTATGGTTCCTCTCTGGGATCATCACCGCGGTCTAGTACACTCTACATCCAAATCATCGCTCACTGACGCGCGACCATATAAGTGGAAGAGACCTCACTATCCGCCTGGCTAGAAGTCAGCCAATATTTACCCAGCACGTCCATAGTGGACCCATTCATGAGCTGGTCAAACTCAGCCTAGCTATGCCCCCTACCCTTGGGCGGGTAAGGCCACACCCCCTCCCAATCAACCACAACACAGTTGGAGACGCGGCCTCCTGGTATTCGGCATTCGGGCGCTCATGTATCCACTCGGTTTTGACGTTGGGACATCCCTGGCTTCGGAGGTTTAGGAATTTTCACTCAGGGACATCTATGGTGCCTGTATGATAAAACCAAACATTTTTAGTGTCTCATCTAGCCATTCACGGCATTGCCTGTGGAGGCTATGGCCCTGATGTTACTAGGGCGTACAATAATCACAGGACACAATGCAAGATGAATGAGTCATACAATTCAAGCGGGCATCAATCCTGCGTATACCGTACGCTCATATGAGATAACCTCCACCTATCAAGGAGTCTCATAACAACCTGTCCAATGATATATGCAATGGTCAACCACATCTCATAAGAAACATGCAGATGATGCGTATGGGCATGTATCATGATGCTATGCAATCACATACTCATAATTGGTATCAATAACCGGCATCGATAATCGACCTCGACAATGTGGACATTTAACCAACATTGTCCCCTAAGGAATGACTCATATGGAGCCTAACATATAGTGGACCCATGGCTTCACACAAGGGCCAAATATACAACACCATGGGCCTCACTCAAGAGCTTAATGCACATCACGATGGGCCTTTCTCATGGGCCTAACATACATCACAGTGGGCTTCATCGCCTGGCCCTCAAATGCATCACAATGGGCTTTATCATATAGGCCTCATATACATCACATTGGGCCTTAAACATGGGTTGAATACACATCACAATGGACCTAAAATATGGGCCACATATACATCACATTGGGCCTCAAACATGGGCCACATATACATCATACAGGCCAAATACACATCACAATGGGCCTCAACTATGGATTGCATATATATCATATAGGTCTCGACAATTGGCCTCGGTAATCAAAATCGGGCTCGACAATCGAAATCGGCCTCGACAATCAGAATCGATCTCGATACTTGACCTCGACAATCAGAATCGGCCTATGCAATCGGCCTCAACCACTGGAATCGGCCATGATACTCGGTCTCGACACTCAAAATCGGCCTATACAATCGGCCTCAACAATCGGAATCGGCCTATACAATCGGTCTCGACAATCGAAATCAGCCTTGATGCTCGGCCTCAACAATCAGAATCGGCCTATACAATCGACCTCGAGAATCAGAATCGGCCTTGTCAATCGAACTCAGCCTTAACAATCGGCCGAACAAGGCCTAAGAGAAGGTCACAATGTGGACATTAAACCATCATTGCCGAGCAATGTGGACATTCAACCAACATTGCTCCCAAGGAGTGGCCCACATAGAGCCAAATGTAAAGTGTCCATAACCTCACATAAGGTCCTAATACACATCACTATGAGCCTCAGTCGTGGACTGCATATACATCACAACGGGCCTTAGCACATGGGCCATAAATACATCACATCGGGCCCCAACACATGGGTCGGGTATACATCATATTGGGCCTTAAACATGGGCCTCATATACATCGAGTGGGCCACATTACATGGGCCGCACCAATGGGCCAATATACATCAAATGGGCCGCATTATATGGGTCGCACCAATGGGCCTCATATACAACAAGTCGGGCCGCATCATGTGGGCCTCAAATATATCAAATTGGGCCGCATCGTGTGGGCCATAAATACATCAAATCGGGCCGCATCATGTGGGCCTCATATATATCATAAAGTGGCTCTTGAATGGGCCCAACATACATCACATCAAGGTGGGGCCCACGCATCAATTAAAGGTCATTTTAGAGCATTACCAAAAATAAATCCTATAGAAAGATCATCCGGGCCATACCACAATAATAGTGGAGATAATGATTTTCACCGTTTAAATTCACGGGGCCCACCATTTTATTTTCCGTCCAACCAGTTCATATGGTCACAAAGACCTAAGTTGAATGGAAAAACAAATATCATACTGATCCAAAACTTCTGTGACCCGAAAAGGGTTTCAATGGTGGACGTTCAATCTCCACTGGTTTTGCGGTGTGGTCCACCTGATAGACGACGTGAATAAAGCACATACACTATGCGGGACGCACGGAACTTGTTGACGTCAAAGCGCAGCAGTTGCATACCGTGTGGGGCCCTCATAGATGAACGGTTGGATATAACACATGTCTATGATCAGGCCCACCTACCTTACTGATGTCATTCTAGTAGATGGCTGGGACCCACTGATGTCAATACAACAGCTGCCTGGAGTGAGGTGCACCAGCCAATCAACTCCCATCAGGTGGGTCCCATGTAGGGCCCACCATAGTATAATATTATATTATAATATATATAGAGAGAGAGAGGGAGGGGGCTTCAACGTCCAGCGTCCAATCTGGACAGACGGCTTAGATGATAGAATGCATACATCGATGTGGGCCCACCTCCACACGTACAACACGTGTGGGGTGACAGTCTGAAATGGATGGACAGTATAGATGCGACACCTGCACGCATCATGTACCCACATAACTTGCTTACGCAAGTGCAGCAGCAAAGCTGCTGCAGTCCTCATCACATTGACTCCACGTGTGGGGGCCAGCAGTGGTGATAAAACACTTAGATCATGATGGATCCCACATCCTCCGATGGACGGTGTGGATTACATCATCCATGTAGGGTCCACACACAGCAGGTGGGGCCCAGTCCACGTCCAGGGACTGGACGGTTAAATAAAACATGTGTATTAGGTGGGACCCACAAAACTTCTGACGTAACACATCAGCTATATAGCTACTATGGTACACCGGCCAATCGGCTTGGTGGGTCCCACGTCAGTTAGATGGACGGTGTGGAATTAAGGCACATACATCATGGCAGTGTCCACCATCCATATCACTGGACGATGGAGGTAAGGCACGTATATCATAGTGGGTCACACCGTCCCATTTACACGTGGAGGGTGAGGGTGTATGATACATACAGCAAGGTGAGACCCACCCCCACATGTGTGGGGCCACGGTGGCAAAATAGATGAACGTTGTGGATATCAGTCCTACAGGACTGCTGACCCCTGTACACCAGCTATATAACTGGTGTGGCGGTGGACCATCCAATCCACTTCCATGGTCGATGGGTCCCACGTTGGTGGGCCATCCCACTTCCCTCTCTTTATATAAATAATATTATTTTATTTAATCTGAGGAGCACCAGCGTCCTGGATGTGAGGCACATCCATCATGGGTCCCACATGGACAGTCCATATAAAACTCATACATTGCAGTGAGTTCCACACGTCCCACATCCTGGAAACTGACGGACGGTGTGGATCTCACGTCATCAAGGTGGGTCCTGTGTCCAGTCCGGCTGGACGATAAGGATTGTCACGCACACAGTATGGTGTGTCCCAGGGACTAAGTAGATATTTGTATTTTTCCATTCACCAGGACCTGCTGGACGGTACCGGCAACTGGACCGTCCAGACTTGTTGGCCCACACCAGCTCACAGTGCAGATCATATGGGTGGGCCACACGATCGAGAGAGAGAGAGAGAGAGAGAGAGAGAGAGAGAGAGAGAGAGAGAGAGAGAGAGAGAGAGAGATCGGTTGGTGGAGGGACCTCGCCACTATGGGTCCCTCTTTGATACAATAAATACATCAAGATGGGTCCCACATATGTGGGCCCTCAAATCACAAATCAAATAAATGAAATCACCCACCTTCAAAACTACTTCTCCTTCCGCACTAGGATGATCTAGCTCTAAGGAGAAAGAATCAATGGTTAAGATTGAATTTTAGAGGTTGGATGATGGGGTATGAAGCTTCATAGTGGGTGAAAAAATGGAGGAAAAACTTGGACGATGGGAGTTCTTGGGATTGCTTGGAAAATGAGAGAGATGAGAGAGAGTGATGTAAGAGAAGTGATGGAACACTACGTCAAAACAGCAAAAAAAGGACGGTCCAAAACCGTCTCAAATGACCAAAAAGGACGGTCATGGATTGTCGCATGGGCCGTCAAATTTTGATGTGTCATATTACTTAAAGGACGGTTGAAAACCGTCATTCTTATTGATGAAAAAAGGACGGTCATAGACCGTCCATAAAAAAGACTGTCATGGACCGTCTCTTATAAGCCTTCACCGTCCTTTAAAAGGACGGACGTGGACCGTCCTTAAAAAGGACTGTCATGGACCGTCTCTTAGGAGCCTTCAAAGGACGGCCATGGACCGATCTTTAAAAGGACAGTCATGTACCGTCCTTAAAAAGGACTGTTATAGACCGTCTCTTATGAGCCTTCAAAGGATGACCATGGACCGTCCTTTTAAAGGACGGTCATGGAACGTCCTTAAAAAGGACTGCTATGAACCGTTTCTTATGAGCCTTGAAAGAGAACGGTTATTGACCATCCTTTAAAAGGACGGTCATGGACCGTCCTTTAAAAGGACTGCTATGAGCCGTCTCTTATGACCCTTAAAGGACATTTTCAAATTTGACCTGTTACACCATATTCTTCCTGATATACACCTGTTATATAATATATTTCATCATATTCACATTCACGTCCATCTAAACCCAAACTACATAAATCCATCCAAACATAAACTACATCCATCCAAACACAAACAATCTTATCCACATTACATTCATCCACGCATAATACATATAAGTTTAAATCATAAGTAAAAATAAATAAATAAATCAGCAACAATTTTCTTTTTGTCTTTCATTTAATAAAAAATATTCAACCAACAAAACATTATAATTCAGAATCATGAAGAATTGCAGAAACTTCTTCCAAAAAAGTGGACACTTTTTTTAAAATAAAACTAATATAAGCAAATAATGCAAAAAAGTGTTTCAATTAATAGAAACAACAACAAAAATTAAAGCTTTGTAAAAAGGGACATGTTAAAACGGATACATTCTTGTTTGTTGCCATGTGATTGGGCTACATTATTATAGCAATCAGGTTCGGGTTCGGGATCGGGTTTAGGTTTGGGTTTTCAAGTTTAGGTTTAGGTTAGGGAGTTGAGATTAAGATTAGGTGTAGGTCTAAGTTTAGGGATTTGAGAATACATTTAGGTTATAGGTTTAGGTTTAGGTTTAGGTTAAGGTTAGGTAATAGGTTATAGGTTATAGGTTAAGGTTTAGGTTATAGGTTTTGGTTTAGGTTTAGGTTAAGGTTAAGGTTTAGGTTATAGGTTTAGGTTAAGGTTTAGGTTTAGGTTATAGGTTATAGTATATAGGTTATAGCTTTAGGGAATTGAGAATAGGTTAAGGTTAGGGTTTAGGTTTAGGAAATCGGGTTCAGGCTCGGGATCGGGTTTAGGTTTGGGTTTTCAAGTTTAAGTTTAAGTTTAGGTTAGGGAGTTGAGATTAGGATTAGGTTTAGGTTTTAAGGATTTGAGAATATATTTCGGTTTTAGGTTTAGGTTTAGGTTTTAGGCTTAAGTTTATAGGTTTAGTTTATAAGTGCAGGTAGGTTTAGGTTTAGGTTAGGTTATAGGTTAAGGTTTAGGGAATTGAGAATAGGTTAAGGTTTAGGTTTAGGAAATCGGGTTCGGGTTTTTAAGTTTAGGTTTAGGTTTAGGTTAGGGAGTTGAGATTAGGATTAGGTGTAGGGTTAGGTTTAGGGATTTGAGAATACATTTAGATTTTAGGTTAAGGTTTAGGTTAAGGTTAGGTTATAGGATATAAGTTTAGGTTATAGGTTAGGTTTGGTTAGGTTAACATTATAGGTTTAAGTTTAGGTTAAGGTTTAGGTTTAGGTTAAGGTTTAGGTTTAGTTTAAGGTTTAGGTTTAGGGAATTGAGAATAGGTTAAGGTTGAGGTTTAAGAAATCGGTTTTGGGTTCGGGATTGGGTTTAAGTTTGGGTTTTCAAGTTTAGGTTTAAGTTCAGGCTAGGGATAAGGAGTTGAGATTAGGATTAGGTGTAGGTTTAGGTTTAGGGATTTGAGAATACATTTAGATTTTAGGTTTAGGTTTAGGTTTTAGGTAATTGGTTAAGGTTTAGGTTTTAGGTTTAGGTTTAGGTTAGGTTATAGGTTATAAGTTTAGGTTATAGGTTATAGGTTAAGGTTTTAGGTCATAGGTTTTGGTTTTAAGGTTATAGGTTTAGGGAATTGAGAATATGTTAAGGTTTAGGTTTAGGAAATCGGGTTCGGGTTCGGGATCGGGTTTAGGTTTGGGTTTTCAAGTTTAGGTTTAGGTTTAAGTTAGGGAGTTGAGATTAGTATTAGGTGTAGGTTTAGGTTTAGGGATTTGAGAATACATTTAGGTTTTAGGTTTTGGTTTTGGTTTTGGTTTTAGGTTATTGGTTAAGGTTTAGGTTAGGTCATAGGTTTAGGTTTTAGGCTTAGGTTTAGGTTATAGGTTTAGGTTTAGGTTATAAGTGTAGGTTATAGGTTTAGGTTTAAGTTAGGTTATAGGTTATGGTTTAGGGAATTGAGAATAGGTTAAGGTTTAGGTTTAGGAAATCGGGTTCGGGTTCGGGATCGGGTTTAGGTTTGGGTTTTCAAGTTTAGGTTTAGGTTTAGGTTAGGGAGTTGAGATTAGGATTAAGTGTAGGTTTAGGTTTAGGGAATTGAGAATAGGTTAAGGTTGAGGTTTAAGAAATCGGTTTTGGGTTCGGGATTGGGTTTAAGTTTGGGTTTTCAAGTTTAGGTTAGGGATTTTAGATTAGGATTAGGTGTAGGTTTAGGTTTAGGGATTTGAGAATAGGTTAAGGTTTAGGATTAGGAAATCAAGTTCGGGTTTAGGTTTGGGTTTTCAAGTTTAGGTTTAGGTTTAGGTTAAGGAGTTGAGATTAGGATTAGGTGTAGGTATAGGTTAAGGGATTTGAGAATAGGTTAAAGTTTAGGTTTAGGAATTTGGGTTCGGGTTCGGGATCGAGTTTAGGTTTGGGTTTTCAAGTTTAGGTTTAGGTTTAGGTTAGGGATTTTAGATTAGGATTAGGTGTAGGTTTAGGTTTAGGGATTTGAGAATAGGTTAAGGTTTAGGTTTAGGAAATTGGGTTCGGGTTCGGGATAGGGTTTTAGGTTTGGGTTTTCAAGTTTAGGTTTAGGTTTAGGTTTAGGTTAGGGAGTTGAGATTAGGATCAGATGTAGGTTTAGGTTTAGAGATTTGAGAATACATTTAGGTTTTAGGTCATAGGTTTTGGTTTAGGTTAAGGTTATAGGTTTAGGTTAAGGTTTAGGTTAAGGTTTAGGTTTAGGTTTAGGTTAAGGTTATAGGTTTAGGTTAAGGTTTAGGTTAAGGTTTAGGTTTAGGTTTAGGTTAAGGTTTAGGTTTTGGTTATTAGCTATAAGTTTAGGGAATTGAGAATAGGTTAAGGTTTAGGTTCAGGAAATCGGGTTCGGGTTCGGGATCTGGTTTAGGTTTGGGTTTTCGAGTTTAGGTTTAGGTTTAGGTCAGGGAGTTGAGATTAGGATTAGGTGTAGGTTTAAGTTTAGGGATTTGAGAATACATTTAGGTTTTCGGTTTAAGTTTAGGTTAAGGTTAAGGTTTAGGTTAAAAGCTATAGGTTTAGGGAATTGAGAATAGGTTAAGGTTTTAGTTTAGGAAATCGGGTTCGGGATCGTGTTTAGGTTTGGGTTTTCAAGTTTAGGTTTAGGTTAGGGAGTTGAGATTAGGATTAGGTGTAGGTTTAGGTTTAGGGATTTGAGAATACATTTAGGTTTTAGGTTTAGGTTTAGGTTTTAGGTTATAGGTTAAGGTTTAGGTTTTAGGTTTAGCTTAAGGTTAGGTTATAGGTTACAAGTTTAGGTTATAGGTTAAGGTTTTAGGTCATAGGTTTAGCTTAAGGTTAGGTCATAGGTTATAAGTTTAGGTTATAGGTTTAGGTTAAGGTTATAAGTTTAGGTTTAGGAAATCGGGTTCGAGTTCGGTATCAGGTTTAGGTTTGGGTTTTCAAGTTTAGGTTTAGGTTAGGGAGTTGAGATTAGGATTAGGTGTAGGTTTAATTTTAGGGATTTGAGAATACATTAAGGTTTAGGTATAGAAAATCAAGTTCAGGTTCGAGATCGGGTTTACGTTTGGGTTTTAAGTTTAAGCGAAGGGTTTAGGGATTCAGATTCGGGTTCAGGATCGGGTTTAGGTTTAGGTTTAGGTTATAGGTTTAGGTTTAGGTTATAAGTGTAGGTTATAGGTTTAGGTTTAGGTTAGGGTGTGGTTTAGGTTAAGGGAATTAAGAATAGGTTTAGGTTATAGGTTTAGGGTGTGGTTTAGGTTAAAGGTGTGGTCCCTGCAAAAACAGATATAAACACGGCCTGTCCAAATGGCCAGGCCCCTCCAATACTGTCCATAGGAAATGGACAGCTTCATCATGGTCATAACAGCGGTTCCCACCTTTCAGGGACCCTCGCTCATCCGGATAGCTCCGACGCACATCTGGGTCTGTTCGATTAATTTCGAGTAAATAAATAAACACGTCTTGTCCAAATGGTCAGGCCCCTCCAATGCTGTCCATAGGAAATGAACAGCTTCATCATGGTCATAACAGCGTTTCCAACCTTCTAGGGACCCCCGCTTAACATCCGAATAGCTCCGACGCACATCCGGGTCTGCTTCATCAATTTCGAGCTAATACATTTAAAAATAATATAAATATATCTAAAAGCATCTGGATAGCTGGGGAAGGCCTCCCATATTTGTATTGTTGGTTACTCATCCCTTTGTCTACAAGCCACAATCGACCAACAATTTCTATCGCTACCTGTACTCTGAAACCAACACAAATATAACTAGGAAACGATATAAGGAATAAGAAAAAATGAATTTTCCTTTCAAAAAAAAAAAAGATAAAATAAATTTATAGAGCTTTAAGCAAATGGAAATTAACCGTCATAACTATCTGCACTTTTTAGGTCATGTTTGGAAAGGTGGAGTCCAAGGAAAAGAAAGGAACAAAATATATCTAACAATGGTTTAGGTTTAGGTTTAGGTTAATGTTGTAGGTTTGGGTTTAGGTTATAAGTTTACCTTTGTGATTTTTGTGACTACGGCATATTCCTAGTGATGAATATTAATACATTAGTTAGAGTTATCAGTTTTACTTTGGATCAATACTAGTTCAATCACTGAATATCATGTGGGGACACAATAAATATTATTGATCATTAATGTTTTACATAATAACATAGAATACATGTCTTGGTGTGCATGTATCTAAAAACAACAACACATATGCACAAATATCCTTGGTAACTTGTGAATTTGAATGCTATATCACCCTTACAGCACTGGGTCATGATCAGGTGCTTATCCTGGAATTGGAAAAATGCTTATGCAAAAGCATTCTTATATACAAATTAAAATACTCATTACTCACTTCTTGAATAATGTAATTTCTACTTCAAAAGCATTAGTCGAATGCATTCTAGATCTTCCTTCAAAACTAATATGTAAAGGATTTTTTTTTTATTATTTTTTTGTAATGATGAGTTGATTTTGGTAATTAGTTTTTGATCTATCTAATTCTACTCTAAATAAAGCAAACCTCATGAGAAGCATTCACCTTGATTTTTCATTTCCAATTTTTATTTTTGGTGCAGTTCTATGTTTCCACACCAGGATTCTGCTTTTGTAATTGCAAGTGGTGGTTTGTGCTTCTTGCCTTGTTTGGCTTGTGTATGTTTTTCGGCACCACCTCAACGCCTTTCAATGAAAGTTTCTTGCTATCTTTCAAAAGAAGTGGTGGCTTGTGCTATGAGTGATGTCAATGTATGCCTCTACCATGGCTGGTCCCAAAGCTAGGGTAAAAGAGTAATAGTCATGTCAATTACAATTGCACGTCTTATCATGAATGAAACATCCTAATTAAATCCAAGATGAACAAAACATTGGAAAGCCATTTCCTAAAAAAAAAAAAAGAGGAAAGAAAGTCAAAGAAATAAATAATGAGTTTGAATGGACTCCCATCTTTAATAATTACCCTTGGTATCTCCTCACTATTGCCACCTCCAGCAGATAGTGAGACCTTGACAAGACTTGAATATTCAATGAGACGCTTATTAGATGCTTGCATGTTGCTATCTAAGGTGCATTCAATAGCTTTAGATGAACTCCTGACCAGGCTAAGATCTGCAGTATGTGGCCTTGCAAATGTAGATTGATCATCTTCTGGAAAGCATTGTTATGGGTTAGAAAATAAAGTGAGAAATAAACTTATGCCATGACCATGCTATATGCATGTGATTTATTGCAAGAATGTATAAAGAAAGGTCCAAGAGAGCTAAATTGCTAAATGTGGGATATTTAAATGATATTAAAATATAACAAACCAGGCATTGATGCAGGGGCTGGAATTGCATATTTATGGGTTCAAATCAGGAGGAAACTGCAAATATTTCCTATCCTTTAGCATGAAAATCCCAAAAGCAAATTTGCAAGATATTGAAGTAAATTTTAGAAGATCATAAATACTAGAAAGTATGTTAGGAGCACTGATGGGTGAAAAAGGAATGTTGTTAGAGTCTTTTACAAGAAAATGGAAGTTTAGGGCCTTGATTGTGCAGTGTCAAATTCTAAAAGCAAAAAACCTATCCACAGCATATAAAAAACCCAACATTACAAAATTTTCATGTAAACTGACACCCAACATTGCCTCGCTTTTCAAACAATTGCATCAAGTTTTCTTGGACTTGACAATGGTCAACTCACCAAGTGAACAGCCAGAAAAAGCTTCCTTGGGGGGTAAGAGAACGGGCATGGTCTTCAATGAGTGCAAGACTACATTATTTGTTATGATGCGTGAACTTATAACTATCGATGGAATATGGAGCCCTTACAAAGGTATAAAAATATGACATGTGGCCATGCATTTCAAAGAGAAAGTACTTGCATAAAATTTGAGAGTAACATCTGAGATATGAATTCTTTAAAGCTCACAAGATAGTAGAGATTTAACTTTGATGGATTTAAAAAGATCCTTGTACTATTGTAAGGGAAACCGCAAATCTTCTATATAAATCTGTTCCCAATGTCATTGGAGAGAACAATTTCAGCCTGTTGATGCTTACATAAAATTAGATAGTACAGCTGAGAAATGAATTCTTTAGGGCTAACAAGAAATGAATTCCATAAAAGAGATTTTTTTTTATGGAATCTATATACCAATCATTGTCATCTACAAGCTATAAAAGATGCATGCAAAGGAGGTCAACAAGATTTAACATGTGATATATCTTATCACAATAAGTTCAAATTGGGGGCACAAACACGAAGCACAATACTTTGCTAACAAAAAATGGGAATGAATGATGAAAAAAAAAAATCAAATTCAAGATAAATGGCAAGCCAACACGTGCATATTCAATTAAATAGCCCAAATTAGATGGATAACCAGGCCAACACTGTTAATTCCCACAGTTGCTATCAGAGCCACTGTGCAAAGGCATGGATGATCAGATTCAGAGTCACCCATTATAGATTCATATTCAAAATTTCAGATTTTTGAATTCCCAAATCAGGCAAATTGGGATTTTGAATTTAGTTTTTTTTTTTTTTTTAGGGATTTTTCCCTGAATTCAGAAATTAAGGCATCCAGATTATGGATTTTAAATTCGGAATCCCCAAATCATCAATTAGGGATTTTCGGATTTAAAATCCCCAAAAAGAAAATTTGGAATTATTCGAAACCCTAAATCAATCGAGTCAATCAGGGATTTTCGAATCCCTGACTTTAGAAATAAAAAATTAGGGACTTTCAAAATCTAGATCCCCAAATCCAGTTTAATTGGGGATTTCATATTCAAAATCCCTAAATCCAGTAAAATTAGGGATTTGGGATTCGAACCCCTAAATGCAGACATTCAATTAGGGATTCTAGATTCGTGATTTTAAAGCCCAGATTCGAAACCGATAATCCCAAATTGGGGATTTTATATACCCTTACCTGTGTTATCAATGGAGGCAGCCATGGATGCTCTGTCCAGCACCGGCACTGTGTATAATCTCTGATTCATCCCAATCGGGTTTCTTCTGCCTCCACGCATGGCCTTATAAACCTTGTCGTGCTCATCCTCTTCATCTTTAGTCATGGTAGCCATTGTCATGGTTGTAGGTGTATGTTTCTTCTCTCAGCCATGAGGAAGCAACCACCTGTGTCAGATTCGAGAAGGATGGCAGCGACGAAGACTCTCGATTTGGCCATGGGTTTTTGGGGAGGGTCGGGCGCGAGAGAGAGGGTTTGGGTTTTGGGAGGGGCGGGCACGCGAGAGTGAGGGATTTGGGAGAGGGGGCACGCGCGGGCCGATTTTATATTTGCGGGTGGGGGTGGGGCTGACAAAGGGCATTTTAAGTCTTGAGTTTTAGGTCTTGTGGGGCCCACCGTGATGTATGTTATTCATCTACTCCGTCCATTCATTTTAAATGATCATTTTAAGGGTTGATCTAAAAAAGGAGTCATATCGAAGCTGTAAATGGACCACATAAAATATTAATGATAGAAATTTATTTTTTATTATTTTTTATGGTGTGGTCCACTTAGACCTTCAATCTACTTACTTTTTAGGCTCACCCACTGAAATTATATATCGAAATTTATGGGCGGCTTAGATAAAATACATATATTCTAATGGGCCCCATGAACAAGTTGGATGACAAATAAACATTACTGCGGGCCATAGGAAGATTTCAATGGCGAAAATCATTATTCCCACTCTTTTCTATGGTGGGTCCACTTGAACTTTGGATCTGCCGCGTCAGTCAGATGCACCATTCCATGGTGGGCCACAAGCTTAAAAATAAAGTCAATCCATGACTTGGGTGGGCCACACCACATACTGAGAGGGTTGCCCTCCCATTAAAACATTTATAATCATTTATTGGGCCCACCTAGATGTGGTTCATAGATCCAGCCCATTCATTATGTGTGTCCCACTTGGATGAGGAGTCTGACCAAGTTTCATACACATCCAAAACTCATGTGCACCCCACCAAATGCTCACACAAAACAGTGTGGAATAATGATTTCCACCGTTGATACCTTCCTTAGGCCCACAGTAATGTTTATTTGTCATCCAACATGTTCATAATATCAATATATATATATATATATATAAATGAAGGGAAAACACAAACATCAGCCTAAATGTGGGGTCACACCACATAATATAATAGAGGGGTTTCCTTAAAACAGTCATAATCATATATTGGGTCTGCCTAAATATGATTCACATATCCAACCCACTCATTACGTGTGTCCCACTTGGATTAGGGGTCAGACCAATTTTCAACTGCATCCATGTCTGTATTAACTTATAAACAGGTTGGATCTCAAATAATCATTGCAGCAGGCCCTAAGAAGGTTTCAATAGTGGGTGTCACTATCCCACTCTTTTCTATGGTGGGTCCACTTGAACTTTGGATCTGCCCCGTTAGTCAGAGGCACCATTCCATGGTGGGCCACAACCTTAAAAATAATCATTTATTGGGCCCACGTAGATGTGGTTCATAGATCCAGCCTATTCATTATGTGTGTCCCACTTAGATGAAACACATGGGACCCATAGAGCACCGACCAACATCCACCAAGTTTTGTGGGGCCCACTATGATGTATTTGTTATATCCACACCATCCATCCATTTTGAGATATCATTTTACGTCATGAGCCAAAGAATGAGCGGATAAAAATCTGTAGTGGAGCCCACCACAGAAATCTTAGGTGCACCACACCACATGAAATCAATAGTAATTGGATATCCATCATTAAAATTCTCCTAAGGCTTACTATACTGTTTATTTGACATCCAATATGTTGATTAGGTCATACAGGGCTAGATGAAGGGAAAAAACAAAAATCAGCTTGATCCAAAACTTTTATGGCCCTAAAATAGTATGACATCCAATATTGCATTGTTTATATTTTTTTAGATGTCTTCAAATAGTTTTAGATGGTAATCAACGCCTGAGTTTCGTATACGGATGATTTTTGAGATATCTTATAAGCTAAAGGGGAGACATCAAATGCATGGAGTTGATGTTCGACACACATCATGATGGGCCCATTTTACATGTCTGGTCCATTCACTCTATTTTACTAATCATTACCCTCAATTTCACTAGTTACTCGCCTCGATCATACTACATATGAGAAATATATTGGGCAAACAAGATTGATCAACAATTTGAGTGAATTTTGATTTAAACATCTGAAGTTATTTTCACTTCATGTCCAGACTGATCAAATTGTCCAAAAATAGTTAAAGGTTGTTCATAATATCAAAATTATATAAATGAATAGAAAACACAAACATCAGCTTGATCCAAAACTTCTATGGCCTCCAAGAAATTTTAAATGGTAGATGTTCAATCACACTATTTCATGTTGTGTGGTCCACTTGAGCTTTGAACATGCTTCCTTTTTGTTCTTTAGACCTCAAATTATTTGTTAATATGGATGAATGGAGTGGATAAAATAAATAAATAACAGTGAACCCCACAGAGTTTACTCTGGTAAAGGTAACGAGTAACTCACTTAAATGTAGTGGAGAAAGGTTTCCTTAAAACATTCAAAATCATATATTGGGCCTGCCTAAATGTGATTCAGATATCCAACCCACTCATTAAGTATGTCCCACTTGGATGAGGGGTCAGACCAAGTTTCAACCACATCCAAAACTCATGTGGGCCCCACCAAGTGCTTTTATATTTTTGAGGATGTCTTCACATAGTTTTAAATGGTATGGCCCACTTGTTTTCATTTACCGATATCTCATATCCTAAAGGGGACACATCAAATCCACGGTGTTGATGTTTGACACACATCATGATGGGGCCCACAAAACTTACTAACATCAATTCTTAGGTTCTCACGAGGTCAGTAAGTTGGGTCCCAATTTTAACCAGAATATTTGGCCCATTTTACATGTCTAGTCCATTCACTCTATTTTACTAATTAATACTCTCAATTTGACTAGTTACTCGCCTCAATCAGGCTACATATGAGAAAGATATTGGGCATACAAGATTAATCAACAATTTCAGTGAAATTTGATTTAAACATCTGAAGTTATTTACTCTTCAATTTGAACTGATAAGATTGTCCAAAAACGATTAAAGGTTCAATTAGTGGATGTTCCTAATAATTTAGTAATTTTATTTTTCACAAATAAATTTAACATTTTTTTTTCAAAATGTATATTTTTTTTTACTCTTTTAACTAAATATCATTTTTATTATAAATAAATTTAACATTTTTTTTACAAAATTTAGTTTTCTTTTTTAAAAAATATATATTTTTTTATAATTTGTCAATTTTTTCACAAATTTGTTTAATTTTTTAAATTTTCTTTTTTAAAATATCATTTTTTTAATCTCACTTTTGTTATATAACTTTTTAATTTTTCTTGTCAAAATACAAAATCTAGTTTTCTTTTTTAAAAAATATAGTTTTTTACAATTTGTCAATTTTTTCACAATTTTGTTTAATTTTTTAAATTTTCTTTTTCAAAATATCATTTTTAAAATCTCACTTTTGTTATATAACTTTTTAATTTTTCTTATCAAAATACAAAATCTAGTTTTCTTTTTTTTTAATATTTTTTTTACAATTTGTCAATTTTTTCACAATTTTGTTTAATTTTTAAATTTTTCTTTTTCAAAATATCATTTTTTTAATTTTTTCAAAATTATCAACATTATTCGAAGTTCTTAATTTATTTTTTCAAAATCCAGATTTTTATAAAATTACTTTTTTCAAAATTTAAATTTTTCTTAAACATTGTTAATTATTTTTCTAAGCTTCTCAACTATTTTTTTTTTTCGAAATTCATAATTTTTTTGAGCTTCTTAAAGTAGAGCATCTCTAATAGAGACGGTCTTTGACAGGGCTATAAGACGGTTTAGGACCGTCTCTAATAGAGACGGTCCTTGACTGTCTCTAATGGAGACGGTCTTTGACAGTCTCTAACAGAGACGATCTTTGGCAGGGCTATAAGACGGCTAAGGACCGTCTCTAATAGAGACAGTCTTTGATAGTCTCAGATTACAAGCAAAAGACGGCTAATGACCGTCTCTAATGCAGACGGCCAATGACCATCTCAGATGATTGCATATAAGACGGTCAAAGACCGTCTCTAATGCTAACGGCCAATAACCGTCGTCTTAGATGATCGTATATAAGACGGTCAACGACCATCTTAAATGATTTGTGGATGTGCAAGTTTTTAAGACAATATTAAGGACGTTTAGGGGACGTCTAAAATTTTAAAGACAGTTTACGGTCGTCTCTAAAGCATCTTTAAACTAAGCAATTTTAGAGACGGTCCAAAACCGTCTCGAAATCCATCCTTTTTTCCATTTTTCACGTAGTGGGAGAGAGGGCTGGTGAGGTGATAGGAAAGTTGACTTTTTGGGGTTGTTTTTGTACTTGGGAATGGGAAGAGTAATGGGTTGAGTGATGGGTGTACTTTTGACAAGTGAGGTGATTGATGTGATGGATTCTCTTAGATTTTGCAACGCGCGGAGTTTTTTTCTTGAACTGAGTGCGGGTCCACATCTCCTGGCCTAGATATAGCATTAGAGCGTGAGACGCAGCGCCGGAACCATAGTGGCAACGCGGTCGCAAGGGTATAAGTTTCAGTTCGAGCCGATTCTATAATACGGGACACGACTCAGGGCTGCGCACAAATGCCGATAACAGATCGCAGGTCACCGAAATTCGACCGGGAGGACCGTGGAAGCCTACGGAACAGTATGGGCTAGGATACGAGTCTCACATCGTAGATATAGAAAAATGGATACTTGATTTATGTAAAATTATTACGACTGGCTAACACCTGAGGTGTTTGTCAAAAATTGAACTCCTTAAGCATTTTTTGAGCTCGACCCGATCAGTCTTTACTGATAGTAGATCTTCAGGTGCTCTACGTTCCAAGGATGGGGCAGAGCTTGTCCTTTAAATTCTTTTATCTGGTGTGTCCCTGGTCAGACTATACCAGTGACTTTGTAGAGTCCTTCCAAGCTCAATCCCAAGACTCCCGAGTCAAGCTCTTTTGTGCTTAGGAAGACTTCTCGAAGCACCAAGCCGCCCACTTTAAGGTTTCTTTGCTTCACTCTCGAATTATAGTACCGAGCATCTCTTTGGTGATAGGCAACGATCTTCACTTGTGCACTGTCTCTAAGTTCTTCGAGTAGGTTGAGACTTGACAACATTTAGTCTTCATTTTTTCTTGCCAGAACAGCTCGGTTCAACACAAGGGCATTCCAACATCAACTGGAATCATTGCCTCGACGCCGATGGTCAATGAGAAGGGCGTTTCCCCAATAGTTGTCTGAGCTGTATTTTGATACACCATAGGATGTGCGGTAATTCTTCTACCCATGTCCACTTGAAGCTCATGAACTTGGTCTTGAGGTGGCCCTTGATGATTTTGTTGATTGCTTCCACTTGACTGTTAGCTTTATGGTGCCAAGGTGAGTTAAAGGCATTCACTGCTCGCACAGACCTCAAAATCTAGCCTTGTCGAACTATCAGCCATTGTTAGTGACAATGGTGTGAGGTATGTCAGATCTACAAATGACGGATTTTCAAATGAAGTCGGTCATCTTCTACTTAGTGATCCGAGCTAAGGGCTCAGCCTCATCCCACTTTGTGAAGTAGTCGACATCGACAATGGAGAACTCGGTTTGTCCATTACTTCTAAGCAAGGACATGATGGTGTTGACCCCCCACTAAGTGAAGGGCCAAGGACTGGTCATCAAGGTCACCTGCTCTGATGGTTGTCATGGCATTGCCGTGAACTGTTGGCTCATGTCGCATCTTCTCGTGAATTTATTAGCATCCTCATACATGGTGGGCCACTAGTACCCTTGTTGGACTACTTTGTGCGCCAATGTTCTCCCTCATGAGTGATTTCCATAAACTCCTTCATGGATTTCTCTCATGACGTATTTGGCTTCTTCTGGTCGTAGGCACCTCCAGTAGGGTAATGACAACCCTTTATTGTATAGGACGTCTCCCAGTATGGAATTTCAAGTAAACCGATACCTGATTTTCATGCTTCAAGCTTGTCCTCCGCCAGCTCATCCTATTGCAGGTAACGAATGATCAGGTCTATCCAGCTTCACCCGTTACTGACTAGGAGGGCATCCTACATCTCGGGCTGACTGATGCTCGATTTAGGAAAGAACTTTATCAGAACAGTTTTGGGGAGGTCGATATCGATGGTCGAGGCCTACCTGGCACGGGAATCTGCATTTGCATTCTTGGATCCCGAGACTTGTACGATCTCATATCTTTTAAATTTCTTAAGCAATTTGCAAAGTCCGCTACTTAGGTAGGCAATCATCTTCTCACCTTTGGCTTGGTATTTGGTGGTAACTTGGTTGACCACTGCCTGCGAGTCACTATAGATTTTTAAGCTTGTGCTCCCATTGTCTTAGATAGTCATAGGTCTGCGAAGAGTGCGTCGTACTCAGCCTCATTGTTAGAAGCTTGGAAGTTGAAGCGCAGCACATACTCAATTTTAATCTAGTCAGGGGAGTCAAAATTAACCCTGTCATGCTCCCTTGCACATTTGAGGATCCATCTACATAGAGGGTCCATGTCAGCAATGTTGGACTTTGTTCTTTCCCCTCATATGTGAGGAGGAATACTCGGAGAGTGGGTAACTCTATAATGAAGTCTGCAATAGCCTGTCCTTTGATGGTCGTCTGAGGTTGATATCTTATATTAAACTCACCAAGCTCGATCGCCCACTTGGAAAGATGACCTGAAGCTTCTAAGTTCTATTACACTTGTTGAAGGGATTGATTGGTCGGAACGACGATGGTGTGGGCTTGGAAGTAGGGCCTGAGACGTCGAGATGGCATGATCAGGGCTAGGGCCAACTTTTTGATATTGGGGCAACACATCTCAGCACCAACCATTGCTATGCTTACGTAATAAAAAGGTCGCTGAGCACCCCCATATTCCCTCGAGCTAATTATTGTTGGTGAGACATCCAAGTATAACACCAGCTCCTCCCCTTATACAAGTTTCGAGAGCAAGGTGGAGACCCTAGGTAGGCTTTGAGCTGCTAGAATGTCTGCTCGCACTCCTCTATCCAAGTCTAATTCTTACGTCCCTCCAGCTGCTTGAGTAAGGGTATGCACTTATTTATGCCTCTAGAGATGAGCTTGTTCAGTGTTGTCAATCTGCCTGTGAGGCGTTGAATTTCCTTTGTTAAGTTAGGCGAGCTCATCCCTATAAGAGCTCGAATCTTTTCGGGGTTTACCTTAATCCCTCTTTAGTGGACCATGAAACCCAAAAACTTCCCCAAGCTAATGATAAATACACACTTTCTTGGGTTGAGCTTCATCTTGTACCTCCTTAGGATAGTGAACGTCTCTCTCAGGTCGATTGTGTGGTCTGTGGCCTCGGTGCTTTTGACGTGCATGTCATCAACATATACCTCCATAGTCTTTTTGATCTGCTTCGCAAACATCTTGTTCACCAATCTCTAGTATGTTGCTTCGGCATTCTTCGGGCCAAACGACATGACTTAATAGAAGTATAGACCTATGCATGTGATGAAAGAAATCTTCTGCTTGTCATGCTTGTGCATGCTGATCTGGTTGTACCCTGACTATGCATCCATGAAACTAAGAAGTGTTTATCAAGCAGTAGAGTTCACTAACTGGTCGACCTTGGTAGCGAAAAACTGTCCTTGGGGCAAGCTTTGTTCAAGTCGGTGTAGTTGACATGGACCTGTCATTTCCCATTGGTCTTATTCACCAACACTACATTAGCAAGTCAATCGGGGTAGTGGACCCCTTCAACGAAACTGGCCTAAAGAAGTTTGTTGACTTCCTCATTGATTGTGGCATACCTTTCCACATCGAAAGCTCGTCTCTCTCAGAAGGTATGTCATCTTAGGTTGGAGTTAGGAACCGAGCAGTGACCCAATTTGAATTGTCCTTGCTAGATTTTTTTGAGGAAAGCTATACTGGGACCAGATCTTCCATGGTCAATTCTCCTCATTACCCGTTGTTGTCGTGCTCTTCCTCGGAGAGTTGTTAAATACCATTTTTAGGATTTATGTTGGTCACTCCGGACTCTACTGACCCTGTCCTCGGTCAGAAACTTCATGGTCAAGTGATGGATAGAGACTACAACCCACATGGTGTCTAAGGATGGTCTGCCCAAGATTCATTGAACACCAAAGGGCAATCCACCAAGAGTAAGTCTACCTAGGTGGTGACCTAATTGGAGCCCTCTCCTACTGTGATTATTAGTAGGATGCTCCCTTCCAAGGTCATGCTCTCCTGTAAAACATAGCAGAGGAATTCGCACAGGCCGTAATCTCGACCTCCTTATCCCCATCTTGTCAAGGGCAGTTGCATAAAGGATATCTATTGAGCTCCCTGTGTCGACCAGCATTCGATGTACTTTGTATTGGGCCATAGTCATGGTGACCACCAACGCGTCGTCATGGGGGTGTTGGATCCCCCTTGCATCTTCCTCAATGAAGGCAATCGTAGATGATTCTATCATGGGCTCCTTCCTAGGATGGCTGACGAGGTTCACCTGATGGACCTCGTCGGTACGCTTTGCACTCTGAACATGAGCTCGGCTTGCTCAATTCAAATCTCCTCCATAAACGGGTCTATTAAAAAGGTTCGGATTTCCCCTACCAGCTCGTTATCATTGTGCTCCTCTGGCTATTTTTTTGAGGAGTTGATCAGCCTTCCCTACGCCTCATTCCCTCACGTATCACTTCTAACACCCACTTGTGTTAATTTTACATGGTTTAAATGATGGTAGTGAGTCGTCTTCCTCACATGTGGCTCTAATGCATATCCATCCACTCCATCCAAAATATGATTCCTACCATCCATGATGCTGAATGACAGTCGTAAAGCAATGCTAACTATTCATTAATGGTTATAAAATGGATTTTCAACCGTAAAGCAGTCAATGCTCCAATTTCAAAAGGAAAATTCTGGTAGTTAATTAATACCATCTTCTCACGCAAATTTTCAATTATACCCCATCTATAGTGTTGAACAACTACACTTGCACCCGTTAAATGCCAACAACACCACTATAAAAGGAAATATTCAAAACAAAAACTTAAATGGCCAAACCAAAAGCAAAACTTAAAGAAAAAAGGCAAATGGATTTACGTGGAATGACAATATGCATATTATTCAATGGAACAACAATACAAAGCTTTCTTCTTCGTTAAAATATAATAAAAAATCAGAAATATAAAGCTCACGTCTCACTCCTACTCTTTTACTACATATGAAATCTCTTACCCAAAAATCCCAAAAAAAGATATATTATTTCTACCTGCAATGTCCCTTGTATATATAGACTACATACAAGAGAGCAAAGTTCAAAACCTCTAAAAATTAAACTTCACCGCTAATGGGGCACAAGGAAGATGAATGGTGGTACATGTGGCACAGTAGGTTGTACATGTGGAGCGTAAGAGAAGATAGATGGTGACATATGTGGCACAGTACATTGGGGGCTCTTTATAGATGGTGGGCACAAGATGAGAATGATGGTGGCACATGTGGCATAGTAGCATCGTGCGGGGCACCACTAAAGATCGACAATGTCTTATTTGACACATGTGTCACATGTGAGGTGATTGAACATGGATAGGGGTACACTTGGGCTTTAACTCTTGAGAAGTTCATTTTTCTTCCAACACAGGAAAATGCAGTTTTTAAAGGCAACAAAGATAAAAAGTGAAAAATGGTGTTCCTCATAATTTCTTATAATAAAAAAATAAAAAAAAAAAATAAAAAAAATAAAAAAAAACTCAACAAACAACATAAAGTGAGTTTCATAGGAACATTATTTCCTTTCCCATGATTTCCATGATTCTAAACAGCCCTGTAGGGATTTTTATGGCAAAATTCTCAAGAATCTTTATTTTACCAAATACTTATGGAAATCACGTGGAGGTGCTTTTTTATGGTTGAAATTATAAAAATATCCTCATTTATTTTTTCTTTAAAAAGTAGTGAAGACCAAGACTTGTGGGGCCTATATATGTGGTATGTGTATAACATCCAACCCGTTAAACATATGCACCACACCATGGTCATAACATGAATAAAACATAAGGTCAATCAGATCATGAGATGGCCTACACTTGAATTGTGATATCCTGGATGGTGTACATTATTTTTTATGGATTGACCCACCTTACAATTAGATCCACCATATTTTTGGTCTGTTTAATAATATTGTTGGTGTACATCTGTTGGATGGGTTGGATGTTGGACACACCACGTGGGCCCCACAGCTTTCAATTTTCCAATTTGTTATAAATAAAAGAAAATTTTACAAAGAACTACCTAATTAATATGGAATTAACATTCCCATAGCTTTTTAAACAAATGTTTTCAAACATCTACCTCGTTAATCAGTATTATTGTCATCCCACTAACTTACGTTACAAATTTTTTTAATGGTCGATTGGGTGTGCGTGCAAAAAAATGGGTTGCCTGCTTGGGTGGGCCCCACCATGATTTTTATGTAAAATCCATCTTAACCACCAAGGTGTCACCTTATGTTAGTTCAAGGGTCCAAAATTAACCCCCATCCGTGATTCAAGTGGACTACATGATTAGAAACAATGTACAAGGCAATGATCACTTTTCAAACTATTTCTCTTGGTATGGCCCAACTAAATCAAAGATAGTCCCCAATTTTAGGCCCAAGCTTAAATTTTTTGTGGCATCTGATGGTTGGGGTGGATTTCTTTTGATCATTACAGTGGGCCCGGTAAAAAATAAGGGTAGGCGTATCTCTTCCAACTGTTTTCTTTGGTGTGGCCCACCTAAATCACGAGTCATCCTAATGTTTTAGATTTATGCACAGTGAATATTAAGGGAAAAAAACTTGCATGGGACTCCACTCTTGATTTTAATGGGGTCCACCATGATGTCTCCGTAGGATCCACTTTGACCATTAGATATTTACTAACATATGAGAACTATAGGCGAAAAAAAGAAAGTCTGATTTGTGATTTTGGTGGGCCACACCAAGGAAAACAGTTGAGAAATGGATGCACACTTTTGATTTTTAGGGGGCCCGCCATAACAATTATATGAAATCCACTCTAATCAGATGTCACACAAACATTTAAGCCCGCCCCCAAAAACTCATATCCGTCAGTGATTCATGCAGGATGCAATAACGAAGACAGTTTGGCTGGGCCTACCTGAGCCACCCACCCATTTACTCTTTCCTGTAGCTGTACTCGAGGTAGTAGAATGACAATTATAACATTAATAAGATAAGGCATGATAACCTAAATCCTATATATTTCCAAGGAATTTTCCCATAAAAATCCTTTTATTAAATGCCCGACAATCATTTGATGCCCCGGACGCGGATTTGATATTGACAGGTTGAGCAGCGAGTCGGCTACTGAAGTGACGTCATTAATTTCCATGGGCTCACTATGATGTATGTGTTATATCCATGCCTTCCATATATTTTGAGACATCATTTTAAGTCATGAAACAAAGAATGAGGCAGTTAAAAATTTGTAGTGGATCCCACCACAGAAATCATTGCGGAGAGCGATTCCCACCGATGAAACTATCCTGAGGCTCACTATAATGTTTATTTGAAATCCAACCAGTTTAAAAGTTTAAAAAGACATGAAATAACAGAAAACACGAATATCAGCTCTTGATCTAAAACTTCTGTGGCCTTTAGAAGTTTTTAATGGTGGGCATCATTGTTCCCACTGTTTTCTGTGCTCCGGGTCCACAGGAGTTTTGGATTTAACTCATTCTCTGGATATTACCCTAAAATGATCTCTCCGAATATACGGAAGGTGTGGATAAAAAAACATACATTATGATGGGGCCCATGGAACTTGGTGATGTCACTTCGGTAGCGAGTCTTGCTACTTAACCTGTCAGTAGCTAATCCGCGCCCACGGTGGACTACGGAATCGGACTGGCTACTCGCCGTGCGACCCGCCAATGGCTAGTGGTCGGTGCTACGTGGCTCCACCATGATGTATGTGCTTCATCCATGCCGTCTATCTATTTTTCTAGATCATTTTATAGAATGAAACCAAAAACAAGATATATCCCAATCTCGAGTGGACCACATTACAGGAAACAGTGTTGAATGAACGTTGACCATTAAAAACTTCTTGGGGCCATAAAAGTTTTGAATCAAGCTGATTTTTGGTTTATACCTTCATCTAGGCATGTATGACCTAATCAATTGAATGGATATCAAATAAATAGGACAGTGTGGCCTAAGGAGGATTTTAATGATGGATATCCAATCACTATTGTTTTCTTGTGGTGCGGTTCACCTATTATTTATAACCCTCTCATTTTTTGGATCAAGTGTTAAAATTAACTGTGAGGTCCACCATGATTTATATATTTTATTGGCTCCATCTATACATTTTATAAGATAATTTTAGACAAAAAAAATGAAGCATATAAAATATTCAAATGGACCACACCATAGGAAACGTCTACCGTTGAAAAATTACTGGGCCACATAAGTTTTGGATCAAGTTTATATGTGTGTTTTACCTTCTTTATGATCTTATGAATAGGTTGGATGACAAATAAACATCACTGTGGGACCTAGCAAACTTTCAACGGTGGAAATCATTATCCCCACGGTTTTATGATCCACTTGATCTTTGGATATGCTTCAATTTTGGGCTCAACTCCTTAAATTAGATATAAAAATGGATGGACAGCATGGATATACCACATACATTCAACGTGGGCTCAACCGAGTTTACTTGGTATGATCAGAGTGCACCGAGTAACTCAGTAGGCAATCCAATTTCACCCATCTCTAGCCAAGTACGGGCAGTTCTATAGGCGGGCACGCCATGATGTATCTCTTATCCACTCCTCCGTCCTTCCCTTCTCTCCGTACGTACACAAAAATTAGACAGAACTAAAGCTCAAGTTGACCACACCAAATAATAAACTTGGGTTGCATTAAATGCAATAGTATCATTGTTGTCGTCCAGTTGAGCGTTGTATCTGCCTATTAAATGAGATGAGAGAAGGGATATACATCACGGTGGGCCCGCCCAAATAACTGCTATTGGTGCTTAACTACAGTCGGGTTAATTAGGACGCAATCCGGTCTGGTGGCAGATGGTCGATCGGCTTCAAATTGGCTGCAATAAATAAATACGTCAGCATGCAAAATCAGAAGTCTGATCAGTACCACTTTATTCATTTTATATTCTTTCTATTTAGATCATCGGATTTTCTAGATCCAATGTTCATTTGATGTCCGCCAACCACATTGTCAGATAATCAATCCAATACCTGTTTGGCACATTCGTTAGGCTTATTTGTGTATAGGAGTTTATTTATTAGATATGACATTCTGCTCTCCAACCGCACCCGGGCTTAGTTCCCTTTTTTTTTTCACTCACGCAGGATATTCAAATTGCTTATTGAGAGAGTTCAGTCATTTCTTATCTCAAAAATCATTCGTGTTTAGTAATAATGTAGGCCCCACCAATATAAAGAAATGAAGGGTCATAAGAAATTGATTAAAGGGTGTGTTTGGTTCAACTTCAGCATAGTTATGTTTGAAAGCACTTCTATTCTGTCGAACCTCTAAAGAACTAGTGCTGGCATCGGTCTGGATTGGATCCGATTGGGTATACCCAATCCGGTCCAAAATCTCTATAGTATAATCCGAACTCGGACCGATCTAGGACCGAGTCCGAGTCACCTGACTCGGACCGATCCGATACATGGTTGGCCTGACCCGAACCGAGTCCGGCTCAGTTAGGGAAACTAAGTCGGATCGGATTTGATACGATTCGGATCGTTTAAATTTAATTCAACTATTTCATGTGGTGTGGTCCACTTCAACCTTCAATATACCACATTTTTATGATCAACGCCTAAAATGATAAGTCAAAATAAATGAACGGCTTAGATAAAACATATACAGCAAGGTGGGCCCACATAACTCTAAAAAAATTGTATCAGTGCCTTCTCATATGTATTACCATGCGTACGTGCTTGCAGTGCCTTAACTTTTCACGTCATTCGTCACTGGCTGTACAGAAGCACGTCACTTGCTGATGATGGAGTATGTGTTATACCCAAACCGTCCATCCATTTGGCAAGCTCATCTTAAGGCTTGAGACAAGAAAATAAGATATATCTAACTATCGTGGGGACCACACGAATTGTTTAACGGTGAAAATCATTCTCTACTACTATTTGTGGTGTGGTCCAGATGATCTTTGGATATTATTTATTTTTTGGATAATGCTCTACAATGATGTCTAAAAATATATGAACGGTGTTGATATAATAAATACATCACGGTGGGCCATGCAACTTTGATATCCTTTAAATTGTTCGTACAACTCAGGGCTCGAGGAGCGTCAGTGCTCGTCTTCTCACAATACACACTTATATATAGCTGGAGACGGGACGGGAGTGGATGTCAGATATACATCATGTGGGCGTACGAAGAGGGGAACAGACTGGCTTCTCTCCCTGACATAGTTGGTGCTGGGTAGGCCCCACCACGATGTATGTGTTTCATCCATGTCGTCCATATATTTTTACAGATCATTTTACGATATGAGTTTAAAAATGAGGTATATCCAATTCTCAAGTGGACAGGAAACAGTGTTGAATGAGAGCCGACCATTAAAAACATGTTGAGGGCCATAAAAGTTTTGGATCAAGGCGATCTTTGTTTTTTCTCTTCATCTAGGACTGTATGACCTAATCAACGGATTGGATGTCAAATAAACAGTATAGTAGGCCTTAGGAGGATTTTAATGGTGGATATCCAACCGCTATTGTTTTCATGTGGTGTGGTCCACCTGAGATCTATATTCCTCTCATTTTTGGTACCAAGCCATAACTTAAACTTTAAAAATGAATGAACGGAATGAATGAAACACATACTTCCGGATTGGGTCGGATCGGTCTGGGTAGGCATGGATCCGAATTCGACCTGAAAGGATTTCTGATCTAGCCTAACCAACTCGATTTACACCGATCCAGGCCGTTGGATCAGTTTGGATCAAGTCGGATCGGATCGGAGCAGGTCAGATCCACCAGATCGGGTCGGGATTGCCCAACTCTATAAAGAACATCATCCTAAGTAAATAATGTTTGACTAGCTTTTGAAAATAGCTTTTAATTGTGCATAATTACAACTTTTCCACTAAGATGAGTTAACTTGATGGATATGATATTTTATCCATCCGAGAGCGTTAAGAGATCTAGACCCTAATTTTAGGATAAATGTGGGTCTTGATTTTTTATGTCGTGATTAGTTTGACTAGTCTAATGTTGAAAATCAATGGTCTGATTAGACTGACATCGAGGCATAAAGGTGAGAATTATGCTTGTACTAAATTTTGGCGAACCGTATCAACGATGCAAAGTAAGCCATGTGTCACATAAGATATTTGGAGAGCATGTGTAAAAGATACAAAAGATAGTTCACCTTTGCGGATTTGCCTTGATGTTTAAGATATCTCGGAATAAGATCAAGTAATTGTCAAGACTACATAAGCGTGTAACCGCTCTTTTCTAGCTAGTTACATGCGAAGGTGTCACGTCGACAAGCGATTGTTCTCGTATCTCTCCAAAGGAAGTTATAAATAATAGAAGCCGATATAAAGAAAATATATAAACTCATCAATCTAAAAAATAACTCAATCTAGTGCAATGTTATGTATCTTATGTTAGATTTTTCACTACTCATCTGCGGGGGACCTTTAGGGTAGAATTAGTTTCAGTCTGTCCCTGCGCATACACTGGACCGACCATTAAATATATATTGTAGTTGTAATTCCCTTCCGTCTGCGCCTACAAGCCAGATTTGAAGGAAGAATCCAACTTACAGATCAGTCATATAAGCTCATACGTTGGGTCGACTGTAGTCATAATTTTCGGTCTTGTCATGATCTTGCTGTCACACCCTAGACTCGGTAACCAGACTCACAAGGAACTCGATGGCCGGTTCTGGCCGCAACAGCCTCCGTAATACCCCATTCTCAGCTCCTGAGGCAGGTTCTGATCCTGGGATCCTACAAGGAGGATTTTCATAACAGTATAATCATTACCAATACGAGCATACCCAAGATCACAGCAAGTACATCTGGAAGTAACAAAGGATACACATCACAAAATCCACTAAGAATTTGAACTTTTACAAGCTTACATCAGGTCCAAAAGGACATACATAAGATAATAGAAGAAAGAAAGGAAGTCTGCAACACTGGGTCCTCAAGCTCAGCTCTAATCCAAACTCTGCCACTGCGACGCCTGCCTAGGATCTCCTGCACGCATCAATCGTGCATAAGCTTATAAAAAGCTTAGAGGGTGGTGTAAGTGTGTGATAATAGTGCTTAGAAGAAGATAGAGAATGCAGAAGGGAGTCATGATTAATACCAATACCACTAGCCTTACCAAGGCTATCATGAAGGCAAGAAACTATACCAAGGCAATACGATAATGCAAGAAGCCATACCAAGGCTATATAATGCAATGAGTACTGTAATACAATGAGTACTATAATGCAATATGAGTACTGTAATGTGATGAGTACTATAATGCAATGAATACTGTAATGCAATAAGTACTGTAATGCATTATGAGGCTTACACAGCCGATGCAAATGCAATGCGAAGTAATGTCAGTGCTCATATCCAATCCACATATCAAGTACATTTCCATCATAAGGAAATCACCGGGGTCCATTACACTGCTGGATGACTGCCGCTCTACAGACCTCGCACAGTCAAACGAGCGTAAAAGACCTCACCACCCTGCCTACTGATAGCCAATCACCAGCAAGGCCCGAAGGTAGCGGACCCATTCACGAGCTGGTCAGACTCAGCCTAGTAATACCCCCTTACATCAGGCGAGTAAGGCCACACCCCTATCTAACCGACTACATGACAGTGGGAGTCTCGACCTAACGGTATAAGGCTCTCGTGCGCTCATATATTTCACCTGGTCACGAGTTGGAGCAGATCCTTGGTACCATGGAAGTTTTGAGAATTTTACCCATGGGCATCTTATGCACCCGGTATGCTTAAGTAACATTTCCGGTGTCCAAACATGGCCATTCACGATGTATTTGTGGAGGTTACAACCCTGATGAAGTAAGGGCAAAAATACTCATATGTTATGTAATACCAGATGCATGAATCACACAATCAACCATGCATCAATTTCAAGCATCCAACGTGCTCAAGAGGGAATACTATGTCCCTCGAAGAAGGTAACATGCAATGCCCAATGGCATAATATGACCATACACACACAGTGGTTCAGTGTCAACCAAGCATACAATGATGTACATGGGTCATGAAAAGGAATTTTATCATTCTATATGGCGATATACAATGTAGTACACTCCTCCTATCTAAGAAGGGACTAAAACTAGATATTTAGACAATATCCATAAGGAATTCTACCTCTAGTGAGGGTCCATTTACCTGAGGTAGCCCACGAGACTAAGCATACAATTGCGTGTCTAAGTAACACAGAAGTGAGTCTAGCAAGAGTTTAAAATGAGCATTTAATCATATTTAGATACAATCGGGCCTAGAGGGGTCAATAATGGGGACATTTAACCACCATTCCCCAAGAGGCATCTCAACCACGAACTATATGGATACAAGGCCCAAGGCCTACATTCAAGATAAGAACACAGGTAACCACATACATATATCCCTCATAATAGGCCATAAGAAAAGGATATAATATCACCTTTAACAACATGGGCCCCAAGAGGGAAATTAAGGCCCAAGGCTCAATTCTCAATGGTCATAGAATCCATGCATTAAGTTGGACTTGGTGGGCAGCCCGCGTACACAATATACGGCCCAAAAAAACATAACAAGTTTAAGTTTGGATGAAAAGGGCCCCGCTACAACAGCCCAATAACTAGCAATTTAAGGGAGCAACTAAGGGCCTAATACTATCCTTATCTTAACCCACAAGTCCATCAAAATGGTGGAAGTCGGCCCAATATATGGTTGGGCCAAGCTAGGACATCCCAACCCACTCTGGGCTCATGGGATGCCCTAAAAATCTGATCTAAGATGGGGTCCTCATGTGATCACTAAAGGTGACCTAAAAGAACGCACTAATTAAGCCCAAAGATTATAAGAAAACATAAGCATGCAACACACACACAAGTTCTCAATATGGTGGGTCCCGTATCCAATAAAGTTTCAACTATAACGATACATTTAAGGCCCTTTGATAAAGTTTTGGCCCGTTTAACTTCCTGGGTCTGCTAAGGTCCAGAAATTACTTAACTATGTGGGAATAATCTCATGAAGGCCAACTATACTCACTGGGGGACCCCACCAGATGGAGAGTGTGTATATATCATGAAAAGATCAAGTGGGCTTGTTACTGGGCTGTGAGTCCAGCGGCAACCCAAGGCAGAGAGTGCTTCCATGATCAGGCGATCCAAAGCTTGGACGGCCTGGACCACACGCGTTAAGGTAGGCTCCACATAAATTCACATTGAACCTTAAACAAATGGCTTAGGGTCTATGGTAGGCCTTTAACCATCCATAGAAGAACCCATGGGCCTACCTTAGGACCACCCAGGAGGACATCCAACCTCAACTAGTTTCCAAGAGGTAGCCCGCCACTACTCGAGCATGAAATAAGGCCCAAGGCCTAAGCAATCCATGGCCTAGTGGGCCATACACTAAGCCCAATACTTAGGTAGTATGGTGGGCCCTTAAGCAAGGTTTGGGCCCAACCATAAAGGTCATAAATTCATATATTGTGGTGGGCTTCATGGGCAGCTCAGTAATTCATTTATATGGGCAAGTTTCACATTTAACACAAGTGAGTTGGGCCTCACTTTTGGCCCAACTACAGGGTCAGTTTAGTGGGCAGTCAAGGGCCCAACCTCTTATGTATTATTGCCCCTAAGTCCATCGCAATAGATAGAAAAGTATAGGCACAAGATCAATGGGCCTATCCAAAAGAACTAAGTCCACAAGGCCTACTTGCTAACACAAACATGCATATAATATATCACATAATGGGCCCAAAAGAAATGGCCCAAACAAAAGCCATCCAATTCATACATTATGGTGGACTTGAAGGCAGCCCGTAAGCCCAAGAATACACATGGGCAAGGCCTATATTGACAATGTGGGCCTTGCCACACCAGCCCAAAATTTAGCAAGGTCCTCTACAATATACATTTATGTGGGCCTTGCAAGTCAGTCCACAATTAAGCATTTTATGAGGGCATCAAGGGTAATAAATGCACATGATCAGTTTGTAGACGGCCCATTGGGCCCATGAATCAATAAGGTTAGCCCTTGCACAATCTTGGGCTCAAGGGATAGGTTTCCAGCCCATTGGGCCTATAAAGCTATCAAAAATTCTGATTAAAGCTAGCCCACAAACCACCACAAAGGTGGGCCTCAAGGGGCACTAATTAAGCCCAAAATGTCTAAGGAAGGAGGGCAAAGGGTGTGTGCAATACTCCCTTAAATATGGTGGGCCGCCACGGCTCCAAAAGATCAACTATGCACAAATTTGGGCCCCTTGCTGGAATTCCAGCCCACCCACTTCCTGGGCCTGCTGGAGTCCAGAAATTTATCTAATTTAAATGGGTTACTGACCCATGGTGACCCACATATATCACAGTAGGTCCCACCAGATAAGGAGGATATACGATACTTACTTCAAGTGGGTCATGCCGTTATAATGCAAGCCCAACAGCCCAAGGTAAGGGCATCCCATGGTAGGTTGTCCTACGGGCCTGGATATTTGACCCAAAACTGATCCAAATTACAGGCTACAACACGATCAATAAAGAGGCCTGATGACTCTGAAAATTTGCAGGGTAGTCCTTCCATAGGTGGTCCACAACTCTACAAAATTTCAGAATTTTTGGACACCTAGAAATATTTTAATTAATTTAAATAAAACGGTCTGTCCAGAAAATCGGACTGACCTGGACGTCCCAACGTGGTGGACCAGTCCAGACCTTGCCACGGTGTGGACAGGGGTTCATTAGATCTGAAATTTGGTAGGTAGGTCCTACCATGAGTGGACTATAACCGTACAAAATTTTAGAATTTTTGGACATCTATAAATATTTTAATTCATTTAAATAAATCAATCTATCATGAAAATTGGACTGATCTGGACACCATATTGTAATGGGCCGGTCCAGCCACCACCATGGTGTGTACAGGTATCCTTTGGCTCCAAAATTTTGTAGGTGAGTCCTAACATGAGTGATAAACCTCTATATAAATTTTTATAATTTTTAGACACCCAAAAGTATTTTAATAAATTTCGAAATTCCAACCTATCCAAGGTAGAATGTTGCTGGAACAGTGCAGAAAATCCAGACTGTCTACCTCACTTGGGCCACACCTTTGGGACCCCAATGAAGGTCAGATGAGGCTGAAATTTGGGGGACATCAAGATGAGATTCCCACCTTTTAGAAAAGTATATTTGATGGGTACAAAAGGTCCCCAATCAGTCCCAAATTCATGCCCAAAGTCTAACAAAAATCTGTCCAGAAATTTCTGGACAGCAATACATGCATGAAATAAAATAAATGTATGGGCCTATTAAGAAAGGGATTGGCCCATAAATTGGGTGCCATGGCCCACCCTAGTGGGCCCCACAATTTTCTAGAACAAACCCCCAAATTCCCACCCTTGCAAGAACATTTAAGGTGGAAAAAAAGGGGCATCTAAACCATGGTGTAAGTTGAGTATAGATGTTCCTTCCTTACTAGGCTTTTCTGGGCAATCCAGGCCCACTAAGTGGACCACACATAATATCATCAGATTATGAAAGAATGAAAGAGAAGGAAGAACATTTATCCATCAGGGGAGGGCTCCGCCTCTATTAAGTCGTCCCCACACAATCACAACCACAAATAACAATTAAACACATTATACAATATAGATCTTATGATGCATGGCCTAGATCTTTGAGATAAATGGTCGGGATGCCATCCCAACCACATACAAGGGTCTAGATGACCCATCATACCTAGAAAAATAGGGGAAATCCACATGCAAGGGATCCATCAAGGGAAGAATCTCATGCATGGACATGCATGTACAATGTGGGCCTATGGCCACATCTAGATGGTTGTGTAGGATCTCCACCATTGATTGGTGGGTCTTACACATCCAAAATGAGAAGGAGGGAAGGATCTACATTAAGAAGAAGAGATCTACATGATATGGAAAGCACCCACCTTGATCCTTACAAAAATCTAGGTCTCCTTGCTCCTCTAGCTCCAAGGAAGGGAAATCAATGGATGAGATGATCTTGAAATGGATGGATTTAGAGAGATTAGGGAAAGAAGGGGCTGGAGAAAATAGGGAATTTGCTGGCCATGGAAAGAATGAGGAGGGAGAGAGATAAGGAGATAGAGAGAGAGAGAGAAATCATTTGTTTGTAAGAAAAGAAATAATTACCTATAGGAGGAGAAAACGAAGTTGTAGGGTAGAGTAGGGTTTTGGGTGGTGTGTGTGGGGTGGGTAGTGTTAGCTATGGAATTTTAGTGGTGTGTATAGTGTTGCATGGGAACTTGTGCTAAGAGGAGTGGGGTCCACATGCATGACACCTAAGTGGGCCACATGATTAAGGGTCATACAATGAAATGTACACAACTTTTGATCTACATATCGGATGAACGCACAGGATGCGGTGTTGGAACCGCGGCGACGATGCGGTCGCAATGGCATAGGTCTCAGGTCAATCCAAGTTGGTTTTACATGACTGAACTCAAGGATGACACAAACACTAACCGATGGTCGCGGGTCACCGAAATTTGACTGGTAGGACTGCGAGACCAAGATGAACGAGATGCATACTCACACATGCACATGCACACATGCGGACTCGGGTCGGGTCTCACACTTGCTTATCAACACGCTACTCCAGGAAGTGAAATTGTGTGATTATCTAACACGATACCATGATGCGGATGTTTTAGGAAGCTTAAAAGTAGATGGGGTGAATAGTTGCTTTTAAAATTATTTACCAATTTATGCAATTTAAGTCACAATGCTAAATGGGTCTAAGATCATACATTAGATGTGTAAAGTAGTCTATGATATGAGATAAGAATATTAAGTGTGTGTGTGTGTGTGTGGACGCCCGCACTAAACTAAACACCTAACATAGAATCTATCCATACATCCATATAAAATAAACAAATCAAACAATAAGCATAAATAGAATTGCATACACACCAACAATCGCAAATACAATGTGTATAGTGGTTCGGCTAAATCTCTACTCCACTCCTAGATGACAAACTCAAACTCAAGTTTTTCATATTTCACTATCTCAATAATTTTCTATAAGTTCATCATTAACCTTTACAAACCTACACTAGGATCCATGTACACACCCGCCGGTGGCTCACATAGAGACTCCCACATTGTTTTCTACAGGCTCACTAGTAACCTTTACGTATATATCCATTGGTGGCTCACACAGAGACTAACATAAGATTTTATTTTATTTTATAGGCTCACCAGTAACCTTTACGTAAACACCCGCCAATGGCTTACACGGAGACTTAGTCGAGTTTGGGTTTTAAACTCTATACTCAAATTACACAAGAATTCATTATAAAATGAACTTTAAAATACACTCTTACTAGTTTGGATTAGCCCCTTCGATAGCGATTATTGTGAGATACTTGATTAATCTTGATGCGGCTTCTCTTTAACTTGCCTGATCTTGAAGTCGATCTTCTTCAACTCCAACAATCGACTACCACGCAATGATCTTCCTATAAGGACGTCAAAGTGATGAGAGAGTGGGATGGTGGTCGAATCTCCTACAACTAATAAGATAGTTGGTTCCAAATGGGGATTCACCTGGATGAGCATTCTAAAGTTGTTAGACTAAGGGCATTCTAAAGCTATTAGACTAAGGATTTACCTATGGAATCAAAGTTTAGCCTCTATAGAATAAAAGGGAATATGTTTATCTTCAAGGTGAGCTTCGAATGCTTATGTAGAGTGATGAATCGTAAGAAATATGACATGAACACCCTGAATTAGAGCCTAAATGATAAACAAAAGAATTATGTGCTTAGGGCTTTTAAGATCATAAAAAATCCATCACAATTGCAAAGATCCAGATGCCCATTTTATAAGAAAAATACTTCAATGGATCTATAACAACTAATAGTTAGTTGGACCTAAGTATTTTCAATTCGACCATAAATAGTGGGGATGAGTCCAACAGGTTGCTGGACAAAAATCGACACTTTCGGTCAAAATGAATGGATAATTTGGTCAGAACAGATGGATAATTCAATCAAACCAAGTCGAGCCAAAGGTTTAACTAGGTTTGACTAAAAATGCTCTAAATCTTTGATTTTCTTGCTGGAGGGTTTCGTTCACTTTCGATCGGACCGAAAATGGTTCAGGTTGAACCGAAAATACCTAGAATACATCTCCTAGACTAATGAGCTTGTACATTTTTTGTTCTAAGGCTATGATGATCTAAAGAGGAGTTTTCCTGTAAAAGTGTTATCATCTTCCAATAGAGCTCAACTGACTCAAGACACATAGACACTTGTTATTAACAAATCATGGTACTTACATGAAGTACTATGCTGCTCTCAATAAGGTTGATCTCCTTTTAATGGTAAGTTACGATCATTTCTACATTCATCCCTTCATTCTATTTTTCATTCGACCATACAACTGTTGCACCTTCGCACGTCATTACTTTCAAAGGTAAAAATATATATAGTTCATTTGAAGGAAGAACCCCGACCTCTGTTAATCACCTGATTCACACACGCTCATATTGTTGGTTGAATAGATGGTTTTGTTTGCCGATTAATCGGCTAAGCACCACTCTATATCTCTATGTTAGGGGTCAATGGTGATCACAGTTTAAATTAGACCCAATTGGTTCTTGCACGCCCACAAAAGCAACACACATATCTCGCATGGACGAAAATCATACCAACAATTTCACCAATATTAAAGTTGATGATTTGATTAGGCCAGAAGAAGAGCTCATCAGTCTGATTGGTCTCATAATGGAGATTGATAGTCCAATTGTGTTAAACTTGAAGCCGAACGGTCTAATTAACTTGGTATTGAAAATCAGTGGCCCAATTGGATTGATGTCAAAGTCGATTGGCCTAAATTAAATGATATTAAAGATGAACGGTTATTAGACTAATATCATAGATGAATATCTGATTAAACCGATAAAAATTAGACTATTTGATTAGTCCCAAATTAAACATTAATGCGCTAATTGGACCGATACTGAAGATAAACAATTTGATTTGGTTAAAAATGGAGATGAATGGTCTTATTGGAATGAAATTCAAAATCAACAAACCAATTAGACGTACGTCAAAGACAAAAGATCTAATTCGAATGATATTGAAGATGAACAATCCAATTGGACCTATATCAAAGATGAATGGTAAAATTAGTCCAAAATGAAAATCAATATTCTAATTGAATTGATATGAATATGAATGATCTAATTGTGCTGAAATTAGAGATGGATGGATCGAGTGAACCAGTACTAAAAACCAATTGTCCAATTGGACCAATGTAAAAGGTAAATGGTTTGATTCCAACAATACTAAAACGAATTATCAAATTAGACCGATATCAAAGATGAACAATTCAATTGGCTTAATATTGATGATCAATGGCCGACTCGGTTGATATTGAACATGAGCGTACAATCAGAAGGTTAATTATAAATAATAGTCCAATAAGAATTTTCATCTTTGTTCTCTATCTAATTAGACTATTTATCAATTGTATTATACAAATATAACCGTTGATCATCATTATCAACCCAAATGGGTCATTGATCTTCAATATCGGCCCAATCATATCATTCATCTCCAATTTTAGACCAACCTAAGTGTTCTTCTTTTATATCAATCCAATATATTATTGATCTTCAATAACCATTTGTAATACCCCGGATTTTTGCCAACTTGGAATTAGACGTCCTTCAGCAATGGGTCAATCCTAACACCTGATTAACTTCTCAAACACTCAATTTAAAGGTCTCAAATTTCTTCTTCAAACCATTTTCCTAAAAACCTCATTTTTCCTTCACAAATCTCAGCTCTCACTATCTTATCCTTCAAACTTGTTTAAGTGCTTTCATGTTAGAAACAAATCTTAAAGTTTAGGTGAATATAACGACTCGAAAAAATTAGGTTATGAAATAACTAACCGAAAGCATTCTATAGGTTACCAAAGCGCTGCATATAAAAGCTTAGCGAATCCATCGACTCCGTTACGATTCTACGACAAAAGGTGCGGACTTTAGGTGTATAGGTTATGGTTTTCAACGCTTTCAATGTCAGATAATGATAGATTCATGATCTGCATGCAATTGCACTTGTACAAAGTCTTTGTCTGTTTTTCTATTTATATGGTGCTTTATAACATGCTTTATAACATGCTTTGTAACATGCTTTATGACATGTTTGTTAACATGCTTGACTTACTTTGTTTATTATGCTTTACTCTACATGCTTTGGAATATGGATTGATTGCTTTTGGGACTATGATTTTAGTCCAGACAATCGGTACCAGACTTGAGATCGTGGTTGAGATTCATTTCGCCACGTAGGATGTGTTTGACGAACCCGAGTCGTACTTCAGTTGGTGACAGTGGTTAGGCCACGCGAAGTGCTTATGCACTTCATGTCGTTCAATTGATTGTGCGCTCGAGCTAGTCAGGCTCGTCAAGTAACCCGATCTGTCTAATGTATGTTCACCATGTTTGGACGCTACTGCTTGAACCTAGGGTACCAAACTTACCAGTGAAATCCCTTTTAACCATGGTACCTCGATCCGCTAAGACTCATGAGCCGGGCATGGTGGTATGGGACACCGTGGTCGAGCTGTCGGCCTACGCCGAGGCCACGTGCCTCCCCGTAGTGTCCATTGAGCAACCAGACACGTGAGCCGATTATGGTGGTATGGGACACTATAATCGAGCTGTTGGCCTACACTGATAAGGTGACGAGCCCTTTGTAGTGACCTCGAGCATACTCTGAGACTGCAGTGAGGCAACGAGCCTTTCCGTAGCAACTAGAGTATAACTAGGCCTGCACTGATAAGGCGACGAGTCCTTTGCAGTGACCTAGAACCGTATCATCGTATGAGTTTACTAGGACTGACGACCCTAGAATGGATCCTTGTTTGGGAAGTGAGATAAGGGAGGTGCCTTAGTTTCCCAATCATGTTGTATGAAAATGACTAATAAAGAACTTGGTAATCATGTTCATGCACCTCATTACGTGTGCGTTTGGCGTTAATGGTCAAGCACTGAGGGAGTGTAGCATGCCACGATCGTAAGGAGTCGCTGAGGGAGCGTAGGCGAGGACATGCATCATACATACATACCATACTTGCATTAATAAGAGTACTTAGGGATGTGTGATTTACTGCTTTATCATTACCGCTTGATTGAATTGATAACATGTTAACCTTTGCTTTATTGTTCCACTGAGTTGATCACTCACTCCCACGATACGGGACGGTATTCCGAACACCCACCAGACTTTGTCTGATTGCAGATGGCGACGCTACTTCTGAGGCGGAGCCGGACTTCTATGACGACGAGAATGCTTTCTCGTATATGCTGTTTTCTGGCGGCTTCGTGAGAGTCGTGCCTTGATTGTCGGGGCTACAGGGATGTTGGCTAGATCACACTACACAACTTAGTATAATTTAAAATTGTACTTGTAATTATTTAACCTAGTAATGTTGTCACACTTTGGAGACTCACCACAGTTTATATAGTTTACATATCTATCACAGTTTTCCGCTCGCAAATTTAACTGTCTCTGGAGTATGATATGCTGTTTTGGCTTAATCTCACTCATGTTCACTCCTCTAATACAGACAACATTCAATCATCATTCATTTTGTTGCATAAGTGATGCGTTGGAACTCGGGAGTTGAGTTTATGCTCGACCCCCGATTTTCAGGGCATTACAAGATGGTATCAAAGCATGATTTGGATTAAACCGGACCTGGGTTATGGTCACACGACGCACTCTGACGCACTCTAACTTAGGAGGGGGCGATGAAACATAGAAACCGACTTAGGATTTTTCAAATTCGCCGAACGGCGAAACTGACTGAAATCGACCGCTGAGATTGGGCTCGTACACACCCATGATCACGCGAAACGATCCCGAATTACTTCTAAACCGTCAGTCGACGGGTTTGAGTCGTTCCCTAGAAACGAATGTCCTTAGGTTGTGGGTCAACCACAACACCTTACACTTCATCTCAAAGCCTAAAACCCCTTTTATCCAATTCCTTCAAATTCTCTCCTTGCACCACTTCATTCTTTAATTTTTTCTAAATCCTTTCATATCAGATATAAATTCTAACATATAAATGATGAAGATTAATACTTAAACAAAAAAAAATTACTATAAATAGTGAATATATGTAGAAATTGGACTTTTGACCATTCAAATTATGGAATCTCGTGAAATAAATGGGTTAGTTAGAGAGATTAGCACCTACCCCAAAATCATATGGTACATATCATATAAACTCATTCCGGTTTGTAAATTGGCCCCGAAAATGCCTTAAATGGAGTCGGGGGCCAAACGGAGCACTTACAGGGAGACCCAGGGTGGGACCCATATTTTTTTTGTGGGGCCTAGGAGAACCCCCTGATATATGGGCCGTCCCTTAAAACCTTTCCAAACTAGTACTTCCTTCACAAACTAGTACTCCCTTAAAACCTTCACAACCTCCCTTTCAATCGCCCATTCCACTGTTTTCTGTTAAAACCCACACCCCTCCATCGTTCATAGCAACACCTACCCTCTACCCTTTCCGTTTTTCCTCATTTGAGCTCCCCCACCCCCTCATTTGAAGCTCAAAACCATATAAGCTCTCAACCCATCCTATTTCTTCATTTCCTTTCTTCAAACCCTATCTTTTGGGGCTTTTACGATCCCTGTTGAGGTTCAAACTTGTGGAGAATCAAAAGTTTCAGCCCCTACGCTAGGATCTTTATGTTTTCATGTTGATGGAATGTGTCGAATGTTTGGCAAGTTAGAGTTGTACGCGATAATTGTGAATTCCTTCCACCCCTCCACCATTACTCCTCTTGGCCTCACCATTTCACACCCATATGAACACAAAATCCATATTTTTTTTTATGTCCGATAACTTTCATAACCTCCGAATGTTAGGACGTTTAGGGCCCGTTCGGCCAATTGCATTAGGTAAGCTTAAGGTGGCTAGAATTGTAAAAGTAACAATAAATGTATGTAAAATGTATGTGTAAGGTATGCTCACTAGATTGGGTGTATCCCATGTTTTCCAATACCATGTTTAGAGTGTATGCAATTAAAAGTAAATTCTGAAATTCCCTTTCCAAGTACACTTAGAAATTCATTATCATGGGATTTGGAAATCCCATCTCACACTTCCAACACAAGACTCATTTTCCAAAGCCTATAAAATTAATCCCCTACCACCCTCCTACCAAACATGTCACTCCAAATCCTGAAGTGGGATTAGCAATGCAGTCCCATTTAAGATAATAGGCCCTAGAGTTTTGGACCTAGAGCGGTGCTCCTAGATTTCGATAGGCCTGACCGTGTAGGAAACTCAACAAATTTATAATGTGAACCTTAGGACCCTCTTCGTTGGAATGAGCATATGTGAAATGCTCGAGCGTCAAGTATAGGCAACTCAGTTCCAATTAGACAACTTTGACCCTAGGTGATAAGACCCTTTCTGTATTAGAAATGATGTGAACTCATCTAGCGTAAGAGCATAGACTTTGGACTACACCTATGGATTTCCACTACTCCTAAATTAAGACTAGACCACCGGTACATTAGAAAATGCCAGAGACCGATAGATGTAGCTAGGTCAAATCAATACACCCCTTTAATCTGGGTGGCGCAGCGAAAGCGTGGTGGACCCTACCCCACTGGCCCAGGATCGAAACTGTGCTCGTTGAATACGAACATTATAGAAGTCCTAACAAGTTCTACTATGAGAAACCGTTTTAGGATGATCTAGTAAGATTTGATTCACCATTTCCTTGGACATAGATAATAACGAGGACTCTCTTAGACTAAAACCTAAAGAGCAACTTTAGAAATAGACAATTTGAGCCTTTCAATGATAGATATTCCCTAAGTTTTTAGAGTGATCGGTCTACGAAGATACTGAAATATAAACTGCGAAGCATTCGCGGCTTGACCCAATTCTCAATCCTGGGTGACTACCAATGGACTCACTGCTTGGCCGAGCAGAAGACCAGGATATACCAGGATTCGGAAGGGATATGATGAGCTTCCTACCCTGGCCCGGTAGATGATCGATGTATCGGGATCGAGCCCACTATTACCATTTCTCCGTGTTGGTCAAATAATGAAAACAACTTTCTTACTCTAAATTGGTGGGAATTATCGTCAAGACTCCAAATAGGTAAAGAAATAAATTGTAGCAACCCATCAGGGTATGAGAAATGGATAAAGAAATAAGTTTTAAGGAGGGTAGACTAAAATGAACCAGCTAGTGCATACCCTACCATGCGTAGAAACTTGGAACCAATAAGTCTTAGGCAAATAAAATAATAGAAATCTTCCCTTATTACCCTCAGCCAATTTCGGGGATGAAATTTTGTTTTAAGGGAGGTAGATTGTAATACCTCAGATTTTTGCCAACTTGGAATTAGACGTCTTTCAGCAATGGGTCAATCCTAACACCTGATTAACTTCTCAAACACTCAATTTAAAGGTCTCAAATTTCTTCTTCAAACCATTTTCCTGAAAATCTCATTTTTCCTTCACAAATCTCATCTCTCACTATCTTATCCTTCAAACTTGTTTAAGTGCTTTCATGTTAGAAACAAATCTTAAAGTTTAGGTGAATATAACGACTCGAAAAAATTAGGTTATGAAATAACTAACCGAAAGCATTCTATAGGTTACCAAACTGCCGCATACGAAAGCTTAGCGAATCCATCGACTCCGTTACGATTCTACGACAAAAGGTGCGGACTTTAGGTGTATAGGTTATGGTTTTCAACGCTTTCAATGTCAGATAATGATAGATTCATGATCTGCATGCAATTGCACTTGTACAAAGTGCTGTCTGTTTTTCTATTTATATGGTGCTTTATAACATGCTTTATAACATGCTTTGTAACATGCTTTATGACATGTTTGTTAACATGCTTGACTTACTTTGTTTATTATGCTTTACTCTACATGCTTTGGAATATGGATTGATTGCTTTTGGGACTATGATTTTAGTCCAGACAATCGGTACCAGACTTGAGATCGTGGTTGAGATTCATTTCGCCACGTAGGATGTGTTTGACGAACCCGAGTCGTACTTCAGTTGGTGACAGTGGTTAGGCCACGCGAAGTGCGTATGCACTTCATGTCGTTCAATTGATTGTGCGCTCGAGCTAGTCAGGCTCGTCAAGTAACCCGATCTGTCTAATGTATGTTCACCATGTTTGGACGTAACTGCTTGAACCTAGGGTACCAAACTTACGGTGAAATTCCTTTTAACCATGGTACCTCGATCCGCTAAGACTCATGAGCCGGGCATGGTGGTATGGGACACCGTGGTCGTTTGTCGCCCTCTGCCACGCCGAGGCCACGTGCCTCCCCATAGTGTCCATTGAGCAACCAGACTCGTGAGCCGATTATGGTGGTATGGGACACTATAATCGAGCTGTCGGCCTACACTGATAAGGTGACGAGCCCTTTGTAGTGACCTCGAGCATACTCTGAGACTGCAGTGAGGCAACGAGCCTTTCCGTAGCAACCAGAGAGTATAACTAGGCCTCGCACCGATAAGGCGACGAGTCCTTTCAGTGACCAGAACCGTATCATCGTATGAGTTTACTAGGGACTGACGACCCTAGAATGGATCCTTGTTTGGGAAGTGAGATAAGGGAGGTACCTTAGTTTCCCAATCCTGTTGTATGAAAATGACTAATAAAGAACTTGGTAATCATGTTCATGCACCGCATTACGTGTGCGTTTGGCGTTGATGGTCAAGCACTGAGGGAGTGTAGCATGCTGCGATCGTAAGAAGGAGTCACTGAGGGAGCGTAGGCGAGGACATGCATCATACATACATACCATACTTGCATTAATAAGAGTACTTAGGGATGTGTGATTTACTGCTTTATCATTACCGCTTGATTGAATTGATAACATGTTAACCTTTGCTTTATTGTTCCACTGAGTTGATCACTCACTCCCACGATACGGGACGGTGTTCCGAACACCCACCAGACTTTGTCTGATTACAGATGGCGACGCTACTTCTGAGGCGGAGCCGGACTTCTATGACGACGAGAATGCTTTTTCGTATATGCTGTTTTCTGGCGGCTTCATGAGAGTCGTGCCTTGATTGTCGGGGCTACAGGGATGTTGACTAGATCACACTACACAACTTGGTATAATTTAAAATTGTACTTGTAATTATTTAACCTAGTAATGTTGTCACACTCTGGAGACTCACCACAGTTTATATAGTTTACATATCTATCACAGTCTTCCGCTCGCAAATTTAACTGTCTCTGGAGTATGATATGCTGTTTTGGCTTAATCTCACTCATGTTCACTCCTCTAATACAGACAACATTCAATCATCATTCATTTTGTTGCATAAGTGATGCGTTGGAACTCGGGAGTTGAGTTTATGCTCGACCCCCAATTTTCAGGGCGTTACACCATCCAATTAGACTGTTGACCTTCAATATAAGTCCAATCATACTGTTGATCTTCAATTATAGACTAATTAAACCATTCATCTTTAGTATTGTTTGAAGCTAACCATTCAATTTCAACATTGTTTGTCCAATCATGTTGTTGTTTGCCAATACCAACTTAACTAGACCATTCATCTCTAATTTAGCTCAATCAAACCGTTAATTTTAATCTTGATTCAATCAAACCCAAGATTTTCAATTTTGACTAATTAGATTGCTCATATTTAATATTGGCACAATTGGACTTTTCATCTTTAAAATCGATTGAATTGGCTCAATAGCCTTTGAATCCAATCTAGTTATTGATTTTCAATACAGAACCAATCATCTCCCATTTCAGCATAATTAGACCATTCATCTTCAATATCAATCCATTTAGACCTTTTGTCATCAAATTTAGACAAATCAAACATTCATCTTGTTGACATCATACAAATTGGATCGTTCATCTTTAATATCTTTTAAATTCAACTGTTAAACTTTAGCATTAGCCCAATTCATTTATTGGTTTTCAATATTGGCCCAATTGGAGCATTCATGTCCAATGTCAACATAATTAGACTGTGCATCTTCAATAACTATCTAATCAGACCATTAATATTTTATTTTTGACTAATTTTATGTTAATCTGTAATATAATTATGATTGGACTAACATCTTTAGAATCCTTCAAATTAGACCTTTTGGCTTCAATATTAATCCAATTGATTTATTGATTTTCAATATCAATCCAATCAAAAAACACATTTCCTATTTCAATACAATTGGAACATTCATATTCAATATCAATTTAGTTCGATCATTAATCTTTAAATTTAGACTAATAAGATAATTAATATTTGATATCGCTCCATTGTAACCGCTCATCTTTAATATTGCATGAATCACACCAGTTGGTTTTGATATGAGTATAATCAGGCCATTTATTTCAATATATGCCCGATCAGACTATTCATTTCCGATTTCAATAGGGATCACTCATCTTCGAAAACAATCTAATATTGTCGATCTTCAATTTTGCACATTTTAATATTGGTCTAACTTGACCACACATCTTTAATATCGTTTGAATTGGGACATCCAGCTTATGCATCATCCAATCAGGTTATTGATTTTCACAATTAGCATATATACCTGAACCAATCGATGACAACAATCTTGTGTTGCGACCTATGATTACAAATTAAATGTGTGACTCACATGGACTTGGAGTATCCAGCATGTGGATCCCACAGAGAGAAAGAGAGAGAGAGAGAGAGAGAGAGAGAGAGAGAGAGAGAGAGAGAGAGAGATCCCCATAATGGAGTATAGGCATCATGTAAACCTATTTTGGTGAATATATTATCTAAATGAGTTTTTCCAATAGCTTTGTGAACATATTCAACTGATCCTAAGACTTTATAAATGGCATACAAATCTTTTTATTAGAAACTTTTTTTTCTAAAAAATAACAATCAACTTAGATATGCTTGGATCTCTCATTATAGACTAAATTGTTAGCAATACGAGATGCAGTTTAACTCATGTAATGAATCTTGATTGGACCCTTAACTTTACATCTCAACTTATTCAACAATATTTTTATTTCACATAAGTTCACATGTAGTAGGTGTTATTGCCCTACTCTCTACTTCTACAATTGAACAAACTACCACACTCTACTTTTTACCATGCTAAATAATTAAGTTACCTCAAACAAAGGTACAATAGCTCAGAAATAAAGAATATGTAAGAAGGAAAATAAACTCAATCTGCATAATGAATATTCCTTAATTCTAAGATAACCAGCTTGAAAAGAATCCCATGATGAGGAGCACCTTTAAGATATCTAAGGATTCCCAATATGCCTTTCATGTGAGGAACACAAGAAACTTACAAATACTAAATAACCACACTCACACAAATGTGACATTAGTCGAGTGATTATTAAATTAATTAATTTGACAAAAAATATAATATTATCTTCCTAAATCATTAAACAAGCCTTTTTAATTAACAATTAGCTTCAAATTTGGATTCATAAATATATCAACCGGTTTGTCACATAAAAGGACAGTCTCAACTAGTAAGTTTATCACATACATTCATTGCAATAAATTAATTCCTGCAATGGATCCAACCTCTTCAATACTTAAGAAACACCCTAGTTGATCCAGGAACTCTATATAAAAGTATTTTTAAATAAATGTCTTTAACTTTTTATTACCTATACCATGATTGATTGTGATGACAATATCATCCACATATACTGTTATTATAATAATTTCTACCTAACAATAACTTACAGGAATCGAGTTATTAGCTTGAATATGCTTCATGCCATATTCACACACCACTTTACTGAACTTATCGAACTATACTCTCAGAGATTGTTCCAAACAATAGATTAGCTTCTTGAGATAACATACATTTATTAGAGTTGTGTCCTAAAAAACCAATGTGAATTTTATCCATTGCTGACATGGATGATATAAAGTGATATTGATGATCTTAACTACAGATCACAATGGCCATGTGTGTCTTAGATGGATATATGATTGTGCTATAGTTAATATGTGGGAGCATTCTAAATGTACATAAACATAGGTTAAATGAGGGAGATTCCTCTAGTTATCCTTAGGAACTAGTGAGTGGACACAATGGTCACTAACCAACAGAATTATAAGTCATGGATCATAATACCCTATTATACCATGATTTCCCATAGGTTATAGGATAAATATGTGGTTACTACTTTATTTTTGGTTAACTTATATGAGGAGATTGATGACATGTTAGGATAAAAGGTCTCACCATCAAGCATAGTGACAAATCGATATGCCACTACCATACCTCGCAAAGGAGTGTGCATAATACTATAAATATAGCCTCCTGGCCAAGACTCATTGGGCACTTACATTGGTGAATTGAGGTCAAGTTTCTAGACTGAGAGGCCCATCATTCCTAAACAATGATCAACTTGAGAATGCATTGAGGTTGATTAATCTTTTAGCCCTAAGGATTTGTGAGGAATTAAGGTCTTGATCATATGCACTTTAGCTTGCTTTATGAAATTATCACATTGCCAACAAAAGTAGGTATAGTTGGGTGCATCCATCATGGCCTAAGGATCAAAACCTTTCAAGAAAATCTCTGAGTTAGACGTAGAGACCATAGTGCTAGACTACCAAAGCAGACGCTAGCATCAAGATCGACGGATCTCATGTATCTCACTAACCAATCATAAGGTGCCAAGTGTTCACCACATCTTGGGCTAGAAATCTAAGTCCCACAGGCCTATAAATATCCCCTTAGCATTCATTTCGATAGGGAAAATCATATCAAACTAAGACAATTCGTTCTTAAGGAACTTCAATCTAAACGCTCATTAAGGTGAACCTCACATGCACCAAACGCTAGGCTCCCCAAGAGAGTCGTGGCATCAAACGCCAAGCTCTAAAGTGACACGATTTTATAACCAAGCACAAACCGATTACATCATCTACGCAAAGGTACGGAGCACTTCCCTCCATCCACTATCCAAGGACAACAAGTGCAATGGATCTGTAATTCCCTTCGTCCACTGTCCAAGGAGAACAAGCGTCATGGCTCAATACTAACTTATTCGGCCCCACTCCCTACCTTAGGCACATACCTATTGTAGCATCTTAGCCATGCGTAGAGACTCTTACCACCAGATAACACTAGGCACAAAGTCTTACTACCAGATGGCAACAACATCCAATTCTCTTCATCATCTTTGACATTAACTAGAATTATCTATACTTATGTACGTTAAGGTTATCATAGAGACCAAATTCTTTAAAAGGAATTGGGGATGTCGACGGTTCAAGGTTGGACTCCAGACACCATCATTTGGAGGAAAAGAGTCTGGCTACATTTGTTTGGCATCCTGGCTCATGCTTAGTTCAAATTTGTTTCCAGAGATTTAGGGCACGCTTTTGTGGGTGTGGTAGGAGTTTGCAAGAGTGAGAGTTCGACTAAGACCAAGGGAAGATATGGAAAGGGTAAAATGGCTGGAGGTGGAGGGAAGAACATTTCCGGTGAAAAGTTGTAGTGGAACAACATGTAGGAGTAAGGGAGGGGGAATCTAAGAGAGCAGGGAAGGTTAAGACCACTAAAGGTTGGGTGGAAAGAGTTTTCCCTCAGTTAAAGGAAACTCATCCACACATTCTAAATGTTTGTGGAAATGGGGAGGTGACTCCAGAGAAGCAATTGGAGAAATAGATAGACGCGAACCGACAATGTGTATGTCAGAATAGGCCTTGCTCACATAAGGAGTTCAAGACTAATTTGAGTTTTCCAGGTGTTTTTGGAAATGTTAAAGAAGCAGGTGAGGGCCAACGTCCACTTTGGGTGGAATGGCCCACACAATAGGGGTTAGCAAATGACTCAGACCAGCCTAGTCTTCTTCCTAGTGGGCCACAATAGGTGAATGTAGCCATGACTGATTCAATAGCAGAGAGGCCCCCTATGGTACCGTTATCACCACCGTCAACAAATCCTATGTGGGGGTGGGTGAATGTTCTTTTCATCCTAATTAGGGTCTGTCCAAAAGGTTCTTTGAGGAGGGAACTGCACCTACCCCTGAAAACCTATTCTTAGAAGGGGGATCTGGTTGATAATTGACAGCAACTTGTTACTGACTTGGGGGAGAGGGGAATAGAGATCCAAATAGGTTAGGTGGGAATTTCAAAGATCTTTCAAAAGAGTGTAATCCTCTCGGTTCAGAGGACTAGAGAGATGTATCCAGTAAATCAACAACAGAAAAGAACTTCAATGAAAGGCTTGAATTTGGCAATGGATTTATCTCCTTTCTTTAACAAGGTGAATCTCTCAAGAAACTATCCCTTGGGATCAGCTAACAAAGCTTCGTATGCAATGAGGGAGATCTACTTCGATGATCAAGGCAATGTCAGATTGCATCAGACTCAGGTAGTAAGGGAATCCCATTTAGGAGAGGTGGCGCATCTCTATGCTACAATGGTGTATGGGGAAGAGAGAGGAGCTATTAGGGACAATAGTCCTTAGAGGACGATTCATAGCGTGGCTGGGTTTGATGGAGGGGTGCAGGGAACTAATGTGGCTTTGACTCCAGATATCATTCAGGGGCCTACTCAAGGGAACCTTGGTAGAACGCACTCACTCGAATAAGTTATAGGGATGGCTAAAGTGTTGACTGTCAATCCTAGGAAGATGGCACATAAACCGAAAGTGGCAGAGCTAGCTAAAGGTTGGAGTGGGAGACTAAGAATGTTGGATCGAAGGACTATGAATGCTAAAAGGTTGATACATGGATAAGATATTGGTCTGGAATGCACGGGGAATAGGAAATGCAGATACCATTAGATCGACTAGGAGGATTGTGAAGGAGTTCCACCCCCTCAATCTAGCGATCTTGAAGCCTATGATTTCATATGCTAAGAGAGTCAAAACAGGCCTAAAGTTGGGGTTTCACTCTTCAGTCTCTAATGCTAGCGAAGGGGGTAAGATTTGGGGGTTTTCAGCTTCTCACTTCAGGTGGAGGTGGTAGCTGTATCGAATCAGCTCTTGTCTCTCTCAATTGCTTTTCAAGGTCAACAGGACAAAATTTTGGTTACAGAGGTCTACAAAAAATGTTCAAAAATCCTCAAAAGGGTGCTTTGGCGAGATTTAGTTGATTTGGCGAGAATCAGACCGGGGCCTTGGATCGTTTGTGGGGACTTCAATGTGGTTTTCAGCTCGGCTGAAAGAATTAGGAGCCTCCTTTCCAAACCCGGGAGTTCCCTGGAGTTTGCAGCAGCAATTCACTCGACTCTGTTAATAGATGCAGGGTATGTGGGAAGTAGTTTTACTTGGAGCAACAACCGTGCAGGGTTGTCTAGATCATGGGCCAAGTTGGATCGGGTGTTAGGGAATGTTGATTGGTTTAGCCAGTTCCCGTCTTTCCAAGTTAGACATCTACTGATAATGAACTCTGATCATGCTTCTTTACTACTCTCTTGTCTAAGTCCCCCTACTAGTTGTCTCAAGCCATTTAGATTCTAGCATATGTGGCTGCTACATGATACGGTTTTAAATGTAGTGAAGGAAGCTTGGATTTCAGACATGGCTGGGCAGGCTATGAATCTGCTTCAAAGGAAGTTGAAGAGCATCAAGGTAGCCCTGAAAATCGAACCAAATTAAGGAAGCTGAAAAGGAGGTGGTGCGAGTTAAGGTCATTGCTCAAAATGGGACTAACGGTGCGAGCTAAGGTCATTGCTCAAAATGCGACTAACCTAAGCAGAGTTTTACACAAATCGAACCAAGTCGAGCTTGGCACAACTCGACTTAGCTCGGCCACTAGATGACCCTAGCTCAAACTCAACTCGGCTCGATCCTCAAGCCTAACTGGCTAGCTCAGCTTGGATCGGTCAGTAGCCCGGGCCAGTTCGAGCTGAGTTCAAGCCTGTGCGGCATTTTCTCAAACACATGAAGTGCACCTTCAACTTCTCACAGTTTCTAAAACAACAGCAGCAGTTTAAAGGTATTTCATCAAACACTCAATAAGTAGCATCAAAATCAAGATCCAAAGTTAGTTTTATCATGTAATGTTTATTTTTTTGGTAGTGATTTGTTTCATATCCATACCTTCCTCGCCACCGGCCGATCCCACGGAGAATGTGTCCACCCGAAACAACACTTCGTTGAGTCATTTCATCAAATGCCTGGTGAGCAACATCAATATCAAAATAATCGAGTCACCAAACTAGTTTGATCCGAGTTCGATTCGATTTGAGGTTCGATCCAAGTCGATTCAAGCTCGAACTCGACTCGAAATTTTTTTTAGCTCCAAAAATCAGCTTGACTTGGCTCGAACTCAGTTTCAAACCGAATCGAATCGAGCATTTTCTAGTCGAGCCGAACGAGTTAACTGAGTTAACTCAGTTTGTGTACAGCTCTAGACCCAAGAAACCGTGATTTGATACGGGCAGCCACGAACAAGCTCTACAACCTTGAGTGGATGGAGGAAGTTTTTTGGAAACAGAAAGCTAGGAATAGATGGCCTGAAGAAGGCGACTGTAACATTGAGTTCTTCTATTCGATGGCCAACGAGCGAGCGCAAAAGCCGACAATTGCGAAAATTGAGCTTAATTTAGGAAAGAATATATCAAGGCATCCAGCTATCAAAGCAGAGGCTATCTCCTTTTATTCCAAACTGTTTCAAGTAGAGGCTACTAGGGATATTGGATACTTTCTGAAAATGATTCCAAGCTCCATATCAAATGAAGAAAACGATGTCATGTTATCTATCCCAACACTAGATGAAGTGAGGAGCGTGGTTGAAGCGTTGCCAAAGGATGGGGCTCCAGGTCCGGATAGATTTTCAGGGGCATTCTATGGTGCCTACTGACATATAATAGGGCTAGATATTTTAAGTGCGGTGCAAGACTTGTTCTAAGGAGGTGACATACTGAGGGCATTCACCTCTTTTCTAAAGTGATTGCAGCTAGGTTGGTGGGCATCCTTCTAAGGTTAATTTCGGAGGAACAAGGCACTTTCATTCAAGGTCGGCCAATTGCTGAACACATTGCCTTAGTCTTAGAAGTTTATAGAGAAATCGAGAGGAAAGTGTGTGGTGGTAATGTTCTTCTAAAGCTTGACTTGGAGAAGGTGTATGACAGGGTCGACTGGAAATTCCTTCAACTAGTATTGCATAATTTTGGATTCAATAAGAGGTGGATCTCGATTGTGGAAAAGTGTTGGACTAATAATAAGTTCTCAGTTTTGATTAATGGAGAAGCATGTGGTTTTCTCAAGTCTTCCCGTGGCCTTCGCCAAGGTGATCTAATTATCCCATCCTTGTTCATGACAGTTGCTAAGGCCTTTAGTAGAGGGATCAGGCAGCTTGTGAAGACTGGTGCTTGTAGCCCATTTAGCCTTCGGTGAGGCTGCCTGCTCGTAACACACTAACTCTACGTAGATGACAATGATTTTTGCCAACGGTTCAACCAGTTCACTGAAGGTAGTAGCAAACTTCTTACAGAGTTATGAGGTCATCTCAGGGTTAAAGTTAGCAAACAAAAAAGTTAGAATCTACAATGCTGCTTACCAGCTAGTGGTTAGAATTTGTGTTAAATCTACACTGCGGCTTACCAGCCAGCGATTAGAATTTGTACTATGGATAAAGTGTTGGGAATCCCCCATTCACACTCGACTCTTCACTATCTTGGTGTTCTCATTTTTAGAGGGAGGGGTATGAGCGTCTCTTTCATGCCACAAGTGGACAAGATTCAGAATTGAGTGGCTGGTTGGAAGGGAAGACTGCTTGGCTAGGCGGGCAGACTAGTGCTGATTAGCCATGTCCTCAAAAGTAGCTCGTGCACACATTGGCGACAACCAATGTTCCTTTAAGTACGTTGCAATTGCTGGAAAGCATCCTTGCAGATTTTTTTGGGGGCTAGCAGTATGGGAGGAGGAAATGACATTAGACCAGTTGGCATCAGGTTTCTAAGGCAAGGTCTGAAGGGGGCTTGGGAATGAGACTGCTTAAGGACATTATTAAGAGCTTCAAAATCAAGCTAGCTTGGGCAGTGAGATACGGTTCTAGCAAAAGTGCTTGGGCATTCTTCATGTGTCTAAAATACAACAGGGATGTGACTTCTTCGGTCACTTCACATCCTAGCTTTTTCTTCTCACCTTTCTGGAAGAGAATTAGAAAATTCTTCACACTGATTGACACAAATTCCTACTACATAATTGCTGAAGAGAGAGAGAGGTGATTTCTGGAATATGAACTGGACAGGGTTAGGTCCTCTGTCAGCTTGGAGGCTTCAACATACGCCAGATAGTATGCTCAACATCATGGTGAAAGATGTGATTAGCCCAGAAGGAGTGTTAGTAGAAGCTTAACTCGAGTCGTGCCTGCCGTAGGTAGTGATTGAACACAAGGGTGGAGGCGCTATGCACCACAATTAGGGAGGATAAAAGGATATGTATGTATATGGATGGGCTCATCAATAAGAAAATTCACTGTCAGCTTGGCTTACAAGATTTGTAGAACGCATGGAGATTGAAAAGAGTGGGCCAATTGGTTTTGGCAAGCTAAGTCGCCGCTAAAGTGATGGGATTTTCCTCCTCAGTTCAGAGGAGAGATAGAGTAGCCGGTTGTAAAAAAATAGATGTTTCACCGTGCTGCTCGATCGATCGAGTGGTCTGCTCGACCGGTCGAAGGGTGTTGCTCGACCGGTCGAGGACCGCTTGACTCAAAGTCCAGTGATTGGGTTTTTATTGCTCGATAGTCGAGGACCTGGCTCGACCAGTTGAGGACCCATCTCGACTAGTCAAGGGTTACGCAGATTCTGCACGAATTTGGTGCAGACTGCATAAATTTAAGGCGGTTTCGTAAATGTGCGGAAAGGGAGTTGCCTAAACTATAAATAGGGGTCCCTAGGGCTATTCTAGGGTATGTTAAGGCTTCCTAAAGTGATTCTAAAGGAAGAGAAAGAGAGAGAGAGAGAGAGAGAGAGAGAGAGAGAGAGAGAGAGAAAAGAGAGAGAGAGGAAGCTTGTGGAAGGGAGAGTTCTACTCGTAGAGGTGATCCATTGCACTCCTACGTCCTCATGATCAGTGAGATCTCTCTGTTTTCTTTATTCTCTATTGTTCATCGACTCCTGCGTGAATGAGGAAGGTTTAATCCAAGTGGTGTATGCTTGTGATCGGTTGTAACATTCTACTTCATAGTGAATTGTTGCTCTGGACTAGGTCCCATGATTTTTACCTCTTCAAGGGTTTTCCACAAAAAATCTCTTGTGTCGTGTGGTTTGTGCTTTGATTTATTTCACTGCTTTATTATTTCCTATAATTCTAGTGTTTTGGGAGGCGAGATCCTAAGGTTTTTGTGCAATGCTCCCAACAAAGTGGTATCAGAGAGTTCGGGTTGGTTGAACGGAGTGGGATCAGTTCTAAATTATGGAACGTGGCTCATCAAGGATGATCAGTCTCAATGGTTTTAATTGTACCGTATGGAAGGCTAAGATTGAGGACTTACTTTATTGCAAAGACTTGTATGCTCCAATTCTAAGCATATCAGTAAAGACAAAGGATATGTCAGATGATGATTGGAAGAAGTTATATCGGAAGGTAGTGGGGTTTATTCGATAATGGCTGGATGATTCCATATTCTACCATGTGTCTATGGAAACCTCAGCCGCTAGCCTATACCTGAAATTGCAAGGGTTGTATGAGAGGAAAACTGCCAGCAATAAGATTTTTCTGATAAGGCGACTTATGGCTCTCAAGTTTAAAGATGGTGGTTCTGTGGCTGAGTACATGAATGAGGTCAACAACATATTGAACCAGCTCTTCGCTATGAAGATGGTCCTGGACGACGAACTACAGGCTTTGTTATTGCTTAGCTCATTGCCTGACTATTGGGAGACATTGGTGGTGTCTATAAGTAACTCTGCTCTAGACGAAAAAGTGTCCATGGAACAGGTAACTAGTTGTCTCTTCAATAAGGAGACAGGAGAGAGTCTCAGGGGTCTACTCAATAAGAGTCTCTTGTGACACAAGATCAGGGGAGAGGAAAGAACAGAAAGGGCGGAAAGGCCCGAGATAAGTCAAGAGGCAATTCGAGTGTCAGGAAGGATGTTGAATGCTGGAATTATGGCAATAAGGGCCACTACAAGCATGAATGTCGTAAGAAGAAGAATGACAAGAAAGGAAAAGGAAAGGAGAAGGAAGATGAATCAGACTCCATGGTGGTCGCTTCAGATGGTGATGTTGTAATTATTCTTTCAGCAGATCATGATGTTTGTCTTACGGCTACGAGTCAGGACACTGCTTGGGTGATAGACTTGGGATCCTCATTTCTATGCAACTCTACGCATGGATTTCTTCACAAGCTACAAGTCAGGTGACTTTGAGACCATAAAGATGGGAAATTCTTGCATATCGAAGATCGTAGGGGTCGATGATATTTGTGTGAAGACCGATATGGGCTGCACATTTGTTCTCAGGGATGTGAGGTACATTCTAAACATTTGCCTCAACTTGATGTTGACAGGAAGGTTAGATGATGGTGGTTATGAAAGCCGATTTGTTGGTCAGCGCTGGAAGCTCATTAAGGGTTCGTTGATCGTGGCTAGAGGGAAGAAGTGTTGCACCGTTTACAAGGCAAGTGTCAGTATGTACAAGGGTAGGTTAAACACAGAGAAGATTCAGCTACTGACATGTGGCACAAACGTCTAGGCCACATGAGTGAAAAAGGGCTTCAGCTACCAACAAAGAAGCAGCTCCTTCTAGAAGTGACAGGTATACCTCTCAAAACTTGTATTGACTGTTTATCAGGGAAACAACATAGAGTTTCATTTGTTAAATCTGCTTCCCATGTTAATAAAATGTATGCATTAGATTTGGTTTATTCTAATATTTGTGTTCCTATGAGAACAAAAACCTTAGGTGGGGCATTATATTTTGTTACTTTTATAGATGATGCATCTAGGAGGGTTTGGGGTTTATGCTTTAAAAAATAAAAAATGAGGTCTTTGGTGTGTTTAAAATGTTTCATGCTATGGTCGAGAGAGAGACAGGTAGATCATTAAAGTGCATCCGCACTGACAATGGTGGTGAATACATTGGTGACTTCCATGAGTATTATAAGTCCCTGGGTATACGGCATGAACAGACGGTTCCCAAAATCCCCCAGCATAATGGTGTGGCTAAGCGAATGAATCACACCATTATAGAGAGAATCAGATGCATGTTATCCCATGCAAAGTTACCCCAGATGTCCTAGGGAGAAGCAATGCACACAACAGCGTATTTGATAAATAGGTCTCCATCAGCCCCGTTAAATGGAGAAGTACCTAAGAATGTGTGAACTGGATAAGATCCATTGTACAGTCATCTCAGGGTGTTTGGATGCAGGGCATCAGTTCACGTACCAAAGGACTAGAGGTCCAAACTCGATACGAAGATCAGGCAATGTGTTCTTGGGGTACGATGATGAAAAGTTTTACTACAGATTGTGGGATCCGACCGAGAAGAAGCTCGTCAGGAGCAAAGATATGGTTTTCTTTGAAGATCAATGTATAGAAGACATTTGTAACCCAGAGAAGACCCAGCCTAGTTCAGGTAAGCTAGAGGACATGGATCCAGTTATTCCTCCTATGGTGCCTGATGACGGGGAAGTATAGTACGGTGCAGAGGACGAGAGAGTTCCTACAGAAGATAGACCGGGAGAGCAGCCCCCACTTGATCCACCTGTTGAGCCACAGGTGAGGAGATCATCTAGGGACATGCATCCGTCCAAGAAGTACTCGCCACATGAGTACATTATGCTCACTGCTGGCGGAGAGCCAGAAGATTATTCTGAGGCCCTATCCGACGAGCATAAGTGGGAGTGGTTAAAAGCTATGTAAGAGGAGATGGAATCCTTGTATAAGAACCACACCTATGATATGGTGAAATTGCCTAAGGGCAAGAAAGCTCCGAGTAACAAGTGGGTGTTTAGAAAGAAGGTTGAGCAGGATAATTCACAAACGAGGTTCAAGGCCAGACTTATGGTGAAAGGGTTTGGTCAGAGGAAAGGTATAGACTTCGAGGAGATATTCTCACCAGTGGTGAAGATGACATCCATACAAGTGTTACTTAGGTTGGCGGGTAGCATGTATCTAGAGATAGAGGAGTTAGATGTTAAAATTATCTTTCTCTATGGTGACCTGGAAGAAGAGATCTACATGCACCAACCAGAGGGGTTCGAAGTCAAGGGCAAAGAGCATATGGTGTGTAGGCTAAGGAAGAGCTTGTATAGGCTGAAATAAGCTCTAAGGCAATGGTATAAGAAGTTCGACTCGTTCATGTTAAACCATGGATATGACAGAACGGAGTCAGATCATTGTGAGTTCATGGGCAACTTCTCAAATGGTGATTTCTTAGTTCTGCTATTATACGTTGATGACATGCTCATCATGGGTAAAGATATCAAGAAGATTGATAGGCTAAAACACAAGTTGGGCAAGTCGTTTACGATGAAAGACTTAGGCCCGGCTAAACAGATCCTAAGAATGGAGATAACCCGTGACAGAAGCAGCAGAAAGCTTTAGTTGTCATAAGGGTGGCATATTGAGAAAGTCCTAGAGCGGTTCAACATGAATGCAGCAAAGCCAGTCAGTACTCCAGTGGATGGTCACTTCAAATTAAGTGACAAGCAGTGTCCAAAGACGAAGGTAGAGGTGGATGAGATGAGGAAGATACCCTACGCGTTAACAGTAGGAAGTTTGATATATGCTATGGTGTGTACGCGTCCAGACATAGCAGATGCGGTTAGTGTTGTCAGCCGGTATCTTGCCAATTCTAGTAAAAGAACATCGGGCAACGGTGAAGTAGATACTGCGGTATTTATGAGGCTCATCCAGGTTGAGCTTATACTATGATGATGAAAAACCCATGTTAGAAGGCTACACAGATGCAGATATAGCAGGTGACATAGACTCCAGAAAGTCTACATCAGGGTTCATGTTCACGTTTGCAGGGGGAGCGTTCTCTTGGCTGAGCAAGCTACAGAAAGTTATAGCATTGTCGATGACAGAGACCGAATATATTATGGTCACAAAGGCATGTAAAGAGATGCTTTGGATGAAGAGGTTTCTATAAAAACTTAGCCTAAAGCAGGAGCAGCATGTGGTCTATTGCGATAGTCAAAGTACTATACACTTGAGGAAGAATCTAAGTCAGTACTCCAAGTCAAAGCACATAAAGATTTGGTATCACTGGATCAGGGATACTTTGGAATAGAAGGTGTTACAGCTTAAAAAGGTCCACATGGATGATAATGGTTCAGATATGTTGACCAAGGCATTACCCAAGGGCAAGTTTGAGGTTTGTAGAAACCTGGCTTACTTTAAGAAGGCGAATTTCTCCTGAGTCAGAAAGGGGTAGATTTGATGAGGTTTTTCTCCTTAGTTTAAAGGAGAGATAGAGCAGCCGGTTGTAAAAAATAGATGTTTCACTGCGCTGCTCGACTCAAAGTCCAGCGACCGAGTTTTTTATTACTCGACCAGTTGAGGGTCTGGCTCAACCAGTCGAGGGTCAGCTTGACTAGTCAAGGACCCAACTCGACTAATCGAGGGTTAGGCAGATTCTGCGCGGATTTGGTGTGAACTACATAAAATCGAGGCGGTTTCGTAAAGGTGGGGAAAGGGAGTTGCCTAAACTATAAATATGGATCCCTATGGCTATTTTAGGGCATGCTAAGGCTTCCTAAAGTGATTCTAAAGGAAGAGAGAGAGAGAGAAAAAAAAAAAAAAAAAGAGAGAAAGGAAGCTTGTGGAAGGGAGGGTTCTGCTCATAGAGGTTATCTACTGCGCATAGATCTGGACATTTTATACCCGAACCGGTGGATCTGGCCTGATCAGACCCAATCTGACCTGATTCGAACAGAACTGATGGTCAGGATCGATCAGGATCGGGTAGCGTAATCCAGATCCGAATTATTTTTGGGTCGAATCCGGGTAAGCCCTGTTTCAAACCAACCCGATCCGGAACCCGATCCAATTGGATCCGATTCAGACCGACTCGATCCAGATCGTATATATTAGTGTATACATACATATATATATATATAACTTTTACTACTTAGACTTTGGGTTCGGTGCTAAAAAATCCCGCCCAATATACTCTCTATCTCTCTATATCTGTGATTCTCTCTCTGTATGTCTCTCTATTTCTGTTGAAGAAGAAGGCAAGAAGAAGGTTTTGGAGCTTGGATATCTCTGCTGGAGAGAGAGATATTGATAAATGATCTTATGTAAGGAAGAGAGAAAGAGGGAAAGAGAAAGAGAGTCGCAGGTATGTTTTATATCCAAACCGTCCATCCATTTGGCGAGCTCAAGTGCTCTGTGGGCCCCACCATGATGTATTTGTTTCATCCATGTCGTCCATATATTTTTAAAGATCATTTTAAGGCCTCAAAGATGAGGTATATCTCAATCTCAAGTGGACCGCATTAGACGAAACAGTTTTGAATGAGTATCGACCATTCAAAACATTTTGGGGGCCATAAAAGTTTTGGATCAAGCTGATTTTTGTTTTTTCCCTTTATCTGAGCCTGTATTATCTAATCAACAGATTGGATGTCAAATAAACAGTACAGTAGGCCTTAGGAGGATTTTAATGGTGGATATCCAATAACTATTGTTTTCATGTGGTGTGGTCCACCTGAGATTTATATATCTCTCAATTTTAGGATCAAGCACTAAAATGATCTTTAAAAATGGATGAACAAAATGGATGAAACACATACATCATGGTGGGGCCCACAGAGCACCGACCACTAGCCACAGGGCTGGTGGCAGGGAGAGTAGCCAATCCATTTTCGTGTACCACACAAGCTAGATGGAAGCGGATTGCGTACTGAGTAACTCAGTACCATTAGCGTACCGAGTAAACTCTATGGGATCCACCATTACTTATTTACTTTATCCACTCCATTCATCCGTGTTAAAAGATAAGTTTAGGTATTGAGAACAAAAAGAAAGCACATAAAAAGCTTAAGTGGACCACACCACAGTAAATAGTGTGATCGAACCTCTACCATTGAAAGTTTCTTAGAGGCTATAGAAGTTTTGGATTAAGCTGATGTTTGTGTTTTCTCTTCATCCATATCTTTTTGATATTTTTAACAGGTTGGATTGTAAATAATCATTAATGTGGGCCCTAGGAAGGTTTCAACTGTGGAAATCATTATTCCACACTGTTTCTTGTGACATGGTCCACTTGAGCTTTGGATTTACTGCAATTTTGGGATCAACCACTAAAATTAGCAGGAAAAATGGATAGACGGTGTGGATAAACCACATACATTCACAGTGGGCCCAACTGAGTTTACTCAGTACGATAAAAGCGTACTGAGTAACTCAGTACGCAATCCGATTTCAAGCTAGCTATAGCTAGCTGTAGGTACGTGTCATGCCAAGACGGACGCAGATTTCCTGCGAAAGGAAGTTCCTGCGCTGGGAACCCCTGTGGGACCCACTGCGATGTTTATGCGAAATCCTCCCCGTCAATACGTTTTGTGATTTCATTTCAATACATGAGGCTAAAAATGAACCGCATCCAATGCGCAAGTGGGCCGAAAAAGTGATAATTAAATGTCCACAGTTGAAATATTCGTGGGGCCATAGACGTTTTGAATCAAGCTAATATTTGTTTTTTTCAGTTCATCCCAGTAGGAATGACGTTATTAATGGTATGGATGTCATGTAAACATCATCGTCGAACCCAGGGAGGTTTCAACGGTAGGAATTTACCTAACCACCTTTTCCTTTAATACGACCCACTTAAGTCTTGGATCCTGCTCACTTTTGGTCTCATGTTCTAAAATGATCTCAAAAAATGGATGAACGGAGTAGATTCTTGAAAAGCATCACGGTGGGCCCCACCTACAATCCCAGCACATGAACTTTATGCGAAATGCTTTTGCAGGAAATTCGCGTCCCTGCTAGCGTGCCGTGCACGTAAACACAGGCCAGCTGTATTCTCGATCTCCGAGTTGTATGAATGGCTCAAATGAGATCCACGTTACATGGGCCCCACAATGATGTATTTAATATATCCATACCGTTGTCCATTTCTTATGATCATTCTAAAGCATTTGGAAAAAAAATGAATCATATTTAAAGCTCAAATGAACCACACCGAAAATAGCAGCGAGGATAATGATTTTCACTGTTGAAAATTTTGATCCTTAGCTAATCCAATCCGACTCGGTTTCCTTGACCGAGTCAGACACGGTTCGGGTCAGGCCAAACATGTAACGGATCTGTTCGGATAAGGTGTTCTGGACTCGGTCGTGGATCAGGTCGAGTTCGGATCAGTCCAGGCATCTTTCGGACCGTGCTGAGTTAGACCAAATCCGATCTGATTCGGTCCGATGCCCAGCTCTAACTGTGCAGTCAACGTATCAGCACTTCTACGCCCTCATGATCGGTGAGATCTCTCCATTTTCTTTATTCTCTATTGTTCATCCACTCTTGCATGAGTGAAGAAGGTTTGATCCAAGTGGTGTGTGCATGTGATCGGTTGTAACGTTCTACTTCATAGTGAATTGTTGCTCTTCACTAGGTCTCGTGGTTTTTACCTCTTCGAGGGTTTTCCATGAAAAATCTCATGTGTCGTATGGTTTGTGCTTTAATGTATTTCATTGCTTTATTATATCCCATAATTCTAGTGTTTTGGGAGGCGAGATCCTAAGGTTTTTGTGCATCGCTCCCAACACAAAGTGTCACACCCCAAACTCAAAAACTGGGCTCACAAAATTCTCGATCACCGAATTCGACATCGACAACCTCCGTAGAACCCCATTCTCAGCTCCTGGCGCCCATCCGCCAGGTTCTGATCCTGGGATGCTACGAGGAGGATTTTCAACATCAGTTTGATTCGTAATAAGCATAACCAGAGTCATAACCCACAAACAACAACCAAAAACTCCATCACATTTTCATTATGATCAAAACTTTACAAGTACAAAGCGTATAAAGAGAAATACAATGATGATGAACAAAAAGCTCCAAGATGATCTGTTAAGTGCTCCTGCCTCAGCACTGTTGCGGTCCAACGTCACCTGCACGTAACGGTCGTGCATAAGCTTATGGAAAGCTTAGAGGGTGGTGAAAGTGTATGCGTAATGTAGTAATATAATTATGCAGTATCAGAGTAATGCGAAATATACTGATGAATCCATGAATACTATTGACCGTACTAAGGCCATGCGATGCAAGGCATGAATAATGTCGGTCATACCAAGGCCATGCGATGCGAGATACAAATTCAAGCACACTAATCCTCATCCAAGTCCACGTATCAATACAGCTCAACTCTAGAATATCACCAGGGTCTAGTAGACTTCAAACCAGATTATCGCCCCAACGCGCACAACAGGGTGAGTGGAAGAGACCTCACTATCCGTCTGTCAATATCGGGCCCGACTCGTCCATAGCGGACCCATTCCTCGAGCTAATCAAACTTAGCCTAGCTTTGCCCCCTCCTCTCGGGCTGGTAAGGCTGCACCCCCTTCCAACTGACCATGACACAATGAAAAGTGTGTCATCCTGGTATTCAGTACTCGGCGCTCATGCATCTACTCGGTCTAGACGTTGGAGCAACCTCCTGGTACCATAAGGGTTTAAGGACTTTTACCTAGGGATATCTATAGCACCCTATGTAGAACAAGATTTTCGGTATCCAATCCTGCCAACCACGATATGCTTGTGGAGGCTACGGCCCTGATGTTGCTAGGGTGTACAGTAACCATGTCACGCTATGCGAAATGCATGAATCACACTATCCGGTCATGCAGAAATCCTGCGCGTATCATGTGCTCATGTAGGGCAACTCTGCCTATCCAGGAGCTCGTAAACTATCTACGCGAAGGCATATGTTATGATCAATCACTCCTCATATTAAGCATACATATGATGCGTATGAGCATGAATCATGGAACTATACTAAACATGTTATACGGTGATGGATCCTGTTCATAACGAAGATCGGCCTAAACGGCCTACACACTACAAGTATAGACCTAACAATGGGCCCTCGGGAGAGTTACAGTGCAAACATTTAACTGTCATTGCTCTTACAAATGTGGACATCAAACCATCATTGCTCCCAAGGTATGACCGCCAAAAAAAAAAAAAAAAAAAAAAAAAAAAAAAAAACATCATCACATACATCATGGTAGGATCTCATATCGAATGTGCCTCATATACATCGTATTCGGCCCACACAAAGACCTCACATACATCTTATTGGGCCTCATATACATCAAATGGGCCGCACTAATGGGCTTCATGTATGTCAATCAGGCCCACCCTTATGCATTTTTGAGACCCGACGTATTCATAAGTTAACATAGTGATAGATGAAGTGGAAACCAAATATCAGCTTGAGTGGGAACCACTGTGGTCCTTAGAAGTTTGAATGGTGGACGTCGCTATCCACTATTTAAATAGTGAGGTCCAGTTGAACTTTAGATCTGATCCATTCTTTTACTCATGCCCGAAAATGATCTCACAAATGGTTGGATAGTTGTATACAACACATGTATCATGGTGGGTCCCATAAATAGACGATGGATGGAATAGGTGCGACCCACGGAATTGGTTGCCATCTGTACAGCAGCTAGCTGCTAAAAAAAGGGGGCAGTGGTGGGTCCCACGTAGGGCCCACCAGAATATAATAATATCATTATAATGATAACGTCCAGGCCCTTGGACGGCCTAGACAGTCACATATATAGAGGGCCCCACACGTGGGGTGTGTCCCACCATCCAAGGACGGGGACATGCCACCTGCATCACGGTGTGGCCCATCTAAACGGATGGACGTCGTGGATGGGTCCCACGAACCCCACTGTCCGATCACACTTCACTGTTAGCCACCGCACTAGGTAATCAATGCCAAGACCTCAGCATTGAAACGAGGTGTCTTTCACTCATTCTACCATTTGAGCTATGGACCTAGGTCACACTATCTGGACGGTCTGGATCTCACAGGGGACCCACAGATCTTTCCAGCGTGAATGGACAGTGGGTCCCACTAGCTGAACGGTTTAGATGCATATGCATTACGTGGGGCCATGGGATTGCTGACGCCAAGAGGCAGCACCCTGATGTTGGCCGTCCAACACATGGACGGCCCGGCTACAAAGAAAAAAAATGGGTGAATGGCATCACCTGCTGATGGTTGGGCGTGGCTACTGATCAACGCACGCCCACCCTTAAAATCTCAAAAAGGGTGGGTCCCACATGAGGGCTCCACACGCACGGTCAGGCCCTGTTAAGGGTATATATATATAGAGTATATATTATATTATATAATATTATATTATATCATTATATAATATCATAATATAATATAATATTATCATATATTGATATAACATGAACATATATAATATATATTTATATATAGCCTCTGTCCAGCGTCCAGCCACCGTCCAGCAAGCTGATATTTGTGTTTCTCCTACATCTAGGCCCACCCATAGACGGTCAGCAAGGTGGGCCCTACGGATGGGACGGCGTGGATCATACATCACAGTGGGGGCCATAATACATGAGAAAAAGAGAAAAAAGAGAGGTAGAGAGAGAGAGAGATTTCGGCGGTGATGGAGGGGCCCCGCCACTATGGGCCCCTCTTGTTACAAAGCATACGTCAAGGTGGGTCCCACATGTATGGACCTTAAATCAAAAAAATGAATGAAAGACAACAATCCAAGATCACCCACGGTCTTCTTCTTACTCCCTTGGCTTCCTTTGCTCCTTAGCTTCGATCCCAACGGAAGATGATGGAATTTTGATGGTTGAGATGAGAGATGAAAGGGTAGGAAGTGGGCCACATACAAAACTCTCTCATGGAGGTTTGGGAGAGCTTGGACGTGTGATGTTTTTGGGTTGCTTGGAAAGTGGTTTGAGAATGAGAGAGAGGGAGAGATGATGATGGAGTGATGGATGTGATGAGTGATGGGTGTGTAAGAACTTTTTGACTTTAGGGGTAGATAGTGTAAGAAAGGTATGGGTTGTGTAAGGATTTGTTGACTTATAGGGTTGCTTGGGGATGGGTGTAAGGTGATGTGTACTTGACATGTACTTGACCCTTGATGGGATTGATTGATTGATTAAGGTGACATGTCATAAAGATTCTCTTGGGTTTTACAACGGGCGGCGTTTTCCTCGAACTAAACGTGGGCCTACATCTCCTGGCTTGGGTATTGCCTCGGTGCGCAAGACGCAGCATCGGAACCGCAGCGACGGCGTGATAGCTAAGGTACAAGTCTCGGGTTGAGCCAACTCTGGTTGACGGCGTGTAACTCAGGGTCGTGCGCACACGTCGGATAAAGGTCAAAGGTTGCAGGAATTTGACCAGGAAGACTGCGGAAGCCTACGGAACGGTACCAACTAAGATACGGGTCTTACACAAAGATCAGATTACTTACCTGGAAAGTGCTTCATCAGTTTATCTCGGTTGATCAAAGGGTGAAATCAAAGGGAATTCAGATGGCTTCAAATTGTTGTTGTTGTCGCCCAACGTTGGGCTCTGCTTCTGATGAAGAAACGTTCAACCACCTATTCTCGAAGGGAGCACAGATGAACCAATTATGGGTCCATTTTAACACTATTTGTAATTCTTATGGGGGTGGGCCATGAAGTGGTGACAAGGCCCATCGATGGTGGATAAGAGCCTCTAATACTAATAGTTTCAAGATTCTAAGGGGCTTGACCCTTGTCTGATCATTTTAGAGGTTCGGGCCAAGCGAAACAGAAATCAATATGAGGGGAATCAGGTAAATGTTGCTAGTGTTATATCCAGAGTCTATATCTAGATGAGGAAGATTGGGGCTTCCATCCCAGCTCCAAATTACATGAAAGGGGCAAGGCATATTACCCTTCAGGCAATAGGGATTGGAAAAGGCCATCAAATGAAACACTCCTTGATGATAGTCAAGTGGAAGAGGCCCACCGAGGGTTGGGTTAAGATGAATGTTCTGGGTTAAGATGAATGTTGATAGCTCATCTCGGGGTAACCCGAGGCTCTCAGGGGGTGGGGGTGTTTGCAGGAATGATGAGGGAATATATTTGTTTGCATTTTCTTCAAGGTATAGGTTCGGCTCTAACAACTGGGCCGAAATCAAAGCATTGGTGGAGGGGCTATTTATTTATGTGATCAGAGGCTACTCCAAAGTGGAGGTGAAAAGTGATTCTTCTTTAATGGTAGACATGATCAATAGAGTGTGGTCGTCCAGGTGGAAGATGTAGTACTAATGGTACAGGGTAGATTTGATTAAGAGTATCGACGTTAGAGTCGGTGTAGTGCCGAGAGGTTAATATGGTGGCGGATGGACTAGCAAGATGGGGCAGCGACTCGCAAGTGAACCGCCTCATCCATTCGTGGGCTGACTTGCCTCATATTAGAGGGAATCTCCTTTTGGACAGAGCGGGAGTGGGTAGTCTAAAGGAAAGAAGGGAGGTTAATGTGGATAGTAGGTTTATGATAGGCGCCCCACTCTTTTTTCTGCTGGAGCCCTGCCTAAACGTGTCTTCATTGTAACAAATTTTATCTCACACACACACACACACACACACACACACACACACACACACACATATATATATATATATATAAAGTAAATATTATTATTTTATTTTTTAAGTCTCATTAGTTTGATCGATAATGCAAATACTTTGAAAATGAATGACCACCGGTTAGAATCTTTATGCTATTTTATACCATGTAGCGAAGTAGTCCACTCTGATTTTACCTTTTAATAAAGGATTTTTTTTCCTTCAAAAAAAATTCCACGAATTTCATTAAGCTTATATGCCAGACTACTTGGAATATATCTTGTTCCCAAACTAATGAAAAGCCCATCAACACGGCATATTTTGGGCGCATATCCTAGAAATGGACTCATTAATCATTAACATCAATCTAATATCAAATCCCCCTTAAAAAGGAGATTTTGTTACGAAGAATAGCATTCAAATCTTAGTATTGAATTGAGTTTTTACTTTCATATGAATTTTTTTTTTTAATGGAAAACTTTACAACGGTCTTAAGAACAATTTTTTGTACTCTGTTAGAGTGTGATTGATGATACATATGCATTTAGAAATCAAAAATGTGAAATATAAGTGGCCAAATTAAACCAACATGTGGTTGATGTGGTACTGATGGTACTAGGTAGATTTGATCAAGAGTATCGACATTAGAGTCGATGTAGTTCCGAGTGTCACGCCGCAAAATTCGGTGCTCAAGTTGGTCAGACCTGACTCCGAATCCCAGGTTGTGATTAAATTTTTTAAAACATTCTCAAATACAAATTTAATAAAAATTACATCAAATATTCATCCAATACAATGTTTAGACTCACTTTGATAACAGCTCGTTGGATCGTATCCAACTCAAACTTGAAATTTGTATAATTATACAAAATGTACAAATAATGAAAATAATTTGTTTAAAGTTTAAAACACAAATTAAAATACCGAATCTTAAAATATGAGATGAATGCAATACTGGAATCAAAATAATGCTCTGAATGTCAAGCTTTCCATGAATTTTATAAATAACAAAATTAAATAATCATCATCTTTTACAACACCGTACTTAAGTGAATGACCACGTTGCATTAATGCCCATACATCAGTACCTCGTGGTGAGGGACCCATTTATGCGTTAGATGAGTGTACCTTTGACATATGTCCACACACATAATTGTACTCATACGTCGTACACAAAGGAGACTCCAAAGGATCCAGTGGGTTCTAGGGTCTTTCACCCAAGAGACATGATCGCTCTACTTGCTGGCTTTAGGGTCTTCCACACAAAAGACACAATCACCCTACTTGTTGGCTTTAGGGACTTTCACCCAAGGGACACAATCGCCCTACCTGCTTATGCCTTTTAGGGACATCCTCACGGCAGCGCACCCACATTCCAATATTCATTCTTAATTTTTTTAAAAAATATATATGTACATGATATGAGTGACCATCATCCATTCAAATTAAAATTATTAAATATACAACTTACTGCGGGTTAGTTACAAATTACATAGCATTACATCACATATTCTTCGTTATTCTTAAATTATGCATATAAGTCGTTATAAGGTTCGATGGCTATTAACTCAATAATTATTTTAATTATATAATTAAAATTATCGATTATAAATTGAAAATTAATTTTTAATATAAGTTAAAATTAATTTATCAAAATTAAAATTTTATTCCAATTAAAATTTCTTTATGAAATCGTAAATCAGTAAAGCATAGGAACACCTAAAATTAACCCATGTTAAATCCCAAATCCAAATAAATTAATATATGATTTAGATTTTAATAATTTAAATTTAATTAATTTAGTAATATAAAACCTAACTCTTTTTTTAAACTTTTTACTTCCTTCTAATATATTATAGGAAAGATCTATTCTAAATATATTAATTAGATTTTTTTTCTTTTTCTTTTTCTTTTTCTATTTTAAACCCTAAGATTTGAATTTCTATTTTATTAAAGTTAATCCTATTAAGGTTAGGTAATTATATAGATAGGAAATCCACATTAATAACTAATTTCTAATATCTAAAATTTAATTTATCAAATGTCAAATTTTGAATTTTTTATTATTATTATTATTATTATTATTATTATTATTATTATTATTTTATTTTGAATTAAATTCAGATTTTAAATTTACTTAATCAAAATTAATTCTATAAATCCTAAAATTCATAACCTAATTAAATTACCAATAAACAACTAAGTTAAACAATATTAAATTAAATTTAAATTTAGATTAGTTAATTGTACATCAGTATTCCCAAACTGAAATTGTACTCAATTTATGTTATATTAAATTATTAAATTTATAATTTAGTTATTATTAAAATTTACCGTATATTATACATATCATTATTTTAATTAGTACGAATTATTTTGATGTATTATTTCTAATTAGTCTTGAATAAAATAACTAAATTTTATAATTGAAGTCAATTTACATATTTATGTCAACAAAATTAATTTAAAATATAACTGAAGTAGGATTCGAAATAATTTCGAATTTAATTCAAATAATTTAAATTTTATTTTCTATTAAATTCAAAAATTTAGAATTATATATATATATATATATATATATATATATATATATATATATATATATATATATATATATGTATATATATATATATATCTTTTTTTACTCTAATCTTATTAAATATTTTTTTCTCCAAATATTCCATGAATAAAAATATCAATAATAAACAATAATTTGCTGCAAAATTTAATTTAAAAGAAATTAACTATAATGATAAAAAATAATTTAATAACAAAAATTATAAAAATTTCAGACTAGAGATGGATCACCCACCTTGATAAAATCTTTACAAAGTTTCTTTTTTCCTCTCTCTCCTTTTTTTTTTTTTTTTATTTTCTCTCCTTTTTATTTTTTTCCACACTTTTTCTTATCGTGCCTAACCCATGACCCTATTTATAATACAAGGGTCCCACCATACATAATGTACACAGTGGGATAAAGAACAAACCATTCTCTTTAAGTGGCTCCTCATATAAGTGAAATACCCACCACATTCAATTCATTTATTACAAAAATATGTATCACGTGTGTATATGAAGTAATGCATGTGGTGCATGGTTTTGCATGTGCATGGTTGTGCATGTAGTGCATGATTGTGCATGTGTGAACAGTGTACACATGGCATACATGTAAATGATTAATGTACAATGGCTGGTTGATCAGGTGGGTGGGTTGATGGGTCAAATTGATGGATGAATTTGGGTGGTGGATGACAATTGAGAAGTTCTTTAGACGGTGTTGATTTGTGTATGCATTTAACAATTTCATTTTGTTGGTTTAAGCTAACGAACGGATGATCGACTGATCTTGTAATAAAAGTTCGACGATTTGAAATAATTAGGTTGGTCATTGTGATGGGTGGTCTAGATTAGTGACCTCTGATCACACTCACACACGTTATGTTTCCTAAATCCAACATTCACGTGCTAATAACTTTACTACGAATTAATATATTTATATTTTATTAAAAATTAATAATATTTAATACATGTTATTAACTCTTTAAAATGTTAAAATTTAAATGGGCATGCTACACATGTTTAGGACATACTACATTAGAGAGTTATACGTACATGGATGGATGGTTAGGATGTATTGAAAATAATATTTAAGCGGACCATGTGGTAAATACATGTAGGGCTGTACACGAACCGATTTAACTCGGTTAGCTCGTTCGACTCAATTCGAAAAAGTTTGCTTCGAAACTGAGTTTTAGCCGAGTTGAGTTGATTTTTAAGCTTGAAAAAATTTTAAACCGCGTTTGAGCTTGGCCGAGCTCGACTCAACTCAGATCGAACCCCAGCTCGAATCGAACTCGAATCGAACCAGTTCGGTGACTTGTTTATTTTGATACTGATGTTTCTCACCAAGTGTTTGACGAAATGACAACAAAGTGTCGACTAGTGGCAAGGAAGGTATGTATATGAAACAAATACTTTTTTTCTTCAATTTTGATGTTTCCTACAAGGTGTTTAATGAAATACCTGTAAAACCACTGCTGTCATTTTACATGCAGTGAATTTTTTAAGGTGCAATCCATGTGTTTGTGGAAATGTTGCACAGGCGAACTCGACTCAATCTTTGCTCAAACTAGCTCGAGTTGCTGACCGAACTGAACCGAGCCGAGCTAGCCAGTCAAGCTCGAGGACTGAGCCAAGCCGAGTTCGATCCGGGGAAAGCTAGTGGCCGAGTCGAGCTATGTCAAGCTCGACTCGAATCGACTCGTGTACACCTCTAAATACATGGATGGTTTTTTACTCTTTCAAAAATATGAGTTTACCACCAAAATATGTATATATCTTGTAGGCAAAAACTTGTTAAATCATATTCCAATGTAAGAAGTACTCTAGTAAATTTATCCGAAGAAATGTAAGAATCATCACAATAATTTTTGTTTAATTTTTAGGTGGCCCAATTGGCGGATCTAGGTATGATGTATGGTTGGATGATAAGATATGTGTAAAATAATCAAATGATTAAGAGTCCAATCTTTTATACAGGTTAATGCACAATTACTTTCATATTTAGATAGGTGCAAGATGGATTTTTAGTTGATCAGATATGTGGATCGTCGGATAAACGGATTAGATAATTAAATTACTATCCTGAAAATGGATGGATGAATGGGTGATCGCATACCCTATACAGAGTATGAATGGTTGGATTTAGTGTACGTTCCAGGGTTAGATTTGAGCTGGTTAATGAATGAACGATTGATCTTTGGTATATGAGTAAGGAGAGTGCACGTGTGTGTGTGTATACATACTAAAACCATACAATTATTAATCAACGATACACTAAATAAAAAGTTGATCACGCATATCACAACTTGCATACTTTATGTACGCATGCATGCATTTATACATGAATGTTTAGATGGATGCAAGTATGCATGGTATGCAGATGCACGCATGTTCACCAAAATCTCAGGTCATTACATTCTACCCCCCTTATTCAAACACATCCAACATACAAACGGAAGAGCATACTCCTCCTTATTAACGGTGTGTTTAAGTGTCTGTTAAGTTTCATATGTTGTAGGGTTTAAGTGGGTGCAAAAGTGTGTAAATCGCTACAGGAATTATGGTTATTACACTGAGAGAGGTTAATATGGTGGCGGATGGACCGGTGAGATGGGGTAGTGACCTGTAAGTCAACCGTCTCATCCAATCGCAAGCTGACTTGCCTCATATTAGAGGGAATCTCCTTTTGGACAGAGCGAGAGTGGGTAGTCTAAAGGAAAGAAGGGGAGGTTAATGTGGATAGTAGGTTTATGATAGGCGCCCTACTCTTTTGTCTGCCGGAGCCCTGCATAAATGTGTCTACATTGTAACAAAGTGGGTAGTCTGAAGGAAAGAAGGGGAGGTTAATGTGGATATAGTAGGTTTATGATAGGCGCCCCACTCTTTTGTCTGCTGGAGCCCTGCCTAAATGTGTCTTCCTTGTATCAAATTTTATCATATATATATATAAAGCAAATATTATTATTTTATTTTTTAAGTCTCCTTATTTTGATCGATAATGCAAATACTTTGAAAATGAATGACCACCGGTTAGAATCTTTATGCTATCTTATACCATGTAAGGGAGTAGTCCACTCTGATTTTACCTTTTAATAAAGGATTTTTTTTCCTTTAAAAACAAATTCCATGAATTTAATTGAGGGTATATGCCAAACTACTTGGAATATATCTTGTTCCCAAACTAAAGAAAAGCCCATCAATACAGCATATTTTGGGTGCTTATCACTGAAATGGAGTCATTAATCATTAACATCAATCTAATATCAAATCCCCCCTTTAAAAGGAGATTTTGTTATGAAGAATAGCATTCAAATCTAAGTATTGAATTGAGTTTTTACTTGCATATGAATATTTTTTTTTTAATGGAAAACTTTACAACGGTCTTGAGAACAATTTTTTTTACTCTGCTAGAGTGTGATTGATGATACACGTACACCTAGAAATCGCAAACGTGAAATATAAGTGGCCAAATTAAACCAAGATGTGGTACAGTGTAGATGTATTATGAACCAAAACTAAACCTTATGTGATGATTTGGCTATCGGATTGGTGATATTTATCGACATTAAAAATGGAAAATATCCAACAGCCGTGTTTCCACAATGGCCACGAATCTAGTCTTAAGATTGTTCAACCGATTTGATCTTGGAATTGTGAGTAGGAGAATGGGCTGCCACCAATCAACCTCGACCTCCCCGTCTTTAGATCCTAAAATGTGCAATAATACGAATAAAATGAAATAAAGTAAGTCAAGGATCTAGTCAATTTATTTACCATAGATTACTCAAATGAAGAGAGGAACGGCACAAAAGGATTCATGTAACCAGACCCTATTTGTTTCCATAAGATGATGAGTAGATTTAAAAGAAATTTAGAAATATATAGCAGGGATGACCAAAAAAAAAAGATGCGAGATGAGCATCACCCAACCCAGATATATGAGTTGATGTATCATCAAACTAAATGTGAGAAAAGAATAAAAGTGCACAAACTAAACTCAAATAAAGCATATGACACACCAATCATGTAGTCTCTAGCCCCTAAATCAATAATGCGGGGAAAATTCACAGGAGAATCGAGACACATGATGCCTGACCAAGCAAAAAGATTAGCAATGGAGGATAGTTAGAAAGAAGACCCTTTAAGCATCTGGCATACTCATTGGACATTATGATCGCATCACAAGTTGTACTTTGTTAGCAATGAGAAGAAATAGGCCTTGCTCCCTACCCTTTAGAATTATCATTAGAAAAATGGCTTGATTTTCCTAAGCCGGTGTGACAATGAGATTCCAACTAGTGTCAATTTCCACGGCCCCTATCATAACTTCCACCAAAATCTGTATCTCTGCCTCCCCAAAGGCTTATATCACCAAAACGTCCTCTTAAATCTCTACCGCCAAATTAGCAACCATCATTTCCAATACCACGACCACCACCATGATTTCCTCCAATTCCCCTACCAGATGAAGTAGAGATCAATCAGAAGAATGTAAGCTTGGTGTGGCCATACTAATGCACAGTGAACACATGCAAAGGCTTTTGTGTTAGAAAGAATTATTGGGATATGGAGTTTGAAAAACTATTTTGATAAAATAAAATTTAAAATGAGAAAATAAAATAATAATAATAAATAAATAACTTACCAGTTTATAGAAGTCGAGGCGTGACTTGAGTCACTCGGCTTGAAATCGAATTTGCTCCCCTTGGACAACATCCCAAGTGCAACAGGTTTCCAGAGCAACCGACCTCCAGGATACAACGACTATGACCCGGTTCCAGCGGTGCACTCACTGTACACAGGCTCGAACCACTTGTAATCTTAACCCAAACTAGAAAATACTTGAATACATCTTTAAGAGGAAACCTGATTTTCTAATCCCAAAACTTAAAATCAGAAGTCTATTTATAGACTTTGTGAAGACACCCTTAAGGGTGTAGAGACACCCTTTCACAAAGGGTTGTGACTATTGGGTTTAAACCCAATTGGTGAAACCCTTAGGCTTCAAAAGACACAACTTTTCAAAACAAAAATATGAAAGGATGCAACCTTTCTGACTTAAGTGAAAAGACACATCCATAGGGCACCTATGGCCACAGCCATAACCCGTCCCAATGGATATTTTGAAATACTAAATTATTTTAAGATAATTTAAAATACAACAATCCCCCACATGTTTCAAAATTTTTGACATTTCGGCTTAAGATGGAAGAGTTATGCAATGGTGCCGGTGTCACAATAGACTTGAACCGACATTAGAGTAAGCATGACAAGTCTACAGGAATCAGGTAATACCATAGTCTTGAACCTGATTCCTTTTGATATAGATCACAAGTACATGCCACTCACACAACTTTTCCAATACAAGTGATTCTACGGTTCGGTGCATTTCGTCCATGCACCATTACTTGGATTTTATGAGTGCTCTAGAGAATTTGTGTAGATTCTCATAGGAAGCGGTCTCCACCTCCATACTCATATAGGTGAAATCCATCAAGTGTACGCAGCAATTGGGTACACCACCAAATATATAGCTATAGATTCATTAAGAGTTCAAAAACTCATCCTTCTTCATTGTTGCTCACACTGTACACCATAGAAGGGGCTCATTTATATCAGTGTAATCATTTACCCCGTGTCATGTTGTTTACCCATTGAACCTATCTAATAGGATCTCTACTTGTATAGGTTGGGTTACCAACACTGGTAGCTCATATATTAAGCTTGGCCCCATTCCCTTCAATGTATTATTAACTAATCTTTTAGGTAGTCATTCGGTCTGAGGATTTATGATCCATAAACCTTTTACCTCCACCCGTCATTTATCCATCAAGCTTTTGCCTATTACGGAAAATTCACTATTGTTACCACTCATACGAGTTTGGTCATGTCTTAGTCCCATTATGGCTAATCATCCTTTCATATTAGCTAGGGATCATCGTATTAACAAGCTATTACCTCTCCAACTAGCTACTTAGAAACAAACTTTTGCTTAGGTGGATTCCTCCTTCTGCTTCTTAGTCAAGTATTTGGCAGTCAGTTGCAACCTCTTTGACTATTCATATTTCAAGCCAAAGCATACCGAACTCATTTCTAACCTTACAGAATCAATAATTACGACTCCGTCAAGCAACGAATATTGAGCATCACTTTTATTATGATAGTTGTCGTATCACCGGCTCTAAATATAACCAACTTTCTTAGCCTTGAATGTGCTCTTACTATTCAACCAACTTCACTAGCCCACCATTTAACCAACTGATGGTAAAGTCAATCAAACTTATTGTATTTGCAGTACAAAGAGGCTGAAGCAATCTGTCATGCATAGACATATGACAACTAAAATCGAATATAACTTTCATGTAATCATATTGCAACATTATCACATTATCACACGTTTCCTAACACATGAAAAGTTGACTAATTTATCAATTAATGATTAGAATTCAATACAATCAATGGATATTTGGCAACTGAATATGTAGGAGAAATGTCCAAGTTCATTATCAAGTATCTTAATCGACGGATTAAACTAGGGGTGCACATTGAACCGTTAGAACCGTGGAACCGGACCGGAACTGACCGAATGGTCCGATTTGGTCCATTTCTAGAGTTTACCAGTTCCGGTTCTGGTTCCAAAAATCAAAGAACCGGTTGCATCGGTTCGATTCTTGGTTTGGGAGTACGTAGAACCGAACTGAACCGTAAACCAATCCGTAGAACCAAACAGTAGATCCGATCCGTAGAACCGAACTGTGGAACCGAACCTGGAACTGAATTTATTTTCCAGGTGGGGCTCACCTTGTGAAATAAATTCATCAAGTGCTGCGGAGAGAACTAGAGTCGAGAGGAGGAGAGTTTTGATAGAGAAAATCCATGTATTTGAGCTCTGTGAGAAAATCGCCATTTTTTTCCGACAAGAGAGCTTTGATTTCTCCGCAAGGAGGGTAGAATGGGAAGAAATGGGTGAAAATGGAAACGAAAGGGCTACAACGGGAAGGAATTTTCATATCGCTGTAATTTTTTGAAATAAAGGTGAGGTGGAGCAGTGAAGAAGATATATAGAGGAGTTAGGCTATGGTGTTAATTCACCACCACTTTTAAGCTGTAATGTCTTATCCGATGTGCATGCGGGATAACCTCACATTAATTTGAATCATCCAAATTTCGAGTCACATTATGGATTGATCATATCCCTCGAATTTTAACTGATTGAACCATCTTAAGCTGTTGATTTCACTAGTTTGAATCTGGACAGTTGGACAGTTTATTTTTAATAGTCCATTTGATATCCATCAATTGGATGGTTTGGATTATTTTATCAGTGCATCCTGAGAATAAACTCCATCCGTACTACAATTTGGACGGTCTGGATTGAGACGATGTAGGTTAAGTTAACAGTGGATGAAACAAACACCACAACTTAAAAGACGGTAAACTATCACCATAGACTTCTTTCTGTATGATTTTTGGGCTGGTTTTGGATGATAAAATCTCAGCTATTGATTAGGATTGTTGGTTGACGATTTCGATGAGTAAAATACTCTGGCAGAGGGTGATGGATGATACGCAAGCACTAAGGAATTGATTTAGAAATTGCAATACCTTCCATACAAGTAATTTAAGTTAAATATTCGTCTTAAAATGAAAAGCATCCAACGGCTTGAGTTCAACAAACATGTGTCCACGCATGATTTACTCTATATGGATTTTGTTACTGTACCGAAGGTGTACAATTTTCGAGTGCCTGCATAGCAAGCGTGGCCATGCACGAGCTTTTTAAGATGGACCCAGAACCAAGAACCAAAGCCCAGAACCATGGAACCAATCCAGAACCAAACCAGTTTTAAAGGTTCGGTTCCGGTTCGGTTCTAGGGTGCCAAAGGTCCGGTTCCGGTTCCGAAAATCCTAAAACCGTTAGGAACGGTTTGATTCCGATTTCACCCTAAAACTGGACCAAACTGACTAGTGTGCACCCCTAGATTGAACAATGGGCTCCATAGGTGCATAATTTTGGCCATTAGATACATTTGTTGATGGTAAAACTCATCACATAAACTTACCATCTCATATGAATACTAATCTCAAATGTCCAAATCTAGCCTCCAATGAGAATAGAATATAGCCTAAAAATCTCATTGATCTAACAATCATCTTATGAATTCAGACCACTAACAATATTCTTTGTAACTATTCATTTGATGGCTACCAATTTGATCATTAAAACATGCAATCAGTTTAATTTTAGACACCTTATCTCCAAAACCTATATGATGTCAATGTAACACATGTGCATATTGATCCATAACATTCAACATATAGTTTCTTTAGTGTAAATCTTCAATTCTATGTCAACTCATTTATCAAATACATATTGACTAAATTTGGATTCCATGCGTTAAGTGGTTTATGTATCTCAGAGCACCCCACAATTTCATATTTAGCCTTGATAGATATATCTATGGCTCACCTGATAACTCTATTAATTAACATTAACCAAGAGTTAAGAAAAATCTTTCGTAGGAACTATCATATGAATTGACTGGATCTAATAGGTGTTCTAGGTTGGCACATGATCGAATGAAATTAACATTTTCTCTACATTTCTAAGTAGGTAATATTGTCTAGAAAGTATAGTGAATGATGCCAAAAGTGAATATAACTTGTCTCATAAATTAGGCATGTACGCTCGTCACCCTATCAACAACTTTATGTATAAGAGCAATAATATGAACTGTTTATAGAAAAACAGCGATAAGTGTGTTAAACAATTAAGTGATATGTGCCGATGGTCCATCTGTTATTGGACCCAATATTGTATAATATCTCTTTCTACATAATAAAATGTAAGTCAGAATTAACATTAAATTAAGGCACATTCACTACTAGTCCACTTAAGAAACTCATGTCACCATTTGCTTCATGGTGAGTAAAACTCTAGAGAGGCAAGCATTTATATAATGTGAGTTATCAAGTACTTAATATTTAAAAAGTAACACACATACAAGATCTAGACCTTTCATCTTTTGGGCCCGCAAATGGTAATATTTTAAAAATACATCAGCCCAATCATCTCACATGAGCTAATATAATCTTTATGGATCTATAACTTTCTAAGTATATAACCCCCACAATTTCAAATATTTATAAATGAGATGTTTTCCACATATGTACAATTTATAAGTGTCTATGTATCCAGAGTCATACATTGTTTAATGTTTCATATTATAATGAGAAGAATATATTTTGTGCATGTAACACATGAATACAAGACTCGAACATATCAATCATCAATTCACATAGGATTAATCAAAGGCCACAAGATACATGCAATGATATAAAATGAATAATGTGTGTTGTCTATAGATACACAGTGATAAGTTGGCCTATGGTTTGATAGACTTGGCCATTAATTTGATCAAGTTCAATATAGCATACTGATTTATTCCTTGTGTGCACTTATTATCATAAAGGTTATTCATACCAATGGCTGGTCTACATTATAATTTTTTTTTAGGTCACTATAAATATAAAAAATAACCCACTAATGAACTATTCATGTTAGAAACATGTGTCCAGTGACGCCTTAGTGTGAAACCATGCATTCTACTGCATTTCTAAAGATCAACATCAATATAAATATTCATTCTATGCGCATCAATTACACAAAAATCAACTCCTTAACATGCACTTGATTAAAATGATATGTTATAATTGTTCTAGCACCAACAATATATAGGCCCCATCTTTTCACGATTCAAACCATCACTCTTGTGTCACCCACCATCAGTCGCCATCAAATATCTTTCCAAAATCTCTCATCATAAATTAGACAGTAAACCATCCACTTGCAGTTCATAAGTTGGACATGTAAGATTGTCCAATGAAAGAATATTTTGTTAAAACATTATACATGGTCCGGCACATTAGCTGAATAGTCTTGATCAGCAAAATTAGGATCAGATTAGATTATCCAAAGATATATAGCATATAGAATCGTAGATTGTATGTGTATGAACCATGATGCTTTGTTAAAGTATTAAAAGGTTTCCTAAGAGAGCAAACTAACAAGAGAATAAACCCACGAGCAATTAGGATAAATGATTCTAACTGTCCACTTCATTTCCACTAAACAAGTGATTATATTATCGATTCATTATTATTATTACTACTACTACTACTACTACTACTTCTTCTTCTTCTTCTTTTCATTTACACCCCTTTAGATTTAAGTCATCTCCACCTTTTTATTTATCTATTTATTTAATGAGATTGCTTAAGAAATCTCATTATTGGGACATTCAAGTCCTTCCATATTTGGCGATTTTGTTCCCATGTGAGGTCCATCAGATCACAGGACTAGATCAAAGGTCATAGGAATGTCGTTTGCTCTCATGCAACATGTAAAGTTAAGATAGAACGGTTGTAACCACTAGATGCTCCTTGTTAGAACCCTTCTTAAGGGTTGCACCAACTTCAAAATGATGGGAATGCACATAATTAACAACTTCCAATACCAAGAATTCTATTTCTGGCACGTGCATGACAGATTTAGATCCTTCATCTAGTTGACTGTACAATGAATATTACTCATCTGCATGTGAACAACTAGCAGACTTATGGGATAGTGACTACACCATCGACTTATCAGGCCCATTTTGGAAGATACTGGATATTTTGAAACACTAAACTATTTTAAAATAATTTAAAATACAACAAGAATCTCACTACCTCTAAGAATCTGAGTTTGTATGAGCTTAAACTTACGGCAGGGACCAGTGAAAATTTTAACATAGAATTCCTACTGCTACCACCTCATAGTCTCGTAATCAATGACGGAGGTTGATATACATTTAGTTCTTCCCATATACATTAACATCAATATTCCACAACACTTTTAGTCTTGTAATGCAAAAATATTCTGATACAAGTCATAAATACGAGTCAAATTTTCTCACCAAAATAACTCTTTCAAGCTATTTCACACTTCTTTTACCGTCTTGAAATAAACAGCATTAGCACTGTTATAGGATAAAAAGGTCGATCCATAAGAGAAGGTCGGACCAACAACCAGCACAACCTAATGGGCCAATGGCGAGGAAAGAGCCAAAATATTCGGTTAACAATCAAGGCCATAGGTCAGCACGATCACAGGTCGGTACGACCTTTAACAAACTGTCTGTGGAATAGCTCAGTAGCGCTATTAAGCCCCGCAAAGGCGAAGAAGCTAAGGGCTACTGAAGTAAGTGATCACAAGGACATCACAAGCATGCTTTATCGGTTTTATCACCGTAACGATGCCAACCTTCTGATAGCTCGATTAGAGTATCTCTGAGGCGCCGTTACCCCTGCAGTCTGACCTTACCTATAGGTCAGATGATGTTATTAACTCCCGACTAACATCCAACCTTACCTATAAGTCGGACGATGTTATCAACTCCTGATTGACGTCCAACCTTATTCAAGGAAACGATCCGAAGTTCGCATCAAGGATCACGGGGGGATAAGTTCGGAATCCCAAAGATCTCGTGAACCGAGGATCTCGGGAAGATCTCTGACATGTTAACAGTTCTAATTCAACTACAACACATACCTGCTAAATAGAAAAGATCGTTCATAGTGTGATCTTCCCTCTATTATAAATAGGGAGCCTTCTAATAGTGAAAGGTACACACAGATAACCATTTTTTCTCTAAGACCGTTTTTACAAAGACCCAGATCCCTGACTTTGGCATCGGAGGGTCCCTTGTATTAGCCAGGGTCTTCTTTTGTTTGCTTCCGTACAGGTACAAAAGGGTCTAAGAAAGGTCTACCGGAAAATTACATCAACAGTTTGGTGTTGTCTATGGGAATCAACATTAAAGTCGTTCTTACTTTACTGGATAACTATGATGGCTAAAGGGAAGAAGAAAGCCCGAGTCTCCCCTTTCACGCCTTATCTTACACCACTGAAGTAGCCTGATAGTCATCGGGATTCCACCTCCCAACAATAGGCTGACTCCGGTCCTACAAGGCAAGCACAAAGATCTTACAATAGAGGAGGGCAGTTGAACTCCCTTAATGAACAAGTTGAAATGCTAAATAATAACATAAATTGTATGAGGCAATTGTTAGAACAACTACAACCCTAGCAAGTATAGAGGACCGCCCAGGAAGCAGAGCAAGTGATCCATGACCCTCCTCAACCCTCTAATGCGCCTGCCACCTCTCAAAGAAGTCGACAGCCCCTTCCCACATTTCTGGGACCGCAGCTTTGCCCGCTTCCGACTTATGCCATGAGCTAGACCAAAAGAAGCACGGCAAAGCTCCCGTCGAAGTTATGCCCGAGAGCAACAAACCGTGGGAAGCTGAGCTAAAAGACTTGAATGTTCAAATTAAGGACATACGACAAGCCTACCATGCAAATGCTCCAACCCCAATGGAGGCAATAATGGAGGAAACAGAGCCTCCGTTCACTGCTGACATTATGCAGGCGCAATTGCTGGATAGGTTTCGTATGCCCCAAATCACTCCCTTCCTGGGAACTACCGACCATCCAAGCATCTAGACTCATTTAGGGACTAGATGAAGCTCCACAACGCGTCTGCTGTAGTGATGTGCCGTGCATTTTCACTAACCCTAACTGGAGCCACTCGGCTATGGTTCAGACAACTGAAACCGAACTCCATTAGCTCATTCTCCCAGTTTGGTCAAGTTTTCATCATGAACTTCATCGGGAGAAAGGAGAGACTCAAACCGACCTCCCACCTTCTCCATGCCGTTCAAAAAGAGGGAGAGCTATTAAAAGATTATATCATGTGCTTCAATCTTGAAGCAATGCAAGTGCGAAAGCATTCCGAAGAACTTGCTCTAACCGCAATAATGGGAGGTTTAAGGGATCCCAAATTCATCTTCTCACTAGACAAAAATCTAGTGGCGACGATGGCCGACCTATTGAGTAGGTCACAGAAGTATTCCAATGCTAAGGAAGCATCTACCCTACGAAACGCCATCTAGAATAAAGGAACGCCAGCCAAAGAACAGTAAATAAAGGTAGAGTCCAGCTCAGCCACTGCAAGCAAGTAAAGGAAGGACGACCAATCACGTGATAATCAACACCCGAGCAAGTGACCTAACAGTAAGTTCAACTCATATACTCCCATTAACAAGACAATTGAGCAAGTCTTAATGGAGATCCAAGACAAACGCATCCTTAAATGGGCGAATAAGATGAAGTCAAATCCTGGCAAGCAAAGTAAAAAATAAATACTGTCATTTTCACCGGGACCACGACCATTCAACGAGTGATTATTTCGACCTCGAGGAGGAGATCGAAGACTCATCCGCAGCAAGCACCTTGGAGAATACGTCAATCGAAGAGGAGATCAGGCTGCTGCCTTAAAAGATGAACAACCCATCAATAACGAACCGATAGGAGAAATTCGCACCATCTTGGAGGTCCTACCAGTGGGGGAGATTCGAACCGAGCTCCAAGGAGCATCAGTTACTCCAACTCGGAACGAGAAATCCTTACCACCAGCAAGCCTTCAAAAGAACAAAAAATGGCAACCTACAGCCTAACCTTCACCGAAGAGGATACCCGAGGAGTCCACCATCCGCACGACGATGCGCTTGTGATCACAATGATCATAGACAACCGCAAGGTATTCCGAATCCTCGTGGATACCGGATCCTCGGCTAACATCCTCTTCAAGCAAGCATTCGATAAGATGGGGGTCAGTTGGTCCTGACTCCGGGCTATCAAGACTCCCTTGCTCAGATTCTCAGGAGGCAGACTTATACCCGAAGGTTCAATACAACTTCCACTCACCGTCGAAGACGGACAGAACCAAGTGACCATGATGATCAACTTTTTAGTTGTGGACTGCCCGTCTATCTACAATGCGATCCTCGGCCGACCCTCCCTCAACAACTTGGGAGCTGTAGTCTCGACCTATCACTTAGCAATAAAATATTCGACCGAGTAAGGTGTCGGGTTGGTCATAGGAGACCAACACAAAGCTCGGCAGTGCTACACGATGACACTGAGAGCTTCGCATCAGACGATGACCATTTGTCTCATGGAGGACCTCATTCCCATTCCACTCAACAGCTCCGATCCATTTAGAACAGTCAAGATCGGGTCGTCTCTGACATCTCCGCTCGGGATAAGATTGTGAACCTCCTTCGACAATACGTAGACGTCTTCACATGGTCTCATGAAGATAGGCATCATTGTTCATCGACTGAATGTCAATCTCGATCATCCACCAATTCGACAAAGCGCAAACCGCTCGGTCCCGAGCGATACGTAGTGATTGGAGAAGAAGTCGACAAGCTCCTTAAAGCTAAGTTTATCAAAAAAAAATTATTATCCAGAACGGGTCATCTCTGATATCTCCGTTGCGAGATAAGATTGTGAACTTCCTTCAATAATATGTAGACGTCTTTGCATGGTCTCATGAAGATAGGCCCAGGATCGACCCAAAGGTCATTGTTCATCGACTAAATGTTGATTCCGATCATCCACCAATTCGACAGAGTGCTAACCGCTCGGTCCCGAGTGATATGCAGTGATTGGAGAAGAAGTCGACAAACTCCTTAAATCTGAGTTCATCGAAAAAATTTATTATCCGGACTGGATAGCCATCGTCGTTTTGGTTAAGAGGTCTAATGGGAAGTGACGGGTCTATGTTGATTACACCGACCTGAACAAAGCCTGCTCAAAAGATAGTTTCCCTCTTCCCCGAATTGATCAGCTCGTCGATAGTATAGCATGGCACGAGCTGCTGAGTTTTATGGACGCTTATTCCAGCTATAATCAGATTGTAATGTATCCATATGATAAGTCAAAAACGACCTTTATCACTGACAAAGGTCTTTACTGTTACCGAGTCATGCCTGTTGAGGGTCAAATATTGCATATTGGACCCCATTTATTACTTGGTTTTATGAACATGATAATGCTTAATGTTTTATTTTAACCATGTTTGTGTTGTAAGATAGATTTAAGAGCTTAGATTGAAAAGGATGCTCAAAGCATGGATTTAACGCTCAAGAATCACCAAAGCCAGTGGACAGATCAACCATTAATAGTTTGGGGCCACCTGATCTCTGGATATGCTTCAATTTTGCACTCAACACCTTAAGATCATATGGGAAACTAGATAGATGGAGTAGATTTCCCTTAGTTAATAAGGTGGGGCCCACTTCGCGTGGTCGATTACACAGCAGGAGTACGCCCACTGTGTACCCGACCAGCAAAAGCGGTCAACCATGCTGACCCACAAAATCATGAAGGGATTCGAAAATTCAAAATTTCCGCTGCGAATGGATGAGCAAGGAGCTACGGTCCGTTATAGTGGGCCATCAGCTCTATCCAGAAGCCTCATCCGAACCGTCCATTTGAACCGGATGAAGGGCCTGACCAAGATCTGGGTGAACTTGGTCTGGGACACACCAGAGAGCGACCGTCAACTTGCTGAGCATCAGAATCTTCGCCGCACAATCAACCAGGTGAGCCGCATCAACGGCAAGCCAAAACCGTCCATCCCGAACCAAAATTCTGCCAAGAAACCGATGGAAGGAACAAATTCCTCCAACTCCAGAAGATACAGGGCCCACCAACAACGCGCAACAGCCTTATGCAAGAGGAGGAATGTCTGAGTAATTCGGACATTCCGATAAGTTGATCGGGCAAACTATGGACTAGGTGGCCGATCCAAACCATTCAAACTCTAGGGAAGGGGATTTCGAACCTTCCCACCAAGTCAGATTGAGTGATCTGAATGGCCCAATCGCCCCAAACCAGATTAACCGCAAGATGTCCTTGCAGTTTCACAGCGCAGAAGCAGAGCATGCGCAAACTGGCTCTGCGAAAGAGCTTGCTGGAATGCTCTAGAAAAAGACACACCACCTTATAAATAGGGTGTTGTCCAACGACTGAAGGGAGGAAAAACAAAGGAAAGAAGGAGGAGAGAAACGGAGCAGGAGCAAAAGTGTGGAGAGGCCATCATCAAGAGTTTTTCTTTCCTTATTTGTTTTTTTTTATGCTTTTCTTAAGAGATTCTAGTTCAATCATGTCTATGGTTGGCTAAACCTCTTACCTAGGGCTAAGAGGTGAAGCTTGTAACTGGATGGGATGTTTTCAATTACTCTGATTCATGTTTATATTGAACTCTCTTTTATTCTAGTTTGATTATAAGGAATACTTTCAGTTTTTAATGGTTTGTTGTGACTTAAATTACAATGGATCTGCGATAGCTTTGAGTATATTCTTTTCATTATTAAGATTGTGAATTTAGGAAATTCTGTTGTTCACCACTGTACCCTGGGCATGGTTGGATGATGGAATCCTCCCTAACTCTCACAATTCTCTCAGATTGGTTATGGATTGGTAAATTCTATTGTTTGCTTTGTCTCATGGGCATGGTTTTGTGATGGAATCACTTCTAGTTCTCAATGGGTTCTCATACCTCTCATCCATTGAGAACTAAATCAAAGGAAGTTCAGATTTGATTTTTAATGAGATATCTTTTAATTGGATAAAGATGGGACTCTGATTCCAGTTGTGTTCGTGAATTAAGCATAGATCTCCTTGATCTCTACAAGTGAATCCTTGGAAACCCTAGTTTCCCACTTTTGAATTTCACAAGTTTTTCATTAAGTTTTTCATAATTTTTCTCTCACATATTCTAGATTAGGTTTTTTTCTAGTTCTAGTTCTATTTGCTTTCAAAAAACACACGAGATTAGTCCATGTGGATTCGACCTTGGTCTCACCGAGATTATTGCTACATCGCGACCCTACACTTGGGGTTGTGAACAATGCCCTTTGTATTGAAAAATGTCGGAGCTACTTATCAGTGGCTCGTCAACAAGATGTTCGCCTGCCAGATCGGGTGGATAATGGAAGTATACGTGGACAATGTGCTTGTCAACAGCATCAAAGCCACGGATCATGTATCCATTCTCGAGGAAATGTTCCTGATTCTTCAGGAATCTCTGTCACGCCCCAAAATCCGGCACCTGGGTATATTCGACCCCGATTTCGTACCTGAAGGCATGACTTATGTTTCATATATTTACATTTCATAATCTACACATATATTGACAAAATGATCTCATTCATAAAATATAACAATACAAAAATTAAATAATCAAACATTTATTTAAAGAAGAAAAAAATATCAATGTTCCGATTATTCAAGGTTATCTCCAAACTCATGTCATCTCCATACTATCATACTATACTTAATGTTCATTACACTTATTTAGAAAATGCTAAAGAAACAAAATAAATAAAAGAAAATCTCTTTAAGCGCCTCCACGAGATCCTGATCCTGAAATTTTAAAATCCCAACAGGGTAAGCTGCGAAGCCTAGTGAGAAATCTCAACACAAGTTTCAAAAATAACCTCATATAATCTGAATATAATATACTAAAAGATACAATACCTATTTAGGTAAAGCAACAGATGAGGAGATTAATAAACAAGATTTTGTTTAATGTAAATTCAAAGAAAAATGAATGAATAAAATCAACGTATGGTAAAATCCACAATAACAAGTGCAGTTTATTCTTTTTAACACCAGAACCAGTTTACACTGGTTGGCCAACACCCACGCCAATACCTAGCATAGCAATGGGAACCTCTTGCATGACATGCTCACTCATCCAAAGGGCACTTGGTGAGGGACCCATTTGTATGTTAGTTGGTCAAACTACTACCCTACCGAACCTGATAGTGGGAACCTTTTGCAATCCTGACATGCCCACCCACTCAAAGGGTATGGTAGATGTTCCAAGAGGCACCAGTTGCATTTCTGGGACTTTCAATCTAAGGGTCTTAATCGCCCCACCTATTTACACTTTAGGAATTTTCAACCCAGAGGACTTAATTGCCCACCTATTTTCTGGTGTTTCAAAAACTATTCTGGTCATGTATGATTCAAATATTACATGAAACAAATGTTTCTAAAAATATATAACGATCATTATTCTTCGGTTGAATCAATGATATATGTTGTCAATAATTTATCAAATTTAAAACAAAGTTTCTGGTCAATGTAAATTGTCCGTACATGATTAAATTTCTACAAAAAATAAAAATGAATAAACATACAACATAATCAATTAGATCTTAGAATTTGTAAAAATAAATAAATAAATAAATAAATAAATAAAAATTATATATAAACTCAAGATTTCTACAAATATTTTTTTAAAATCTAAATAAATAAAAAAATGAATTTTCAAGGTATGATTAACAATAAGACGATATAAAAGCCGAATTGAGGCATATTAAAATAACGACAAGCGAAGTAAAAATAAAAATAAAATTTAAACTCATTTTAGGAAGCATACTAAGCAATTACATCAAATTAAAAGAACATTTAAGATGGCAACAAAAATAATTAATTATAAGTGCAAATGAATAAATAAATAAATAACATTTTTATAATATCAAGTGTGAGAAACTCACCTTTAAAAAAATAATTAAAAACTCCTTTTTTTTCTCTCTTCCTTTCTCTCTTTCTTCTTCTTTTTTTTTCTTTTCTTCTCTTTTTTCCTTTTTCTCTCTCCTCATTTTCTTTCTTACTTCTTCTCTCTCTTCTCTCTCTTCCTCACGTGAATAACCAGCAAGACCTTTTTTTTTCTCTCTCCTCACTCTCCTCACTTCCTCACCTCACGTGTCACAACCTACCACCCCACATAACTACTCTTTTCCTATTTATAGTGATTCATTTCACTAGCTATTACACACGTTGGGAGAAGGCAACGGTTGTTGCTTCGGTTTCCATCTCATTTGTTCACGTTTTTTTTTTCTTTAGATTTAAACAATGTGCACCATTAATGCAGTGTAAGGTGTCATGCATTGCATGCATGCCACGTGTGTGGCACATGCATGTGCCACATGTGTGTGGTCCATGTATGTGAGGTGTGGTTATGATGAGTGTGCATAGTGTATAGTTTGTGATGCATGCATGGGCCACTTGTGTGTGCATGAGAAGTATGTATGTGATGTATTTGGTGCATGTGTGTGGTTGTGATGTATTCAATGGTGCATAAATGGATGATGTAGATGGATGGACGGATCGATGTATATATAGATGGACGGATGGATGTATGGATAGATGGATGGATAAATGTACGGTTAGATGAGTTCATGTGTGATCAGGTGGATGGACTTTGTGATCTATGGATTGGTGGTGAGATGGATGGGCAAGTATTCTGATGATTTCAGTATATGGACGGTTTGATGGTTGTATCATTGGATGAATGGTTAAATGTATGGTTGGATTTATTAGTTAATGAATAGTTGGATTAGATCTATCCAAATCAATGGTTAAAATTAAAAGGTCAAGATTAATTTGAGTTATTACATTCTACCCTCCTTAAAAGAAATTTCATCCTCAAAATCTACATACCTATAGTGCGAATAGGTGAGGGTATTTCTCTTTGATCTCGGCCTCTCGTTCCCAAGAAGTCTCTTCCTCGATATGGTGACTCCATTGAACCTTGACTAACGGTATAACTCTAGATTGAAGCACTTGGTCCTTCCAGTCAAGAATACGTACTGGTTGTTCGATATATGAAGCGTCTTCCTGGATCTCTAATGGTTGTCAATCTATAACATGAGAAACGTCTCGCTCATATTTCTTTAACATCGACACATGGAAAACATCATAAATACCGGACAACTGTGGTGATAAAGCGAGCCTATATGCGACAACACCAATCTTCTCTAGAACCTCGAATGGACCTATATACCTTGGAGCCAACTTTTCCTTTTTACCGAATCTCATGACTCCCTTGATAGGAGAAATCTTTAAGAAGACGTGGTCTCCAACTGCAAACTCTAGATCTCTTTTGCGATTGTCTGCATAACTCTTCTGACAACTTTGGGCTGCGTGCAAATGGTTTTTAATGATAAAAATCTTTTATGTTGTCTCTTGCACAATCTCTGGTCCAAGTAAACTACTTTCTCTAACTTCTACCCAACAATTTGGAGATCTACAAGGCTCCCGTACAAAGCCTCGTATGGTGCCATGCTGATACTCGTTTGATAACTATTATTATAAGAAAACTCAATCAATGGTAAATGGTCATCCTAACTCCCCTTAAAATCAAGCACGTAAGCTCAGAGCATCTCATCAAGGATCTGATTCACTTGTTCAGTCTTCCCGCCGGTCTGAGGGTGGAAAGCAGTGTTGAAATCAAGAGTGGTTCCTAGTGCCTTCTATAAATTTCTCCAAAAACGAGATGTGAATCTGGAATCCCGATCAGATACAATAGATACTGGCATTCAGCTAGTCGAAAAGGTCATCTTTCCTAGGCAGTAGGTATATGTTTTTAATGGTGACCTTGTTTAGCTGGCGATAATCAATATATAATCTCATCAAGCTATCCTTCTTCTTCACAAATAAGACGACCTACTTGACCGAATGAAACCCTACTCCAATAAGTTTTGAATTTGCTCCTTCAGTTCCTTCAGCTCTAATGGTGCCATATGGTACGGTGCCATGGAGATCAATGAGATTCTGGGCATAATATCTATACAAAAATTGACTCTCTTCTTGGAGGCGACCCTGATATGTCATGAAATACATCTGAAAACTCACACGCAACTGGAATTTGATCGATACCCACTTCTTGTGGTTCGTCTTCTAAAAGTGCTGGGAAATCGCATAACGGTCCGTCCTTTTACTCTGTAGTCTTAGTCGTCTAGGAATAGAGAAAGTCACCGTCTTCTCAAAACAATCCAACTTTGCATGGAACAAAGCCAACCAATCCATTCCCAAAATAACATCGAACTCTTGCATCTCTAACACGATAAGGTCGGCTAATAGTACGGAATCTCCAACCATGACAGGGCATGATCTACATATTTGATTTAGCACTACAGAGCTTCCTATTGGTGTAGTAATTACTAAATTCTTATTTAGGAGTTCAGGAGATAAACCTAATGTATGCGCAAAAAGAGTCGAAATAAACGAATGCGTAGCTCCTGAATCAAATAAAACTTGAGCGGGTGAGGAATAGATAATTATGGTACCTTCCACCACTCCTCCATTAGCATTTGTGTCTAATGGTACTATAGCGAATGTCACACCCCAAACTCGAAAATCGGGCTCACAAAATTCCTGATTGTTGAATCCGGCGCCGATAGCCTCCATAGTACCCCATTCTCGGCTCCCGGCACCTATTCACCAGGTTCCGATCCTGGGATACTACAAGGAGGATTTTCAACATTAGTTCGATTCGTAATAAGCATAACCAAAGGCATAACCCACAAACAACAACCAAAAACTCCACATTTCCACTATGATCAAATATTTTATGAGTACAATGCACATAAAGGGAAATACAATGATGATAGATAAAAGCTCCAAGATGATCTGCTACGTGCTCCTGCCTCAGCACTGCTGCGATCCAGCGTCACTTGCACGCAACGGTCGTGCATAAGCTTACGGAAAGCTTAGAGGGTGGTGAAAGTGTGTGTGCACAATGTAGTAATACCATTAAGCGATATCAGAGCAATAAGGAATATGTTGATGAATACATGAATACTATTAGCCGTACCAAGGCCATGCGATGCAAGGCATGAATGATGTTAGCCATACCAAGGCCATGTGATGCGAGATGTAATTCAAGAACACTAATCCTCATCTAAGTCTACATATCAATACAGCTCAACTCTGGAATATCACCAGGGTTAGTATACTCCAAACTAGATTGCCGTCTCATCGCGCGTAATAAGGAGAGTGGAAGAGACCTCACTATCCATATGCCAATATCGGGCTCGGCTCATTATAGCAGACCCATTCCTCGAGCTAGTCAAACTCAACCTAGCTTTGCCCCCTCCTCTTGGGCAAGTAAGGCCGCACCCCCTTCCAACCGACTACGATATAGTGGAAAGCGCTGCCTCCTTGTATTTGGCACTCGGCGCTCATGTATCCACTAGGTCTAGACGTTGGAGCAACCTCCTGGTACCATAAGGGTTTAGGGACTTTCACCCATGGATATATATAGCACCCCATGTAGAATAAGATTTTCAGTATCCAATCCTACCAACCACGATATGTCTGTGGAGGCTACTACCCTGATGTCGCTAGGGTATACAGTAATCATGTCACACAATGCAAAATGCATGAATCACACTATCCAATCATGCAGCAATCCAACGCGTACCGTGCTCTCATGTGGGCAACTCCCCCATCAAGTAGTCCCATAAACAATCTGCCCGAAGGCATATGCTATGATCAGTCACTCCTCATATCAAGCATACATATGATGCGTATGAGCATGAATCATAGAACTATATTAAACATGTTATATAGTGATGAACTATCCTTACGACGAAGATGGGCCTAGATGGCTTACACACAAGTATGGGTCTATCAATGGGCCCTAGGGAGAGTGACAATGCGGACATTTAACCAACATTAATCTTACAATATGGACGTCAAACCATCATTGTTCCCAAGTCATGGCCCGCCATAAACATCATTACATTGCAATGGGCCTAATGTACATCCCATTGGGCCTCGACACATGTGCCTCCGATACATCAAATGAGCCGCATCACATGGGTCTCATATATATCAAGGTGGGCCTCAACAACGGGCCTCGTTTATCACATCAGCCTAATCAACTGGGCCCCAAGTAGATCGCATCAAGCCTAGTCAATGGGCCAAGTTGAATGGGCCAAGCCCAACTCATCTATTTTTAGAAAATCAATATAGAGTATTATATAAAAATGAACCATATCAAAAGATCAACTGGACCATAACATATCTAACCGTGGTGATAATGATTTCCACGGTTAAATTTCAGTGGGCCCCATCATAGGGTTTATTTCCCATCCAGCCTATTCATAAGATTACAAAGACCTGGATTTAAAGGAAAAAATATATATATCATATTGGTCCAAACTTGGTAGCCCCAAGAGTTTTAATGGCGGACGTTGAAACCCACTGTTTCCTATAATGTGGTCCACCTGATCCTCAATCTGTCTTATTTTTAGTCTCAAGCCTTAAAATTATCTTTCAAAATGGTTGGACGGTTTGGATGCAACACATGCATCATAGTGGGTCCCATAGGGATGGACGGTATAGATAAACCACATACCTCAAGGTGGGGGTCCACATGTGGAAAGGGGTGAATACAATACATATATCAGTGGGTCCTACATGGGGGCCCATCATAACGTTTACTTTCCATCCAATCTGTTAATAAGGTCACACAGAACTGGAATGAAGAGGAAAACAAATTTCACACGGATCCAAAACTTCGGTGACCCCAACCAGGGTTTCAATGGTAGATGTAAAATCCTCATTGTTTCCCTGTAACGTGGACCACCTGAGTTCCACATACAGCTAATTTTTGGGGTGGCCCACTACCCTAAGGACCCCCATCAAATGCACGGCGCTGATGTTCAATGCACATCACGGTGGGGCCTACGTTTGGGGACCCACGGTCCCTGGCCCTTGCGCCTATGCAGCGTCCTGCTGCTACTACAGCAGCAGCAGCGTCAACTGTTTTTATTTATATTTTTTTATTTTTTCTATGGTTTTTCGTAGGTGGGGCCCATATCCGGAAAATCCAACCCAACCATTGGATTCTATGGCTCAAGACAGTCCAAACGAGCCCAATATTCAGTGTGTTTTGAAAGGTAGAAACATCAAGGTGCGTCCTAGCAGCCTTGAACGGTATAAATCATTATTTTCTATGCAATAGCCTGCTAGAAAATCGGATTGGCCTCATTTTTTTTGCTCAATGCCTAAAATGAGTGGGGAAATAAGATGGACAGCGTGGATTGAATTCATACATCAAGGTGGGGCCTATATGTGTGGCCCACGTCAAAGCTTATTGAATCAAGCTAATATTTTTGTTTTCATTTCACGTCCAACATCCCTGGACGCTGGATGGTTTGGGCACAATGCATACTTAAGGTGTGCCCTACTCAGGTGGGCCACCGCTTGGCTAGATGGTGTGGATAAGACATACGTCATGTGGGGTACATCCGGGTGGGCCACACGGCCACATCATCACACATAGGAAAAAATGAAAAAGAGAGGGAGAGAGAGAGAGAGAGAGAGCAAGGAACACGTGCGATGGAGGGCTCTGCCACTATGAGCCCTCCCTTCCATACATCCAATCGTACATTAAGTGGGTCCCAATACATGTGGGCCCACCTATCAAAATCAACGGTGGAGATCCATTCTCCACCAAAATACAAGGTCTAGATGACCCTATTCATGCAAGGAAAATAAACATCATGACGTGGTCCATAAAAAATGGCCCCATCATGGCATGATCATGAGGATCAAGGTGGGCCATCGGCCACACCTAGGGTCCAAAGTGAGATCCATACCATCAATCGGTAGGCCTCACTTGGCCCATCATCAAAGCATTAAACCTAGGCCTATAGAAACACCTACCGTTCGATCTTGTTGGTCCGATGAAAAGGTGATCTCGTTGGCTTCGATCTCAATGGAAGATGATGAAGAATGAAGGGTTAAGATGAGAGATGAGAGGGTTAGGAAGTGGGCCACACACAAAACTCTCTCATAGAGATTTGGGAGGGCTTGGACGTGTGATATTTTGTTGCTTGGAAAAGTGAGTTTGATAAATGAGAGAGAGAGAGATGGGTGATGAGTGATGGGTGAGTTGAGTGATGGGTGTGTAAGAAATTGTTGACTTTAGGGGTAGATTGTGTAAGAAAGGTATGGGTTGTGTATGGGTTTGTTGACTTATGGGGTTGCTTGGAGATGGGTGTGAGGTGATGTGTACTTGACCCTTGATGGGATTGATTGATTGATTGAGGTGACATGTTGTGGAGATTCTCTTGGGTTTTACAATGCGCGGTATTTTCCTCGAACTAAACGTGAGCCCACATCTCTTGGCTTAGGTATAACCTCAGCGCACGAGACATGGAATCGGAACCATGATGACGGCACGGTCACTAGGGTACAAGTCTTAAGTTGAGCTAACTCTAGTTGACGGCGTGTAACTCAGGGTCGTGCGCAAATGTCGGATAAAGGTCGAAGGTTGCAGGAATTCGATCGGGGGGACCACAGAAACTTATGGAATGGTATGGACTAAGATACGTGTCTTACAGCGAACACACGACCCTGGGCCAGCAATCGAGAAGCCTGGCCTTCCTGCCTCGGCTAGTGGTGTTGTTGTTGTAGGTGTTGTTACTGCTGAGGGGGCCTTTTTATGGATTTCTCTGATACTGTTCTAGTGATTGATGATATAGAGGTCTCTAGTACTGTTGTTGAGGTGCTTAAACTGTGGCCGAGGTCTCGGGTGCATCTGCGGGGGCGCCTGATAATGTGGCTGCTGAGGCAGTCGTCTATAAAAATGAGCAGAGTGACCCTCCATTCCATAGTTATCATATTTACCTGGAAATATGTTCATTGGCTGAGCTGGAGCTGAGGTGTTTGTTACCGTCATCTTCAGCTTCTTAGAAGCATCACCCTGTGCTTGAGATGTATTCGGTGTAGCCTTAGCATTGCTCTTCACTTCTCTCTTCTGGTTACGACTTTTCCAGAATTTTTCGTTGTCTCACTCTATCATTAGAGCTCGTTCTGCTACATCGGTATACAATCTAAGCTTAAATGGAGTTAATTTGTTATAAATTGACCTTCTCAGACCCTACTCAAACTTTTTAGCTTTGCGAGCTTCATCCTGAATCATATATGGGACAAAATGAGATAGTTCAACAAATTTGGACTCATATTGGCCTACGGTCATCTCCCCCTGTTCTAAGCTAATGAATTCTTCTACTTTTTGTTCCCATACATACTTAGGAAAGTATTTCTTATTGAACTTCTCACAAAACATATCCCATGTCCATGCGGTCTCTTCTTTAATTGTTCTAGTAATTGTCTCCCACTAGTGGTCAGCCTCTCCCTATAACATGAAAATTGTGAAAGTACCTTGGTTTGTTAATTAGCATGAGTGTTGAGTCAGCTAGACTGCAGAGCCTCATAGGAAGATCAATACAAAGTGTCTGCCTCAACCAGATGTGTGCAAGCTCGCCACAGGTAAATCTAAAGCCTCACATCCCATGTCCCAAAACACCAGGTATATAAAACCCTTAAAACAAGTTAGAATATCATAGGGTTTTTTAGTAAGAAAAATTTTTCAAAAATAGAAAATCTCTAAGTTTTCTTGCTTTGTCGATTTTATCGAAATACATCTCGATATGATCGACTTGTGTTGTCGATGTCCTCGATGATAAATCGATTCCATCGGAATGAGGACAAAAAGTGTCCACCAGCCACATGTACATCTGGACGGATTTATCGATGCATCGATATGCTATCGATATAATTGATATTAAAATTTTGAGTCCATCGAAAGTTACTCGATAATATCGACAGGCAGATCTCCGGTGTAAGACCCGTATCCTAGCCTGTACCATTCCGTAGGCTTTCGCGGTCCTTCTGGTCAAATTCCGCTAACTCGCGATCTGTTACCGACGTTTGCACGTGATCCTAAGTCGAATCCTGCGTATCTTAGTCAACTCAACCTGAGACTTTTACCCTAGTGACTGCGCCGTCGCCGCGGTTTCTATGCCGCGTCTCGCACATTGGGGCGATACCCTGGCCAGGAGATGTGGGCCTGCATTCAGTTCGAGGAAAGACGCTGCACGTTGCAAATCCCAAGAAAAGAATCTTTACCCAACATTACATCAATCACATCAATCAAATCACTCACCCAAACCTCTCCCACCAACCAATTAAAGCAACCCATGCTTAGCCTATTCCTCTTATACCAAAAGTTAAAGAGACCCATACTTTCCATGCCTTTTCTCTTACACATCACTCCTCCCTCTCTCTCTCTCTCTCTTTACATCACATCTCCCATCTCTCTCTCATCTCTCTTATCTCTCATTTCTCCCAAGCAACTCACGTCCCAACCTCCATGGGAGAGAGTTTGATGTGGCCCACCTTCCTATGTCCCATCCCTACCATCCAAAGCCCATCTCGACCGTTAAATCGCACCCCTTGGAGCTAAAGATCGCATTGGCGAAAGAAGGAAGATAAGATCAAAGGTGGGTGCTTCTTTCTCCCTCTCTCTTCCATTATTTTGGTCTGATGTGATGGCCGTGCGGCCCACCCGGATGTACCCAACCTTGATGTATGTGATGTCCAAACCGTCCGTCAAATAGACCCCACGGCCGTCCAAGCCATGTGGGCCCTACTTATTGGTGGTGGGAAAACTCAAATATCAATTGATCAAGTGGGCCACATTCCCGTGAGTCCCACCAGCCGTAGTCCCCACACGTGGGACCCACCTTGGTAAATATGTCCACGTCCAGCATCCTTGGACGTTGGACGTTGTGAGCGTGGAATGACAATGGGTGTACTAATCAAAATAATAATAATAAATAAAAGAAATGCTTGGTTTATACTTTTGGACGGGTTGCTTATGCAGGCCCCACCTTGATGTATGGATTTAATCCACACCGTCCACCCTTTTTCCCATCTCATTTTAGCCGTTGAGCCGAAATTTGAAGCCGATCTAAACCTCTGGTGAGCCATAACGTAGGAAACAGTGGTTTTTAGGCGATTTAAACAGTTAAGGCCCACTAAGATGTTTCTATACGTTGAAAATATTGCATATTAGACTCGTTAGTTCTAATACGAGCTGGGGAGGCCAATAGTCGGTGTGGATTTCTAATGCGGGCCCCACACATAAGAATCCGTAGATTATCAAAAAAAAAAAAAAAAAGAAGAAGAAGAAAACAAAACAAATCATGTACACATGCGCGTCCCTGCTGTTGTCAGCGTCCTCGCTGCTGGTTTAAAGGTGGAATGGTGGGCCCCACCACAGGCCCCACCACGATGTATGTTGCATATTTACACTGTGTATTTGATGGGTTCCCTTTTTGGAACTAGGTTTCCCCAAAAATCAGCCTTAATTACAGCTCAGGTGGCCCACACGGCAGGAAACAGTGGTGGGGTGAATGTCTACCATTGGAATCCTTTTGTGGTCCAGAAGTTTTGGATCAATATGAAATGTGCTTTTACTCTTCATTCAGGTCCCTGTGACCTTATCAACAGATTGGACAGTAGGTAAATGTTACGGTGGGCCCCACGTGGGACCCACTGATGTATGTATTATAACCTACACCTACCATCATTGTCGATGCCACCATGATGTAGTTGTTGTATATCCACTCCATCCTTGTCCAGGACGGTGGATCCCACGGTGACCGTGTGTTGCACACACACCGTCCATTTGTTTTCAAAAGGTGTGGGGCCACCCCACACGTACTTCACATGTGGGATGGGACCACCTAATGTACTTAACTTACATTCCTGTCGTCCATCAGATGGGCCTTATGTGGATAATCCACACCGTCCGTCCAGATTAGGCAAAACATAGGCTGGACGCTGGACTCTCTTTCTCTAATATAATATAATATAATATTATATTTTGCATATGTAAGTGTGTATATTTATAATATTAATATAATAGTATATATGATATTATATGGTGGGCCCTACGTGGGACCCATCGTGATATATGTGTTTTATCTTGCTGCCCCAGCAGCCGTGGGACCCATGTGTGTGTGGACTTACGTGATGCATGCGTTATATCAATGTTGTCCATCTGCTTTTAGTTCCCAGCCGTCCGTTGAATAGAGGAGCTGGACATTTGAACTCATATTAATATAATATTAAAAGATATTTTTATATATACATATGTACTGGTTGTGTTTGTGTGGGACCCACCTTAAATGTATGTACATCCTCACAGCCCGTCCAGCAGTGAGGTGTGAACCAATGGTGACGTGTACTCACGTAATGAAAAAAAAAAGGGTTTGACTTTAAGGCTTTTGGGTGGGCCACTTATGCAGGTCCCACCTTGATGTAGAGGTCTTATCCACGCCGTCCATTCCATTTCCCAGATCATTTTAGGCGTTGAGCCGAAAAATGAAGCTAATCTGAATCCCACGTGTGCTATACCACTCATGTTAAGGGGTTGGATTACCCACGTCATTTCTTACTTCTGCATGAGAGGTTTGGAGTGAGTTTTCACTCATGGGACTCATATTGATGTATTTCTTAGATCCACACCATACGTCCATTTTCTGGTACACTTTAGCCATGGAGCCCAAAGGTCTACTCGATCCAACCAACAGGTAGACCACACCACAACCGATGGTAGTAGTGGGAGCACCCCCTCACATAAACCATGCGGACGTGGGGTGGGGGCGTCCAACCATGGACCCCATCTTGATGTATATGTTTAATCCATGCTGTCCACCGCCTTCCCCATGTGGTTTTAGGCTATGAGTCGAAAAATGAGTCAAATCTTAGTTCTTAGTGGACCCCACCGAGGGAAACAAATTTCTACTATTGGAACTTTCTAATACCTACTTTTGTGTGTACACCATTAGACTCCTTTGCTCCATAGAGAGCTGGTCAATATAATAGACGGAATGGATTATCCACCAGTGGGCCCTACATGGTAGAATAAAGAAAAAAACTTTAAAGGAAGAAAAAGAAGAAGAAAAAAAAGGAGTCCCTGGACAGTGACGGTGGGGGTGGAAGCATTACTTGGCTGCCACCACACGTGGACCCCACCATGGTGGATTTGTTTAATCCACACCGTCCACCATCTCCTCCTTATAATTTTAGGCCATGTGCCAAATTTTGAGGGAAATATGAGTCTCGAGTGGGCCGTACTTAGGGTATTAATGCCCATCTGTTGAAACACCCCAGGGCCCTCTTTGGAGTCCCTTGTCATCCGAATCAGTCCTAGTCAGAGTCTATTTGACCTCATTCGAGGTGGCCAAGACGGTGAACGGATTAGATTATTCACTTGGGGTGTCCCACCATGGACTGTATTGTGAGGCCCAAGATGGTGCGTGTGTTGTACACTCACGCTGCCCAGCCATTTCTAGTTTATGCAGGGCCATGGGCCCATTAAGAGGCAGGCCCAAATCCCAGGTAGACCATACTATAAATAGTGGTGATTGAACGTCCACTATAGGGCCGACTTGAGAGGCTCACCATAATGTGTTATATACATGTTGTTCAACCATTCTTAGGGACATGGGCTACCATATGCAAGCCCACCATAATATATGTGTTACACGTTCAATGCCCACCATGTTGGGGGCTGCCTTGTGATTAGGCCCATCTTGATGTATTTATGGTCATCCGTTGAGGCCCACCTTAATATATATGAGGCCCATGAGACACAACCCATTTAATGTATTTGTGGCCCATGGGTTAAGGCCCATTGATGCGGCCCATCATGATATATTTTTGGCCCATGTGTGAGGCCCACCTGTTTGTATTTTTGGCCCATGTCCCACTTATTGTGTATTTATGGCCCATTAGCGAGGCCCATTGTAATGAAATTTTGACCCATATGTCGTGGCCCGTTGTGACATATTTCCGGCCCATATGATGTGACCCATTGTGATGTATTTGAGGCCTGTGGGCAAGGCCCATTGTGATGTATTTGAGGTCCATGGGAAAGGCCCATGGGCAAGGCCCATTGTGATGTATTCGTGGCCTATCGGTAAGACCCATCGTGATATGTATTAGGCCCATGATGCATGACCCATTTGACGTATTCAAGACCCATGTGTAGGGCCCACATGTCACATATTTGAAGTCCATGAGCAAGGCCCACCTGTTGTGTATATGTGGCCCTTGATTAAGGCATATGGCATTGTATATTAAGTCCTTGTGTGGGGCCGTGGACCCATTATATGTTTGGCTTTATATGGGCCATTCCTCGGGGACAATGTTGATTAAATGTCCACATTGTCGAAGCCAATTATTGATGTCAGTTATTGATACCGATTATGAGTATGTGACAGCATAACATCATCATACATGCCCATACGCATCATCTGCATGCTTGTTATTAGATGTGGTTGACCATTGCACATGTCATTGGGCAGGTTGTTATGAGACTCCCTGATAGGCGGAGATTATCTTACATGAGTACACGGTATGCGCCGTATGGATGCATGACTGGATTGTATGACTCATGCATCTTGCATTGTGTGTTAAGATTAATGTATATCCTAACAACATCAGGGTTGTAGTCTCCACAGGCATATCGTGGATGGCCAGATGGGACACCGAAAATGTTTGGCTCTACCATACGGGCGCCATAGATGTCCGTGGGTGAAAATCCCTAAACCTCCGTGGCCAGGAGATGACCCCAACGTCGAGACTGAGTGGATACATGAGCGCCCGAGTGCCGAATACCAAGAGGCCGCGTCTCCCACTGTGTCGTGGTCTGTTGGGAGGGGGTGTGGCCTTACCCGCATGAGGGTAGGGGGTATAGCTAGGCTGAGTTTGACCAGCTCATGAATGGGTCCGCTATCGACGTGCCGGATAGGTATTGGCAGACTATTGGCCAGGCGGATAGTGAGGTTTCTTACGCTCACTTAGACTGTGCTGCTAGGAGAGTGACAGTACTATTTGGAGTGTACTAAACCCCGATGATGATCCTAGAGATGAACCGTACTAATATATGGACTTATTGAGCAGGATTTGCATACTCATTCATTCATTTATTCACTATCTAGTCGGGCTGGTGGTGCGCAACTATTCGTTATGTAAACTTTAGCAATGGCCAGGATTTCGGTTGGGGCGCGCGACTAACCTGAGATCAGGAGTCTACCACATCGAGTCTGAGTATCCAAATTTAGGTATGAGACTGGTTTGGATAGAAGTCCCTTGTGATGGACCCCATAGCCTATGATATAACGTACTATCATCCCGACTTCACACTTCAGCATGGTCATTCCATTCGCACCGCATATTGCATTACATCCGGGGGAAATGACATTTTGGGGTACCTATGTTTCTGCATTTATATGATTTAGATACGGCATCTAATATTTGCCTCTTTATTACTCCTCATTTGTATAGTTGATTTGTATCATGTATCCTGATAATGCTTGACTCATGGACTTGCCAGTATTTTCGTTTACTCTGATAACATATGATTTATGACCTTGCACCTATTTTGACATTGTATGATTATGACATTACGTTGAATACTTGGCACTTACCTTGTGCACACACTTACACCACCCTCTAAGCTTTCTATAAGCTTATGCACGATAGATGCGTGTAGGTGACATTAGGTTGCAGCAGCGTTGAGCTTGGAGCATGCAGCTGCCTTCTGGAGCTTTGATTTCGTCATATGTATTTTCCCTTTCAGCATCGTATTCAAATGATTATATTAGTGGATATGTGATGATGATGTTACCTTTATGATTTGGATATACTTGTGGTTATGCTTATTATGAGTTAAATGTAAAATATAAAAAAATCCTCCTTGTAGGATCTCAGGATCAGAATCTGGCGTATGAACGCTAGGAGTCGAGAATGCGATATTACGGAGGCTGTCGGCACCGGATTCGGTGATCGGGATTCCTGTGAATCCGATTTCCAGGTTTGGGGCATGACATCTGGTGCCCCTGTTTTTTCTTAAGAATATCATATGTGCATCGATATATCGAAGCCTCCTCAATACTATCGAAATTCAAATCTCGATGATATCGGAAGGCTCTCTATGATATCGGTCATGGGCGCCAAGTTTTCCGACAAAATATTTCAGGATAGTTTATCTATGATCGAGGGTCACTCAATAGAATCGATATTCAAATATCGATGATATTGGTACTATTTTGATGACATCGAACAAGGACATAGACTATCCAGCAAGCTTAATGAGAAATCCGTTGGATTTATCGATGCCTCGACACAGTTGTCAATATCATCGACATTCAAATTCCGATGATCTCGAAGGTCCCTCGATTATTCTTGTAAACCTGAAATATTTCAAGTCAAGTCTCTCTCACTTTCAAATGTCGATGAATCGACACTAGTATTAATAGAATCGGAGATTGAAATCTGATGACATTGACACCTGTTTCGATTCCATCGACCAGCTGGCAAGAGGTTTCAAAAGCGTATGACATTTGAGTTTGTGTCATCGAGCGGACCATCGATGCTATCGAGAGTATACGCTCGATGATATCGAACTCTATCATAAATGTGACCGTTTTATATCCGTTGGAACCTTTTGCCTATATAAAGAGGACTTGTCTATTGTTGTTGGTAGAGAAAGAAGAGAGTGCTTTTGAGTGTTTTACCTTAGATCATATACCCAAAGCCCTTTCTCTCAGGGAAGTTCATCCTCCAATCCACCCTCATCATTGATATTCAATAGAGTGGATTGGGAAATGAACTTTCGCATTCAAGGATCCTCCAACTACTACCTTAATGGAAAACCATTAAGCTAGGATGCCTTGAATGCATAGATGATCGGAATCACTCTATCTTCCTTATAGGAAAATATTTTATAGAGTAGGATTCCGTCTTAACCTTGACCCAACCCGAAGCCTCATACCGGTACATCATTTGTGTTGCGGATCAAAGAAGCCAAAGATTCTTCATCAACAATGAGGAGATCTTCGTCAACGTGCTGAATGGGACTCATCCACTTATTTGTAAGTTATTAGAGTCCAAATGACACTTGCGATTATTCCTTTTTAGGATTGGGTCTAAGGTGTTTCTCACCCTTACAAGCCCTCGTAGGAAGAGTCCGGCGGGAGCATACGTGGTGGGTACGTAGTGTTGACCCTTACTCTGTGAAGAGCATAAACTTCCGGTTGAAGGTGAACCGTGTGAAACCTCAGAGTGTTATGGAAGATCCTTGGCCAGTGTGCCTAAAAGTGGATGCGTTGTGTTGACCCTTGCTCGTGAGAGCATAAACAGTCAGCCTCAGTGTAGGTTGTAAAGGTTGAAGGTGAACCTGATTTAAAACTTTAGGTTTGAGGTGAACCGCTGTGAAACCTCCTTAGTGAAATCCGGTACACTCAAGGGTTGAGTGCAGTTACCGGGAGTAGAGTAGACAAGTAGTCGAACTACTATAAAAATGACTGTGTTTGAGATTACTATTCTTCTGATTATGTGATTTACTTTAATATTTTCATATTTGAATATCTGAGCTCATACCTCACACACATACACAGTCATATCCATCATAAACTAGTTTGCATATTGTTACTTCTTAAATAGTTTGTGATTAGATCCTCTACCGGGCTTGGAAATTAGTAGAGTTACTTTTGAGTAATCCTAATATAAGCATGTTATTAAGATTAGTGCAATAGGATTTTAAATAAACCATAAAAACTTTAAAAAGTCCTATTCACCCCCCTCTAGGACATATCGGCATATTCCTACTTCAACTAAAGCGACGTTATTTCAAACCGTAAGTGTGACCTTCTGCTCCTTATCACATCCTAAAACAGTGAATATCTTCTCTATTTACATTTCCACTTTTCTGCTTCTATGGGGTCCGACAAACCCCTGAAAGCAGGCGGCTTCAATCTCTTAAATTTCTCTATTAAACCCCCAACGCCATCTTGCACAACTTGGGATACTCCTCTATTATCGCAGCGAATGTGATGTCCAAGAATGGCCGCCATATCGCCTAAAGCACGAAAGACCCCATCAAGTGACTAGCCATTTTCGGTGGACCCTAGTGTGGCCGCCACAGGACTGGCTCTACCTCTACAGCTATCTCCACGCCGGCTCCCAGACATGTTCTAAATCAAACAATAAGCTTTAGATATCATATAAGAGTGAATCACTAAAAGACAATAATACAAGTTAAGTTTTGATCACAACAACACTCGCAAGGAATATATTCTAATTTTCAAAGTGACTAAGTTTTCAAGTAAAACCCTAAGTCCTCAATGATTCTAAACCTAAGCTTTGATACCAATCTGTCACGCCCCGAAATCCGACACCTGGGTATATCCGACCCCGATTCGGTAACCGAAGGTATAACTTACGTTTTATATGTTTACATTTCATAATCCACACATATATTAACAAAATGATCTCATTCATAAAATATAACAATCCAAAAATTAAATAATCGAACATTTATTCAAGGAAGAATAAAATATCCATGTTCCGATTATTCAAGGTTATTTCCAAACTCATGTCATCTCCATACAATCATACTATATTTAATGTTCATTACACTTATTTAAAAAATGCTTGTGAGACTCATATCCTAGCCTGTACCGTTCCATAGGCTTCCGTGGTCCTCCCGGTCGAATTCCGACGACCCACAATGGGTAGATAGTAGTTGCGCGCGACCCTGAGTCGTATCCCGTATTCCAGAGTCGGATCGACCCGAGACTTGTACCAATGCGACTGCGCGTCGCCACGGTTCTGACGCCGCATCTCGCGCACCAAGGTAATACCTAGGCCAGGAGATGTGGGCCCGCGTTCAGTTCAAGGAAAATGCCCCGCATTTGCAGACCCAAGAGAATATGTCTCATCAATCAATCACACCACATCCCATCATGTCAAGTACAAGAGCAACCCCAAAGTCAACTCTATCTCTCTCTTACAACCCATACCTAGTCAAGTACACCTATCACTCCATCCATCACTCACCATCCCTCTCTCCTTACATCACTTCTCTCTCTCTCTCATCTCTCTCATTCTTCCAAGCAACCCAATGTCCAAGCATTCCATGGGAGAAGAGGAAAAGCTAATGTGGTCCACCTTCCTACCACCCAATCCCACCCTCCAAAGATCATCTCGACCGTTGAATCGCATCCCTTGGAGCTCTAGAACGCGTTGGTGGAAAAAGGAAGAGGAGATCAAAGGTGGGTGTTCATAGCTTTGGGTTTTGATGATTTTAGGGCCCACTTATGGTGGGACCCATCTTGGTTTTGTATCAAAAAGGAGCCCATAGTGGCAGGGTCCCTTCCATTTTCACCGTTCTCCCTCTTTCTCTCTCTTCCTTTTTCTTTTATGGTGAAGATGATGATGGGTGTGGCACACTTGATCCATGCCGTATAGCTGTGGGCCCACCTAATGTATGCTTTTCATCCATGACATCCAACCGTCCGGATGTTTTGGACGATGGGGCCCTCACCTGTATTCCATCTATGTCGTCCATCTTGGACGTTGGATGAAGAGGAAAATACAAAAGCAACTTGATCCTTAACGTGGGGCCCACCTTAAAGACGTGCTGCATCCAGCAAGTGGGACCCACCCTGCTGTAGTGTTGCACCCACCACCGTCCAGTCCCTGGACGGTGAGACTGACCTTGATGTATATGTCCAATCCCCGCTGTCCTTTGCTTGGACGTGGGGCCACCTTGATGTGTGTGGGGTCCACACCGTCCATGCACGTGTCTTATCCTAGCCATCCTGATCATCTGGGATCCACCAGATGAGCGACCTCGCACGGACGCTGATTAGCTGTTGATCACAGTAGACCGTCCACCTGCTGACCGTTGATGCAGGTAGAACACAAATAACAACTTTGTTAGAAGCTGGTGGGTCCCACACGTGTGGACCCACCTGGTATGTATGTTACATCCAGGCCGTCCAATGTGGCCCACCTTGGATGCATGTATTCCATATCCTTGGATGCATGTATTCCGTATCTACACCGTCCAGCATGTATTCTGTATCTACACCGTCCAGATAATGCTGGACAGTGGAAACCTTCCTTAATGTATGCGTTTTTCTCCCAGCCGTCCATTGTTGTATGATGGACCCACCTTGCACGTGTGACACGTGTGAGGTGGGACCCACCTTGATGTATTTATTCTATATCCACGCCGTCCATCTATTTCTGTGTGGGCCATACCGTGATGTATGCATTTTATTCCAACCGTCCAAATGGTTGGATGGTGGACCAGCTGTGATATGTGTTTTATACACTACCTCCATCTGTCTTGGACGTGGGCCTGCCCCACACGTGTGGGCAGGTGGAACCCACCTTGATGCAAGTGTTTTATATCCACACCGTCTGTAGCCCACCATGATATATGTATTTCATCCCTGTCGCCCAGGGGCACCACATGATGCATGGGCTTCATCCTCACCGTCTGTCCAATTGCTGGGACGTGTGACCCACCTGCTGACGTGCTGCATCCAGCACGTGGGGACACCATGATGTATGTTTTATTCACACCGTCCGTAGGATAGTGTGACCCACCGTAATTTATGTATTTCATTCCCACCGTCCATCCGGACGGTACGGACCACAATGATAATTCGGTTCTATCTACGCCATTCATGGGTTGGGACGTGGAGCCCATATGATGTATATCCACACTGTCCGTTCGTTGGACGTGTGGGGTCCACCATGAGGTATGTAATCCATGTCGTCCAATCATGGGACCGACCATGATGTAAGTGTTTCATCCACCCCATTCGTCCTTGTTGTTGGACGTGCAAGGCCAGCCTGTTGTATGTGCAAGGCCCACCTATTGTGTATTTAAGGCCCATGTAATGAGACCCATGTGATGTATTTGAGGCCCATGTACAGGGCCCACCTGTTGTGTACTTGAGGCCCTTTGTAGTGGATATAAGGCCCATTGGTGCGGCCCATTGATGCGACCCACTTGATATATATGAGACCCATTATGATGTGCATAAGGCCCATGAGTGTGGCCCAATGTGATGCATATGTAGCCCATGAGTGAGGCCCATCATGATGTATATTAGGCCCGTGTGAGCGGCCCATTGTGATACATATTAGTCCCATGTAATGAGGCCCATTGTGATGTATATGCGGCCCATGAGTGAGGCTCAATGCGATGAATGTGTGGCCCTTGTGTGAGGTCCAAAGCGATGCATATAAGGACCGATGTGATGTGTGATTTCGCCATGATGTATGTAATGATGTTTATGTGGACCACTCATTGGGAGCGATGTTGGTTAAATGTCCACATTAATAGGCAATGATGGCTAGATGTCCACATTGTGACCTTTCCTTGGGCCCATTGTGAGGCCCATTTTTGTTATGAGTAGGCTGTCTAGGCTCATCCTTGATATGAGGAGAGTACACCATCATCTTATAACATGCCTAATATATCTTCACGATCCATACCCATGCGCATCATATGTATGCTTGATGTGAGGAATGATTGATCATAGTACATGCCATTGGACAGATATTATAGGACTCCCTGATAGGAGGAGTTGTCCACATGAGCGCACGGTACGCGCAGGTTTGATGCATGACTGGATGATATGACTCATGCATCTCGCATTTTGTGATATGACCACCGTATGCCCTAGCGACATCAGGGTCATAACCTTCATAGGCAAATCGTAGATGGCCAGATGGGACATTGAAAATCTGTTCTACATGGGATGCTATAGATATCCCTGGATAAAATTCCCTAAACCCTCTTAGTTACAGAGGTTGCTCTAACGTCTAAACCAGGTGGATGCATGAGTGCATGAGGGCCTTATACCGTTAGGCCGCATCTCCCATTATGTCGTGGTAGGTTGGAAGGGAGTGCGGCCTTACCTGTCCAAGAGGAAGGGGCAAAGCTAGGCTGAGTTTGACCAGCTCAAGGAATGGCTCCGCTATCAGCGAACCGGGCCCAATATTAGTAGGCGGATAATGAGGTCTCTTCCACTCACCTTATTGCACGCAATGGGGTGACAATCTGATTTGGAGTGTACTAGACCCCGATGATGATCCCAGAGATGTACGGTATGATATGTGGACTTACTGAGCAGGAGTTGTATACCCAGCATTTTACTCATTCATTCATTCATTTACTATCCACTCGGGCTAGTGGTGCACAAATATTTGTTACGTGTACCTTCGCAATAGCCAGGATTTCGGTTGGGCCGCGTGACTAACCTAAGATCAGGAGTTTACCACATCGAGTCTGACTATCTAAATTTAGGTATGGGACTGGTTTGGATAAAAGTCCCTTGTGGTGGACCCCGTAGCCTACGATACTACATACTATCATCCCGACTTCCCACTCCAGCTTGGTCATTTCATTCGCATCACACATTGCATTGCATCCTCAGCACATAGCATTTGGTTTACTGTGCTTCCGTATTACATAACTTGATTAAGGTGGACGGTATTCGTGGACTCGGTATCTGATATTTTGCTTATTATATCTCCGCATCGCATAGCTGATCTACATTGCTTCCTCAGTATATGATATTGGCTTATTATGTTTTTGCATCGCATAACCTGGATAAGGCTGATAGTATTTATAGACTTACCAGTATGTTTCCGCATTACTCTAATATTGTACGATTTATGGATTGTCAGTATTTTCGCTTATTCTAATATCTATATGCTTGGCACGTGCATCACACACACTTACACCACCCTCTAAGCTTATGCACGATAGATGCGTGCAAGTGGCGTTAGGTTGCAGCATTGTTGAGCTTAGAGTGAGCAGCCGTCTTCTAGAGCTTTGATTTTGATATTTGAATTTCCCTTTCAGCATTGTATTCAAATGTTTGTATTAGTGGATATGTGGTGGTGATGTTGTTCTTGTGATTTAGGTATATTTGTAGTTATGCTTATTATGAGTTAAATGTACGTTGAAAAATCCTCCTTGTAGGATCCCAGGATCGGAATCTGGCGTATGGGTGCTAGGAGCCGAGAATGGGGTACTACAAAAGCTGTCGGCACCGGATTCGGCGATCAGAAATTTTGTGAGCCCAGTTTCCGAGTTCGAGGTGTGATAAAAGAAAATCTCTTTAAGCACCTCCACAAGATCCTGATCCTGAAATTTTAAAATTCCAACAGGGTAAGGTACGAAGCCTAGTGAGAAATCTCAACACAGGTTTCAAAAATAACATCATATAATCTGAATAGAATATACTAAAAGATACAATACCTATTTAGGTAAAGCAACAGATGAGGAGATTAATAAACAAAATTTTTTATAATGTAAATTCAAATAAAAATGAATGAATGAAATCAACATATGCTAAAATCCACAATAATAAGTGCGGTTTATTCTTTTTAACACCAGGGCCAGTTTACACCGGTTGCCAACACACGCGCCAATACAACACCTAGCCTGACAATGGGAACCTCTTACATGATATGCTCACCCATCCAAAGGGCACTTGGTGAGGGACCCATTTGTACGTTAGCTTGTCAAACTACTACCCTACCGAACCTGACAGTGGAAACCTTTTGCAATCCTGACCACCCACTCAAAGGGTACGGTAGGTGTTCCAAGAGGCACCAGTTGGGTTTCTGGGACTTTCAATCCAAGGGTCTTAATCGCTCCACCTATTTACGCTTTAGGAAATTTCAACCCAGAGGACTTGATCGCCCACCTATTTTCTGGTGTTTCAAAAACTATTCTGGTCATGTATGATTTAAATATTACATGAAACAAATGTTTCTAAAAATATACAACGATTACTATTCTTCAGTTGAATCCCTGATATATGTTGTCAATAATTTATAAAATTTAAAACAAAGTTTCTGGTCAATGTAAATTGTACGTACATGATTAAATTTCTACAAAAAATAAAAATGAATAAACATGCAACATAATCAATTAGATCTTAGAATCTGTAATATATATATATATATATATATATATATATATATATATATATATATATATATATATATATATATATATATATATATATATATAAACTCAATATTCCTATAAATATATTTTTTAAATCTAAATAAATAAATAAAATGAATTTTCAAGGTATGATTAACAATAAGGCGATATAAAAGCCGAATTGAGGCATATTAAAATAACGACAATTGAAGTAAAAATAAAATTAAAATTAAACACATTTTAGGAAGCATACTAAGCAATTACATCAAATTAAAAGAACATTTAAGATGGCAACAAAAATAATTAAATAAAAGTACAAATGAATAAATAAATAACATTTTTATAATATCAAGTGAGAGAAACTCACCTTTAAAAAAATAATTAAAAACTCCCTTTTTTTTTCTCTTCCTTTTTTTTTTTTCTTTTCTTCTCTTTTTTTTTGCCCTTTTTCTCTCTCCCCCTTTTCTTTCTTCCTTTTTCTCTCTCTTCCTCACGTGAATAACCAGCAAGACTTTTTTTTTTTATCTCCTCTCTCTCTCCTCACTTCCTCACCTCACGTGTCACAACCTACCACCCCACATAACTACTCTTTTCCTATTTACAGTGATTCATTTCACTGGCTATTACACACGTGGGGAGAGGGCAACGTTGTTTTTTTTTTTTTTTTACACACCCCCACATACTCACACCGTGGTGGGATTTCACCACCTATGGATACTCGAACCCTTGACCGGGTGTTAAAACTCCCAAGAGTCTACCACCCGAGCAAGAGTAAGGATCCAAATCAATGGTGCAAGTTGTTGGATGGATGGTTAAATGTATAGTTGGATTTATTAGTTAATGAATAGTTGGATTGGATCTATCCAAATCAATGGTTAAAATTAAAAGGTCAAGATTAATATGGGTTATTACAATATCGGATGAAACTGAACCCAAACAAATGTGCTTTCGAGGTTAGCTAAGAAAAATTCCCCGGTTTATTGGTCAGCTGACGGGGAATCGAAGCAAACCCTGAAAAGATCAAAGCTCTACTCGACTTGAATTCGCCAAAAACGACTAAAGATGTTCAGCGCCTTACAGGAATGATCGCCGCTCTCAACCACTTTATATCTCGGGTTAAAGACAAGTGCATCCCTTTCTTTATGCAATTGACAGGGAAGTAGGTCGTAAACTGGACAGAGGAATGCGAGATGGCTCTTCAGGAACTCAAGAGATACCTAGGGTCACCATAGTTGCTTTCCAAACCCAAGCAAGGAGAACTGTTGTTGTTGTATTTCGTAGTTTCAGATGTCGCAATAAGCTTGGCCTTGATTAGGGAACATGGAGGGAAGCAACTCCCGGTGTACTATGTAAGCAAGGCCTTGGTCTCCGCTGAAACAAGGTACCCGAACTTCGAAAAATGGCTTTAGCATTGGTCGTTTCGTCTCATCGATTACGACCATACTTTCAGGCATACGCCATCATCGTCTCAACTGATCAATATCTCCGCCAAATGTTGCAGAAGCCTGAAGCTTCGAGAAGGCTGACCAAGTGGGCGATCGAACTAAGCGAGGTTGACATCAAGTATCAACCCCAAACAGCAATTAAGGGTCAAGCGATGGTCGACTTTATTGTTGAGCTCACCCTAGCACATGGACAAGGGTCTGAGCCGAGCTACCAGCTCGAGCCGAGCCATCAATCTAAGCCAAGCTTCGACCTGAACATTCAAGCCAGGCTAGAACCAATTCTGAGTGTTACGCCAGAGCCAACACCCGATTATCAGGCTGATCCCAACCTACCGAGTTGGATGTTATATGTTGATGGCTCATCCAAATCTAAAGTCAGTGGGGTCAGGATAGTCTTGAAGACTCCAGATTGTGTATGTATTCAATATGCCTTGAGATTTGGATTTCAAGCCTCCAACAATGTAGTAGAATATGAAGCTCTGCTCGTCGGACTTAGGTTGGCAACTGCCATGGAAGCCAACACCTTGAAGTTTTCAACAATTTACAGCTTGTTGTCAATCAAATAGTCAAGGAGTACTAAGCTAAAAAGGAATGCATGAAGGCATATCTACTGAAGGCTAAATAACTAATCAGTAGGTTCCAGAAGTGCAACATTGGCCTGATCCCCCTAGCAGAGAACTCCAAGGCAGATATGTTAGCGAAATTGGCCACCGCGAATGAAGATGATATCCCAAGGTCAACTCTAATTGAATTCCTCACTATTGAGGATCCTCTACCTTAATCTAAGGCCTTCCATATGTGCATCCGTTGACCCTCAATTATAGGAGCTTGTTTAGCTAATTCTTTCCATTTATTTTGTAATCAACATTTATGTGTAATTACTACATTATACAATATGTAAATGAATATATATGAAAAGCTCTCACCACTCAAAAGTGTGGTGATTTTCCAAACATTCTCACTCACCAAATCAAGCATTAGCGAATCCGACCTTGACATAGCTCTTCCGATAAGCTCGGAACCAACTTGAATGGATCTAATTATCGATTTCCTTAAGGAAGATAAGCTACCCGAAGATCGGACAGAAGTACGCGGGCTGCGGACTAGGGTAGCTCGCTACACCATGGTCAACGACATCTTATACAAAAAATGGTTCTTTCTCCCCTATCTTAGATGTCTTTGACCGAATAAAGCAGAATATGTCCTAACGGAAACCCATAAAGGTAATTACAGGAACCATTCTAGTGGCCGAGCCTTATCTCATAAGGTCATTAGACAGGGGTATTATTGGTCGACCATCCAGGCTGATGCTTGGCAGTATATTAGGAAGTGCGATAAGTGCCAGCATTTTGCAAACATACCTCGGTAACCTCCCAAAGAGTTGACTCCTATGTTCGGGCCATGGCCATTCGCCCAATGGGGCATCGACATCATTGGTCCCCTCTCGACCGGCAAAGGCCAGACCAAGTTCGCAGTAGTCGCGGTCGACTATTTTACAAAGTGGGCTGAAGTCGAGCCTCTGGCAAAGATTACCAAGTAGAAGATAACAGATTTCGTTTTGAAAAATATTGTGTGTAGGTTTGGAATTCCCCCGCACGATTGTTTCTGATAACGAGAAACAATTCGTCAAGAAGAAGTTCCAAGGGATGTGCAAAAACCTCGGGATTCAAAATGTTTACTCCTCGCCACGACATCCACAGACTAATGGGCAGGTCGAAGCGGTCAACAAGATCATCAAACATCATCTCCAGACCAAGCTCGAAAAAGTCAAAGGAGCATGGGCAGAAGAACTCTCAAACATTCTCTAAGCATACCGAACTACAGCCCGAACGACCACCGGAGAAACTCCTTTTTCCTTAGCCTTCGGAGTTGAAGTCATCACTCCAGTCGAAATCAGGCTCCCAACTATTCGGACCAGATCCTTCAACGAACAGCAGAATTTTGAGCTAATGGCATTGGATCTCGACCTTCTCAAGGAAAGAAGTGAACAAGCTCGGATCAAGACTTTAATTCGACAACAGCAAGTAGCTCGTTTCTACAATGCCAGAGTAAAAGTTAAGAGGTTCTGAGATGGGGACTTAGTTCTTCAAAAAACCTTCCAAAATACCATGGAACTTGACTCGGGAACCTTGGGCCCTAACTGGAAAGAACCTTACGTAGTGACAAGTACAAACCGACCTAGATCGTACCGACTTGAAGATCTAGAAGGTCAGCTTCACCTAACCCTTGGAATGTTGAACATCTTAAGATTTACCATTCCTAAGGAACCGATCTACATCAATTGCATAGTTTACCATGTACTAGTCTCGTTCAAGTTAGTACAATGAAATCTTGCAATCTGTTTCTCACTTCCGCGCCTATAAATGATCATTCACCGAAAAAATCTACAGAGGGCTTCCCAAGACCACTGGGAAGAATAGCCCATATCAATGCGCTGACCCCTCAAGAGGAAGTCAGATTCTACACTACTAGCGCTTACATACATAGTAAGTAGAATACTACTAAGGGTTCTCCCTATTATAAGGGGGGAAAAACCTAATCGACCGGTCAGATCCTGAAAGAATGAGCAAACTTCCAACGGCTACTACAACTGAGATTTTGACGAACCAACCCTCTTTTCAGAATCCGACCTATCTACTTAAAAAAATTCGCATACAAACGCTATGCTAAAAGAGAAAATTCAGATTGTATTGATAAAGCTCCGAGGAGCGTATTACACTAAGTCCAAAAAAATAAAAGAAATAGAATGGGCTTGTCCTTAAGCCTCAGGGGGCTACTCGAAAGGCACGTCCTCAGCAGGGGCCTCGGATTCAGATCTAGCATTCTCAAAGCCAGAGAGGTATAGTTCTGGATAGACTTCCTTAACATCTTCAATGCACTTCTCAAACGCCATCCGGTATAAGGCATCCTTCTATTCCAAATACTCTTCGGAAGACTTGAATTCCTTAATAGCAACCGCTCGAGCTGAGGGGATAGCCACCTGGGCCTCTACTTCAGTCTCTTTGAGGTTCGCGTTCAACCCCACGTTGTCGGCCTCTCATCGAGCCGACCTATCGGAAGTCTCAACAAGAAGCTTCTTTGTCGCCTCTAGCTCAGCCGTCAGGTCTGTAGCTTGAGCCTCCAAAGTAAAGTGAACTTAGTCGGCTGCAACAGCCGCAACACGAGATTCCTCGATGGCAATGTAGAACTGTTCGGCTTTAACTCTCTTCTGTTGAAGCTTATTCTCGGCCTCCCCCACCTCCATCCGCAAGCGGACAATATTGCGATGGACCCTCAGTAGACAAGGAGCAAACTGCCAAAGAGCGAGGGAAGAAGTCAGAAGTCAACACACACATATATATATAACGACAAGTTCTTAGACGATTAGCTCACTCTAAAAAAGCTCCTAGTCACTAACGTAAGGATCCCTTCGAGTGAAAAGTGCAGCATGGTGAGGAATTCAGCAGTGGGTATATGCCGCTCTACCCAAGGCAAGAGCTCCTCTATCATCCCTCGCATCATCCTAGAAGGACGTTGCCCCTCCTCCCCAGCCTTAGAAGGCCCAACAGAAGGCTCAATGGTCTCCCGATCCTCTGTGGGCCGAACCTTGGCAGAAGGCTCGGCAGCTCCCCGGGTCTCTGCGAGATGAGCCTCCTCTCAAATGGTCACCTCGACTGTAGCTTCAACAGCAATAGGGGCAGGCTTGGTAGCCGCCACCTCATCCTCAATCTCCACAATAGTGGGAGATGAAGGATTGAATCTCCCTTTGCTTTTGGAGGTCATTTTTGTCTTCTTCAGCACAGTCACCTCAGGAGAGGCACCTTGCGCTTTGAGATGGACTTTAGCGCGAGACGAGCTTTAGGCATTTCTACATCAGTTAGAAAGAAGAGGGATTTAGCTACAAACTCGTAAATTTTCTAAGTCCTAAGGTTGGCGAAAGCTCTTACCTATAAGCTTGATATCAAGACCCAACTTAAGCAGAAGTTCCGGGTGAAGAAGCCTTCTCCAAGATCTGCTCTCTTCTCCTAATGACCTTACTCCCTGAATTCGAGCAAGAGATTTAGCCTCAAGTATGGAAGGATGTTTGGGAATGACTTCATCAAAGAAGGAATGCATAAATAATTTAAAATGTTAAAGATCAACCAATCAAAAAATAATGAAAAAGAGCTAAATCCGAAGAAAGCTGACCTGGAGCAGTGAATGCGGTGGGGACCAAACCACAGCTCAAGGTCAACCCCGACACTTCCCAACTGCCAGAAGCCCAGAACCATCTGTCCTTCCAATTTTTATTAGAGGTCGGGGCGTCTGTGACCATACCCCCTCCAGTTCCCCTCCAAGCAGAAAGGTAGTACCAGCCTTCATGGAAAGGGTTGGGCTTTAAGTGCTACATGTGGAGGAATTTGTTGATGGTAAGCTCGAGTTGCTCAAGCTTGGACCAAAGAACGGAGCAACCGATTAATGCCCTCCACACATTGGGGATTGGCTGCCCTGGGGCCAACTCCAGATGAGCGAGCACCCATCTTAGTATATTTTATAGAGGGAGCCTCAGGCCGCACTGAAGGACGACCTGGAAAATAGCAACTGCTCCCTCTAGAGGATGGGTGGGAAGCTCGTCTGGTGAAGGGACTTGGAGGATCACGGACTCGAGTATATGGTATCCCAACCTAATCCGAGCTAAGTCGGCCTTATAAGTGATTATACTCAAGCACAATTTAGTTTGTCAAATTTCGTAGTCCTGTAAGGATCGCAAACTCTCATGACGATAAGTTATCAACTCAATCAAGCGTCTCAAGGAAGAATCAACATCTCAAGTCAAGATCATTCATAGTTCGAAGATCGGAACAGTTCGTATGAGTCAACCATCAAGTAGTATAACGCTAGATTGACCATAGGTTAGGTGTATTTCACACGCGCATTATAATGATCATCTTTTATATAAAATACACTCAAATTAGGCCAACCCAACATTTAGTTTGGCTAGCCTCACTGACTTCGACTAACCTCACTGACTTCGGCTAACCCTACAATATTCGGGCAAATAGACATATCTGAAAAGACTTTTCCGCGGCATGTTCGGCCAGCCCCACCATGGGTTCGGCCAGCCGAACATGACCGTTTGGCCAGCCCGAGCTCGATTTAGCCGAGTTTCCAGCAACAATGCTTTTTTGGATTTCAAGCATATTGGGCCAGCCGAACCCCTTGGTCAACCAGCTGAACTTGGGTTTGGGCCAGCCAAATTTTTGAAAGATATTATCCCACTAAATTCAAGTTTCATTGGAACGTTATCTTTGGAATCCGACTAGCCGAACTGACCCTCGGGCCAGCCGAACTTCCAAAATCTTTGGCTATAAATAGAGGCTCTCTTACTCTTCAAAACATGAAAATTCATAGATGTATCTTGTGTTGAAAAGAGTGAAAGTCCAAGCCTCCTTAAGCTATTTGCACTGTAATTTTTATATTTATTTTAGCTAATTCTATTCTCTCTCTCATGTTAGTTTAAACTGTTTTAATAGAGTAATCCATACTCTACTTGAGAAATAGAGAATCGAATTTACAGCATTGGGGTATCATTCATTTCATTAAAATTATATTAGATCCCTTTATTTCTTTTTTGGTTGAACTCATACAAGACTTCATCTACATCCCAAGAAGAAGATCGCTGCATTCAAGCTACAGCTACTACTTCGACTCACCAATCGAAGATAAGTATTGTCTTTATATTTAATTCAGTTTGAATTTTTTTGAGAAAGCCCAGAAATCTCAGCGGGTTTGTTTGTGATGATCCCGTGAAAATCACAAAGTGGGTTTAATTGTGATAGCCCGTGAAAATCGCAATAACTGTATTAGGTTATTAAGGTGACCCTGGGAAAACCTTGAGATAGTGAAAGCCAAAATTGCGTGAGAAGTAATTTTGGGAGTGTAGCAAGTTGGGTTTATGCATCGAACTACTATAATTCTTTTGTGCATTGTAGTGATTGTTTTTTATTATTTATGTCTATTTTGTGCTTCATTTGTTCTTGCTATAGTTTGATATTTTGATTTCAAAGACGTCATAAAATAAAGTTGTCCTGCCTAAATCTTTTAGGTGAAGGTTGTCCTACGAACTATTTAATATTAAGAATTCAATGCTTTAAGCAATTGAGTTTATTTGATTTATTATCCCGCTTTGAATCGAAATATTTGGCATAGTCCTATCCCCCCCCCCCCCCCCCCCCAGGACATCTATAGCTCATCCTTTCAAGCCTCCTGGAGAGTAGATCTCACGGGACCTCTCTCCTCTTCCTCTTCCTCCCCCTCAGGGGATTCGTCCAACTCCCCTTTGATAGGCAGATCGCGCTCTGCCCTAATCGTCCGTTCTGTCGGGGACCCCTCCAGCACTCGCGACGATTGCGACGTTCAGAAATCGACGTCGCTCATCAACAATGGTGACGGTGGGTTTAACATGGGAAAAAACCTACTCACCCCACTATCAGCGTTGGAGGCCCCCTCCCACGAACTTAACGATTCCAACATGGCAGTAAGCTCAAAAAAACTGGAAATCAGTAATAAAGAAGAAAAGCAAGGAGATAGGGGGTGAGTTGAAGAATAGGGCTCACCGAAGGGAGAATGCTGCCTTACCGCCGGTAGCCTCATGGGAGCTAGTCGCCGGACATCGCCGCTACAAGCAGAGTGACTAAAACGCGAGTGAAAGGGGGAAGAAGCAAACGGGCTTCGAAGACACATTACGGTTTCCTTATATAGAGGAGCCACGTGGCCGGCATTTAAATGATCTCATTAATGTTTTGTTGTACAACACTCCTTCGACTTCCCGGTATCAACACGTGGCACAGTTATGCACATCATCGCCCGACTCTACTATCAAGAAAACGCTACATGTCCCCTTCTCATTGGCCTGGAACCGAAGAGGCAGCATGACATGTCAAACAACCTCGAGTCTCGACACGCCACCTCGACATGCGCCGAATCATGATTGTGGATACACCTCGACTCTCGTGTTGGCCGCTGTACTCAGCATTTATGGTTACATAATCCGACCTACTTTCCGAGTCCGTGCTACCGACTCGAAAGTAGGGGGCTTACTATTATGGGACAAAAAGGTCGATCCATAAGAGAAGGTCAGACCAACAACTAGCATGACCCAATGGGCCAATGGCGAGGAAAGAGCCAAACCATTCAACGAACAACCAAGGCCATAGGTCGGCACAATCACAGGTCGGTACGATCTTCAACGGACTATCCTATGGAATAGCTTAGTAGGGCTATTAAGCCCCGCAAAGGCGAAGAAGCTAAGGGCTACTGAAGTAAGCGATCACAAGGACATCACAAGAATGCTTTGTCGGTTTTATCACCGTAACGACACCGACCTTCTGATAGCTCAGTTAGAGTATCTCGGAGGTATTGTTACCCTTGCAGTCTGACCTTACCTATAGGTCGGACGATGTTATCAACTCCCGACTAACGACCAACCTTATTCAAGGAAACAACCCTAAGTTCTCTCCCAGGATCACAGGGGAATAAGTTCGGAATCCCAAAGATCTCGGGAACTGAGGATCTCAAGAAGATCTCTGACATGTTAGCAGTTCTAATTTAACTACAACACGTACCTGATAAACAGAAAAGATCATTCACGATGTGATCTTCCCTCTTCTTTTTTTCTTTTTTACACACGCACACACACCCCCACACACTCACACTGTAGTGGGATTTCACCACCTATGGGTACTCGAACCCTTGACCAGGTGTTGAAACTCCTTAGAGTCTACCACCCGAGCAAGAGTAAGGACCCTCTACTATAAATAAGGAGCCCTCTAATGGTGAAAGATACACGCAGATATCCCCTTTTCTCTAAGACAGTTTCTACAAAGACCCAAATCCCTGACTTTGGCATCGGAAGGTCCCTAGTATTAGCCAAGGTCTTCCTTGTTTACTTTCCGTGCAGGTACACAAGGGTCTAAGAAAGGCCTACCAGAAAACTGCATCAACAAGCACAAATATTTAATTCCACAATATTCTATTAGAAAGCTCATATTTAAGTATCTCAACAACCCAATCATCATATCCTGTAGAGTTTCATTGGGCTTTGTAGATGTTAAATACATTTTAACTTTTTTCTTGCGAGGAAAACTTCTAATGGCGTTGCACATTGTAGATATATACACCATTAAGCTTAGTTGATGTGATTCGAAGCTTCAGAGTCTCATTTTGAATTAGATGATATTCTTAGCATCACTTTTGGGATTCTAAACAAGATAGGGAACAGATCGGATACCAAGGGAAGAACTAAAACGCACCAAACAATAGCTTCAAACGACCATAGATTGATTATGAACTCCTCCAAAACCATACAAGATCATCCCCCAATTTGGGTTAGATATGCCAGATTCTACTCACACCTCCACCATACATGTATACTTTAAATTTGTCCATAGATGTATGAAGACCCACTCTGAACCTCTCGTTTTTTTTTACTTTACGTTTTTTTGAAAGGCCACCCTCTTTGAACAATCACAGCTTGGTTTAAGAAAACTGGGCTTCATTCACACTCACAATGAACAACACAACCCACCATATGGTGCTAGGACAACAAACCGAAGTAAAAAGAAAAGGAAAGAAAAGAAAAAATCAGCCCCAACAAATAATGAAATTACATACATATCCTCTTAAGAATTCCCACAACCACACTAATGGTAGACACAAGCCACAATAAACATGAGAGAAACTACTACATGGACCACTCCTAACCATCTTATCATCATCCACTAATGAGATGGGCCACACACAATCATTACCATCCATCACAGTTCATCAACAATGATAACATATCTCTTGATTTATAAGGTGCATCGCATGCATCAAAAGGCAAAATATATGGCAGACACTATCGCACCATGGGTAGAATGAGGATTTGTTTCTAAAGAATCCTTTTTTGTTTTCCCTGGGGGTCATACATATGTCACCATCGCACTTAGGAATCCTGTTTCCCCAGTCAATCTTGTCTATGACTCCATCCTCGGTCTTCAATAAGTGGACTTGTGGTACTATATGCATATCAAATTTCTGTCTTCAAAATATAATACAAATTAAAATACGCAACAAATGAATCTGTAGAGAAGAAAACAGATTTCAAGTAACTATGGACAAAAGAACATGAACCACTTGCGACTGACACACAAGTGATCACCAGGAGTCCGAGAAACTATGGAGATGAAATTAATGACACTGATTGCCAAAAGGCTTATATCTTCAGAGAGGATCCCTTTAACAAGGAATACTCATAAACAACTAAGAATAACAGTAACTCTGTAGCAATGAGTTACTAGATGTCTTAATAGCACAAAGCACAAGTCATTATATACAAAGTTCTGTATTACTTTTCTTTTCTTTTCTTTTCTTTTTTTCTTTTTTTCATTCCTATTATGAGCATCAATTTCGCAAGAGAGCCATAGAAGGAAATGAGTCAATAACATAGTCAGGGATATGAATCAATAACAAGTCACCTGCATGTGTGACAATGCGAGTTCCTGGAGATAGATTTCTGGATCCACAAGGATGATACTGAATCAGCTAGATCTTCCGAATCTGCAAAATGTAGCATGTCCTTTGCGAAAGGCAAGAATTGATAAAATATATTTTAGGGAGATGTAAGTGACGATTTCTTTCATGCTCTTTATGGATTACCTGTTGATATGGCCAAAGACTGATGTACTTCGGAGCAATTCAGTGCACAATATTAGTAAAATGGTTATAAACAATCTTTAAATTACTGACCTTTCTATGTGAGAAACCCAAGTTGTAATAGTACCCAAACAGTCCATGCAAAAACAGTGTCTTGTGAAGATACGCATTTTCAGATACCGATGGATTATATAAAGGACTAAATGTTACAAAGAATTTTATCTTATATAAAGCTGTTAATGTTTCATTTACAATGAACGTGGATCAAAATACAACAAAAACTGGGCCAATGAAACCTATACAAGCCTTCCTCAACTTACACAAAATGAATGAATTTCACAATCCAATTGAATGGATACTGCTACAAGATAACTTACATTTATCAACAAACTCAGACCTGAGGACAACATATCATCCAAGTCAAACGACTGCTGTTGCATTTCCCTCTGCAAATCCATCTTCCGCCTGACGACACATGCAATCTGGCATTGGAAAGGTGTATAGAGAGCCATTAGGTTTTCGCAGTTCAGTACCCTTTTCATCACTATGGTGAAGCATTTCTTCCATATGGTGCTTGAAACTATCCCATCTGCTAGAAGAAATCATGACAGCATAGTGAGATTACAATTCCCATGTACCTTTCAAATGCCAAAAGAATATTTGCAGATGATCAAAGCTTATCAAAACAAGTAGAGAAATTCATAGTTGACCTTCCAAAACTACATCTAAATAGATACAAAACATGGCAAGCTAGAAATGACAAATTTTTTAAGGCAAAATAACAAACTTCAAGGATAATGGTCACCACCCACAAGAGCTAAGGGCCTGTTTGGAATGGAGGATTAAATGGTATGGAATTGCATTAGATGGAATTAACACCATTATTGCACAATGATTGCAGATCTAGAAATACCATCGTATTTTGACTGTCCAATCCCATGTTTGTGATCAAATTCTTCCTTTGAAAAAAAACAGTATAAAGTGAAACTCGCATTTGGTGGACCATGTAACTGTAATCAATGGACCAGATTTCACAACTGATGCCAATCACCCGTATGAATATGCAACTTGAATGTCATGTGTAAAGGGCGCATATGGATGGACAGCGTAGATAAAACACATGCATCAATGTGAGGCCCACAGATGTAGTGGATTTCGAAATCCACCAGAAATCCCGCAGTATCTACTGTTGGGACTGGATGATATGATACTTGGATTATAACCCAATCCTTCCCGTCATTTCCAAACGCCAAATGGAATTTGGATGGGACCAAATGCAATTCCACAGCACCTAATCGCACCTTCCAAACAGGCCCGAAAGAAAGTGTTTCAAAGCCACATACTTCTAGACCAGTGAATTGAGACCTAAATTGGAATCGCAAAAACAAGAGATGTTACGCTTCATGTGCAGTACTAATGCAAAAGATAAATAAGAAAATTACCTGATATTTGGGTTATCAAACAATACTGCTAATTTCCTCTTATCAGGTTTGATTGTCTTTGAATGTCCTCTGTAGAGGTAACGCCTGTGACCCATCAGAAAGTGCGGAAAGTTGCCACCTTGAGTTGTAACAAATACTTCACTATGAAGGCACACAGTATAATCAAGTGCAGCCAACCTGGACGAGTGACCCTACATCAGAAACTCAACTATTACACAACTTTTATCGGCTCCACATCGAGGAAAAAAATGAAAATAAATAAATAAATAACTCCATTGCTAGCACTAGAAGATGGCTTATGTTCAGAAAGAATGCAGCCAACACCACATGGATCCCACCAGACACCGTATAGTAAATGGATCTGGGAATCACCTTATGGAATTAAGCAATGTACCTGAAATGGAGCAAGTTCATCTGGTGAGGCTATAGATTCCTTCGTTTCTAAAAATGGAAACATTTGTCGAAGGGGGGCCATATATCTTTCTGCCTTGTAAATTTTTCCAGCAGCAACGTAGACTGTGGTTGTATTGTCAAAACCCATGCCCCTAAGCATCATTCCCACCTGAAGAAACCAAATATATCATTCATTAAGGATTGAAAATTAAAGATATAGAACTTAAGCTTCATATAGTATGGGGAAGCATATCATGCTTTTAGAAACAACCATTGAAGTACTGAAAGAATCTTCTCTTCTTCTTTTTTTCCTTGTTAAGGTATAAACAATCATTTTCAGCACAACTTTTCGTCTTGGGATTAGGAATCCTCTAAACCCAAAACAACAGGTCAAGATGAGGAGGCATAACATCAAGGTCTATACTATATTAGTATGGCTTGATTTTGTTTTTGGTTTTAAATAGCACGTGTCAGTACAGCAGAGCTACCTCAGTCAAAAATTCTTATAGACCACATAGGAACATCCTGTACAAAGAAAGATGCAGTACCTGGAGTCCCATACACCTCCATAAGGTTGCTATTTCCATGTTAACACTATCCATGATGACACATAATTGGACAAATTTATGCATAAATATAAATAAAACATACACATACGACCCATGTTGCATAAGACTTGTTTTTCAACATAAAACAACGATTGATAACTTAAAAGGGTATTTTCATGGAAAAAGGAATTCATTGGGTTGACTAACATGTTCACATAGAGTTGGAAACTATTGAATAAAACAATAAAAATCCATGAATTGAAATATCGGAATTTGATCTACAAAGGATGCATAAAGGCATAAGACTTGTCAATACAAATCATAAAAATCTACTTATCTCATATTATAAGAAAACAATAAAAATAAATAAAAATAAAAAGGCTGCCCAAATATATGTGTGTATGTGTGCATGTTCGTGTGGGTGCGGGTGAGGGTGTGGCCGTGTGTGTGTGTGCATGTGCACGTGTGTGTGTGTGTGTGTGTGTGTGTGTGTGTGTGTGTGTGTTTGAGAGAGAGTAAGTAAAGGCCCAATTGATTTTTAAAGTTATTTCTACCAAAATTCAATTATACCAATGGTAAACAGTGCCCGTACTTTATTCTGAATAGATTATTGAGTTGCTTGGTTATCCTGCTTAACATTTGAATTTAAAAAAAAAAAATTAATTAATTAAATTTACTTGTTTAGTTAATAATTCAAAGCAATTTTAGATATATAGCTTACTCGGGTCACACCATTAAGGTGATCTTACAGAATGATCAGGTCAGTCCAACTGATCATTAAATTGGACCGTCCATCACATAGGCCCCACCTTTGATGGTCTATGACTCCTATTGATCATTCTGACTAAACGATTCTAACCATCCTATAAATGGACAGAAAATGGACAGTCCAAGACTCCAAATTGATCATATTGTAAAAGTCTGATCGTCGATCTAGACCATCCATCATGTAGGCCTATCTTTGACTTGCCAATCCCCTAAAAAAACACTTTGATTGATTCTACCATAAAAGTTCTTATTATTGATCTGGATTCTCCATGATGTGGACCCTACCTACCATTTTTCCTGACTCTTAGGAAATAAGAACCACTTCTATCTGAGGCTACTATCCATTACATAAGTGGCCCAGTATCTGGATGCTCCTAATTGATCATATTGCAAATGGTCGGAGTATTGGTTTGGACCATCCACCATGTGGGCCTTCGTTCTTATGGTCCATGCATCTAAAAAATCACTTTATGGGATGATCCAGATCATCTGATGAATGCCAAGAAAAAGGAAATAATACACTAATTCTATTGGAAAGGGACACTAATTATATTGGAAAGGTACAACTATTAATTTGGATTGTCCATCATGTGGCACCCATCTTTGATTGTTTGTGCCTGCTAAGAATCACTTTGGATGATCTTAATCATCAAATAAATGGTCAGGAAATCAGATGGTCTAGAATGATTTTATTGCAGGTCTAACCAACAATCTGGACCCTCAATGATGTGGGCCCACATTTCATTGCCCATGACTCTCCAGAATAACTTTGACCAGACGACTCCAACAATCCAACCAATAGCCAGGGAAATGAACACTCCATATTGACTATATTTGGGAAAGGTCCAATCATCAATCTAGATTGTGCATCTCATACACCCCAATTTTCATTTCCCATGCCTCTCAAGAATGTGTTAACATTACAATTCAAACCATCTAATTAACAGCAAAGAAATGGATTGTCCACATCAATTTACATTAGTCATATTTTGAAGATCCATCATCTGGGCCACTTATTTGATTGCCCACACCCCTAAAGAAATTACGAGGCTCTCCATCATGTCATCCCCACATTTGCGAAGGAAAAAGGTTGAATTGAAGAGAGAAAGTTTCCCATGCAATGGACTTGGATTATAATTCAAAGTAACTTTTTCTCTATTCTCTTTTTAATGAGTTTTTGGTATGACAATAAGTTATAGTCATAAATTTTATGACCGAGCCCTTCTCTAGGATAATTCATGAAATTATGATTTACTAAATTCCCAAGTCATTATTTGCCCTATAATAAGCTATGCAAATGGGGCTACACATCTGCAACCATTCATTGAAGAATAATCTTCACGAGTATGTCACATTGGACCCCCAAGATGCAAACAGTGTTTACAATTCAGAAAGACAAAATACAAACACATGCATTCAAATTTTGGGAGGATCCTTCTCTAAACAGTCTGTAGGACCATTTCTCCATTATTCTTTTTTTTTTATTTAAATCCGTTTTCCTATCCATAACCAACAACCTTTAAACCTGAACATATACTTCCAAGTGAAGTATCATACAATGCTTGCCCTGAGTGTTTCCAAGGAAAGCTTAGATTTCAGTTTCTCCAAGTGACGCCAATGGGTTAGTGATACAAACAGTTCATATGATGGCTGATGCGGACATCAGTGGTGCGCCCTTTAGAGTGTACCAGAAGAGGCGTCGCCGACAGAGTACCAGAGCGGAGGAGTTGAAGTGGATGGACGATGGGTCCATCGGACCCACTTTCTGACGTGCTACAAGTGCAGGAGCAGCATGACCGCACCCTGACCATAGATCCATGGGTCAGATTTCACACCCTACCACATGGGTGTTCACCCCGACCATAGATCCATGGGTCGAATTTCACACCCTACCACATGGGTATTTTAGTTTTGGCTTTTTTGTTATTTTTCTTATTTCAAGGGCTTTATTGCAGCTTTCTTTATTTTTCATTTTTTTTTTTTTCCTTGTTTCTAGGGGCTTTAGTGCACTTTTACTTTTTCCATAGCTTATATATACGTTATGAGGAACCCTATTTTCATTATTATTGAATGAATAAGAATTCGTCTATTTTCTTCCTCTTTATTGAAGAGATTAGGGTTTCAGTATTGGCCCTTGGGTGTTGAGGATTCCACCCCGATTTCGGGTTTCCCTTTTTCTAAGATCTTCGAGGTGCAAGAAAAGGTAAGAATCATCCTCCTCCTTTTCTTTTGACAACAAAGGACCTATACATTCTTCATCTCGAACCCCTCATCCTTCACCCCTTTCGTTTCTCTCTGGATACCCCTTTCTACTTCGAATTGGAAAAGAGGGATGGTTAGTCAGTAGAATCAGATCAAAGCTTACTCGTGGACTGACTTATGCTAGATCTGGGATATCCTCATATCCCGAGGTCCTCCCTTTTTACTGTTTACGTGATCTTATGCTAAGGGACATGATCCTGACGGAATAATCTCTTCTTTGTGTTGAGATTTACCTAATCCCTTTGTTTGAAAACAGTTAGTTAATTGGTGTATTTATTTGAATATTCTTTAACCTAATTACACATGCATCTAGGGTTAGGTTATCACATGTCCCTGCATCAATGGCCATTACCAGAGATGAGCCATTCACTAAAAATCCCTTACACTGGAAGATCCTAGCCATCGGACCTAGCATTTTTATTTTTTTTTCAATATGAACAGTTGAGGTATTTTCTTAAAACCGCTCCTTCCATGGCCACTAGTCAAAGGGTTAGGATTTCCATCTTGGAGATTTTTGGTGCATGGGCAATCCAGAATAGGCCAATCAAATCAAAAGTTTGGATCACTGAATAATGGCCACTGTACAAAGTGGAAACAAAAAAACTCAAGTGTGCTGTAGAAATTATATAAACCTTAGTACTACTTAGTGAGAAATTTCTCATTCCATAAAACCCAATTTGTGAAATTTTACTTATGGAGGAAAGCTTCATCTAAAACGAGACTTGATTCATTATCTATCTAAAAGCAAAATATAGGAATACTGAAGGATGAAAAAGTGAATATGCAAATGCCAAGAGAACATTAGGTTATATTATGCAAAGAAATAGTTACTCGTGGCCTCCAGCATATGGATTAACTGCTTGAGCACTAAACATCAATAAGAAGAAAATAAATGAAACCGACTTTAATTATTTTCAATTTTTTAACCAATGAATTTTCTGGCAGTAGAATTTGCCTGAGTTTTCTTCTTCTTTTTTTCTTTTCTTTTTTTAGCAATTAAAAATTCAGTTGCCAGAGAAATAACTGGATAGAAATTTGAAAATAATTGAACTTAGATGATATTGTTGTATCCTTTTTACCCGACCCTAATTAGTTGGTAAAAGGCTTAGATGATGATGACAATTTAAATGAGCATTTGGAACAAAAATTAATATGAGAAGTCGGAAGCCACTACTTTTCACCATGATGGATAGATACACTTACCTTTCTATTTTTTGCAATACAATAGCAGAATGTTGTGCTATTGTATTATTAAAAGTAGAAGAGGGTCCCTCTATCAATCAGAATGGGTGTAGATGGCAATTGCCCAAGAAATGCATCAAACATATTTAATGGAAAGTACCCATAAAGATCAGATCAGGCCCCAATACCTCCAATGGAGTTAAAGGGCACTTCCCATCCCTTCGAATTGCACCAGGTCTTATCACTCGGCCAGGTTTTCTGAACTTCCCCCTCCAACTCCTTTCACGAGCCTTATCCATTTCACGTTTCTCTTCCTCACCACCATCATAAGTACAACATGAAAAGGCTACCATATCCTGCAATGAAGATAATCAGCCTCTTAGAAGAACTGGATATACTCAATAAAATGAATGAAAAAGGTCTTTATTTCCTCAAAAGTGGAGAGACAAAAGATGACCTCTTCGAAGCGGAGATGCACTGAGACATACTTCCCACCACTGTTAGTGCTATTCTTAACCATTCGATCAACCATATTTTCTGCGAGAGTTCTTATAGGTTCTGAAAACCTTAATGCTTCATAATTAGCCGAGCATCTCAAGCCCTGAATATATGAGGGAACCGCATGAGCCAATCTATTGGAGAAAGGTGCAATACGTACAGCCCTGCATTGTTGAATAGGAAAACCATATGGAAGTTATGGTAAAGCTTCAAGTCTGCAGTGGTCTGTGCCTCAACCATGAGGTTGCAAGTCCAACCCAGCTTATCAACCAACAACAACAACAACAGCAGCAACAACAGCAACAACAACAACAACAACAACAAAAAGGAAGAAGAAGAAGAAGAAAAGTAAAATGATATGTGAAGCAAAATAATGCAAAACTGTAAGTAGTAGAACAAAGTCAAAAGACTGCTCTAAACATCTCAAATGGCAAAGGGACTGCCTGGATGCACCCCAAATAAGGTCTGGTAATTCACAACCATTTGGGGTGGCACAAAGCCCAAGCTCATACAGAAAGGCATGGGTTTTGATCCTTTTCTGCCCCAAAACAATGGTTGATGCATTTGAAGTACTGACCATCCTTTTGGGTAGAAAGGCATCCTGTCAGCCCCACTTCCTGAGGTATATCCACACATCCTCGATAGAGGAAACAGAATCACCATCAGCCTAGTAGTAGTTGAATAAAACTAAAGAATATCTTGGAACATTACCACACTAGATGTAAAAAATCCAATTCAGGCTATTTCTTGTATACGATTATGTGCAAGCACTAGAGCCATGACCAATATCTAGAAGTAAAAAAGACAACAAGATAATAAAAGAAACTACAAGAACATGCACATACTAAACTATACCTAAACCAATGTTTTCAGTATCGATGGCATCGGCCGATATATCCCACGATATATCTTGTATCCCACCTGTGTGATACAAAATGCACAAGCAGTGCCAATACATCCACTGTTCGAGTTGTCGGAGTCGCTACAAGTTTTGCTGGCCGGAGATAAAGATCTAATATCGTTACTGCCGATAACTGGAAATTTGGGGGAAAAAAAAAAAACACATTTGCATATTTAAAAATAAAAAATTACAGAAAAATGCATTACATAACTGTGGGGCCCACTGTGATGTATGTGCTTTATATCCACACCGCCCAACAAATATGACAGCTCCTTTTAAGGCATGATCTGAAAAACAAACAAGATCCAAATCTTAAGTGGACCTTACCACAGGAAACAAACCGTCGTGAATAAATCCCCACCACTTAAACTTCATGGGGTCCACCAGAATGTTTATTTGTCATCCAATATACTGATAAGATCACAAAGACCAGGATTAAGAGACCACACAAATATCAGCTTAATCCAAAGCTTTTGTGGCCCATGAGAAGTTTTATTGGTCAATTACCACTGTTTCCAATATTAAGGTCCACCTGCGTTAGGATCTGATTATTTTTGGGAGCATGCCCTAATATGAGTTTTCAAAACAGATGGACGAAGTGGATATAAGGCACATACATCACAGTGGGCCCCATGATCAAGGATTCCACCCACCTCAATGGATCCGCGGATCCACTAAAGTTGCGCCCCAAATTCCATCAAAATTGGAAGTGGGAGTTGGGTGCGACCCCGGAACCAGCGATGTGGGTGGGACCCTCACCATAGGGCCCACCTTGATGCATGCATTGTATATCCATGTCGTCCATTTGTTTTTCCACCTTAAATTAGGGCGTGGTCCCAAAAATGAAGAAGAAACAATTATAGGTGGACCATACCACAACAAACAGTGGTCATTGAACGTCCACCATTAAAAACTTCCTAGGGTCCACCGTAATGTTTGTTGACCATCCAACCTATTGATAAGGTCAAACAAACCTGGGTGAAAGAAAAACAAATATCTACTTGATCCAAAACTTTTGTGGCCCATAGAAAGTTTTAAATGGCCAATAACCACTGTTTCCTGTGGTGTGGTCTACATGAGATTTATATCTGCTTCATTTTTTAGACCGTGCCCTAATTTAATCTAGAAAAGCAGATGGACGGTATGGATATACAATGCATGCATCGAGGTGTGCCCTACGGTAAGGTTCCCACCCATATCATTGGTTCAGGGGTCGCACCGAAGTCCGCTCCAAAATTGGAGATGGATTGCGTGGTGTGCCGCACAACAAACTCCTTGGTGTGTTGACGTCACCAAGTTTTGTGAGCCCCATCATGATTCATGTGTTATATCATCACTGTACATTCATTTCACAAGATCATTTTAGGGCATTGACCAAAAAATGAGTCATATTTGAATCTCAAGTGGAGCATACCATAGAAAGCAGTGAGGACTAAACGTCTACCATAGAAAACTTCTTGGGAGATTTTAGATTTGGATCTACTTAAGATTTCGCATCAGTTCATAAATTAATCTGTAAAAACTGATGGATGGTGTGGATATACAAAAAACACATCAAGGTGGGCCCCACGTTAAGGGTAACACCCACTAAAGCATTGTCCGTATAACACCTAATCCACTTCCCATAATAAGGAAACAGATTGCATACTCAGTATCTGAGAGCGTACTGAGTTAATTCTGTGGGGCCCACCGTGATTTGGATGTCTTATCCAAACCGTCCATCCTTTCTAGAAGGCAATTGTATGGAATAACACCAAGAGTTAAGCATATTAGAAGATTAGGTGGACCACACCACAGGAAACAATGCGAATTGAACGCCTACCATTGAAACTTCTTGGGGACCACAGAAATTTTGAATCAAGCTGATATTTGTGTTATCCCTTCACCCTTGCCTTTGTATCCTTATGAAAAGGTTTTGATGACAAATAAACATCACTATGGGCCCTAAGAAGGTTTCAACGGTGGAAATCATTATTCTCATTGTTTCTTATGGTGTGGTCCACTAGAGCTTTGGATATGCTTCAATTTTGGGCTTAACCCCTAAAATGAGTTGGAAAAAGGGTAGACGGAGTGGATAAACCACATACATTCAAGGTGGGCACAAGAGAGTTTACTCAAAACGATAAAGCGTACTGTGTATATTAGTACGCAATCTGCTTCCACCCTTCGAAGCCTAAAAAAATCATTTACGAGGGAGGGAATTTCGCCAAAGAAAGGGGGATTTCGTTTGCACTAAAAACTCTCCCATCTCAGAAAGGGGGATTTTCGATTAAGGGTTTCAAAACCCTGAATCCAACCGAAATTGGGAAGAAATCCCCCAAAATCGCGGATTTTTCGTCAAAATCATCCATCTTGCGACATCGATCTTCCAATTGAAAGAAGAAAAGTGAAATTTTGAGATTTTTCTTACCTCTATCGAAGAGGGAGCTGTCGATTGATGCCAGATCTCCTCTTCCGAGTTCCTATCAACCAGGTATTACCGAAATCAAAACTTTTTTTTTAACTTTTTTTTTTTTTTTTACATATTTATGCAAGGCTATAGTCGATATTCTCGGCAAGAATCCAAATTATTGACGATAACGAAAATTTCGCTGATGTTTCATCGATATTCTGTAGAGAACCAAAAAATTGGGGTCTCGGTGTCACCAGTGTAGCAACACCGATATTATCGACGATAATTCGATAATATTGCCGATAATTTAAACACTGAATACATCCCAAAGATTTGGAATAACGGGTCAAGTCGTTAGCGTTACAAAACGACCGTTACATAACCGATTTGGCACACCTTGTCTCAACTTGTCAATAATGACCCAAAGATCAGCCCTCCCAAAACCGATCTCAACCTATGAACGAGGACCCTCGACATAATTTTGTACAAATTGACGAGGAAACAAATGAGTTCGAAGTCCCTCAGATCCCCCACCCCCACCTTTTCAAGATGAGCAGAGTGAAAAATGCACCCAAATCCTTTGAAAACCTTCTTCTCATATGAAATTTGGAAATAAATTCCATAAGATAGCATTTCAAAACTTCCTAAAATTAGCAAAAGAAACTCGTCAAACCTTAGAGCTTTATCTCTACCCAAATTCAATACTATGTACTTTACCTCTTCCTCCTCGATAGGGCATCCCAGCTAGATTTGCTTCATCCTAACTAATATGATCGAAATGAAGGTTATCAAGAGAAGGCCAACTCCAATCCTTTATACCCAACAACTTGGAATGGACATTCACAACTTCATTACAAATATAGTTTATTTAAAAAACTCTTCTCCAGTCAACTAAACATTATGTTTTATTTATTTTAGCATTTGCGATCAAGGATTAAAAAATGGTTATCAGTGCACCTTACTAGTCATCACTGAAACCAGTATTGTATTAATCATTACAGGGCTGATACGGCCAGTGTATGAAGTATCGGTATCCCTACAAGTTTCACAGGCTGAGGATATGGAAACAATATCAACTTCGCCAACAACCGAAAATGCGGGAAATCATAGGGAAAACAGTGGAATCTTCCAGTGAAACTTCAGGAGATGCTAAAATACACATTTGCATATTTAGGAATTTTATAAATAAATAAATTAAAAAAAAAAAAAAAAAAAAAAAGTGAAAAGAATGCATACATAATAAGTTCTCATTTAATGGGGGCCTAAAAGAATGTGATGTCATAAGAAATCGGTCCATCCGACCATCCAACATTCCTTTCAAACGTCCATCAATATTTTAAAATAACGACAACACAGGATATTTCGTCGAGAAATCATCGACAATTGGAAAGGAAACGAAAGACTATGGTCTTCATATCATCCATGTGATATTGATAATATATATTATTGTCAAGAATTTGAACATTGCATACAACCATGCACCCATTAAAAAAATTCGAAGTGGAAAATTTTTAATAGACTAATTTTTAGTGATATTGATACATTGGCGATATTATCAAAATATTGGTCATACAAGCGACACCTGGAATTTACACAGTTGAAAATAAAGGCAATACATTGGTAATATAAGTGACACCTAGATTTTACACAGTTGAAAATATTGGTTGAATACATTTGTGAAATCGATACATTGGTGATACTTAGCAATACATCGCCGATACTTGGAATTTCTAATGTACTACAAGCGTTGTCGGTATCGCTACCAGTGTTATCGATATTGTCAAGCTAGAGATACAAAAATATCAAGGATAATTTGATAATATCAGGGATATTCCAAACAACGGATACAACCCATAATACACCTTCTTTTCTTAAGCCCCAAAAGAACTTCGATACTCTAGCTAAATCTGGTGGTTCATACTTATGCTCTTAGAAACTATATATGTGGCAAATACTTAATCAATATAAACCATAGAAATCATGGGTTCCAATTTACACAGGTCTTGAACCAATAAGCATTTCCTAACTAGCCAACCAATGAGCATCTAATGGATGGTTAAAAGAAACAGCCAACACTTGAATTTGACCAATGGAATTCGGAGTTTAGAAGTATCCAATCAATCTGAAAACAATTTCATCTGGGTTACCAAAAGTAAAAATTTCTTCATGCACATGTTTGAACCTACACACTCTTCCAGAGAATCAACATGCCTTTTCTTTTTGCATTTATTTTTACATTATTTGATTAAATTTCGGGGTATGTGGACATTAAGTTACCAAAAAAGTGTGTTGCTGAGATCCAAAAGTTTTGGCCATGACCTAATAGCTTTAGTCGCAGATGCCCATGCCCCTAAAATATCTGAAGTTGGGAGATCCAAAGCCTTCAAAATCTTTTATTTTTTATGGTTGAATTTTGAGTGTTTTTGTAAATTTCTTGACCATCCATTTCTGTGGCATTGATAAAATGGCCAAGATCTTAATTGTGTGCAACTCTACAAGTCAAACAAATGTACATCAACCCATTGTACATGTGTCGTGATCATACCAATGCCATTTTTGGCTATCAAATCGGCATTCAAATTCAATGAACAAACATCCATCCTTATCAATCCGATTTTGCGGCTAATCTCAATTGGGTCTTGCAATTTAAACAGTTTGAATTATATCATTTACAAAAAAAATCATTACAAAGATGTTATAATTGCTAATGTTAAGGCTAAGGACCCATATTTCTTCTCCTAAATTCAAGAAGTTACTCTTTACTTTTTTCCTTTCCTTTCCGAGTAGTGAATTTCTCTATTAAAATTACTCCTCCCTCTTTCACTCTCCCCTCTAAATAGGGTTCCCACCTATCTCATCTCCATCCCACCATTCTCTTTAAATCCTCTTAAAACAAGTAAGACACCACCCGTATCGATCCAAATTAGTATAATTCAGAAAATCCACACCTAGTTGACCAAGTCAGCGACGATTTGATCAAATTAAGCAATTCCATGAAGGAATTTTGTATTCTAATCACACTTTTTAAGCCAAACCGCCTCAAACCTCTAGCGTATTTTAACCTCTTCCTCACAAACCTCACTTTTAACTCATTTAAGGGAATCCCTATTAATGTTTTCCTCTGTGGTTAAGTGGCAGGCCTTTTCTTTGTGATATAACTCATAGGTACCAAGAAGAATTGCATCTTTAACTTCTTGAGTCCCAAAATGATCTTTTTCCATCCTTTTATAAAACCCTTTATTCAGGTTAATCATTAGCAAATAGCTAGCCCACCCCTCTACGACTCTCACCAATCCTTAATCTCGACGAATTTGTCCTCCTCAAGCCACATTAGTTCAAACCAAAGTATGTCAGACCCCATGAATCCTCAACAATTTAGAACATAACCTGGCAGTGATTCAACACCGCCTTTAGCAAGCCACTATGAGGAACTCCCTAGACACGACTTTCCCAATCCATAGAGATCAAATATCTATCAAGGCAAGACATGACCAGGTTCAATTGTTACTCGACTATGTAAAATCAATGTTTTTAGTATCGACGATATCAGCCAATATATCCCATGATATATCTTACATCATGTGCGATAAGAAACGCACAGGTAGTGTCTAAAAATTTTCATATTGCAGGATATATTGCATGGTATCGCAAAATATCGTAAGATATTGCAACCAGTCCTTTACAAAAAATACTTCATATCAACGATATCTATTGATATCGATAGATATCGCATGAATGCGTGGGAAGTCCGGGTCTGAGGCCAGAAATAAAAATAAAAATAAAAAACCATCCTAACTCATTCGATCATCGGTCAATTGGCCCCTATTTTAGAGTATTTAAAAGTGTTTGATGAAATCATCATCACATACACTCTAATTTTGGGATTTGGGGAAGGGCCGATTTGCGAAAGATTAGGGAAAACTAAAAATTTTTCCAAAGTTTCTCAAATCGGAGAGGATGAATATCGGCGTTATGTTAGAGAGTATCTTCACTAGTATCATTCTACTATGACTCAAGCATAGTATTGTCAGTTCGTGAAGCAGCAATATTATGCCCCCCGTCAAGATGGAGATGATGATTTTGAGCCACTGCACAGCGTTATGTATACATGTTTTTGGTGATGTTTTGATTTCTAAGTGTGTATTGAAGTCTTTTTTAACAATCCATGAAATCTCACTGAAAAATTCGACCAATTTCCCAATGTTTCCCCATTTTTTTCAACAAGTGATACATTACGAGATACAACCGATATATCCCATGCGATAACTAATATGTATCCATATCCCAAGGGCATGATGCATTGCACGATAACGATATGGAAAACATCGTGTAAAATAGCAGCCTCTCACTGGCATAACAATAGCCTCATCCAAATCAACCCAATCAAAGAAATCGTCATACATTTCAAAAGAAATGTTGTTTCCATTCCTCTTTTCATAGGAACAAACCAAGTTAAAGTCACCACCCATACACCAAGGCTCATTCCACATTGCTTTAACTCTATTGAGCTCACTGCAAAAATCACCCCTTGGACTATGATCACATGGTCCACGAGTAGTCATATAGATTGTATTAGAAAGCCATGAAGCAATTCAATTTTTTTGGGGGAAAAACTAGTATCCAACCAACTGTAATTCCCCTAGAAGCTACCATTGAATTTAATGCATGTCCAACAAAAGGGTAGATTTGATCGTTACAGCAAGCCCACTGCTTCCAGAGATGAGCACTAAAAAAAAGAAGACAAACCAAGGTAGAGAACATGAGTAACCCTTTAAACATGTGACATCCTATTGAAGGTGAGACACAAGAAGTATGAGTTGAAGCCATGACCAACTTGCATGTGCCCGACACAAAGTTGCAGGTCCAATTGGAAATTAACAAAAGGGGGTCCATGTGAACATAACACCTCTTCAAGCACCTTAGTCTCACAGGCTCACATAAGGATTTGAAATTCAAAGAACAAGAGTTGAAACCAACTATTGAAACACCATTATTGGTCCCAATAAAATGATATAGAGTGCCCTAGCCAACTCTACGGCGTTCGGTGCATCACAATCTATGGAAAATGAGCTCCTAAATAATGCCCTACTCATAGCATTGTCCTTAAACATCTAAGTTGGTTCAAATCGTGCATTCTCTTAAGCACCTTCTCACTCTTGGCATAAGACAATTTGCATGGTGCAATTCCATGTGTTTTGCCATACTATTTGAATTTTCACCAAAATGGATATGTTTTGTAGTGTAGGAGCTCTTTAGCAAGACGTCCTTAACAAACCTAAACGCCCTGGAAGAATTGCCAATAGAATTGTCATGTTCCTTTTCTACCTTGATTAAAAAGCAACGATACTCGATCCAAAGATTCAAGAGTTTAAGACCCTACCAAGATTGCAAACCATGTAGCTTAACACATGTGAACGTCATCTCCTTCAAAGAGGTACACTACAAATCAATTTCTTCCACCATCCAATCTACAACTTCACTAACGAAGACTACATCATTAGCAAATAAGCACCAAGGAATTAGATTCTAATTGTCCTCCTATCTCTTACGAAATGGTTCCCTTAAGCTTAGCTAGGGGAAAAAAATGTTATATAGTACACTAGAGGAGAATCAGAGCTTGTCGGCAACCCTCACCCCAAGGATAGGGATCTATTTGCCCTAATAAGATTCAGACTACCCTTAAGCCCTTTACCTCAAAAACCTAGAATCCATGGTTTAGGACAACCCTAGAAGACAAAACCTTGTTGAAGAGTCTTGGCCCCCTCAAGGAGAAATGAGCATTGACATCTAGGAGAGCCAAGCTCCCAACCTAAGAAGACACCCCGTGAACCTTTAGTCTAACGGATTTCCCATTGAACTTGCCATGCAAGGAAGAACCACGACTCCACCAAATCCGGATCTTCTCTTAGACACTAACACCAGACCAAATTTGTCTCTCTACGAGCATTTCCTCCCCAAACCACTATGTTGCTTTTGGAAACCACCTTTTTGAGAATCCTCTTCTGATGTCATCCTAAAAGCTAAAATGTTGGATTTGCCGAAGTTCCTCTATGGGGGAATCGCAATCTCTCCCACTAAACCCACCATTTTAAACACATTTTCAAGAACCAGCAACAAAGGACTTTGCAGGAGACTGACAAATAATGTTGCCTACCAGTTCAAAGCTTGGAGGAAGAGGCAACCATTTTACCTTTCTACCTAAACTCAATCCAGTTGCCACCACCAATTGTGCCACCAACATTCTTACCGGCAAAGTTGCAGGCAGTGTTCGAAATATCGGTATCGCACAATGTATCGCACCCTTGGGATACAGATATGTATCAGTTATCGCATGGGATATATCATTTGTATCGCATAATTTATCGCACTTTTGGGAAACATTGGGAAACATTAGGATAATTGTTGATTTTTTCAATGAAACTTCAGGGATTATTTAAAAAGACCCTAATACACACTTTTAAATCATAAAATCTCAAACAAGAAATGGACATAATAGGTTTCCTTTGTATATTGTACTAAGATATGCGCTGTGCGATTGAACTATGACAACTATATTCAGTATCCACCCCTCCATCCGTTTTTTCATATCATTTTAGGACATTATTTTAAAAAAATGAAGCAAATACAATAATCAAGTGGACCATACCATAGGAAACAATGATGATTGACCATTAGTGGGCCACAAAAGGTTAGATCAAGCTGATAATTGTTTTTTCTCTTCATTCAAACTTCTGTGAAGTTATCAATAAATTAATTGCCTAATAAAATATAGGGAAAATCAAGGTGCACCCTAAAAAGTTTTTAATGGTACCATGTTCAACCACCATTGTTTCCTTGAGTATAGTCCACTTGAGACAAAAAATAAGATAGATCTAACGATCAAGTGGACCACACTGAAAAAAGTAGTGGGGGGATTAAACGTCTGCCATTGAAACCCTTTAGGGGTTCACGGAAGTTTTGGATCAATATAAATTAAATTTGTTTTTCCTCTTAATTCATGTCTTTGTGACTTTATGAAGAGATTGGATGGAAAATAAATGTTATGGTGGGCCCTACAAAATGACTCTTGCATTTAATCCCACTGACATTTAATGCTTAGTGCATTTTAATGCAACCAAGCTTATTATTTGGTGTGGTCCACTTGAGCGTTGAATATGCCTCATTTTCGTATTCATACCTTAAAATAATATGAGAAAAGGGATTGACGGTTTGGATGTACAGATACATCACGGTGGGCCCGACCACAGACCTGCCCGTTCGGAGCTAAGGACGGGTGGGGGTAGTACGCAATCCACGTCCTCGTGTGGTACACCAGCCAATCCGCTTCCTTTTGGACCATATTTAAAGTTATATGGGCCCACAATAATTATTAATTATATCCACACCGTTCAACCATTTGGAGAGATCATTTTAGATCATGAGCCAAAAAATAATTAATATCCAAAGCTCAAGTGGACCACACCACAAATAGCAGTGGGACAGTGATTCTCACTGTTAAAACATTCGTAGGGCCCACCATGACTTTTATTTTCCATCCAATCTGTTCACGAGGTCGCACAGACCTGGATGAAGAGGAAAAATAAATATCATATTTATCCAAAACTTCTGACCTCAAAAGGGTTTCAATGGTAGACGTTCAATCTCCCACAGTTGTATGTTGTTTGCAGTGTGGTCCACTTGTTCTCTAGATCTGTCTTATTTTTCGGCTTAAGCCTTACGACGAGCTCGCCAAATGGAAGAACGGTTTGGATATAACACATGCCTTATGATGGGACCCACAGCACTTGATGACGTCAACACTCGGTGGTGTGCGGTAAACCACCCAACCCAAAATCACTTAAAAGGGCTCGGACGCTCTTGTTTTTCGACGCAGAGAGGGTTCCAGCCTTCCAGAACCCTAAAATCTCGCCCAAATCCAGGAAATTTCAGATCTCACGATAATTGCCGGAACCCTAAAATCTCGCCCAAATCCAGGAAATTTCAGATCTCACGATGATTTCTCGACATTTTGGAGAGGATTTCTTCGGATTTCGCTTGGATTTCTTCGGACGTCGACAGATTTCTCTCCTGTGACCTAGAAATATCGACCACGGCCTGATTCCTCGCCGGAATCTCCGAGAAAGGGGGAAGTTGAAGAAATTTTGCAGAAAATCCTACTTACCTGTCGAGTGGCCCACCTCCAGCCGGGTACGCTCCGATTTCTTTTTTTCTTTTTCCTTTTTCTAATTCAATTTTTTTTTTAATTCTCCACAAGCCGGATCCGATTTTCTGTTCGTGCGTTTGTCTCCGACGATAATGGAGAGGAAATCTCGTCATATCGTCGATATATCGTGCGATATCGACGATATATCGACCGATATTGGGATTTTGAATTTTTTGGTATCTTCCGGTGGTTATCGGGGGTGTATCATCTCGCAGTGGTGCGATACCGATAATATCGGCCGATATAGTATCGATATTTCGAACACTGGTTGCAGGAAATGTTGCTAAGAGCCAATGAAGTTGTCAACAGATGTGATGTGGGTACCACTATTCGGCCCACCTAGCCTTTGATCCTAGTCTTTTTCCTTTATTAATTAGTTGTTATGCTAGTTAAGGACTTAATAGGGATATAATTAATTAATTTTTAAAAAAAAAAAAAAAATACCTAATTAATATGGAATTTACATTCCGGTACCTTTTTCAAAAAGCTACATTAATGGATATAATTATCATTCCACCACCTTCCATGATGGAAACCTTGAGAGCAAATGGGTGGGTGGGGTGGCTCAGGTGGGTCCCACCATGATGTTCATATAAAATCCACTAAACCACTAGGCACATCACCCCATGTTAGGCTGAGAACCCAAAAATCAACTCCATCTATGATGTAGGTGGCCCACAAGATTAGAAACAGTGTACAGGGCAACGTTCGCCATCCAAAATGTTTCCATTAGTGTATCCCACACGAATCATGAATGTGTATGATTTTTTGGACACAGGCTTAAATGTTTGTGTGGAATCTAATGATGGGAGTAGATTTCATATAATTATCACGGGGGGAAGCGTAAAAATCAAGGGTGGGGGGTCCATCTTCCAATTGTTTCCTTTGGTGTGGCCCACCAAAATCACAGATCAACCTGATTTTATGCCTTTGGGCCTCGTATGGTACTAAATATCAAATGGTCAGAGTGGATCTTACATAAACATTAGATTGGGCCCTGTCAAAATCAAAAGTGGAGTCAATGCAAGTGCCTTTTTTTCTTAATACTCTCTGCTCAGTTATAAAGGGATGCACGGGACTTTGATTTTTAGCAGGGCCGACCATGATGTTTATGGAACATCTACTCCAACCATTAGATGCGTAATCCTAGTTTAGGTCAAATCCAAAAAATCAAGATGATTTGTGTTTTAGGTGGGCCACACCAAAGAAAACAATTAGCAAAGAGACATCCACCTTGATTTTTACAGGGCCCATCATGATGATTACATGAAATCCACTCCAACCATTAAATGCAACACAAATATTTAGGCCTAGAGCCTAAAATTCAGGCTCATCCGTGATTCAAGTGTGTCGTACTAGAGGAAAAATTTTGGAAGGTGATCATTTCCCTCTACACTATTTCCAATCATATGGTCCCCCTAAATCACAAATGGGGGTGATTTTTGGGCCCTTGGCCTAACATGAGGTGATGTAGGCCAGCAGGTCATAAGGATGGATTGTACATAATTATCACGATAGGGCCCATGGCCCACCAAAGCAACCGACACATTTGCAGGCACGCACACCCAACCAACCATTTAAAAAACTCAACGAAAGGTAGTGGGACGAAAATAATACTGATTAACAAGGTAGTTGTTTGAAAACCTTTTTGAAAAAGGTAATGGAATGTAAATTCCATATTAATTGGGTAGTTCTTTGTAAAATTTCATTTTTCTTATGTTACTTAAGGGTATTTTTGTCATATCCTTTTTATTGAATAATATAATAAGGGAGAGAGGGCACGTCCAACCCCCACCCCCACCTCTCTCTCTCTCTCTCTCTCTCTCTCTCTCTCTCTCTCTCTCTCTCTCTCTCTCTCTCTCTCTCTCTACTCTTAATCTATAAAAACTACATTGTATCAGAGCATCCTTGTCTTTGATCTAATCCATCTTTCTCCCTTCTTTCATATAATTTTTTTCCTTCTTTTATTTTTGTCTCTCTATGCTGAAAAACTTCTCTTGTTCTTTTTGTTGTGTTGAGCCTATGTAATGATTTGTGCATAAGGGGATGGGGTGTCCTTGATCATCACCTCTAGTGTGGAGACGTGTGGGCTGATTGCCTTCATTGGATGCCATGTTCGTGATCAATGACCCTCATGATTAATTGGAACTTGTGGACAAGTCAGCTGGTTATTCTCCTCAAGTATGGTGTGCATAACGCATGAAGTGTAAAAGTTTGGTATTTGTTAGTTGCAAAAGGCCAGCCCGTATTTGTATAAGCTTCAGGTATATATTCTAGTCCCTTGTTTGTCCCAAATGGAAGTGAAAAGTGATTCGAGAACTAGATACATAAATCCATCTAATTTTTAGGGGTCCAAATAACCTCTATTAAATCAAATGGAACGACCTAACTTCAGTCGTCCAAATCCATTCAAGTATTTTTAATTGTCAAAGGCATTAAAATATTTGACCACCGAGAAGCCTGATGGAGTACTAGTACGTATGATTAGTATGGAACCATCCGTCAGGGTGAATGTAATATTTTTGGATATTGCAAAAGGAAGTGTGAGATGTATTACAAGAGATATATTCATCTGACAAAACCAACTCTCACATATACCAGCCATTTGAAGAGATATTTGGATTTCAACAAGGAAATATATCCTTGGGTGAATATTATTCAAAACTTCAAGGAATGTGGGAAGAATTGAATGTGTACCAACATCTAACTACTAACTTAGAAAAGCAACGTCAACAACATGAGTAGTTTTAAGTGGCAAAGCTTTTATCCGGTTTAAAACCTGAGTATGAACCAGTTTGTGCACAAATTTTGGGTGGCAAAGACATGTCATCTATGAACGAGGTATATTCATGCCTCTGTGTATCCCTTCGGTCTACAAGTAGAGCCAATAATCGCTCTACTCTTGCATTTTTTTTACTACACAAGTCAGAGGAGGTGGTCGTGATGGCATAGGTAATCAAGAAAAGTAGAAGGTCGTGGTAGAGGTCGACCTAGGAAGTGCACCAATTGTAGGCTTACAAATCATTCAGTTAAAAATTGTTGGGATCTTCATGGAAAGCCAACACGAGAAAATCAAGCATCTCATATTGGAGAGAGCAGTGGGTCTCATCCGGATAGTTCTACTTCTACAATGCAACATCCACGTATGTCTAGAGAGATGGTTACACTTACTCGAGAGGAGCATTCCAAGTTGCTGAAAAATCTACAGAATCCTGCTATTCCGCTCCTATGGCTACTTTTGTGACCTTAAGTATGACTGGTTTAGGATCCAAGCTCCCTACTCCATAGGTGATTGACTTCAAAGCATCTAACGACGTGGCAGATGAGTCAAGTGTATTTTCCAATATTAACACATTGTTAATGGGTTTATCTGTCACTTAAGTAGATGATACCTAGTACACAGTATGTAGAATGGATACAATTTATCCAGATTATTTCCTCTTGTTGTCATCTACTCTCTCTGTCCCTAAATTTCCTTTAACTACTCTATCTATTAGTAAGCTCATCAAATTTCTTAACTGCTCTGTGACTTTCTAACATTCATATTGTGTTTTTTGAGATTTAAGACAGAAGAAGATTGGTAAATGACATGAACATGATGGGTTATACCATCTTAACTGTGAAGTAATTGGCATAGCAACTCAGAAGAACATCTCTCCTTATCAGTGTCACTCCAAGGGTATCTCACATGGATGAAGTTATTCGGATAATGCAGTATCTTAAAGAAGCACCAAGTCAAGGAATTCTGTACAGACGAAACAATCATCTGCAGATCATAGAGTATTTTAATACAGACTGCGCTAATTCTTTAACAGATAGGTGGTCTAGTGCGGGGTATTGGACATTTGTGAGAGGAAATCTAATCATGTGGAAGAGTAAAAAGCAGATTTTTGTGGCCCGACCAAGTGTTGAAGCAAAATATACAGCAATGGCTCATACTACTTGCATGTTAATATGTATCAACAAGCTATTGCCTACCTATGCAGTTGTTTTGTGATAATCAAGCATCATCCCACATTGCAAACAATCCAATCTATCATGAGAGAACTAAACATATTGAAGACAACTGTCACAAACATCAACTTTCTTAAGGGATTGAATAACCACTAGACAGTTCCTCTAAAGATCCATGATCAACAGATATCTCAAAGCTTAGAAGTGAGAAGCAAACCCATGAGAGAGAACTTAATGTTCTCCTTCACCACTAAAAACACAAAGGTTGATAACTCTTTCTCCAGGCTTACATAAGTTCGGGAACCAAACTTGAAGGATCCATGAGATCGTCAAACAGAAGAAGGTTGACAAAACCTCCCTAAGCCACTTCACAATGAATAAAATTATAGTTCACCAATGCCATCTCCTTCATACATGAAACAGATATTTTGAATAGACATATTTCTTCTCTAAAGAAAGTCCATGATCAGATTTTATCTGATACAGCTATCCACCAAAAATCTTCCATTAATGGGGGTTGACAACATGCCCCATACTCATATAGATAGGTTAAAAAGGACCAAGGGCACAACACCTAGTAAAAAAAAAAAAAAACTTCACAAGAAAAAGCACCAACCGAGGAGGGAGCCAAAATTATCTCAGCAATCTCGTTAAGAAGAACAATGAAGCCCAAGCAGCTCTTCCATCATTTCCACTCCAAAGTACCAACAGTTTCTCATAAATCTCAAACTCCATGATACCTCTCACGTAAAAGCAATTTATCAGAACTGTCACTCTTGCAGTCAAGAAAAAGTCACTTTTGAACATGGTTTAGTAGGATGCACCTTAGCCAACACAATCCAAGAATTGATCAGTGGTTGAAGGGGCTTCTTGGATGCCACAAAACTGAGAAATGAGTGGAGAAAAGCCCCAGTCAGCATTGTTTTATCAATATTTTTGTGGCAGTGGTAAAGGCAACCCAAGGCAGGTGAAGTTCAATAGCTTCTTTTCAAATGACAAGAAAGAGGTGGTTCTTTTTTTCCTGTGTTCTTGCAAGCATCACGAAGCAAGAGACTGAGGTCTTAGGGCTGCTGGTTCCTGAACTTGTTTCCTAGAGTAGCAACAGTGACTCGGATATTATAAACGTGTGCATTTGGCACCCTGTGTCACTGAGCTGTGTTGCCTCACTAACATTGGGAATATTGGATCATGATCATTAAGGAACATGCAGTTTATCCCACAATGAATTCAAGATGAATGATGAGTTACAATATCGCATGAAAAGCAGCACAATTTTGCAGAATATAACTCAGGTTTATTTCCACATTCCACTTCTAAACAGAAGAATAAAGGCAATAAATTTTCCAATCAACCCATTCGTTGAACAAAGATGAATGGCTGGGGCAGATCGTGAATTACATTTTACAAGATGCAATGAATCCATTCGAAGAATAGCAACAAAACATGTCAGTATGAACACTTGTCAGGCGCAGAGAAGCGCTCAAGTAAGACCAGAAGAAAATGTTAAGAAAACTTCAAAAAATTTCTTAGGATAACTGGATTGAAATCTACAGAGATCTCTTACGAAAACTGACAGCCCACATAGTGGTTACTATAAAAAATAAATAACTCCGTACCCCATCTTCAACAGCTTTGGAAGGACCCTTTGCAAATAGTAGGTTGAACTTGACCAGGCTTTAACTCTCAGATTCACAATGTTGCTAATATTACTATCAAAGTGTTTCAGTACGTCTTCAGGGAGTTCTTTTACCACTTTCACATCTTTTCTAAGTGCATCAATGAAGTAGTCCTCGTCGAAAATGTCCCCGAACTTGCTGCAGAAAATTGCAAACAACAAGATTCTGAATCTATGTTCAATATTTTGCAGCTGAAATAAGATAGCAGAGTAAATCGGATGCAATAACAAAACCACAATATGGAAAAGTACATGCAATTTTGAAAAACGGATACCTCAAAAAGAAGGCAAATTTTGAAATTTCTTCTAATTAATTTTATAAATGATTGTGAAACCTATCCCTACTCCATGGCGTATGAAAAAGGCAGAAGGTTTTTTTTTTTTGTTTGTTTAATAGGCAGAAGATTTATCCCTAACAGGGAAAGGACAGGTCCCACTAAAAAAATACAGGGAAATTACATTTCTTCTTTTTCTTTTTTCTTTTTAAGCATGGGAAATTACATTTCATCTATTTCCATTGTAGACTGATAATTTCAATTAATTGGCAGTTTCCAAATGCATCCCCTTCAGCACTCCAACAGCCTATTAGTATTGAACTAGTAATGAAACACCAAAGGAACACATAATTAAGGAAAACCTCAAGGAATTTTTTCTTTCTATTCAATAATCAAAGTATAGTTCATACTGTATAGTCCTATTGCCTTTATATAGCCTACAATTCTACTCTAGATTATTCTAAAATTTTTCTAGAACATCCCTCTTGCTTACTTCTCATTGGAACAAACTCACTTGCCAAATCCAATTCAAACTTGTAAGAAAAAAGAAAAATATATGGAAACTGTTAACGGGTGGAGATATGAGTCGTATTTTGTTTCTTCTTGTTACTAGTTGTTTATTTGGTCTGGGACGTGTAGGGCATTTTTTCCTTTGTTATTAAGGGTATTTTTGTCATATTGACTTTTTATTATTAATATAAAGGGGAGAAGGTGGTCATCCAACCCAAACTCACATTTCCTCTCCTCCCAATTTTCGTTTCTCTCTTTTCTTTTCTTCTTCTCTTCTCTCTTTAATCTATAACTCTAAACGGTATCAAAACATCCTTATTTCTAATCTAATCCATCTTTCTCCCTTTTATCCTATAATTCTTTTTCCATCTTTTATTTTTTGTTTCTCTCATCTCTCTTGTATTGAAATTTTTTTAAGAAACCTTGGATTTCTTTTCTTTTTACTGTGCTAGAACTTCATAATGGTCCATGCATGAGAAGGGGATAAAGTGTTCGTGATCATCACCTCTCGTGTATGGGACATGTAGATGTGTGGGTTGATTACCTTTGTCGGATGTTGTGTTCGTGATCATCAACCCTCGTGATTGGTTGGAACGTGTGGACATGTGAGCTGGTTATTGTCTTCAAGTGTGGTGTGCATGCCATGTGAGGCGTACAAGTTGGGTGTTCATTCGTCGCAAAAGGTCAGCCCATGTTCGTATAAGCTTACGGTATATATACTAGTCCCTTGTCCTAGATGAAAGAGAAAAGTGATTCAAGAACTGGATTCATAAATCCATCTAATTTTTTAGGGGTTCAAATAACCTTTATTAAGTAAAACGGAACGAACTATCTTTAGTGGTCCAAATCCATCCAAGTGTTTTTCAATTGCCAAGGGTGAATTAAAATACCACTAAAAAGCCTGATACGAATGCTAGCACATATGATCAATGGATTCGGAAAAAATGTGCAAATTATGACGTGATTGTGGAATAGTGTGGAACCTTTTATTAGTGCAAATGTTATATTTTTGGATATTGCAAAAGCGCAAGATGCATTACGAGGCTGTATCCATCCTACAAAAACATCTCTTCAGCATATTAGCTACTTGAGAAAATATTTAAGCATCAACGTGGAAATAAATCATTGGGTGAATATTATTCAAAACTTAAAGGAATGTGGGAGGAGAAGAATGTGTATCAACCCCTTACAATTGATTTGGAGAAGAAACGTTAGCAACGAGAGGAGTTTCATGTGGCCAAGTTTTTATCTGACTTAAAACGTGAATATGAACTGGTTTGTACGCGGATTTTGGGTGGCAACTGGCAAGGCAAGGATGGCATATCTCTAAATAAAGCATATGCTAAACTCCACCGTGTATCTCTGGGCTTTACAAGCATGATGTGTCGTAACGGCCCTAACGGGGCCATAAAGGCTGTTACATAAAGGTAACAGTGCAACCGTTACACGTTATGGGGTCGTAAAGGTTGTAATACGGAAAAAACAACCCATCATAACGGCCCATTACACCCCTCGTAAAGGCCATGACAATCCATGATGTGGCCAATACAAATTTTTCAGGTTTTTCGTTCAATTTAAAATTTATATATATATATAAGACCATAATGGCAGTTACGAGAGTCATAACAGCCCGTATCATAAAGGAAACAGTGGTGGCCGTTACAGCCACTGTTACCGTTACGGAATAACTTGTCTACGAGTGGAGCCAATAACAACTCTGCTTTAGCATCCTTTACTAGTTGAAGCCGAGGTGGTAACTGCAGTGGTAGAAGCAATCAAGGTGGTCATTGTGAAGCAGAAGAATGTCATAGTAGAGGTCTTAAACCTAGGAAATATGCCCTTTGTGGGCTTATGAATCATTATGTTGAAAAATGCCAAGATCTACATGGAGCGCCAACATAGCTAATCAGTCATCTCACATTAAAGAGAGCAGCGAGTCTCATCTAGCTAGCTTTACATCTACAACTTGACAGCCACGTATGTCTGGAGAGACAGTTACACTAACTCAAAAAGAGTGTTACGGCCATCTCTTTCTCATTGGACTCACGTATCTTTAATAATTGGTCTCATTTCTCTATTACTAGTTGTTTAAGACATGTTGGGAGTTCTTGCTTTTGTCATTAAGGGTGTTATCTTCAGTATTGTATTTATAACCTAAAATAAAACAAAAGTGAGCAGGGGCAACGATCCTAATATCTATTCTCTCTCTCTCATTCTTTTTCTCCCAGCTTTTGAATGCTATGGAACCAAAAACTAGTGAATGACTTTTTCTATTATCTACTGCTAATGAGATTTGGTTATCAATCCTAATATCTATTATCTCTCTCTCATTCTTTCTCTCCTGACTTCTGAATTCAATGGAACTAAAAATTAGTGAATGACTTTTTCTATATCTGCTGCCAATGAGATTTGGTTGACAACTCATGAATTGTATGCCGATCAAAATAATATGGCTTGGATTTACAATATTTATTAAGAGATTGGGAATTTGAGACAAGTAGAGCTGGGCGGGATCCGACCCAATCGAACCGATCAAATCCGATCTGACCCGAACTGAAGACCAGGATCGGGTCGGATCGAGTGCGCCCACTCAGATCCGACCGTACAACGAGTCGAGTTCGGTTCAGTGGCCAATCCAGACCGATTCGATCCGGGATCCAATCCAATCGGATCCGATCCGGTCGGGTCCTATATAACATATTTTAACCTCTTTTTTTTTTACTTTTTTACTATCCTCTACCCGAAAGAAAGCCCGAAGTCCCTAACCCCTCTTCTCTACCCGATCGAAGTTGTTGTAATGCTTGATGCCTTCCTCATTCACTCCCTCACTCAGTCTTCCATGAGGCAATATTCTGGTCTAAGAAATGGAGAATTTGAATGCATCCAACCCCATTTCTTTCATGATCTTCACATCTTCCTTGTAGAGATGATGCAAATCCACAGCTATATTTCCATTGTTGTCGTCCTCTATTTTTCATGGGTATGTGTGAGAGTAGAAATCCCATATGTTGATGCCTTTGTCGTCTTCCTCAGCCGCTCCTTCGTACTGATAAGCAGAAGACGAGGTTCCGAAAATGAAGCCCGACAGGAAGGAGCTCCGGTTTATCGGACGTCCATACTCATGTGTTGGGGCACCTCCAGCACGTGACATGGAACCCTACGGAACGAGGAGAACGAGCATGAAAGCCACTCCTCCATGCTTCATTCCCAAAATCTCTCTCTCTCTCTCTCTCTCTCTCTCTCTCTCTCTCTCTCTCTCTCTCTCTTCAAGAGGACTCTGTGATCACCTAAGTAGTTCAGTACCATTTTGAAAATGGTGGTGACTCATCTTCCTCACACGTGGACACTGCCTACAACTATCCAAACCATCCAAATTGTGAGTCCCATCATGAATGGAGCATATTTATAAAAGCACACTATTCGAGCATATTTCTAAAAATAGAAGACTCGATCCGAACCGTACCCAACCCAATCCAACTCGGTTTCCCTGATCAAGTCAAACTTGGTTCAGGTCAGGCCATCCGTGCATCGGATCAGATCGAGTCAAATGACCCGGACTCGGTCCCAGATCGGATCGAGTTCGGGTCAGTTCATTGAAAATTTCGAACCGAGTCGAGTTGGACCCAATCGGGTCCGACTCGACTCGATGCCCACCTCTAGAGACAAGCAAAGCATTCAATTTCTAATCATTATGTTAAGAGGCATGCTCTATTGCAGAAATTATTTTTCCTGGATGCTCTTCAATTTGTTTGTGCCACAAGATGCATAGGCATATAAATGAAGTTTTTTTTTTTTTTAATATTGCGTATAAACGAAGTATTGAGGGGGGGGGGGGGGGGTAAGATTGATGGAAAAAATTTTCTCGAAGGCCAACAAGCAGAGCAAGAAAAGAATACAAAAAGAGGGACCCAACAGTCACCGAAAAGACAGCCAACAACTAACAATTACAGCTTAGGAGCTTCCCTTCGAAAACTGACACTTTTCCCACCTCCATAACTGCCTCAACTGGTCGAGAAGAATTCCAAAATTGCCAACTATTCCTTTCTCCCCAAATCGTTCACCATAAAGTCAGCAGAGTCGAGAGCTAACTTGAACGATTTATCTTCCCTCTAGAGCACCTGTGCCAAGCCCACAAGAGGCCCCGGAATGAGCTCAGCATGACCCAATGCTCCCCAAAAGCTACTATGAAGAAGTCCCATACTTTGAAAGTAAACGGGCAGAAGATGAACAAATGATCGATGGATTCGGCAACCTGAACACTCTCATATTGACTTTTTGTTACTAATATAAAGGGGAGATGGTGGGTTTCCAAACTTAACTCACCTTGCCTCTCTTCTCCCAACTTTCTTCTCTCTTTTCTTCTCTCCTCTTCTTCTCCCTTTAATCTACAACTCTACAGAAACCAAATACGAAGTCTCTAATCCAATTAAAATTCCTTATTTAACAATTATATGGGATGTAACACAAGTGTATAGTGTGTGTAGGTATCAAACAATTCATGTAAAAACCCAAAAGCAAAAAAAATTAATGGTTCATAGGTCCATAAATAACATCGGGACTTGTAGGCCCCAAATTCTAACCAGTCGACTCAGCCTATAGAGCTATCCAATTGAATTTGTGGGCCAACAGTCCGATCATAGGCTGAACTGAAAGAGAATTGTTCCAGATGGGACCTCCCCTAACTCATCGAAGGCAATTTCAATGTTATTCGTCGACCAGAGTGAAGCTTGGACATGCCCTGCATGAAGGTGGGGAAAAAATGCATTCACCTGAAGATTGGAACTCATTAATCTCTCACTGCATTGTGCTTCCTTCACCTAGGTCAAACACTCGTAACCTTATCTTAGTTGCATGACTCAGATTTACAAATTATGTATCGCCAAAAATAACTAAGGCCCTATCTTCAATAAGTGATTCAGACTGGACTCATTCTCATGATAGCTTGGTAAAAGTTCAATGACCAACAACCCAACTCACATTAACCCTCCTTTACTAGTGCTAGGGACCAATAGGTGCAATTTCTACTGGGCGGAATGGTTAAGCACCCAAGGGTAACTTACACAATTTGCATTTTTTTTAAGAATTAATTTTCTTCAACAACAAGTATCTCTCACTTATTTTGAATAGTTTTGATCTCTCCGAGGTCTCAAAACTCACCTAATAGAATCCAAAAGCTTCCACAACTTTCTTAAACTCAAAGATTAGCTTCATATTGTTAGAGAATAAACTCATATATTCATGAGATTTGGGCTTGTGTGTATATGTCAACTTGGTGCTTCCTTAAGACGCCATATATTTTTTGCTTTGTGGTTTATTATAATAAAATAAGGATTAGAAAGAGTTAGGCTCTCTATTTCTCTCATTTTCCCTCTTCCCTCAAAATCTTCTCTTCTTCTCATTTTCATCTTCTTCATGGTGCCAGAGACATCAAATCCATGACCTAAAAGGAAAGATTCCCTCCTCTCTTTCCCCTTTCCTTCTCTCCCACATTCCTTCAATTTTTACTCCTTTTCTTCTTTTTTCAGTCAGCAATACCAGCCAACCCAACTGGACCACCCATCATCACCTGAACCCTAGCCCGTCCATCCAGAGTCGGCAGCAACCCTGGTCAACTCATTTCCAACACCATCCACACTCAGTCATGCGTATGTAGGCCCGACCAACATAGTCAGCCTCTCCAAGAGGGCCCGTCATCTCTGTTTGTCTCTTGCATGCTGCCCGACGAAGACCAGTGTGTTCCAGATTCCTGCCCGTCACCATGCAGATTGTCTAAGTTGATGTAGCTTCGTTGGATTTTCATATGTGATGAGTTTTCAACAAATAAGTTTATATATTTGTGTGTTCAAGATGGGTGATTAAAAGACAAGTATGACTATGAGGCACTGAAGTCAATATCCTCACCCTGCACTGATTATTATGATGGTAAAATTAAATGGAAAAAATTACTTAAGATGGTCACATTTGGCCAAGATCTTGATCGGTCATCATCATGCGCCTTATGCTAACTAATTAGGGTTGGCTACATGAATCTTATTCCATCATTGTTTGGATTCATGATGTAAGCTATGCCATAAGTTTGAGACCAACTACCAACCTAACACAACCCTCTTTTATCCGGGCTTGGGACAAGCAACAAGAGCATAAACCTCCCATAGGCACAATGTTAGGTTGATCCAAGATATCGGCCGATATATCTTGGATCCCACCTATGTGATACGAGATGCACAAGTAGTGAGATATATCTCACATGTTCGATTCGGTGAGCATTTTCGATTTTCGATCCTTTTTTTCTATAAATCATATTAAATCAGTGTCAAATTGAATGAAAAATCATGGATTGAGAGCTTCGATTTCAAGATTTGGAGGAGATGCGCCAAACTGCAAAAAATTTATCTTTAAAAAAAGTTCAAAAATTCCCAATTTTTGCAAATCGGTTGCAATCTTTATGTCCAAATATTAAATCAAACATGTATGTGACCTGATCTAGTGATTCTTATTTTGCTTTTGAATGTATTTCTTGTGTTTCCACGTCTTCTTACATTTATAAATTATATAAATAGACTTTGAATATACTTGCATCAATCCAGTTAGACAGCGCATAGATTAGGACCCCATACAAAGAAAACCTATTATATGAACTTGTTTTTGTAATGTTTTGATGTATAAGTATATTGATGTATTTTTTAACAATCACTAAAGTTTCATTGAAAAATTCAACCAATTTTCCAATGTTTCTTATTTTGCTTTTGAATGTATTTCTTGTGTTTCCACGTGTCTTCTTACATTTATAAATTATATAAATAGACTTTGAATATACTTGCATCAATTCAGTTAGACAACGCATAGATTAGGACCCCATACAAAGAAAACCTATTATATGAACTTGTTTTTTGTAATGTTTTGATGTATAAGTGTATTGATGTATTTTTTAACAATCACTAAAGTTTCATTGAAAAATTCAACCAATTTTCCAATGTTTTCCCATGTTTCCAACAACAGCGATACATTATGCGATACAACCAATATATCCCATGCGATAATTGATACGTATCCGGGTGCAATACGTAACACGATAACGATATTTCAAACATTGGGTTGATCACAATCAAGCGTAATCTAATAGTCTATTATATAGGTTGATTACAATAAACTAGTTGATTATAATCAACGAGATTACAATCAACGATGTTTATCAGTGCTCAAAAAAAAAAAAAAAAAAAAAAAGGCTACATAACTGGTAGCAAAACGGAACTGAACACAAATGATCCATCCCATGAAGATTGGGAAAGTGAGATCTTACTTACTGTTATGGCATGGTTGCTACATTCGCCAAGCTAACATATACAAGCAAGCCCAAATCTCATGAATAAGTCTATGTTCTCTACACATTTCTATTAGAAATGAAATTAAGGATAAACAAACAAACCAACATTTGAAGGCACGAGTGAAACTAACATTAACAATAAAATTGAGAGAAAAACATAGTGGAATTGGGAAGCACATAAGAGAAGGGTAGCCTATCACACAATAATAGTTGCAACTTGCATTGTGCGTCTCTCTCACTATAACAGATGACCAAACAATGGGACCTAACCTCATATGCCGAAACAATCAAAAAGGAAGTGGGCTACAATTCATGAAAAAAAAAAACTCCTATATAATGATTGTAAATAGAAACAAGCTTGATCTACGCTGAAAAATCAATACGGGATGGTTACTCAACTAGATTGCCCTCACTAATAATACAATGCAATGCCTAGCATGCCCTAGTAATAACCACTGAAAATGAAAAGAAGATGCTCAACTAGTTACAACCAGTAATTTCAGTATTGATAGTAGTATCAGCCAACATATCAGTTGATACTATCGATATCGTACAATGCCGATACAAAACCAGGCAGTAATTGGAAAACTTGCCAGTATCTATCGTTATATCGCGATATATGGCAATGTATCGACGATATATCGATACATTGCAATATTCTGAATATATCATTGTCATAAGTTCCCCAATATCGTTGATATGTATTGCGCATGTCAATGATATCACAATTGCATAAGCCCCCTTCCAAAAAAGTTTGGAAAATTGGCCAAAAAACTTAATTTCTTTGAAATTTTTTAATGGGATCACATTGCTAAGGGGATTTCAACCAATCCTTAGCATTTTTTTTGGAGAGAAAAGGGGATTTGGATGCAAAATTTTAAATAGGAGGGGCATGTGTTACTAACACAATTGATGAGTTTTTGCTAATTTAATTTGTTTTCTCTTATATAAATTGCTTGGAATATGTGGAATGAAGTCAGTAATCCACGATTTTGCATATTTTGCATGCTCAATCATGCATTTTTTACATCTTCGAATTTGAGAAAAACGGAGAATATCACCCATTTAACTTATATAATTAGTGTGGAAAAATCATGTGAGAATGCTTGGAGGTTAATCTACAGATTTTAGGAACATTTTAGAATTTTTGAGAAAAAAAATATTTTTAATTAAAAATATCAATAAATAAATAAATAATATTTTTTTTGAAAAAAATTACATTGATCAGTTGTTATTTATGCCTTACATATAGGCTTTTATGAGCCTATGTTGATCTTAATATCAATCACACTCGTACATTTATTTTCAAATTTTAATTGTAAAAATTATATAAAAAAAATAATTTTAAATAAATGCAATGTAAATTGTAGGACAGATTTTGCTTTTGAATGTATTGGTTGTGTTTTCATACATGTCTTCTGTGATTTTTAAATTATATGAACCGATTTCGAATATAGTTGCATCATTTTTGTCAGACAACACATTGTTTAGAACCCTATACAAAGGAAACTTATCATGTGTATTGGTTTTTTTGTGATCGTGTGAGTTCTAAGTGGGTATTAATATCTTTTCTAACATCCTCTGAAGTTTCAATGAGAAATTCAGCAATTTCCCAATGTTTCCTAAAAATAGTAATTCATTATGTGATGCATGTGATGTTTCTAATGCAATACCCATTTTTTAAATATCGACAACATCGGCTGATATATCCCACGATATATCTTGAATCCCACCTGTGCGATACAAAATGCACAAGTAGTGCCAACATATCCCGCATGTTCGATCCCGTAAGCAATTTCAATTTCCAAACCCTTTTTTGTTGAAATTATGTTAAATTAGTGTCTAATGGTTACAAATCCATTGGTTCTTCATATTTTTTCACAAAAGAAATCATGGAGTTGGAGCTTCGATTTCAATTGTTCTTCATGTTTTTTACCAAAAATTTCCTTCAACCAATTGTCAATTGAGAATAATTTCGAAGTATTTAGGAGTATTTGATGAAATAATCATCACATACAATCTAATTTTGAAATTTGAGTGTAGGTGGTCTGATTTGAGGCAAATTGGGGAAAATTCAAATTTTCCCTAATTTCTCCAAAATTGCTCATAATGTTACGCTCCAAACATGAAATCAAGCATTTTAAGGGCTGATCTATTGATTTGTTAAGTCCTTGTCAATTTTCGAAAAATAAAATTCATTTTTAATTAAAAATATTATTAAAATGTTTTTTTTTAATTTCCCTTTAACCAATAGTCAATTGAGACTAAGTTCGAAGTATTTAGGAGTGTTTGATGAAACGATCATCACATACACCTTAAACACTGTGCATTCAATTTGAATATAGTTGCATTAGTTCAATCAAACAGTGCATAGCTGAGGACCCTATAAAAAGGAAACCTATTATGTGCACTTCTTTTATGCGATGCTATAATTTAAAGGTGTGTATTAAGGTCTTTTTTAACAATCCCTGAAGTTTCATTGAAAAGTTTAACCATTTTCCCAATGTTTCACAATGTTTCCCAAAAAGTGCAATAAATTACCGGATACAAACGATATATCCCCTGCGATAACCGATACGTACTTGTATCCCAAGGATGTGATACAAAACGCGATACCGATATTTAGAACACTGGCGATACCCAATATGTTTCCGTATCCCAAAGGGTGCAATACATGGGTCGATACCAATACTGAAAAGACTACTTATGATCAACATTCATTAAACTATCAACGAGAAATAGCAATTAAATTAAGTCTTTACCTGGAGTCCCGCCAAACACTATTCAAATGAAAAATTGGGACAACAAGCGTTGCGTTCAGTAGTTTTGCCACAGCAACTACATCACATATCTGCATTGAATGCAAGAGCACACATTAGATATACTAGATGTGCAATATCAAGCCAAACATTAACCAATTATACAAGTGGCCAAGCTGACATGGTCGTTACAAGGCAAACAGGAAGTAATGCTACTGAAGACAGTTATGAGCAAAAGTAACCCGACTAAAAACATGGAGATTATGGACATACGAAATACCATTTTACTCTTCCAAACTTCAAACAAGGCTTGAATTCTATTGTCTAAAATGGAAATTACCGATATACGTTGTTGATTCAGACCACCATTTGCTTCGATTATAAGGAAACCATTAGAGCTTGGCAATTCTGAGAACCAACATAGCAAGAAAATCATTTAGCTTTCAGCAGTGATTATAACAAGCACCAAATAACCAGATACATTCATGAATATGACTGTTTGATAAACAATTATCCCCAAGACCAAAGAAAAATAAAGAACATGGAATTAAAATCAGATTTATTTTGGCAGTTATAATATACATCAGACTATCGATTGGCAGAAAAGACAACTGGTATCTAAAGCCTATAATATTATATTGAACATCAAGAACTCCAAAATGTATGTGTTTACAGAAAACTACCTGAAATGAATAATCTAATCACAACAAATATCATTATTCTTTATGTATAATCAGAAGATTCAGAAGACCAATTATATGTGGACCTTGCAAATGACGCAAGGACCAGAAGCAAGGGGCACTATCCTGCTGCTTGCCACTGGTTTGTGTAGGTACATTACTAGATGAATCTACAAATTGTAAAGACCATGATTTTTAGAACAAGAATGGGCAGTTATAGAGCCATACATGTTCTATTTCCTTTTCCAATATACATGTGAAGTTTAGTTTAGTCATTTGATATAGGAAGTCGAAGGTACTTTTGACTGTTTATACTTGTCAACTGTAAGGATAAAAGAAAATGTTGGTTGTTTGACATTGTATAATGCAATCATGTGTTTCCTCTCAAGTTTTCGTGGGCAAGAACCCAAGAATCAGGTCTGCAAATTCTTGAATATGTTGAATTAACTAAGGTACTTTGCAATGTCAGGACGTTACTGCCAATCATTTTCCAACCACTTGTTTGTATCTTGGTAGATGATAGAGATTCATTTCAAAACTGTTCAACCAATGCTGGTCCCTACATTACCAGTGCCTACAAAAAGTTTGGACTATTACTTCTTCGCTGCCTCTTGTGGATTTAAAATCGTTTGAAACGGACCATTCACCTTTGACATCTATCCAATCTAACCGTTGATTTTCAGTATGGGACCTATCATCTCCAATTTCACCACAGTCAGACCATTCATCTTCAATATCAGTCCAATTGGACCTTTGGTCTTCAAATTAAACTAATCAGGTATCCATCTTGTTGACATCACTTAAATTGGACTGTTCATCTTTGATATCATTTAAATTGGACCATTCAACTTTAGCATTGGTCCAATCAAGCTGTTGGTTTCAATATTGGCCCAATTGGACCACTCAGGTCCAACATCAACATAACTGGACTGTGCATCTTCAACAACAGTCCAATCAGACCGCTGATCTTTAATTTGGACTAATTTTATGTTCATCTTTAATATAAGTCCAATTGAACTATCATCTTTGGTATCCTTTAAATCAGACCTTTTGGCTTCTATATCAATCCAATTGATTTGTTGATTTTCTATATCGTCCTATGGAACCAAACATCTCCAATTAGTTCTCACAATGGCAGGGCGGAAGTTCAACAACCAGTAGCCTCAATATCACCCTTTCTCTGTACCTGGCTGGGGACAAACTGGCGCATCACTAACGGGAGTGGAGAAGTACATATTCAATAAATTTCTGTTTATGATACATGCATTTCCCTGAATACAGATGTGGAGTAACCCAGGAAAATGGTAATATCATTTAAATCTATTTGAGACAAAAGCACTAGTGCACACATCCCATGCACTAAAGAGCACAACAGTTTGTCACTCGTCCGAAAAAGACAGGTTAATATGTCTTTGCATGGTTAAAATATGTTATAGTCATCCATCATTGGATCAGTTTTAAAGCCACAACAGAATCTTCACTGCAGTGTTTTTGTTTCATTCACCATGTCACTCAATAAATTCCACTTTTTCATGGAATTGGTGCTTCTTAAGAGATAGGTTCAACAGCTTTATAAGTGGAGCTCAAAATAAACCAAAGCGATAAGAATTCGCAACCTCCCTAAGCTATCAAACTTGCAAAACTAACTGGGAACCATGGATCCAAAATCCAGGAGGGTAAATCCAGCCAAATCTGGTCCAAAATCCCATAACCAGCACAAGAGCCAAGGTATGGTGGGATAATTCCTGCTTCCAAGAATAAAGTTAAGAAGTAAAATTCACTCCCAAAAATGCAGTTTGACAATATAAGGCACGAGCATAATAACATATCACAACATATATCCAGATACGTTCTCTTTGTAAAATTATCACAAGCTAAGAATATGACACAAAGTCAAAGTTTACAAGCTCAAAATAAAATAAATTGAACTCAAACCTGCTTGGGAAAGACTCCTTTTGATGCAAGGCTTCCAACTTTGACCTACTTTTGGGTGCCATGCATTCATCAACTGCACAAACACAACTAGTTTTAAGTGGCTTTGATCTGTCTGAACAGTGGGTATCAAAATTACTCATCATATTGTGGACCATTCAACTCAGAAATTTTCAGTTTGGTAGCTGAAAAATGATAATATCAAATGAAGACTATGGGAACTAAAAACAGGATTGTACCAAGTGACCAAATATTTTTGCAAGATAACCATTATAGAGAAAATGGTAGGACTAGTATTGTAACGACCCTCAATTTTCATCGTGAATTAAAACTTGAAAACAGGAACGACCACCTCTACTTAGAACTAACTAAATCTCCAAGTACAACCCTCTGCAAGAATAGAACCAGGCTGATCTTCAGTCCAAAGCGATTCGTAAACCCCGTACAAGGAACGTGTGGCTCAGATTAACCACGGGTAATCAGAAACCATGATAACCTATCACTTACCAGTTACAAACCTTTGAAAGACAAAGACCCAACCATTTGTACGTACCAACCTTTGAGCCGTAGACACTAGGAGAACTTCCAAGACTTATGGTCAGCATGGATCGGACTAGATCATAACGTGAACCCCACGTCTGAGCCGAGCGTGTACACAAATAGTGTACACACGCTGTACATGAGATCAAGTCATCGGGTCAAAGAAGCTTTGATCCGATGAAATTCACAAATGGGAAGGAAATTCAAAATTTCCCTCCCGCCCAACACTGCTCAAAAGAGACCGCTCGTTTGACTATGTAGACAGCCACCATCCAAATACAAAGGTGTGATCCAGACTGTCCATCTGATAGACAGGGTCCCACTAACCCTGACCACGTTGCCACCTAGGATTGAAAGCTCCTCGCGACAGCACCGCCAGCATCCGATCTTGTATTGCAAAGGAAAGGCCCTAACGAAGGAGATAGAGCCACGTACACTACCCCTATGGCAGATCCGACCGTTGGAAACAGTCAGACGAAATCCACGTACGCAACCAGAGCCCCGTCAGCCCTACGGTTTCCAAAAGCACGCCCCTACCAGACGGATTGCGGAAAGAATCTTTCCTTATTGAGGAAAGACGTATCTCGTCCATCCATTGACGCCTAGAAGCTTCTCTCAAGCTAATCCGAAGCGTTGAGACTAGGGTTCAACAAAAATATCCTAGCAAGCGAGATATAGAAGAGATATTGGGGTGGCGGTGGGTCTTTCACTCGTTAAGGGGCTGTCGTAATCAACGGCCCTCCTTGCACCGTGAGATGGACCCCACATTGTTTTTAGGCCATATCAGGACCGTCCAAACGGCCCTGATCTATGGATAAACCACCCAGCCAAAAAACGCCATTATCGTCCTTCACCTTCCTCGATCCGACCGTGAAGCCCACACCCTGCACAAGTGGCCCGTTCACGCATCCAAACCATTCATCGGGTGACCCATCCCACCTATTGTTCATCAAGGACAAACGTTTGAACCCGTGCATAAGGATTGATGCCTTAAGAAATCCGTTCGATTAGTTATCCTTGGTTAACTCAAGTTCTATCCACAACTAATCCTCATGATTAATCATAGAACTCTCCAGAATCGAAAAGGCTATGAGTAGCCTGATTTTAGGGCGAATCCCAAGGAGAATTAAAGAAAGAAATGGAAAGAGAAAGAGAGTGGGAGAGTTTGAACGCTGCTTGAGCGAGTTGCTGGTTCGGTAGCAACTCGACTCGGCTCGAGTCGTTCGGATATTGTAAAGAGAACAGAGAGAGGGAAGTAAGATTGAGAGAGAGGAAGAAGTTTGTGAGAGAGATAGAGAAGGGAGGAAAGTGATAGTGAGAAAGGAGAATGGCAGCCGCTGGAACGAGTTTCCAGCCGGCCGTCTGAAATTCCTTAAGCTCACCTCAGCCCCTGCTTGTTCAGCTCCAGTCCGATCCAGGGTTCGATTCGACTCCGTTGCAATCGGACCGAGCCGACCCTGTTGCAGACGCAACGATTCTCCACCCAACGGTCCACCTGAACGCAACTATCCAAGTCCAACCCGAGTCATCGAGGTTAACTAGTCCGCATAACTAAGTCACGGAGCCAACTTCTTGTCACGGCTATCAGCTATTACACTGACTCTATCTACCCAACAGTTTACAACTAAAATAGCAGACTAACTCGGTTCACACTCTGCCGAGTCAAGTCAGAACCCTATCGAGAGACTGAGTTCGGGTCAGCATAGTGTGTCCCCTGATCTCGATGAACTCGAAGTGGAGCACCTCGTCCAAACTCGTTTAGCAGATCAGAACGATCACTATCCAGGTAAAACACTACTACTGGTAGTTAAAACCTCTATCAACCCGTTAGTGAAAGTCAATCGGTTGGTTTTCCTCAACTGAGTCGAATCTAAAATGACCCTAAACGGATGGCAGGTACTACCACAAGAGAGTTTGAAAAACCCCACCAACCCAAAGACCCAACTACTGCTTCTACTATAGGTGTTTTCCCTAAACCCCACGCTCAAATGGATGGTTAATTGAGAATTCCCACCGAGTCAACTCGGTACTGACTCACTGGGATTCTATAATGTCTTATTCAGGGGCTGTTTACAACTGATATACCTGAAAGACACTTTCCTTCAATCAATCTCAAATCAAGTAAGTGAGGGCAATCTCAACTTACCTATAGTCCATACACGAATTGGAATAGAAATTTATTCACATTGCTTTGATTTAGGGGCTCATAGACTCACCTCATAGGAAGGTTCAAGTCAAGAGGAACCCTCAATCAAGGTGAGGGATATCCCACATGGCTTCCTCATTTCATGGACTTCCAAAATAGTTAAGCTTAGAAGTATAATGATCTTGTGATTGCACAGTAGTTACATTTCTCTTAAATTTTCATTGATAATCATGTGAGTAATGTCCCACACTACTTCTTCATTCATTTAAGTCATGATTAGTTTAAGCCTAACAAGTGGGAAGTGTTATAGTATTTACCGTCATTCATTTACCTTAAATTTGTATAGATGATCATAGAGGAATGTTTATAACCCTGTTGCTCAATTTCCATTTTTATAGAATTTTACCTTACAATTATCATGCCACTGTTGTGTTTGTTTGATCATGGTACGCTTCTATTAATCATAATGTGAAGTAGGAAGTCCTATCTAAAACTATCACACTAATTGTGTGGTGAGGAACCACCTTTATAGCTTCCTATGTCCTTACAATTCCTAAGCTAGTTTGAATCCAACATGTGGTAAAAAAAATTTAGATTATGGTGAGTTAAATCTACTGTTCGACTGAACACTTTAACCCTGTTGTTCAAAACTCCATGACTACATTTATTCTAGCTATCACGACATCGCATGGATAGCGATTGCTTATGAGAAAACTTCTAGTGATGTGACATGAGTCTTGCAAATTCAATTTCACTTTTTATTACAAAGATTTCGTAGGGAATATCCTGATTATTGGAAAGATAGTAGGGACTTTTAGTAAACCTAAACTATCTAATCCTACTTGAGATTGACAATTTGTTTGGGTAAGCAAGCATGAAGACTTGGAGAAATTATCAAGATTCAAATGAATTCATGCTTGGATGGTGGATATCTTACTTTAAAAATGCATGTGAGTTAAAGAGTTATTTTACAAAGTCTAAAGAATGTGCTTGAGTATCATGGTGCATGACATCCACGCATGACATATGAGCTTTACCTAGTGCTCAATGTAAGCCACACTCTGCACGATCTACTAATGGTTCTATCACTTCAGTAAATTCCCATAATCTATGCATTTGGGTCACTTTGGGCGCTCTTAATTTACATGAGGCTTTTCCGGGATTAGACACTCCTCGGGCGTACCCCGTGTATTTTTCCAGGAGACAAGATATCCTTGGGCGTTCTCACTTGCATGGTCTTTTCCAGGTAGTCTACCTACCGCAGGCGACCCCTTTATTTTGACAGCTAGATGTGCATCCCCAGATCTGTGACTTGAGCACGCATTCATACACCCATGTACTTGCATTTAAGTTCACGTTATCTTCCATATAATTGAATATGTTTGATTTAAACTGTTTTAAAATGATGTGGTATGCATGAATCCTTGCGGGAAATTCCCACTGAGTTTTCACTCACCCAATAGTGCAATTGCACCAAATAGATACAGGTATGATGGAGGAAGATGGCGCCTATGATGGGACCCCTGGCGCAGCTAATGAGGAGTATGGAGAGGAAGGACAGTATGCTGATACGGTTGAGCAGTTGGAGCTCAACTGATGATATAGGATCAATCTACTTTCATGTTTTCAGACATTATCTTCATGTTGCTTATTTTGAATTTGGTAATTAAAAATCCCCTATTGTGGGATCTTGCTTTATTTCCTTATGTCCCCACTCAGATATGTTGAACTCTTAACAGTTTATAGAATAGTTACATTTCGATGTTATGAAATGTATTAGATATTATATGAATGGTTGTTACATAGCATGACAAAACCCTCGGGATTCTCATACTCGAGCGATCATCATCGGGTTATGAGAATCAGGGTGTTACAAGTATAGAATTGAAATATTGAATGGACGTGATTGTAATGGACTAGAATATAGCGTTTGTCACTTCTTTTGCTTACTTCATCACTAACACATGGCAAACGTGTAATATCTGAACAAATCATCACCTAGGCTACACCTTGTCTCGGCCATACCCCAAAAAATTACACCAAGCTGACAATTCGAATTATTCTATAGGAGGGCTATGGGAAAAGAAGATAGATTGATATACAGCTATAAAAAATAAAAATAAAAGATAAACAAGCAAAGTTCCTTTGACCATCCACTTTTCCTTAAAAATCCATCCAGTCCAATGCTTAAGATTGTCAATATGTGCAAATTTTGGTATGAGCCCATGGAAGGCAGGGCCTACATGATGATTGATTTGGATCTGGTACACGTATGCCCTGTGTACAAAAAGTCAGAAAGGGAACGAAGGCAGAAAGCATTCTAAGTTTGCTTGATTGTGAATAGTGGAACTTTAGCAATAGCAGTACAGCTAAGCATATACATTTCACCAGGTTAAAGGCCCACAAATAGTCCAGATCCACAGTTTCGGGAAACAAAGTCAAATACCAGCTCCTAACACAGTGATTCACAAAGGGACAAAGCACACTGAGCGAGGCCCATTATATAAGGGATCAAGTCACATCATCAGCTAGTAGAAATATCACGAAGACCATTGTCTGTAGTAATTGAGTATATTGGTGGGCAAGCTAAACAACTGGGATATATATGCACCAGCTTGAGGGGGGGGGGGGGGCGCGGATTTAAAGATGTCATACTCCTATCGCTTTTATGATTTTCCTCTCTAACTAATTAGGGGAGTTGTCTATTATTTACCCATTCTAGCTTTTTTCTAATCAAAGCTAATAAGAGTGAGGTGGACAGCATCCCGTCATTCCAAAGTGTGGAAATACCCACATGCACTCTTAGCTTCATGTCCAATGCAATCCAAAACATATCAAAACCTAATCTACAATGGTTCTCCTCTCCTCGTATAATTGCATCTTTGACTCTCCCTCATTCGTTCAATTTTTTCTCCTTTTTGTTGAACCATAGTTTCTTTTCATTTCCTCTTCTTGCCATCTCAATTCTCACACTGTTCCAACTATACTCAGTCCACATTTTCCAATATAACTTCCCTATACCTGCACACTTCACCGAATAGTTTTACTACACATCAACACCTCAAACGTACCTCAAATGGAGCCCAAACAAGATAGACTTAGTCGACCCTCTATCAAGTTAAAATGGCAATCTTGAACCAGCTGCTACCAAGCCAAAACCCTTCACATAATCATTCGAATTTCCAAACCAGTCTTCTTAGCTTTGCCTTGTGCCCATAACACTACCTAAAATGGTGCTTCAATTCAACCATTTGTAACCATCAAGTCACACTTCAAAGTCCAGTTGATAGAAAATGGCAAGTTATCACCTTGTTTCAAAATCAGTTCTGGCTTGCATTCCTTTCTTTTCAGTTAATACAAGTAGTACTTAATATCTCAACTAGAGACCCATTGACAAATAGTATTTCATGAAATGCAATAGAGGTTTGCTAGAGAGGCTAGTGATAGCCTTGTTGGGAGATGGAGGGTCATAAGTCAATAGCATATCCACTGACACATGGCAGAATTTTATGGCAATTGGAACTATTCATAGCAGGCAGCCATGCCAAGGGGTTATTTTACTTATATATCGATCAAAGGGTATACAGTCTTCGATGTGTATACTTTGCAGTATATTTGTGTGAGTGCAAATATATTCAATCATCCTGAGGTGCACATAATGATGCATCTTTTCTAACTTATTTTATTTAATGTAGAGTTATCTTTTGTAGCTAATTATCATTATAAATAAAAGATTCTAGAGGAGCAGATAATTTAATTCTCTCCGTTCTCCTCTCTCTATGTTTCTACAATCAAAAATTACAATAACTGGATGCAGCTAAAATAGGTTGAGCGAAACCAGTATCAACTGTCCACATTCAAAAGGAAAAATTGCACAGCATGGATGGTACGGATAGTCAAATCACCATGATTTTGAGGCTATGGTCTATCCATGCAGCGGACCACCAGATCAAAAGTCTTAATTACATATACATACACCATGTGTAAGGTGGAGATGGGAGAGGAAACAAGCCTCCATCTCCAAGAGGCTCTCGATGACATCTCCAGCTTTTCTCAATTTAAAAAAATAAATAAATAAATTCACACTCTGAACTCAAACTGCTAAGAAAATTTGGTACCAACAAGAAAAGACTGAAATTCAAAGCCCAATTCAATTTGAGGTATAATACAATGATCAGCCCAAGAATATCTACAGTACATGATATTGGAACCATCAAGGATACCATGCACTAAAAATCTCCCCAATATCAAGATCATGAGCATTGAATCTTTGCCTATTTTTCAGCAGTGTATGCCACCATAGGTTTTCCTCTACCATTTGTTTGCTGGACACCAATTCAAGTGTTGGGATTTTCCCATGGTGGGAGATTTGCACGACAGGCTATCCACTGTAAACACCATCATACCAACAGTTTCGATCACATGGGCCCGCCTAGTACAAACTAAAAAACCAAGCGTAATGCAGATATTTTAGAATCGAGCATTGTACAATACCTCTCCAAATTTTCCACATCTAAAAAGGAATTGCAGGATTTTCTATCACAAGATAAATTCAAAAATAAAATAAAATAAGAACGACTTGTCCAACATACCACATTGGATCTGTTCCCATCAGCCTCCATGAACGGCCATAGTTTCTCGAACACCTGCGGGCTGTGGTACGTGGACCCCAGCAGCGGGCGCCGCCTTATGGCGACCCCACCAGGGACCTCGAAATCCAGCGTCCCCATGTACATCAGCATCCCCGAGATGTACATCAGCGGCGCGAAGAGAAGAATGCCGCGGCGCCTGAGGACCACCGACAGCAGGACGTAGATGACCCGCTCTGGGACCGACTGCAGCTTCGGCGAGCCGCGGCCGGAGCCGATCTTAGACCGTCCGTGGCGGAACCTCGGGGAGGATGGCGGGGATGGGGTCGATGCCGGGGAATTCCCGTTCGACCGCCCGCTCCCGAGCCGGCTGTAACCGTGCATGCTGTGGAATCGGTGGTGGAACTCAGAGATCCTATCTTTCAGAACTCGGTATCGATACAAATGCCATTCTTCCAAGCAGCAGCAGCAGCTAAACGGGCCGAGTCAGTTCAGATCGAGAACCGGTCCCGGTTTTCTGTGAACGAGTCAAGGAACTCAGTTGAGAGCGTGAGGAGAGAATGGCATCGGATTTAATGAAAGTAGCTTTGTATTTAAGGAATTGCCCGCTCTCTTTCTTTCTTCCTTCACTGACCGACTATTTAACGCTGCGTGTAATCGCTCGCGTGAGATCTGACAGAACACGACGCCCTTTGGCTAGTTACGCTGCCATCAGCCAGGCGGCTAGTAGTCGGTGCTATGTGGACCCCACCATGATGTATGTGTTTTATCCACGCCGTCCACCCATTTTGAAAGATAATTTTAAGGCTTTATTCAAAAATTATGTAGATATAAACATCAGGTGGACCATACCATGGGATAACAGTTGTGATTGAACGTCCACCATTAAAAATATCCATTGATTAATTATGTCATACAGACTTGGATGAAGGGAAAATTTATATATCAGCTTGATCCAAAACTTTTGTGGCCCGGAAAGCTTTTAATGGTGAGCGTTCAATCAACAATGTGCGGTCCACTTGAGATTTTGATCAACCTCATTTTTGGGCTCATATGTTAAAATGATAGGAAAGAATGGGTGGACGGCTTGGATGAAACACACATTATTGTGGGGCCCACAGAACACCGACCACTAGCCATTGGCTAGTGACAGGGTGAGTAGATGTGGCATCCGTGTGAGAAATGTGGTGGGGGCAGCTAGGGTTATGCCATGGCCCAGAGATCAGTGGTCCACCCATCACGCTCCACACATTTGTGGCGGCCAATTTATGAGACTAGACTCCATGTTAGTTCTACACGCACCTCAGATCTGGTACTGATGTACAGTGTTCTGGACCATGTAAATGTGGGTTCCATTCTGAATAGGGCAGATCTTTGAAATAGCAGTGATCGAGCGATCCTAACCATTCAATTTATGGATATGAATGGTTGGAAGAAAAATAATTTGTGATGAAGTTGGAAGAGAAAATCAGATGTTAAGATTATTATCTCCTCGTTGCAATTTGTAGGATGCGGATTTCGTGGAAAGCCTTTGGCATCATGTTCCTACACAAGGATGCTGGGTGGGGCCCACTGCAATGTTTGTGAGGAATCCACTCTGTCCATCTATTTTGAGATCTCATTTTAAGATATGTGACTATAAATGAAGTGGATCTAAAACGCAAGTAATTTTTTATGTTTTCACTTTATCCTGGTGGGTATGACCTTATAAAAGGTTTGAATGAAATATAAACATCAAGGTAGAGCCCACGAGGATTTCAAACCTAGACATCTCTTTAACCAAATTTTCATCTCATGTGACCCACTTGGGTTTTGTATATAGCTCATTTTTTGTTACATTACCTAGAAAGAAATGGATAAGGTGGATTTCTCATAAAGATCACAATAACTCCACCCATTATCCTTGTGCGGGATTTGCAATTCAACCCAATTAATTAGATTATACAGACATAAAGTGAAAATATGAATATCAGCTTGATCAATAACTTTTGTGCCCCTTGAAAAGTTTTTAACATGGGAGTGTTCAATCACCACTGTGTCAGATGTCGCTGTTTAATTTGTGTCCCTACTGGGTTTTCGATGGTCTAGATTGCCATATAGCTACACTACGTGCATGTTTCACTATCATTTTTTGAAAGTTGGAAACTGAAACCGGAATCAAGCCAATGTCATCTATGTTCACAGCATCCAAGTGTGTTATAAGTAGTGGTGTTGTGGTTTGATTTACAATTTCTACTACGTGATAAGTGTAACAATGAGCGTGGGTGTGTTAGAATGGAATGTGCAGTTCAATTTAAACCGAACAACTATAACCCCAAGTGTCAAGATAGACAAATACATAGTATGTGACAAAGATTGAATAAAATTAATTGTTTATTCAACTACTTGCACACAATGTTAAAATAATTAGGCAATAGTCAGACAGTAAAGTTCGTCATCTGATAATGAGTTACACATTTACCTTCTATGTGAAATGACTTTTTCAATACCGATAAAAGAAAAACAAGAAATGGATTCTTAATTATAATCAATTGTAGAGAACGGCTGTACAAACACATCATTGAATGAAGAACTCTAATTGATGCTTGAACTAATTACAATATATGAGCATACATCTGAATTACAATTAAAGTTAACACCTACTTGATTAATGATACGGATTACACTAATAAATGTAAACCACGTGCAAAAGTAAAGAATTAAACTATATGCTATAATTGACAAGTAAAAAGTAAAAGAATTATACAAGAAAGGTAAATAACATATAATTGAAAGATAAATTTTGTTTGATTGGATTAATATGAGACAATTTAATTTGTTGAAATCATTTATTATTTATAGCTTTAACTCGGTCATCCAAATTCTTTTCATGTTTGATAGTTGTAATTTACGTATTTTTACTTTTAAACTTATCATTTGTCCTATAACACTTTCACAAAATCACTATTCACTCAACTACTTAATAGATGACGTGACGGTAAAATCTTCTTTATATATCTTGTAAAACTCTCTAAACATACCATGTAAATTCATCCAAATGATACTCAACCCCTTCTTATTGCCTTTAGAAACTGGAGACAATAGAGATGAACAGGTGGATGTGTCCGATTTTGTATCAGGGCATGCTTGATGTGTGCCCTGCCTAATTAACAACCTGCCTCTCAGACACGCGTGCCTTGTTAGCATGTGTGGCGCGAAGGCCATTCTATCTGAAACAAGCGAGTGCACGGCAATCTGCGAAAGAGCTCACGGATCCGTTGAGCCAAAAAAAAAAATCTTTTCATCCATTATTGTAGAAAGCTATAGGCCCTCGCCCTCACACGGGCACACGTGGCACACGAGCACGAGATCCGAGCCATTCGTTAACCAGTTTTCACCAGGAACATCCTTTCTTCTGAAAATGAGACTTGCCCACTCATTAGGTGGGACGCACATGTATGAATGAAATAGATGGTTAAAAGGAAGAATGTGGATTGCATACTTGAGTAACTCAGCGCTCTGAGTAACCTCGGCGGAGACCACAAAACACCACTTGAGCGTTGGAAATACTTCAATTTTGAGCTGATGCACTGAAAAGCGCTGGATAATAGGATGGACACCGTAGATAAGATAAAAACGTTCTCAGATAGTTTTACTCAGTATGATATAGCTTACTCGGTACGCAATCCGTCCCCTAAAAAGTAATTGGCTGGCATGTGTGGGCCACCGGAGGAGCTGGCCAAGCTGACTTTCACTGGGGAATCTATGCCGTGGAGCCTACTTCATGAGCTATATGGTACACGTGTAAATCGTAAGGACATGAAATTTCCCTGGCAATCTCAAAGTTATCTAGACAAGACAGGTAGGAATTATACGTGAAAAGAAACCTTTTCATTGGTGGGATTCAGTAGGGCCCACAGAAAAGTAAGTCATCCATTGCTCGTGAAGCTTGATCACATCTCGTCCATTTTTTTTTATTATTTTAGTCAAGACGGCTATGATCGGAGCGGATTGAGTGTTACCTGGGAAACACCTCAGTGTGTTACCCTCACTGTGGGGCCCACCTTGATGATGTGTTGTATATCCACTCCGTCCATCCATTTATTCAGCCTATTTTAGGAAGTGGTATTAAATATCAGGCAGATACAAGTCTCAGGTGGAACACACCACAGGAAACAGTGGTGATTGAATGTCCACCGTTAAAAACTTTCCAAGACCCACTGTAAGAAGATCAGTAATGTTTATTTGCCATCAAACCGTTTAATAAGGTTAAACAAAACTGGATGAAAAGACAACACGAAAATCAGCTTCATCCATAACTTTTGTGGCCTATAAAAAGTTTTTAATGGTCATTCATTACGTTTTCCAGTGGTGTGGTCCACCAGATATTTGGATATATTTAATTTTTGGAAAAACGTCCTAAAATGAGCTGAAACAACGGACGGACGGCGTGGATATACACGAAATATATCAAGGTGGCCCCACAAGGTAAGCGTAAGGTGTTACCAGAGGAACACCTAATCCACTCCCGGCTGTGATAGCACACTCCGCAATCGTTGCCGACACATGCAAGGGCCCCTGTTTTTTTTCCCGTCCAAATTTCTTATATTTTAGTAGTAAAAACGAACTGAATACTCGAGTGGGAATTACGTAACAGAGAAATGATTATATACAGCGGCTTTCTTTGAACTTTCTTGTACAGCCATCTCTTCCCCACGTACGTGTCGCACGTGTAGGATATTCTATCCGTGAAAAAGGTAGGCCACATCACGATGATGATACCTGCTATTGAAAACAGGCCGATCCACTCATAGAATGGATGACAAAGTCGAAATCAGTCGACAACCGATGTTATGAGTAAGAGTAGTGGTTTGGTCCACCTCAACGAGTGGATAGGTTTGATTTTACATCAGTTCGTGGCCCACCTTTTGTACGGATCAGATCTTCTAGAACGTGATATGTTGTGATAGAAAAGAAACGGTCGTACTTTTATGCACTTACGTGATCATTCCTCTACGTGCTTGTTCGCGATCGGGGATCGGTCCCGGATTCAACAGAATTTATAAGGATGCGAATTGCGGTGAGTAGACTTACTTGCACTCGCCTCGTGGCAAATTGAATACGTGTATAAGATCTAAGCCGCTCATAAGAGAGGCCCACCACGTGGAATCCTGGTTTCAAAATCACGTAGCTGTGAACAAAGGAACCGTATAGAATATCCTACACGTGCGACACGTGTGCCTAACACATGCTCCAATCAAATCTCACCAACGTCATGGCCTCATAGAACTTTGTGTTTTTCCGACCTCCATAAATACAAGGTTGGTGAGACATGAATCCCGGTTCACCAACGTAAGGTTGGTGAGACGTTACAGATGAAATGACAATTAAGAGATATCACCGTCCGTATCAATTTAAAATTGATATGTTATCCACGTGATAAATCCCATCGGCATGATTTTTCTATCTACCGTGGATGCGTCTGATGAACAGTTCTGACGTGCTGGAGTACAAGGCTAAAATACTCCCTCGATTACAGTCATTGTCCATAATCAAACTTTGATGGAAAGGGTGGACCGTTATAACTAAAATTGTGATTATAGCATTGCTTTTGTTAGTTAACTTTGAAAATTAATGCGGCCAAGTTAAGACATTCTAGATAATGGATCTAGTGCCTCTGGAGCCATGAGGTTTCCGTACCTCTAGATCGTAGATCATGCATTACAATTCGCAAGTGTAATGCTAAATGTAGGATGAAGCCCGTTTAAAGCATTTGCAAAGCCTACTAAAGAGGAAGAAACGATATATATATATATATATATATATATATATATATATATATATATATATATATATATATAATTTAAAATTTTTAACAATGCATAACCACAAATATCTTCTTTGATGAATAGAAACACTCATGGAGAGGAAAGAAAGTCAGCAGGAGATATAAATTCTCGAATACGAGGAAATAAAATATCTTAAGATCTCTACACTTAGTGGACTAGGATTTATAAAAGAGAAGATATTTCTATGGGCCTATAAGTGAAAGGAGAAAGAAGTGTCTCAAATTAAATTCAAAGAAAAATCAAGGAAGAGCACGCCGTAGTACTTGCTCGGACGAGCCTTTGTTTCCTTTCCTTTTTGTTAGTTTTTTTTTTTAATTTTTTTTTAAAAAAATAAAATTAAGTGGTCATTTTTAACTTGCTAGGAGCCCTCTTTTGTCCCCTCCTCCACATTAGTAAATGTTTTTCCTTTCCATGTTATCTTCTTAATTATGTTGAATATTTTAGTAGTAAGGACTTATTAATGCTAATATTCTTATTTGGCCTATCCTTGCATTACCTCTCACATACTGGGATAATAGGCTTTTGAAAAAAATTCATTATTTGGAGCTTTTGTGACTTTTTCCTGTATGTCCGAAGGATATAAGATTCATCTTGGAGAACTTGAATGATAGTGAATGACCCATTCCAGATGAGCGACCATTTACGATCCTTAAATCCCAATGGCAACAACACCTTCCAAACCATGTCTCATTTTCTAAAAGATTTTCCTTTAACCTTCTAGACCATGTCTCCTTCGAGCAACCTTAGCCTTGTTGGCTATAATGGAATCTAAAGCTTTCAATTGTATATCATCTAATGTTTCTAACTCAACCAACATGGTTTTTGTAAACTCGGTAGGGGTTAAGATAGCCTGATATGAAACCAATAGGGATTGCACAATCACTTCTGAAGGTAGAACTATATCATGCCCATAATTAAGTGTAAAAGGTTTTATCCATGTACCTGTTCAAGGCAAATTTCGGTAAGCCCACAAGGCTTTGGATAATTTAGTGTGACATTTTCGCACGAATTATCATCGATCATCTTTCTCAAAATATTTCTTATAACTTTATCTAGCATCTGCTTGGCCATTTGCTTGTGCATAATATGGCGTTGAATGCGGTATCTTAATTTTGTACTATTTCGTCATCGCTTTAACTTCTTTGGATGAGAATGTTGTACTTCGATACATGATAATAGACTTGGGAATTCCAAACCTATGAATAATATGAGTATCGATAAACTAAATAATTTCTCTGTAGTTGACTCCCTTCGTGGGCTTTACTTCTACCCATTTGCTAAAATAATTGGTGGCCACTATTATAAAACTTTATAATTTTGATGAAGGCGGGTGGATTTATCCTATTAATTCAATGGCCCATCCTTGAAAAGGCTAAAGCTTAATGATATAATGTAATTCAGTCGTAAGCACATGTTGTATCTGCCCATGCTTTTAACATGCCCCACACACATATTAGATATAATTGGTCATCATCTTAGGCCAAAAATACCCATAACACCTAAGTGTAAGCCTCATTTTTCTTCCAACTTGGTATGCTCTACACAATCCTTCATGTACTTCAACCATGGACAACATGACCTCATTTCAATCTACGCATTGCAACAACACACCATCAACCCTTTTTCTATACAACTCACTATCGACTATGACATAATTATGAGTTGTTCTTCTAATATCCATGATGGTTTTGGCCTGAGAACATTGAAGATAACTCATGATCAGAGCTCTCCAATCACTTTCGTCTATCTTGGCCTGATAGATTTCCAAGGTTGGTTCTCTCTGAAAAATTGATGATAGAGATCCATTCTGCACAGCAAGCATCCTTTCACTAGATCCTTGGGCAATTTGGAGTCCAGTTGTCAATTGTATCATCTTATTGGCATCAACATTATGTTCCCGAGTTACATACATGAATTCGATCTCATTGGAATTATCCATCAACTGGGTTGCCAAGGCATAATATGGAAATAGTGCAACACTAATATGCTTAAAAAAAAACCATCCACTTGGTTTATTACTAACTATGAATCGACAATTGCTGATATATTCCTTGCATCTAATTCCATTAACATTTCCAAGCCGATTACCAAGGCTTCGTATTCGGCTCGATTATTCATGCACTCGATTTTATTTGAAATGCAAGCTACTTTCTCTTCCCATTCGGAGGGATTAGAATAATCCTTACTCTTGATGATTTGTCAGTTCTCGAATTGTCAAAAAGCAATTTTTAGGGCATCAAATGTATCCAACATAAGTCTAACACTTCTGAAGGAAGTTAACTTTCTATGTTGAATGGATGATTGGCCAAAAAAATTGCTATGACATGTCATTTTACTCTCTTTGGGGCATATATTTACGATCAAATTCAGATAAAACTAATACCCATTTGCCAATTCGGCCATTCAAAATTAGAAGATTTAACATATATTTTACTAAATCAGTAACTGTAATTACATTGATTGATTCGACCAATAAATAGTCTCAACTTAGTGGCCACAAAATACAATGACAAGCACACTTTTTTCTATTACAAAATATTGCCTTTTAGTATGTAGTAGTGTCCGACTAAGGTAGTAGACTGAACGCTCTTTCCAATCATTATCGTCTTAAGCCAGTAGGGCTCTAATTGACTCTACAGAAGCCACGTCATACAACTTAAGTGGTTGACATTTGACCAACGGCATCAACACTGGTGGCTTTATCAAGTATTCTTTGATTTTATCAAAATCTAACTGATATTCTACTTCCCATTTGAACTCATCTCCTTGTTTTAACTTCACCAACGGAGAAAACGTGTTTGTTTTTCCCGCACAATTAGAAATGAATATGCGCATAAAGTTAACTTTACCGAGAAAACATTACGACTTTGTTTTGTTCATCGATGGTTGTGCATATATAATTGCTCGTACTTTGTTTTGATATATCTTAATCATTCACAGATGCACAAGGAATCCTAGCAACTTGCTAGCCCAGGGTCCTCATTTGCTCAAATGACTTGTGCAAATAGAAAAAATATCCTGCAATATTGGTTGACTTGACCGCCACATCATTAATCTATATTTTCATAAAATGACCAATCATGTTGTGAAAGATAGTATTCATTGCCCTTTGATATATAGCCTTTGCATTTTTGAACTCAAACGGCATAACCACCTAGCAAAAAGCCTCAAAGGTCCAGGGCACATCATTAGGTGTTTATGCTTATTTGTTTGTATCATGAATGGATGTCCATAAAGAAAACTATCTGATGCCTTGTTGCTTAGTTGATTAGCTGATCGGCCATTAACATTGGATATCATCTTTAGGAGTAGCTTGATTCAATTTTCTAAAGTCAATATATACTTAAAGCTTACCATTTTTTTATGACTGAAATCACATTGGAGATCCATTCAGTGTATTTGATGGCTTGGAAAATTCTTCCCTCAACAACTATTCGATCTCCTCTTTTATTTTTGGGTAACCTCTATTATCATTTGTCTTGGTGATTGTTTGCGTAGTCGATACCCTTCCTTTATTGGTAACTTGTGTTCGACCAGGTTTCGGTCTAAACTAGGCATCTTGTAGTAATCCCACGCAAAATAGTCAACAAACTTTCTGAGTAAGTCAATGAGCTCGGCCAGGACCTGTGGTTTCAATCAACTGTTAATGAAAGTTGGCTTGGATTTCTCTCTCTCTCTAAATTTGCTTTGACCAGAGGATCTTGGATTTGAGCTTGTGAATCCTCTAGCTTTTTAAGAGCCTTCTTTTAATCCTTTAGATTTATGCCATCTTTAGCTACCTCATTGACCGTTATTACAACTTTGGCTAAGTTGACAAGGCAACCACTGGAATACTCTCTCAAGCTCTCCTCAAGCTTCTTTATTCTAGCCATGAACTCGGCCGTCCTCCCATTAAATGATAGTGCACTTTTTATGTGATCTCTTCTATAATATAGTGCGGAACTGCCCAACAATGTACTATAGCCTTCGACAGCTTATCATCTTGATGTATCACAGTAGCAATATCGTGCATTATGTTGTTCGGATGAATTATAATAGATATTCCAATTGGGTGACTATATTTATTACTTCTAGTAAAACATATCAGCCCAACTTCATCTATATAGAAAAAAGCCTCGGCCACATTAGATGTAGCTAAGAATGACTTGTTGTTGGCCAACACTAATTCAATCTTGTCTTAGTTCTGAAATATTATGAATTGGTGCAAAGAGGAGGGATGCATGAAAAAGAGCATATCTAATCTCTCCCTATAAATGCATTGTAATTAGATGAGGTATTGACCATGAAGAAAGTGGCTAACACTTTCTTAGTTCTACTATCAATTCAGTAGGCAAGATGTTACATATTTTTATTATTCTCCTAGCAAAATTACTCATCGAGTCTTCGGTTGAAATTAGATTATCCTTGATCTTTCCCAACTTTTCCATCATCCTGGCAGGGAGGATGTTCATAGCTCCCCCATTGACAACCAGGACTCTGGTAACTGGACATCCCTCTAAATGGACTGATATATAGAGGTGTACATGAACCAAGCTAGCTCGGTTAGTTCGCTTCCCTCGACTCGAAAAAGCTCAATTCGACTCGGTTCGAAGCTAAGTTCGAGCCCAGTCGAGCTGATTTTTTGAGCTCAAAAATGAGTTCGAGTCAAGTTCAAGCTGGCCCCAGCTCGACCCGACTCGTATCGAACCTAGCTCGAATCAAACTTGGATCAAACTCAGATCGGTGACTCAGTTTCTTTGATATTGATGTTGCTCACCAAGTGTTAGATGAAATGACTCAAAGAAGTGTGGCTGGTGGCAAGGAAGGTATGTATATGAAACCAACACCCTTTTTTTCTTGGTTTTTATGTTGCTTAGAAGGTGTTTGATAAAATACCTGTAAAACCATTGCTGCTGTCTCAAATACAGTGAGATTTTGAAGGTGTAGTCCAAGTGTTTGTGAAATGTTGCAATGGCGAACTCGGCTTGAACTCGGCTCGAACTGGCCTGAGCTGCTGACAGAATCGAGCCGAGCTGGCCAGTTAAGCTTGAGGACCAAGCTGAGCCAAGTTCGAGCAGAGGTCAGCTGGTGCCGAGCCGAGTCGAGTTGAGGCCAGATCGACTCGGTTTGACTCGATGTACACCCCTACTAATATATACAATAGTTTCAGGTGGTAGGCCATGGTAATGGCATGTCTTTCTATGACCACTTTCTCAGAAGATGTGCTTGGCTCAACAGTGATGGTTGGTACTTTTTTTATTCCTTCCTCCGAGTGGAAGGAACTGTGTTGTATTATCACCAAAAGACTAAGTTCCTCCACGTCTCCTACCATCTAGTTAGGTTGAGATGGCTTAGCTTGAAAACTTAGTGGGAGTGTGAGCACCATGTTACAATCCACCATGACTGGTGGTAATGATCCAAACCTTATTTCAGAATTTAGACATTGTCCTCCCATGCATTTTCAAATTCTATTACTCCTCAACACTCTTCATAGTAGATACAATACTTAGGCAATCACCATTGGAACCACCCCTAACTTTTTAAGACTATGTGGGATTTATTCCAACAACTTTACTATTGCAAGAATCTCTTCAATCAATAGATCGTCGTCCGAGAAACAATCATCGTTGAGGTATCTGGTCGAGTCTTCAGTATCTTTGCCATTTTCCACATTAGTTTGTTGGCTTCTACGACTGGACCATCCTAAAGAGGTTTTGTGACCAAATCAATCATGTTCACATCCAATTGCTCATCCCCTAGCTGGGGAATCCTCAGCATCTGACATGGTTGCATGGCCACTAGTTGATCCTCATTCTTCATGCTAGCCAATTCTCTTTACTTAGCAGCTTGTTATCTTTGCCAACGCCACTTTTAAGTGCATCATTCCTTCAAATTTAGGATGATTCACTCTTTGCCAAACCTCCCCCCGAGTAAGGCGAGGATTCACCATTCTATGCCTTTGCGGAGCTAGTCAAGATTGGTCAATATGAGGCTAATATACTCTATGTTGCTGATAGAACCCTATCCTTTCCAACCTCTTTGAAAACCAAGGTTTGATCTGAATAGTCGAGTCAGGGAACAACTTGGTCAGTCGAATCGCCCTTGTGCATCGACTACACAGGTGTGGCTCACGGTAGATGTGTGTTGATACTCTTGGCCATGCTTCTGCACTTATGGCCGCTTGCTAAGACGTGTATCACCTCTTATAGGGTTATCATGCCATAACTTAGTGATCACAAGAGCCAACGTCAACCTTCTGTTGCAGTTGAGCCAACTTCTTAAGATTGACCACGGCCATGTCAATCTCTAAGTTGGGTGAAAATAGATTAATGTCGATCAATATTGTTGCCTTATCTTTCTCAAGGAAGTTTAGTAATTCGCGATCGATGTTGTCCTGAATAATATTACTAAAAACCATGCAATTGTTAATGGAGTGGGAACAAGTTTCACGCCACTTACAGTATTCAATCTTTTTTAACTCCTTGACTGTGAGTATTTTATGATTAACGAAAACTTTAATGAACTTCCTAGCCAACATTATATTAAAGATCTCATCAGCCCAGGTTATGCTAAACATATATACCTTATGAGCTTTCTGGATGGTCAGCATAGTTCATTCCATTCTAACTAATGCCGAACACACAAATGGCTTCTTAGCCACTACCTCAACCACAATCACCTCGTAGTTAAGATCATAGTAGTATGTCCCAGCTGACGAGTTCTTTTACACTGCTCCTTACTGAAGAAGTGTTTACACCCCAAGTATAGGGTTGTGATATAGTAATAATCTTGGTAAGACCGAGGTCGAATCCATAGGGACTGAACCTTGTACATAATCTGAAAGTAACTTGAACTAGAACTAGGCGAAGATGTAATCTAAATCAAGAAATTTTAAGGGAATAATGGTGAAATCTTAAACTAAAACTTGTAAAATTCAAAAGAGGGAAACTAGGGTGCCAAGGATCCACTTATAGATATCAGGGAGATCTATGCTTGATTCACGAACACAACTGGAATCAGAGTCCTATCTTCATCCAGTTGGAAGATGTATCATTAAAAACCAAATCTAAACTTACATTTATCCAATTTTCAAGATATTAGAGGTGTGAGAATTAGAATTGATTCCATCACAAAACCATGCCCATGAGACAAAATAAACAACAGAATTTAACCAATCCACATCCAATCTAAGGGAGCTACGAACGTTAGGAAGGGTTTCATCATCCAACCATGCCCGTGAGACGATGGTGAACAACGGGGCTCCCATGTTCATAATCCTTATAATGAACAGAACATGCTCAAAGCCATCACAAATCCATTGTAATTTAAGTCACAATAAACCATTAAAGACTAAAAACATTTCATATAATCAAACTATAATCAAAGAGAGTTCATAAACATGAATCAAAGTCGTAGAAACTACCCCATCATGCTACAAGCTTCACCTCTTAGCCCTAGCTAAGAGGTTTAGCCCATCACATTCATGATCAAACTAAAAATAAACATGAAAGGAAGAAAATTAAGGAAGGAGAGAAGAGCTCCTGGCCGCCCACCCTTTTCTCTCTCTCTACTTGGCTTCCACCGTTACCTCCACTGCTGCCCACATCCAAGATGGAGTTCTCTCTCTTTCTCTCTCCCTTTTATAAGCTGCGGAGGTTAATTGTTGCGTGTGTAAGGAGAGAAGTCGGTCACCTTACCCTGTTTACGCAGTTCAGTTCGCAACAGAACCGAATGCAGGAACCTGTCGCACGTCGAAGGTGGGCCCTGTATTGTCTGGAGTTGGAGGAATCCGTTCCTTCCATTGGATTCGCGGTGAAATTTCTGTGGGATGGACAGTTTCCGGATCGAAATCATGGACTACAGAGATGGATTGCAGCTCCTTGTTCATACCGTCCATCTTGCGTTTTAAACAAAGGACGTTGTTCTCGTTGCGCAGCTCTGATCTCCTCATCTAGGTCAGGATAAGAAGGTCCGTTGGAGTCTAATGGATGGTCCAGATTGGACTGATGATTCAAAATGGTGGCCCACAAGGACCGTCCGCAAGTCACTTTCACAAAACAGATCCTACGCATCCTGCACTGTGATGGCTGGTGGGCCCATGATTGATGCAGGCAGGGAAATCCATTTCGTCCATTGGATTCATAGGATCGATTTAGGCCACTATTCCAGATTTGAAGTGGATTCAAGTTTTGGGTGGGCCACACCACTAATTGACGTGGCAACGTGTTCCTTATTGCTGCGACCTTGAATATATGCATGAATGCATGGAACTGATTGGGATTTAGTTGAAATTTCCTCCCAAGCACGTTGGATGGCTTGGATCATCTGTCCAGATGATGAAGGTGGGCCATAATTCATCCCAATGGAAGCTCATTCGCACGGACGTGAGAGAGAGAAGAAAGAGTCCCGCTTGGACTCGTGTTTCAGTGGGTCAATGGTCTTTGCCAGTTTGGCTGACTCGGTGCACAGCTGGTGCACGTGAGTGGTGCCCGTGCACTGCAAGTGGGGTCCACTTGCGATGCCTGCACGAAATCTACTCCATCCATCTGGTTTCCCATCTAATTTAAAGTGGATGAGTCCAAAGTTTGAAGTATATCCAGATATCAAGTGGGCCTAAGATTAGTGATTTACGGGCTGATCTGCCCTTTGGGCCACTTTCATAATGATCCAATGGCTAAAATTTAACGTGTATGGTTAATTTAGGGTCCTCAGGCCAGATATAAAGTTTCAAGCCGAACGGATGGTGGGAACCCTATAATCTTACATTCTGGATGATTTTTAGGCCTCTTCATCGTTGATCACGTGATTTTCTCGGATCTTTGGCGTGTAAATTCTTCGATCTCAGTCCTCTAAGGTCTGTCCCTTGCCTTGGTGATTTCTGAGTGTTAAATCCATACTTTTAGTACCATTTTTTTAGTCTGGGCTCCTAAATTCACCTTGTAACACAAACACGATTAAAATGGGCCGTTAAACAGTATCTTGTTCGTAAATTCAGGTAATAACTGGGGTCTAATATGCAATATTTGACCCCCAATAAGAAGGGCTTCATATCAGGATACTTTTCTTTTCAAATCATATAAACCCATAAAATACATCCTGGTAAACTTCTTGCAGAGTTTATATTCCAAACCATTTAGACGAGTTGTATAAACTCGGCCTTAGTCGTGACTACCTTGCCAATAGATTTACCAGCCTTTTAGTGCACTTATTTTGCGCATCCATTTGTCAATCACATGCGTCTATATATTAGTGAGTCAGCTGAACCCTTAAAAGTTAAAGATCAAAGACATAAGAGGACAAGACACATCAATGAGTAAAGAGATGTAAATTGAGGTGCCTTGGTGACTATATCCTTAGACCCAAAATAACCTAACCTCTATATGATCCATTCTCAAATAGGTAAACCCATATTTGATCATCACATAGCTTTAGGAAGTCATTCAAAACATGATAAAAATGATAAATAAAAAAGGTTTCGAGATGCTACAAACCAAACTACCCAAAACCAACAGTCTCTTGGTGAGTTCAATCAATTGATCGGGCTTGATCGATCGAACTTATCCAATCTCTCTGGCGAGTTCACTGGACTATTTTGGTGATTTTTGACTGACCGATAGGCTCAGTCGATCGATTGACGATGTTGTTTTCAGCACTCTCTTTTTTTACCGTTGGAACTTTGTTACCTTATAAAGGGCACTTAGACCTTGGGTAAAATGAAGGTTTTTGAGTGAGTTAGAAGCACTAGTATATCCCAATACTTCCCAACACTTATATTCTCTCACTCAAAGAGATTCAAGGCATCTTGCATATGATTAATCAGTCTCATGAGCATTTCAAGCTCCTTATGAAGATGATATTGTTTTCTTGCATTCTTCAGAGGATAAACACCAATCCAATATGCAAATCATTTGTCTTTTAAACCTCTAAAATTCCCATGTAGGCGAATCCCCATTTGAAAACCAACAAAGCCTTTTTGTTATAGGAGATTCAACCAAACCATTCTCATTACCTTGGTAGCCTAATTAGAGCATCAAATGTAAGGTAGCCGATTTAGGGAAGTGGAAGAAGACCAACTTCAAAGATCAGGAGAGCACAAGGGGAGCTGATTGAAGTACGATAGAGCATTGATCAAACTATCCAAGTAAAGCGTTATAAAGTGGCTTAATCCGACAAATAAGTTGTCGATTGTAAGAGTTCATCGACTCTTTCCTTGTGTAGGGATGAGTATAGAGTTTGTGACTCAAAATCGTGTAAGTTCTTGTGTAGGACCATATCGCCACCAACACTGATGAATACATGTGTAAGTCTATGTGTAGGTCTCCGATGGGAGTGTATGTGTGTCAAGTCCTTGTGTAGGCCTCTGATGGGAGTGTACGTTTGTAAGATCTTATGTAAGCTTCCGACGGGAGTATACACTTGTAAAGGTTGGGGGTGAACCTATTGAAAACTCTTAAGAGAGTGAATACCGGTACCATCGAGGAGAGTACGTTCATCAGGAGTGGAGTAGGGAAATCAAACCACTATACATGCTTGTATTTGTGATGTTTATTTGAGCACAATTCTATTCTTGTTTACATAATTGATTAGTTAAATCATATGATTGCTTGAGTTGAATTATATGCTAAGCACTTAACTTGTAATACATACACAAGCTCAATTTCTCTCATATACTAGTTATGTGATTGGATCCGCTTTAGCTTGAAAGCTTTAGTGTTAATTTGCATTATTAGTTTTAATTAGTAAATTAAATAATTTGACAAGGAATTTTTAATTAGTCCTAATCAACCCCCCTCTCTAAGTGTAATGCCCCCAATTTTCACGGCCAGAGTTTATACTCGTGCCCGAGAAAACCGGGTGTTAATAATGTATAAATTGGATGCTTTAAAAATTGTACCTTATTATTATTATTATTTATTTATTTAGATCACATCAATATACATTCATAAAGGTAACATTCATGAGAATAAAATCGACTGTATTGATTATTTCATCAGAGTAAAAGAATTCAGTAAATAATTAAATGCTCTCTCAAATGGGAGCTTATTACATTTATCAAGTTTGCAGCGGAAGTATAAAATTAAACCATAAAACTATCTTCTTATTCTTTAAGTATAATCTTCCATAGGAAGATGGTCCTCTAGGTCTTCAATCTATACACCACCTGCATCATCTGTACAGTTGGAGAGGTTCAACTCCCTACTCATAGTGATGGTTATCCTTTAAGATTAACGATAATTCAAGAGATTCATAAAAGTAATGTAAGGATTCTGATACATCACGTACTCCACCACTACAAGAGATATCAGTATGTGCAAACAATCTACATGAATGTATGCCTAACAAAGTGTGTGCGGCTCATCACACGTATTGATTGTCACATCCCAAACTCGAAAATCGGATTCACAGGAATCCCGATCGTCGAATCCGGTGCCGACAGCCTCCGTAGTACCCCATTCTCGGCTCCTAGCATCGATATGCCAGATTCCGATCCTGGGATCCTACAAGGAAGATTATATATATATATATATACACATTTAACTCGTAATAAGCACAACTACAAGATTACCCAATTCACAAAGGCAACATCAACATCACATATCCACTAACATAATCATTTGAGTACAAAGCTGAAAGGGAGATACATATATCAGAAATCAAAACTCCAGGAGACCGCCGCACACTCCAAGCTTAATACTGCTGCAACCTAACATTACCTGTATGCATCTATCATGCATAAGCTGATAGAAAGCTTAGAGGGTGGTGTAAGTGTGTGCACAAGGTAAGTGTCAAGTATTCAATACAATACCATCATCATATAATATCGGAAATACTGGTAATCCATAAATCGTACAAAATCGGAATAAGCAGAGATACTGACAAGATCATGAATTATCAGAGTAAACAGAAATACTGACAAAAGCAGGACTTATCAGAGTAAACAGAAATACTGAAAAGATCATAAATCATACGATAACAGGGTAAGCGGAAATACAGACAAGTCCACGAGTCAATCAATATCAGAATACTCAATATATAACAACTATGCAAATGAGGAGTCATAAAGAGCCAAATATCAGATGCCGAGGATGCAATGCAATATTCAATTCCTGATGAGTTCACGAATAGCGTCAGCCGTATCTAGACCATATAAATGCAGAAACACAGTAACCCAAAATACCATATGCTATAGATGTAATGCAATATACAGTGCGAATGGAATGACCATGTTGGAGTATGAAGTCAGGATGATAGTACGTATTATCACAGGCTATGGGGTCCATTACAAGGGACTTCTATCCAAACCAGTCCCATACCTAAATTTGGATAGTCAGACTCAATATGGTAAACTCCTGATCTCAGGTTAGTCGCGTACCCAACCGAAATCCTAGCCATGCGAAGGTACACATAACAAATAGTTGCGCACCACCAGTCCAAGTGGATAGTGAATGAATGAATGAATATGTATGCAACTCCTACTCAATAAGTCCACATATCAGTATAGTTCATCTCTGAGATCATCACTAGGGTTTAGTACACTCCAAATGGCACTGCCACTCTCCCAGCCGCACAGTCCAAGTGAGCGTAAGAAACCTCACTATCCGCCTGGCCAATAGTCTGCCAATACCTATCCGGCACGTCGATAGCAGACCCATTCACAAGCTGGTCAAACTCAGCCTAGTATTGCCCCTACCCTTGGGTGGGTAAGGCTACACCCCCTCCCAACCGACCACGACACAGTGGGAGACGCGGCCTCCTGGTATTCGGCACTCGGGCGTTCATGTATCTACTCAGTCTCGACGTTGGGGAGTCTCCTGGCCACAGATGTTAGAGATTTTCATCTAGGGACATCTATGGCACCCGTATGCTAGAACCAAAAATTTTTGGTGTTCCGTCCGGCCATCCACGATATGCCTGTGGAGGCTACGACCCTAATGTCGCTAGGGCGTACAATAGTCATATCACAAAATGCGTGATGCATAAGTCATACAATCCAGTCATACATCAATCCTGCACATGTCGTGCGCTCATGTGAGATAACCTCCGCCTATCAGGGAGTCTCATATTAACCTGCACAATGACACATGCAATGGTCAATCACATCTCATAACAAACATGCAGATGATGCGTATGGGCATGTATCATGATGTTATGCTGTCACATACTCATAATCGGTACCAATAACTGGCACCGACAATCGGCCTCGATAATGTGGACATTTAGCCAACATTGCCCCTAAGGAATGGCCCACATAGAGCCTAACATGCAATGGGCCCACGGCCTCACATAAAGGCCTAATATTCAACATAGTGGACCTTACTCACAGGCCACATATACACACTACGTAGGCCCTGCTCATGGGCCTCAAATACATGACATGTGAGCCCCACACATGGGTCTCGAATACATCAAATGGGCCATGCATCATGGGCTTAATACATATCCCAATGGGCCTTGCCCATAGGCCACAAATACATCATAGTGGGCCTTACCCATGGACCATGAATACATCATGATAAGCCTTGCCCATGGGCCTCAAATACATCACAATGGGCCTCGACAAATCGGAATCGACCTATACAATCGGCCTCGACAAATCGGAATCAGCCTCGATATTTGGCCTCGACAATCGAAATCGATCGATAATCAAAACCGACAAATCGGTCACGTAAATCGGCAATTGATCACGACAATTAAAATTGACCGATAATCAGAATCGGTAAATCGGTCACGTCAATTAGAACCGGTAATTGACCATGACAACTGGGATCGATCGATAATCAGAATCGGTAAATCGGTCACGTCAATCGGAATCAGCAATCGGTTACGACAATCGAAATCGACCAATAATCAGAATCGATAAATCGATCACGTCAATCGGAATTGGTAATCAGCCATGACAATTGGGATCGATCGATAATCAGAATCGGTAAATCGGTCACGTCAATCGGAATCGGCAATCGGTACTGATAATCTTCACAGACGATCAACATATATAAATAAGGCAGGGTCCATAGATGAACAGCCAATCAATCATAATATAAAGATCGACCTTCGATCGTGGTTATATAAAATTCGATAGGACGGAGCCATCCGTCTATGGTGAATGGGGCCCACTTATTTGGGTTAACCACTAAGAGAATGTTGAGAATGGGCCTAACAAGGCCTAAGGGAAGGTCACAATGTGGACATCCAACCATCATTGCCCACTAACGTAGCCATTTAACCAACATTGCTCCCAAGGAGTGGCCCTTATAGGGCCAAACATATAGTGGGCCCATGGCTTGACACATTAGCTCAATATACACACAATGGGCCTCATACAGGGGCTACATATACATCACTATGGGCCGCATCACCTGGCCCTCGAATGTATTACAATGGGCCTCGCTCATGGGCCTCGGATATATCACGATGGTCTCGTCCCATGGGCCTCCAACATATCGCAATGGGCCTCATCAAATGGGTAGCCAATGCATCACCATGGGTCTCATATGTGGGCCTTATATATAACAAGTGGGCCGCATTATATGGGTTGTACTAATGAGCCCCATAAATATATCAAGGTAGGCCTCACAGATGGGTCACAAGTATATCAAGGTGGGCACCTCGAATGGACCACAAAATACATCAAAGTGGGCCCGAAAAATGGGCAAAAAAATGCATCAAAGTGGGCTTAATCACATGGGCCTTATACATATATGAATCGTATCAAAAGATCAACTGGACCACACTCCAAATAACAGTGGCGACAATGATTTTCACCATTAAGAATACTACAGAGCCCACCGTTAGGGATTGTTTTGGAATTTGACCTATTCATAAATTTACATGGAGATACTTGAAGTGAAGGCAAAAACATTAGCTTGATCAGAACTACAGTGGCCCTTAAGAAGTTTTGAATAGTGAATGTCACTGACCCTCCTCTATTTTTAAATGGTGGGGCCTACTTGAATTATAGATCTATCTCATTTTTAGTCTCAAGCCTTAAGACGAGCTTTCAAAATGATTGGACGGCTTAGATGCAACACATGCATCATGGTGGATCCCATAAGGATGGGAAGGATGGTTAGCATAGATAAAGTACATGCCTCATAGTGGGGCCCACACTAATGGAAGGTGTGGATCGCAAAACATACATAAGTGGGTCCCATGCGGGGCTCACCATAATGTTTATTTTTTTTCACCCAAGCTGCTCATAAAGTCACGTGGACCTGGGGTCCACTATAATGTTTATTTGCACCCCAACCTGTTGGTTGGGTCATGTGGGCCAGGGGCAGGGGCCCACCATGCTATTTATTTGACATCCAAGCTGTTCATAAAATCATGTGGGCCAGGGCCCTCCGTGATGTATATTTCCATCCAATCTGTTGATAAGGTCACCGGACCAGGGGCCCACTGGAATGTTTATTTGCCACCCAACCTGTTCATATGGTCACGTGGACCAGGGCCCACGGTGATGTTTTAATGCCATATAAACTGATGGTGAGGTCACACGGCCATGGGGCCCACTGGAATGTGGTTCACAAATCCAGCCCACTCATTATGTATGTCCCACTTGGCTGAGGGTTCAGACCAAGTTTCAGCCGCATCCAAATTTCAGGTAGGCCTCACCAAGTGATTTTATATGTTTTAGGCATGTCTTCACATAATTTTAGATGGTATGACCCTTCGGAGTTCCGTATACGACTGATTTTTGGATGGCCCACAGCTGGGTGGAGGGCCCACCAAATGCAAGGTGTTGATGGTCGACACCCATCAAGGTGGGGCCCACGGCTGGGACCGTGGGTCCCTGCCAATTCGTCCGCCCATCCACTATCAGTGGCAGCAGCAGGTGCTGCTGCCTTTGGTTTTTTTTTTTGAAATCGGAAATTTTGTGGTTTTTCTCATGTGGGGCCCGCATATGAAAAATCCAACCCGGCCATTAGATTCTACGGCCCCTGATTGACCAAATGAGACCAATATGAGACGTGTTTTTGGCAAATAGAAGGATCAAGGTGGGTTTCAATGGTAATACCGCTATTTCCTTTGGTATGGCCCGCCACAAAAATGGGATCAGCTTCATTTTTCGGCTCAACGCCTAAAATGAGCTGGAGAATGGAATGGGTGGCGTGGATCAGCCCCATACATCAAGGTAGAGCCTACATGGGTGGCCTATTCCAAAAGCTACTTTTTTTTTTTAGTTAGCTTGCAAGTACACACCTATGTTAATACACATACTCCATGTTAGCCGCACCCATCCAGCGGACAACATGGATAAACGCATGCACTGTGGTGGGTCCCACATGGACGGAGCCACCATTCTAATCAAGGTGGGTCCCACATAAATGTGGCCCACTTGACCTAGATCAATCTGATATTTATGTTTTTCCCATCACCAAAGGGTATGGTCCACATGACTTGGACGGTTTGGATAAGGCATACATCAAGGTGGGGTCTATCCGAGTGGGCCCCACATCACACAAAGAATGAGAGAGAGAGAGAGAAAAGCACCCACTTCTAGATCTTGAACTCCTCCTTTCGTTAAAGCATGCTAGAGCTCCAATGGATGGACTTCAACGGTGGAGATTGATTTTAGAGGGTGAGGATGGGAGATAGGAAGGTGGGCCACACTATCTCTCTCATGGGGAGCTTGGACGTAGGTTACTTGGGAGGAAAAATGAGAGAGAGAATGCAAGAGAGAGAGATGATGGGAGAGGAGGGAGGAGTGGTGTGTAAGAGATAAGGCATGGGAGGTATGGGTCTCTTTGACTTTTGGGATAAGAGGAATAGGCTAAGCATGGGTTGCGTTAATTAGTTGGTGGGAGAGGTATGGATGAGTGATTTGATTGATGTGATTGATGTGATGTTGGGTAGAGATTCTTTTCTCGGGATTTACAACGCGCGGCATCTTTCCTCAAACTGAATACATGCCCACATCTCCTGGCCAGGGTATCACCTCGGTGAGCGAGACGCGACATCGGAATCGCAGCGACGGCGCGGTCTCCAAGGTACGAGTTTCGATTCGAGCCAACCTCGGTATGCGGGACCTGGCTTAGGATTGCGCATAAAAGTCGGATACGAGTCGAGAATTGCTGGAATTTGTCCGGTAAGATCACAGAAGCCTACGAAATGGTATGGACTAGGGCACGGGTCTTACATTGATCATTGTCACAATGTGAAAAATAGTTCATAATATCCAACTCGCCCCACATTCTCACACTACGGAGATTCGTCGGCATATCCAACATTAACGTGGATTTATGCGAACATCTCAAGGCGACACAACAACGCGATTGGGAGATTTAAGTAACTCGATGTGTTCATGGAATGACTATTTATGACATCCAATCTTGAGAAGTGATGTAACACACATGATGATTTACTTACATCGATTGCGCATCATGTCAATCAATCCATGGAATTACGTGCCGACCAAGAGGGTCTCTACCCGTAACACATTATGTCCATGATAAATATTTTGAATAATTAGTTGCGATACCTCCAACACATCGCTTGCATTGATAGAAAACATAAACTGAATCAACGGGGTTTTGAAATATCAAGACACATGCCCAAGCCTCAAAGGTAGATAGCACAAGGCTAGCAAAATAAAGAGAAAGTGACAATTGTCAACTCAACAAAGAGAAAAGTAGCAATGGCCAACTAAACAAGAGGAGAGTAGCAATGACTAACTCAACAAAGATGAGAGAGGTAAGGGCCAACTAAATAAAGAGAATAGTAGCAAGGGCTAACTTAACAAAGTTGGTAAAGACAAGGGCAAGGCTTGTACCCATTGCCCCACATAAATTCATAAAGATTACTCGTAATCAACATCATACCATAATCTTAAAGGGGAAATAATTATTGACAATAACTTAAACAATTGCAGAGAGAAAATCACGAGAGCAGGAAAAAAGACTAGATATTTCTTATCAACTTAAATTAATGTGAGCTTAAAAGATAAAACCCTCACCTCGGGTGGTGGCGTAGTCTCTTACTAAGTTAAATGATCAGAGGCATACGATCAAGTTCTACTATAATCCATCTAGTTTGAATTGATTTACAAGTCAGATTAGAGTTGAGGAAAACTCGACCTAAACCATTCCTTATATATGTTTACATGTTTCCTAAGCTGATAAGTTGACTTATTGCGTTTAGGCCCTTCTTATCATTAACTTGAAAACGGAATTCCATTGTTGAGGGATAGATTAAATTTAGAAATGGAAGAGGAAGACAGAAAGAAAAGAAGGTTAGGAGTGGAACCAGGCCTCGGTGATGGCTTGACGTGCAACTATACTAGCCTTCTCCTTTTCTTCTTCTCTTCCTCTTTCTTTTCTTTTCTTCTGTTTCTCTTTCTTTTTCCTTTATTTTCTTTTCTTTTCTTTTCTTTCTCTATCCTTTCTCTTTCTTTCTCTTTTATTTTCTTTCTCGCTCTTTATCTCTCCCTCTCTCTCTCTCTCTTTCTCTTTCTCTCTCTTCCTTGGGCGTGTGAGTGGAGAGGGGAACGCACGCTCCCTTTTTATAAGGGAGTGGGCGTGTGAGAGGGGCGCCTTTCACATCTCATTTGGATTGGGTTTCTCCAATTTTCCTTTTTTTGATTATCTTTCTTTAAATCTAATTCATCCATTATATCAGGGTTGTCGAATAGGGCTGGGGTAGATGATTTTCTTGATGATTCGAAATTTAAATTAGCCTATCTTAAAAATTCTCCTAAAGGGTGTTAAAATGAACTTTATCTCAATTAACGGTCCACACTTAATGATCATGCCCCAATTTTGGAGAAAATGTATTGTCAAGATAGGCAAACGGTTGGACAAAATTTGGTGGTTGATGATGGTGGAAAAAGTTTAAATTTAAAATTTCACATTTTATACCAAAATGAATGAACTAGCTTCAACCTTCAACGGTGTAGGATCATAGATCGGGGCCTAAATTTTGTATAATCTCATAGTTATATGAAAATAAAGTGTGGTCCAAATTTAAGTTGTGATGGACGTAATGAAATGGTTAAATCGGAAGATCCAGATTTATAAGGAGTTGGTAGGCCTTTAGAGGATAACTTCACGCCTAAAAAAAAAGCCTACCAAAGTGGGGTCTTCATATTTTACACTTGGTCCATATGATGGGTAATTGAAGTCGTTCATATGAAGGAAAATTTCCTATTATGACTACCCACGAGGTTTCTTCACTTGATGGACACTAAAATCAACGGCTAAGAGGCTGATTTATCAATTAGGTCACTTTTACAATGATTTAAGGGCCAAAATTTGACATGTATGGTTAATTTATGATACATAGATATGGTATAAAATTTCACATCAAATGGATCGTGGGAACCTTATGATCTAGATTTCAGGGGTCTAGGTTAATGACATTTTCGTAATTATTACTGATATGAGAGTTTTGAGAAATCAAATGGTTCTACATGATTGTAGGAACGTTTCTAAGTAATTTTTAAAAAAGAACTTATATCAAAATCATTATGAATAAAGAGTTATTTACCAAATTAATTAGGGAATGTACATATATCAAACCACACAATGGATGGTCAGATGACATGTTTAAAATTGAAAAACTTAATGATTAGTACTCTAACAGTGTATATAGGTATATGTATAACCATTTTTTTAATATAAGAACACAAGGTGGGTTTCTGGAGTGATTAGGGGGTAGGACATGTGTATCGTTGGATTCGAGTGTCTTATTCACATGTATAAGTTTCTTATATTGTAGTTCTGATGGTGGGTTAAGCATATTCATAGGTGAACAAGATGAACAGATCAGAATATCAACTTGATGTGTGTATGAGCAGATGTAGAGATTAAGTAGCTAGTTTACTACGATTGGGTGGTCCAAAATCAAAGTGGATGGTTAAATGTCTCTATCTAGCAGTGTATATTTGACTGAGCGGTTGGTTATGATGGACAAGTGATAATATTTAGGTATATGATGATCCTATCTTAAAATCAACGGTTACATAGCTTGATCTATGAATGAAGATTATTCTCAACGGTCAGATTCGTGTTAAAGAATAGATGTAAGGTTAGGATAGCCAAATTGGAATCGTACATATGTATATAATAAGTTAAATTTCATGGTAACACTCGAGAACTTTCAATACGTGGATATTGAAAAGTTCGAGGTATTACATTAGGAATTAACCATAATTTTATAGGCACTGTCGTATGCATTGTGGTAGACAATCCACGCAATTTAATAGGCACTGCCAGAAATAAACAAGATCAAGCATAGAAATTTCCATGTCCTTGTAAAAGAACTAGGCATGAAACTTCTCCTCCAACTCTTACCAAGTTTATATAGAATTTGGCAACAAATTAGAATAACAAGTAAAAGCTATTGGGGTTAAGGAATGGCCAAACAGTTGTAATTTATGATAATCATTGTTAGTTAATTCATCACATTACATGATGAATCAGCCTATGTGCTGTATGGTCGATTGACTATTGTCACCAGTGAAAAGTGCAAAATCTGGTCAATAATTCATAGGTAATAAATGTGGCTGGTTGATCCATTGAGAATAAGGTTTGTGGTATACCGTTGAAGTAGTGTAGCTGAGAACTTGGCCTACTACTTCTTGGACCAATTGCATAACCTAGTCATGATCCAAATGTTAAGGCTCGACCATTGGTGGCAAATTTAGACCTAAGCTGGATTCCTAGGGAAATGGTTAGGCATTCATTGTTTTCTAATTTTATGAATGAAGATTCTAGCCTCTTGCTTAGGTTGCCCGGATTCAGCAGGTGGAGGTGCATTCCACATACCCCACACTGGAGTTGGATGCGTATTCCGTTATGGGGGGAGGTATTGGCAGTACTGGCTCCAAGTTTCCAACATAACTTACCTCAACATTTTACTAAGGTGCAATAGGTGCCCTCTCAACAAGGATAACCACCTTCCAGTTCAAGTTCTCGATCTGGCTGGCCATCCACTTAATGAAGGTGTCTACCTAAATTTGCGATTGCTCTACTTGAGCTCGCCTTGCTCCGCAATATATATGTTGGATTCCAATCTACGTATTGCATAGCCTAATTGATATTGTCTCAAGAGGGTTGTTCTGAGATGAGGATGCTCCTTCCTGGTTTGACAGTAAACCCAAGAGTTCTGATGGTCGTTGCACTTGCATCTCCCCAAGTGGAGAAGTTGTTGTGGGCTCATTTTCCCTAGAAGAGTTTCGAGTAACCCTTCGGCTTACGATTCTGAAGTTGGATTAATTACTCAAACTTATGTAGCACCAGTATGTTTACCAAATCAAGCATCCCACCAGGTGTGCTAAAAATGGTTGCCTCTCACTTTTCATAATTCGGTCACGTGTGATGTGTGTGGGCATGCCAAGACTGACTTTGTGGCTCGATTCCATCCCAACAACTTTGACCCCAAGCTCCAAGATAAGAAGATACGTCAAAATTGACTGTATATGACCGAGATCTAAGAAGAACGATCGCCTATTCAGCCACTCATAAGATGTTGTTTAAAATGATCAAACATTTATCGGAGGGTAGGGTTTGTCCTTCAAGAATGGGTTACACCTTGCCATATGTACAAAAGGACTTTCAAATATAAAAGCAAACAAAAAGGGAAACACTTACATTCAACCACAGGGAGTAGCTGCAAAGTACCTTTCTGACAGAACTGCTTGTATTACAATGGGAATCGTCCAATGTATGAGGGTGGACTTAGATTACAACTAAGGATTACCACTACTCCTAATGTAAGATTAGGTTACTGGTTGCTCTAAAGAACGTAAAAGATAAATTATTCTAAAGAATATAAAAGATAATTGATAGATAATTGATTGGTTTGATTGGGTTGGTATGATATACTTTGCTTCGTTGAACTCCTTTGATATTTATAATCCACTTGAGATAGTCATCTAGATGCTTCTTCCCACGTTCGGTTGATTATAACAACTGCTTCGGCAGTACTCAGGCCTTCTAAACTCTTCTTGGACACCTATCCCGTTAACCGCCTCGGCATAACTTTTCTCTCGACCACATTCCATCTTCAGGTTTCTCAGTCACGTTCTGTATATAGATGACATGTATCACCCAAACATCGCTAGTTGTTATTCCATAAAAAATGCTTCAAATTCCTTACAAATCTTTTACTTGAAGTATACTTCTCTTGCAATGACATGTGTCCTTTCCTGATTAGCTCTTCTAGGAATGGTATAAAAAAGAAGGGTATAACACCGCCTGTATTTAGACCCTAAACTTTGATCGAAATTGTCCCTTAGGTGGGCTAGTGTACTAGGAACTCATCGGCGATAGTCATTCGAGGTCATGTAATTATAATTAAACATAGCCAGCAAAGAAGTCACCAAGTTTTTAAAGAGGTTTATCATTCAAATTTGTAACTAATCTAGTGATTAGTTGTTGAACATTTTGGAGAGTTTGGGGTGGCTATAAAAGGCTCCTTTCTCTTTTCGGACAACCCCTTTCAAATCGCAGAAATCCAGGGAGAGAAAATGAGAGAGTCGAGTTAGTGAGTTAGGGTGCCGCACCAAGTCAAGCCGTATTCCCACCGAGACACTTGGGGCGAGTTAGGCCCATTGATATTAGGTCTGATCAAGTTTAAGCCAATTTAGATCGTCTAAGTGCTTTTGTAGAGGGAGTTTGGAGGAAGGAGCCGAAGGAGGAAATCTTCCGCGTCGCTGCTAGTCGAGCTGTTGGACCTCATCGACTCACTAAGTTGATTTGATCCTCGGGTTTGGTGCAGTCCTGATCTTGTGTTGGTTGTCCAGGAAGAAGAGGAAGATAGAAAAGGAGAAGAAAGAAAAAGGAAGAGAGGAGAGAGAGAAGTTGTATGTCTCAAGTTGTTGGTGACTTGGGCTAGCTAGGTGTTGAGTTTTGAATTGGCTCGGGCCTGGTTCATTGAAGATTCAAGTCAGTGAGGAGCTGGGTCGCTCCTATTCAACAAACCAGGGCCACTTCCATTCAGCAGTTGCAGGGGAAAGTTATTTCCCATTCATAGTGTGAACTTGGGTTTAAACCGAATAAATCAGTTCATTTCTGGATTGACATAGTTGGGTGCCCGAGTTTGGCATTAAAAGGAAGATTGAATTAAGCCTGCTCCAGATCCAACACTTTTTAGGATTGCTTGGCGAGCCATGCATTCATGGTCATGAGAACTCAATTTTGGGTCCGAGTTAGAGGTTAGTTGAACCACGATGATACCATGTCTACTCAGTGATTTTGCTGAGTTCAAGGCTATTTTACGTTGTTCTAGAATATGATTTTGATTGTTTAAATGCAGCAACAATGGCTAGTGTGTGGCGTTTAAGTTATTTTTAAGTTGTGACCGGTTGGGAATCAAGTTAAGCAAGTCCATGAGACCGGATTGACTCGACGACTTGGATTCCCCAAAACCTACCTTCAAATCCACCTTGCTTGACCCCATTTAGACCAAACTCGAATCCATTGAGTTAAATTGCATCTTTGAGGAAATTCATTTTTTCCAAATTTCCCACTTAGGTGTATTCTAATCCAAGGCATTTCAACTTGAAGGTGAGGATCTACCCCTCAAGCTTTTAATGTTTTATTTTAGTATTAGTTTAAAATTTAAATTTGAAACATTAGATTGAATAGTAAAATCATGTGATAACTCTTGTAATTCATATCTACATGTGTTCGCTTGAATGATATGTGTACATTCCTTAACTCTATTAATCTTTATATGCGCACGCTCTATTGTTCAAAGATCACATGCTTAGCTATTTTGTTTGGGAGAATTCACATATGTGCATTCTCTTGAATGCTTAAGATAATATGATTAGAACTCTAGTCTTGTGTAATTCTCATTCCAGCATGCTTGATATAATTTAAATGGGTATAAATGTTAATATGTCTAAATTCATGAAAATATGGAATTGATGTTACTCTAATATGAATGTGGCAATTGAAAACTATGTGTAATTTGTGATGGAAATGGGGGGAGAATTGATGCATGTGGAAGGGAGTTTTGTGGGAGAATAGAAATTAATTGTGTGGTTTGGATTGCAACATTGGAGAATTGATGGGAGATAGAACCTTTGTATAAGAACTATTGTTGTATGGATGTGGACACACACCTTGGAACTATACCTTGAACTAGTGTGCCAAGTTGTTGTGGAATTTAAATCCGATTGTTGGATAGGATTTTCACCATCGTGATATATGGGTGCCAATGTGGCACATGTGAATCACTCTTGTTGGTGTTTTTAATATGGACTTGATACCTTATTGATTCGAGATTGGAAATCATACGAATTCCCGGACCATGAGACTGATGTATATCCTTTGTGACTCCTGGCTAGTGGGCTACATGTACGTCCCTTATGATTTCTGATTATTGTTTATGACTTACTTTTGATGCAATGTATACCATTGGGGATTCACAGACCATGAGGCTGATTGTAACGTCTTAGATTTTTTGCCAACTTGGGAGTTGGACATCCTTGTATGTTACCTTTGATTTATTGATTTGAATGCATATATGTACATGCATTTGCACGTGTTTGGGACCAAAATGAGTGATGTGGGATCCACCAAAACCACCCAAAAGAGTGGAAGTTTGAATTTTACTGAACATAGACTGACCCCGGTGGTGCCACCATAAAAAATGGACAGCAGTTGATGGTTCCAGCACCACCCCCTCTTCAGTTGTATTCTGCATATTCATATTTTGACAGTTTCAGTGAACTAACTTCAAAAATTCATATATTTTGTTTTACAAATCCAATTGAGGTGATTCAAAAGCTAGGTTGAAGTTTAATGAGTCTAGTTTTATAAAGAAAAATAAATAATAAAAATAAAACATAAGAGATGTTAATTTTAGGATGTTTTAGAAATTGTACCGAAAATTATTGGTTTAAGGTAGTTGGTACTTCCAAAATTTTTAATTTTTAATTTTTTTTATAAAACTCAAAACGGAATAAAATTTGGTGAAGTTAAATTAAAATTGATGATAATTTTTTTTAAAAAAAATTTATAAAAATAATATAGTAATTAAAAATACCAAAAACATTACAAGCAATAGACTTATTAAAACTGAAAATTTCTGCAACTACATGTTTGTCGATGAACTGCACATATCTTTTTCGTCTTAGAGTTTTTATGTTTGGTATCTTCTTAAAAATTTCTTCTAATCATACTAAGAATCATATTATATGAGTTTTTATGTTTGGTCTGCACATATCTTTTTCGTCTTAGAGTTTTTATGTTTGGTATCTTCTTAAAAATTTCTTCTAATCATACTAAGAATCATATTATATGATTAAATTAGCCTTTTCTATTTTATTATATTTTACTAATTTAAATAGTTTATAGTATAATTGAATTAGGCATCTTAATTATGGTGATTAGAGATAAATCATCATTTTCACTAATTACAAATAGGCTTCACTATGAAATTAGCTAATCCAAACTCTAGTTGTCATGCACAAAAAATCTTGCCGCCCGGTTCATTTAAAAAATGCTCTAACTAACCAAACAAACTTCAGACTGTTTGTTAGTGGGTCACTAAACCTAAGACTATAAAAAGATGTTTGTCTTAGTGGGCTTGACGTCCATTGTGAGACATTGAGTCAAGATTGCATCTCAAATTGCTTAACTTGGACTCACAAGGCCAGTGCATGAGATGTGCGAATATTTCTAAAATTAATCAGGAACTTAAGTTAATTGTCTGTATCCGGTCTTTACCAAAGTTGTGACTTTCAGACTGTTAGATGATGACTAAATTTAGGGCACCGATCGAGATTATTACCCTGCTCACATCATATAGTTATAAAACTAATCGACATTTGGTGACCGTCGATTTGGGTTAGGGTATTCTCGTTTGATCGGCATGTCCGATCATCTGATGATTGTGTCTAAACATAGTTCGCCTAGTGGGACACTTATCCCATAACTTAGATTGACATGTACACCTCCCGATGGGTCCCATTGCTAAGAAACAACCCACTCCAGGGTTAATATAATGAATAAAGGGCCATTGAGGCCATTTACATAACTTCTAACACTATTTAATGCCCTTATTTGGGCACCTCCATCTCCCATACGAAATTTCATGCCCTAACTTGGGTGAGAGAGAAGAGAGAGAAAGAAAGAGGAAAGAAAGAGAAAGAGAAGAGAGAGAGAGAGAGTGAGGGTAACCTTAGTGCTTATAGGGTTAGAATTTATTTAATCAAACCTTTGGCTACTACCAAACCTTCGTTGAATCTACCCCTACCGAGAATTGAAGGTAAGAATTATACCTTACCCTTCAATTAAGCAACCAATTTAGATTTCTAGCCATTAATGGTGTTTTCTTAATTTTGATTTAGGAATTAGTGATTTCTATAATAAAAAAATCTTAACCCTAAGAGTGATTAGGTCCTATGAAACCCACTAAGGTGCTGACCATTATTCCTAGGTTGTCGTTTATCGACCCTTAAGGGTTTTAGTTAATGACTATTGATAGTGAATGATGTGGTGTATGATAACAAATATACGCTTCAATTTTAATTGCAAATCATGTTATTCCTTGCTTGTTAATGCTCACATGTTTGATGAAATGCCTGAATGAATAACTTGCTAAATTTATAGTTTATGCAAAATCTTATCATGATTGTCTAATGAATTGTTAATCCTTAATGATGCTTACGATGTTGGGTCAGTGGGAAAATCACTTAAACTAAGGAGTGGCCCGAGTTAGGTCAGCCACCCTAGGCTTGTTCGATCGACCCGGGTCGAACACGGACGATCGACAATAGTTGTACTATGCTGGATGCTTGTACCCAATGCTGATTGTGCCGGGATTCTCCTAGGTCAATCAAATTAGTTTAACAGCTGACTAATCATATATGTTCACAATATATGACACGACCAAATATAATCTAGGATACCCCATTCATATTGAATGAGTCTACTTATAACCATTAGCGGTACGATCCATAAGACTCATGGGCCGGGCATGGTGGTATGGGACACCATGTCTGAGTTGTTAGCCTACGTTGGGGTAACGACCCTCCTCGTAGTGACCGATGAGCAATCATGATGGCTATAAGCCTACTATATCATAAATGAAATCAATGCCTCGACCATACCACAATTGCGTTTGGGTCACGACTCTTGCATCAATTATGGTCGTCCTCCACCATGTCGATGAGGTGACTAAGGTGACTAACCATATGTTATCTGGGTCCTTTGAGGTCAGTCGGGCCAGTGGTAGTCCCACATTGGTTAGGGAGTCATCACTTAGGTGATGAATCAAAAAGCGGATCAAGGGACATAAGTGAGGAGCCGCTACGGCAGCCCCGAGCCTTGTGATCCGGTTGAGACCATGATAAAATGGTGATACCTAAGCTTCCTCAATATGCTGGATGAACGGAATTTAATAACTACTCGGCTAACATATACATCAGTCACATTACATTAGATAGGATGTTGCAATTGGGGGATGAAGTCACTTGTGAGAGAGTGTTGGCATTTGTGAAATATGCGTTGAAGTCGCTTGTGAGGGAATGCTGGATTGTAAGGGCGTGGATCATGTCATAATCTCATTCGTGTATTTAACAAGAGTATTTAGGAAGTGCTTGATTTCTTATTTATCATTATCTTCACTGATTGAGTCGATAACATGTGTAACTTAGAATTGATGGAACCATTAAGTTAGCTACTCACTCCCACCTAGGATGGTGTTTTAAAACACTAAACAGGCGATGTTATTAATGTAGGTGTTATCGAGATCTCAAGTAGGCAAGCTTGGACTGGCTTGCACTTTCACCATGAAGTTTTAGGAGTGTCAGGCGAAATTAGAAAACCTTACATTTATTTCAATTTTGTACCCCGACTGGGTTTGCTTTGTGTGTTGATTTTGTTGTATATTCATTGTGGCTTGTATAATCCGTATTTTGGGCGATCACCACTATTGGAGTCGTACATTTGACTATTAACCCTATATTTTTAGGATTTGTTCTCTACTTAACTTTTGATGATGTTGATCTAAGGCTACTCTGATTATTAATCATGGGTGAATGTTAATCGGATTATGTAGGCATGTGGGAACTCGCTCACGTGCATTAATTTTGTTAGGTTAACACCCAAAAACTCGGGATCGGAGTCTCCGTACTTGGGTGCCAATTTTTGGGGTGTGACACTGATTTATGTCATTTGTGACTCCCGACTAGTGGGCTCGATGTATGTCTCTTGTGACTCCTAGCTATTAATTCACTTTTGATACCGATGTATGATACTTGGGATTCCCAGACCATGAGGTCGATGTATGTCCTTTGTGACTCTCGACTAATGTGGTCGATATATGTCAGGTGGGATTCCCAGATCATGATGCCGAAGTATGTCCTTAGTGAATTACGGCTAGTGAGGTCGATGCATGTCCCTCGTGACTCCCGAATCATGTCGTGGTATTTCATTGCACTTTAGATCCTGCCCACATTTATCTCGTCGGATGTGCATTTCTAAGCTGATGCATTTTCATGCCTTCATAGATTTGAATAAGAATTACATTATAAATTGTAAGTTATGTCTGTTGATTTCCATTTATAAACTATACTTGACTAATATGTCATATATGTAATCTTCCGGGAAATTTCTCACTGAGATGGCTACTCATGTTTGTTATGTGCAATTGCACCAACCAAATGATGGAGTAGTGTGGGATGATGGTACACTCGAGGACAAAACTAAGGAGCCTAGTGAGGAGCGTGGAGATGTTAAGCCATATATGAGTGAGGCCGAGCTCAACCGGCAGTGATAGTTGTTCCTTTTAGTTGCTGTTGAATCTTTCGAACATTAGTTTACATTTGGGCTGTATTAGTCCCCATCCAAGTGGACATATGTACTTATTTATGATGTTAATTTAGAACATTATATCTCAATGTGTGGTTTTCTTTACTTATCATTTGATGCCACTAAATAATGATAATATGACTATGTGGAAACATTGGAAAACACACTTATATATGCTTTTCCTTAAGTTAATACTTAAGTTTTCAATTCAATAGTCCTATTGTAACTGTAACACCTCAGTTCCCGGAACCCGAGTACACTACTCATTTTTCAAAAACTCGAATGTTAACCTTTAAAGATACCCAAATTACACATACATTTTTTTTTCGTTTTCTTTTATCAATATCAGAATTAGTGAACTAGCGGGATGGAAACAATTAAGTATAAGAGGGAGTCCAAATATACATAACCAAATATTCAAATGGCTACCCGAGAACTTATACAAACCAATGTCTTGACGTTTTACAAATCATGACAGTACAAATTTAATACAATGAAGTTAGGAATAGAGAGTCGCAAGATCATCTGGCTCCTCCTATTTTATATGAACGCCAACATACACGCCCTCTGTGTCTCCTGTACGCTAATTACGGTTCGATAGCGTCAATGGCTATCGTAGTGAGGTATAACCCCCAAGATTTATCATATCATCAAGATAATTAAGCATAGTTATCAAGAACAGTGTATAACAAATATTTCACAATGATTATCATAGAAATTAGATAAGGTTCATCAGATACGCATTCATCAGATAAAATTCACAAAGATAATCTTGTTTAAATGCATGAATGCATGCACATGCTCACATACCTGGGGATGCGCATCCAGCTAGTCCACTCGGAAAATTACTCAAAGTACGCCCAAGGAGAACTAGCCACCCGGAAAAGACTATGCAATGATGTCGCCCAATGAGAAGTAGCCACCCGGAAAAGTACTCAAAGGTACGCCCAAGGAGAACTAGCCACCCGGAAAAGACTATGCAACGAGGTCACCCAAGGAGAACTAGCCACCCGGAAAAGATCATGCAACGAGGTCGCCCAAGGAGAACTAGCCATCAGGAAAAGATCACATGCCATGAAAATGCATGATTAGCCCAACCATTATTATTCCAATTTCAAATAATCATTTTAAGAAACTCAAAGGTCACTATGGGGGGTTTATCACCCAGCATAAGCCAACAACTCAGACATAGTGTCCCATTCCACCATCCCTAGCTCATGAGGCTAACAAATATGATGTTTAAAGGTAACCTACATAAGTAGTAGCCAATCGTAGTCCAACAAGTGAAACTTACCATCGCAAGGTTACATAAAATAATCTATTAAAGCCACGTGGGGTAGTTATTCCATAAAAGCCACAAGGGCCAAATATTTCACCTAATGGTGTGATAAAAAGAGATTATTTCCCAAAAGCCATGTAGGCACAAATGATACACAAGGTGGTAAGTCCACGATAAGGAAATTTCATTTAATCTAAAACTTCCACAAACACCATAAAATAACCGCAAGTGGCAAAACAAGCCAAGAACATTGTCAAAAGTAATTACACATGTAAAGAGGAATATTTGAGACCTATCGCATGTTCATATTTGAATATAAATCTAACCATCAGTCATTATAAAGAATTACTTAATTAGAAACTATCATTTATCAACAATTTTACTAAGTATTATTTTAAGCAAGAGATGAAATAAGCAAGCTACACTAACTATCAAGATTTAGAAAAGCTTGAAGGGTAATCCTCACCTTATATTTTGGATTAACCTCTTGAGTGACTAGAATGCAATTACAAAACTTCACCATTACAACTAATTCGGTTAGAAATAGTTAGAACTTTAGGGTGGAAGTTGGGTTTGATCTCCTATATAGATTAATTGGATTAATCTAAAATTAAGGTAGAATTAATATTCACAAGGTAACAAAGTTTAACTCTCTTTAAGTAACTTGGTTCAACTAACTCGATTTTGATCACGGTCCAATTCGGATCTTCAACAAGATGAAGCTAAAGACACATTAGTAACTTAGATTACTCTAATTAAGATACTAATAAGAGACTTGAGATTAACTTACCTCAATGCAATCAATCCGGCTTTCCTAACTTGACTAGGGGTTGGTCATTTCGAACACAATACTTGGACTCGCTTGACTTCCAGAATGAACAAGTCAGTGAGTCCATGACTCAGCAACTCGAATGTCATCTCTCTCTTCTTCTCCTACTTCCTCTTCTGTTTTCAACCTTCCTTTCTTCCCCTTTTTCTTTCCTTTTGCTTCTCTCACTGTTTAACTAGGGAAATTCTGGACCCGGTCCGCATTCAGCCGCGACTCAAGCCAAGTCGACTCGAGCTAGCGTGTCACTGACTCGTTCACCATTTCTTCTCTCAATCTCTCTGATTTCCTTCCTCCATTTCTCCTTTCTTTCTTCTCGCTTCTACTCTCTCTCTCTCTCTCTCTCTCTCTCTCTCTCTCTCTCTCTCTCTCTCTCTCTCTCTTTGAACATGAATGGGTCTGGACTCGGCCCAAACCACTCCGACCAAAGCTAGAGATACAACGAGTAGACCCGGTTGGGTCAACGACTCGTCAGTGTGTCGTCAATCAACAGTGAATCGGGACTCCCGCTGATCTTGCCTTCTTTCCCTTTCTTCTCCTTTTTCCTCTCATCTTCTTTCTCTCTTTCTACAACTTGCATCCAACAGATGGACTCGGCAGCACTCGACCCGCAGCGACTTAACCAGCCCCTACTTGGCTCGATGTGGCAATGGAGAATGGTGCACGAGCCAATGACGTACGAGCCCTCTCTCTCTCTCGGATTTTCTCTCCTCTCCTCTTCTTCTGCTCCTCTGCTTCTTTCTTTTCTTCTGCTAGGAGGACACGAGGCACGAGACATGACTCATATCTGGTCCAAACTCAGACCGAGTCACCCAGTGGTAGCAGCGGTGGCACTCTCTCTCTCTCTCTATTTCTTCTATTTTTTTCTTTTCTCTCCTTTTGAACTCATTGCCCTAAAAGGAAAGATGGTTATTTATACACTCTTAGACGTCTAGAAGGACCGACAACTAATCACGGATTAGTTACCGGTTCAGTCGCCTAACCCAACAGGATTTGAGTCGGTATGATTGTATTCTAATAGTATGGTTGTGATTGGACTGTAGGGATGGATTTCTGAGTCAGTGGCCCACAAAATGATCATTTTGGATCCAGGAATGGGGTCCATGATCAGATGGTGCGTTTGTCGACCAGACAGGGAAGATGACTCCACCGTCAATGACAATCCTTCAATGGGTGGATGGTCCTATGATCTGATGTGTTTGGAAGGTTCGAATAGGTCATAAAGACCTTATGGGACCCACCATTTGGATGGACAACCACGAAAACTCAATGGGTTCTTAGTTTATAGGTTGCGGCGATTCTTCCATTGCGAGGGAAGCCCTAACTCGTGCGAAGAGGAATGGATAGCTAGGATTGACTTGTACTGAGGGTTAGAATTGTGGGAGAATCACGCACATGGGCTACCCACTAAAAAGTAAAACAAATTTCCATTTTTGGAAATGAGTCGTGCGCACAACTCGGTTTGCGCTGGATCTCGTGTGCACTCGAGTGCATAGAGACGGGTGTGAAGAGTAGGGTTTTGGCCAGAAATCTCGTCCAAATCAAATGGACGGTTTGGATTATCAGGATAGGTTATGATGGTTGACCACAGATCAAACATCTATAGTTCGTTTGAACTACATCTGAGCGGAAGCACGAAAAGGAAGGGATTTCCTTTCCCTATTTGAATTATATCATGTTAACACTCGATTTCTCTTGACGTGGATCCAGTGCATCGCATCTGTACAAAAGTGGGTGCACATTCATAGGCCCAAAAGTCGGGTCCATGGTGATGCTTGGTGACATCCACACCATCCATTCCTTTCTACTTGTCTAGATAAACCATCTTTCTAACGTTGAGGCAGATTCAACGCTTAAGGGACCATATTTACAGAAATATTGGCCGTTAAGTGGCCATTATCGTCGATTTGATGGTTGGATCAGTTCTAATTTGTACATTAACTATACTAGTAGACCACTTACATCACATTTTAATTTTCCTGAAATCATCTCTGAGTCTATTCTTGGATTAAAGTGTTTTGGCAATGTTTGGTTGGATTCTAGACCGTCGATTCATGACAACATCATAAATCTATGATTAATAAGTTCCTCAGGATTTCAAGGTGTAGGTGTTTAGTTGGACTCCTATATCAACGGTTAGATTGGCTTTGGAACAGAGATGGAGTGTCCACAGGGTTTCTTCCCAAGGATCCATGGTTGGATGATTCGATAAAAGTGAAACAGATGATCTTTTAGTCCCTTTAGGATTCTACAATGTAAATGCATGGGTAGACCCTTAGATCGAGAATCACTTAATGTAACTTACAGTTAGATTGTTTATAGGTCATCGATTTACAATCTTAGGATCTCTTAGAGTTATTCAGGTGAATTTGAATGATTGATTTGGTAATCATATGGTTAGATTTGTATGATTTTAGGTAGGTTATCAATTGTCATGATGCGAATCACCTAAATAGTAGATTTTGTGGCTTAATGATAGGCAGTTCAATCTATCTAACAAGGCATGGTTTGGACTTTAATTGTCACTGGAGTCCTGACAAATGATTTTCTGAAGTTCTATGTTGGTTTATGATGACATGATTGCCTATTTTGAAAATTGATAGTAGGATGGCTTGGTCCACGGACAGAGAGGGTTCATAATTATCTGATTTATGTTAGAGTGAAGTAAACACTCAAATGAGTCAGGTTTACGTGCGCACTAAGTTAGGTCTTCATGGTAACACCCGAGTACCGGAAAGTATGGGGTGTTATAGTAACGCCCCAAAAATAAGCAGTTGAGTACATAGAATTCGATCCCGAGTTCCCGAGTGTTAACCAAATGAAAATGCATGTGTGGCCTAATTCAAATTCAAATTTATTTCACACACGAGCAGTCAAAGTAGAGTAATTTAATTCAGCGGATCAAATGCAAGGTAGAGATAACAAAAATCAAGTAATATAGGCCTAATAATCATAGTGCGATTAAAAATGGTATTCGCCCAAATTTGGAAAACAGTGTTAAATGAACATCGACCATTAAAAACTTTTTTGGGGCCATAAAAGTTTTGGATCAAGATGATCTTTGTTTTTTCCATTCATCTAGGTCTATATGACTTAATCAACAGATTGGATGTCAAATAAACAGTACATTGGACCTTAGGAGAATTTTAATGGTGGATACCTAATCCCTATTATTTTCATGTGGTGTGGTACACTCGAGATTTATATTCCACTCATTTTTGGTATCAAGCCCTAAAATGATCTTTAAAAATGGATGAAACACATACATAACGGTGGGCTCAGATAAGTGCCCCATGTTAAAAGTTGGGATGTGTACAACGCAAGTGTAACGCTCTAAAAATCGGGAGTCGAGCATAAGCTCTATTCCCGAGTTCCAACACATCACTTATGCAACATAGATGATGATGATTGAATGTTGTCCATATTAGTGCATTAAACATGAGTGAGATTATACCAAAATATCATATCATACTCCAGAGACCGTTAAATAAGCAAGCGGAAGACTGTGATAGATATATAAATTATATAAACTACTGTAAGTCTTCAGAGTGTGAACATGTTACCAGGTTAAATACATGCATGTATATTTCCCAAAATGGACCAAAAATGAATATACATGTGTGTTTTTAAAAAAAGACAAAATAGCAAGTGTAAGGGCATCTAGTCAACATCCCAGAAGTCCCCGTCGATCAGGCCACGGTTTACATGAACCTGCCTAAAAACTGCATGAAAGAGAATGCCTCCTCTTCATCCTCATAGCCCGGCTCTGCCTCGTAGGCATCGCCTCCACCTGCAACTAAGACAGGGTCTAGTTGGTGTGTACAATACCGTCTCATAACTTAGGAGTGAGTGATCAACTCAGTGGAACAATAAAACAAAGGTTAACATGTTATCAATTTAGTCAAGCAGTAATGATAACACAATACAATCAAACATCCCTAAGTACTCTGATTAATGCAAGAATAGCATGCATAAATGACGCATGCCTCGCTTGCACTCCCTCTACGATCTTCATCTAACTGTCACGCATGTTAGTCACTTCCTCAGTGCTCTCTACTCAATGCCAAACAACACATGCAGTGCGGTCCATAATCGTGATTACCAAGTTCTTATTAGTCCTTTTCATACAACAGGATTTGAGAAGCTAAGGTACCGCCCTTTATATAAATTCTCAAATAATGATCCATCTAGGGTCATCAGTCCTAGCAAATCTCATACGATGTTGCAGTTTTAGGTCACTACAAAGGGCTCATCACCTGATCAGTGTATGCCTAGTTTATACTCTAGTTGCTACGGAAAGACTCGTCACCTCAACGCAGTCCTAGAGTATAATCGAGGTCACTACAACCGACGCCCTACCAACTGGCAGTTTATTTTCAAAGGCTCGTAGCCAACCCGACTGGGGACCACAACCAAGTTGTACCGGGGTAGGCCTATTTCATACTCGAGGTCACTACAAAGGGCTCGTCACCTGATCAGTATAGGCCGACAGCTCAAATACAGTGTCCCATACCACCGTATTCGGCTCACAAGTTTAGGTTGCTCACTGGACACTATGGGGAGGCTCGTCACCCAAGCGTAGGCCGACAGCTCGACCACGGTGTCCCATACCACTATGTCCGGCTTATGAGTCTTAGCGGATCGAGGTACCAAGGTTAAACGGTCTTTCCACTAGTGAGTTTGGTACCTTAGATTTAAGCAATAACGTCCATACATGGTGAACATACATCGGGCCAATCAAATTGCTTAAAAAGTTTGACTGGTACGAGCGTACGCTGAATTAGCCGACAAGGTACCGCTGTCGATGATCATCGTATGACTCGGATTCACCGAACGTGTCTCGTGTGGCGAAACGATTCAACCACTCGATCGAAAATCATTATCGATTGCCTGGACTATTATGTAGTCCCATTCACACTCCAAATGTAAAAGGTATTGAACATACAATTCAGTCACTACAATTATTTGAGCATTTTATGAAAAACAGAATAAACATCACATCACACATGCATTTCATACTTAAATCACGTAGTTGGGTCTAAGTTATGAGAAAGGATTTACTCACATAGCTAAGGTAATTGAGGATCTCGTCTCAACACCTTTAATAAAAGCATTTCACAATTCAATTACTCATTCAGACATTTTATCGAACGCTTAAACTACGCACTTCAACATACATGACATATGTTGGTTATAACGTATATTAGGGCAAATCCATTCACAAAGGAGTCGCCTTACATACAACAAATATGTATCCTAGGTTACAAGTCATGGCAAATGCCAATCCTGGTTCTTTACTTTCATTCAGACAGTTTTACAAACACTTAGACTGCTCCTTTCATCATACATGTATTAAACTAGTTATAACATATATCCTGGCAAGCCCTTTTATAAAGGAGTTACCACAAACACAACAAGTATATATCCATGACAGATAATCATGGCAAGCACGAATCCAAATTCTATACCCATTCAAACATTTCAATAAATACATGGAATACAATATGTTCAACATAGTTCATATATAAGTGTAAAGTGTGGGAAACCTCGTAACTAAGCATGTGATAGCATTCAAGTCAGTCATAAATCATTAACTGACATTGAAAGCCTTGAAAATCATAACTTAAATGTTTATAGTCTGCACCTTTCGCCGATAGACTCGGAATGAACTCAGTTTAAACATTAAGCCTTTGTCTACGGCACAACGGTCACCTATAACATGAAATAGGTTAGCTACTTCATCACTTATACTATTGAAAACCCTAAAACAGATTAGGATTAAGTTTCTTACCTACGAAAGGAGTCGAAATCGCCGGAATAGCGATGCAGAAGCGGTAGCTAAGCCCGTGGAGCGATGGGATTAAATCCTAAGAACACTCTCCCACTCTCTCTCACTTTCTCTCTCTTTCCTTCTCCCTTTGCTCTCTTCTCTCTCCTAGGTTTTTCAAATTCGTATGGAATGAGAGAGAGAGGGTTTAAAGCCCTTACATAGGCCCAAAACTGGTTGAAATAGCCCCAGGGCCATGGTATACTTAGGTTATAGCCAAATGGGGGCTGTTTCGATCCAATGGAGCACTTCTGGAGGCCCCTTTTCTACATGCGGTCGTACTTAAGCTCCCTGGCATTAGATCTAAGTCGAGTTAAGTTTTCAGTCCGATCGAATTTACAGATCAACCATGGCGGACCAGTTTCAGTTCCACGGTCACCGATACTCGATTAAGGCCACAAGTACACTGACGTGTGTTGAAAATTTTCCCTAATCTGAGGGTGTAGTTGGGTCAGATTCTAACGGTCTAAAACCTTAGAATTGTCTCGCAAGTGAATGACTCAGTTTACTTAAATCTGAGCTCAATTTCTAAAAATATTCGCGTTTCTCACACACTTCGCTCCGGGCTCAAGTTGTGCGTTTCTGGGTATCATTAGGACTTGATTTTTGAGATGGTCATCAAGCCAAGCAAGTCGGCCTTAATCGTTTAGTTTCGCAGTAATCGGACTTTCGACGTGCGGTCCAGGTCCGATACGGAGCTTCGTTATGCTCCCGAGAGCATCTGGTAATGAGATTGATCCTAGATTATAGGGTAATGTAGCGTCGATGATTCTATAAGTTTTGGGTCTTACAGTTCATATTTAAAGTGGTTCAAGCGAATTTCTCAGCTAATCTAGTTTAACACTTAGTTAATTTCGTCTAATTTCTAAAGGATTTGGTCCTGAGTGATTTCTGCCTGAGGTGGTACTCGGGTCTTTGTACGGATTTTTCCGAGACGTTACAGCAAGGGAGAAAATCTCTCTCACAGAGGATAATTTTAGATTAAAAAAATAATAATTACATAATCATTCCCCATTAAGCTAGACTCCCATCACGAAAAAATTTCAACAGAAAGGACTCCCATCACGAAAAATTTTCAACAAAGAATCGTGGAGCGCTTTCCTTCTTATGCATTGAGTACAAAAATTCAGCGTTAACAAACATGCCCTTACTATTTTTATTTTCGAACATCATATTCAAACGTCGTTTATTAGATTGTAAGGACCATCACAACTAAGTCATTTAGATGGACAACCTCAAATGACAGGTGGATTTGCCACATGTGCTGTAGAGAGATGGCTTTAACTTATTCTAGTTGGAAACGGCTGGTGGTCGGTGCTATGTGGGCCCCACCATGATGTATGTGTTTCATCCATTCCATTCATCAATTTTTATTGATCATTTTAGGGTTTAATCCCAAAAATGAGAGGGATATAAATTTCAGGTGGACCACACCTCAGGAAAATAATAGTGATTAGATATCCACCATTAAAATCCACCTAAGGCCCACTGTACTGTTTATTTGACATCCAATCTTTTGATTAGGTCATACATGCTCAGATGAAGGGAAAAAACAAAAATCAGCTTGATCCAAAACTTTTATGGCCTCCAAAAGGTTTTTAATGGTCCCCACCCATTCCACATTATTTCCTGTAATGTGGTCCACTTGATATTGGGATATACCTCATTTTTGGTCTCATACCATAAAATGATCTGGAAAAATAGATGGACAGCATGGATGAAACACAAACATCATGGTGAGGCCCACAGAGCACCGACCACCAGCCATTAGATGGTGGCAAGGGGAGTAGCCAATCCGTTTCCATTCTAGTTCTACTACTCTACACTATTATTATCCATCAAAGAGTAATATGAATGTAATCTAAAGGGTCGTTTGGCAATTGTAAATTTGTATGTATTGAAAAAAAAAAGTTATTTGGGTTGTGTGAAATGAAATCAATGATAAATAGAAAGTCGTATTTTGTTATATTCTGAAATCACTTCATTTTGCTGTAAATTGGTGTGAATCAGCTAAAGAGTAGACTCACAAGAGATTCGACACTAGGTTAAAGATTCGAGTACCCATAGGTGGTGAAATCCCACTATTGCGTAAGTCTGCGAGTGTATTTAAATAAAAAAATCAGTGATAAGTGTAAAGATAGTTTGTTTTTTAATCTACCATACACATGGCAGGCTGATGACACCCTCAAACAATTTTATCATCAACTGCATCACTAAACTCACATTAATAGAATGATATAAATTGTCCTAATGTTCACCATGTAATGGATGATATATTAAAAACTATTGGCAGTCATGTTGTTTAAGATTCTTATGTTTGTGGTTCATTCAAAGTTTAGAATTTTTTAAAATTATTTTTGGCTAAAGTATATATTTTAATAGGCTTATTATAATTATTCTATTAAATGTCACATATGTTTATTAATTTTGAACATTAAAGTTAATTTACTTAATTAAATTTAAGTTCATGTGAATATATTATAGTTAATATATTGCAGAATTCCAATGCGTTTTAATTATAGGTTATCAAATACTATTTTAATGGATTATTATTACAAGCTATCAAATACAACTAAGGATTCCAATTAACATAAATTCTATAATAATTGTGATTTGAATTCCATTTCACGCTTGTTAAACAACCCATAAGCTCATTATCAATTTTCATAGTTCTAAGATTGATGTGTTTTGAACGTTTTATGGTTCCTACCGGTTCTTTACCCTAAGGACTAGCAGGGAACTTGGGATGATACATGTGGATGTAAAAAGTTCATAATGATCCATGTGTAGGCCCACCTTGCATATGTCATGATATAAGCCTATGTTGATCATGTTAGCCCTGCTTGCATTAAAGAGATACGTTGGTATTACGGACCTTCTTATCAAGGGAGCATTTTATGTGGATAGAGCTAAGTTTTAGTAAACCCACTCTTAGAACGATCAACCTAAAATTCAAGGAAACTCACTCATCAAGTGGACACCAATCTCACTCGTATACTAAATTAGCATGTGGTCCATATAATTGTTGTACCCAATTTTTGGCTATTTATGGAATAGCCAATTAAAGAATAACACATGTTATTGCACAAAGAGATAATAGGATGCATAAATATCTTAAAGATATTTGGAGCACTTTTTACGAAAGCATAGTTGGTGGCGTTGAGGTGGACAATACACGTCTTCGGATGACGGGGTACGACTGAGAAGTTTAAGTGATGGAAAATGGTCGAAAGGAGAAGAATGGTTAGAAGAATACAAAGAATCAGAAGGATCTGGAAGATTGACGTGACAACAATTCAGCTGCCTTAAACGGTTGAAATAAAGAAAAGAAATGGATGCAGAGTATATGCATGATACAGGAGCTTATAAATAGAAGTGAAAATCAACAGGACAAAACATCTCATACCAAACAAATAAACCAATTAATTTATATTTCATTATCATAACTTTAGAGTTTTAGATCTATCTTAAGAGTAGCAATAATATCTAGTTGTAATCCAAGTCTACGCTATCACATTGGAATAGTTCCATTTCAATACAAATATTTCTTCATTCAGAAAGGCTCATTACAGTCCTGCCCCGCAGTTGATTATCAGTATCCCTTTTTCTGTGTGATTATTTTTTATTGCCTGGTATATCAAAAGTTATTTCATACGGAAGGCAAAATGCAACCCATATTTGGAGGAAGAACCCCACTCACTAACAATCGCTTGATCATCTTGTAACAATCTTGTGAGAGTGGCTGAATAGGCGATCGATCTTCTCAAGTCTCGGTCATATACGATCGCATTTGACATATATGCCTATCTTGGCACTTGGGGTCAAAGTTGTTTGGTTTGAATTAAGCTGCACAATCGGTTCTAGCATGCCCGCGCACACCACACCCGATTAAAAAACAAGCTGAGAGCTAATAATTTCTGGCACACCTAGTGGGACTAAAAACTACTTGGTTGCTACACATATCCATTGTGCACCAGCCATGTAACAAAATAACTTTTGGCATGCTCGATGGGACCTCAAACTACTAAGGTATCATAAATATCTATTGTGCACCTATGTAATATGAGGCCGAAGATGTCATAATGCCCCTAGCACTACTGAACCTCTTGTATAATAAAAGGAAATGCAGGTGCAGCCAGTGCCTGAGATGTTGTCGGATCTGATACCCAATCCTCCGAACAAGGACATAGCTCGTCATCTCGAACAAATCCTCTTGAGATAATGTTGGCTGGGCTACACAATATGCAAATGAGAATCTAGCATATTACAGAGCAGTTATGAGCTCAGGCCAAGTAGTCTCAAATTTAGGTTGAAACCTTCAACAGGTGGATGGCCAGTCAGACTGATAGCTTGAATCGGATGATGACCATTTTTGTTGAAAGAGCACCAGTTGTGCCTCAACAAATTGCGCATCAACCAACGGTTGACACTAGTTATGTTGAAAATCTAGCACCAACACTACCAATATGGTCAGTACCAACAACACCTCTTTTACAATGAAGCATGCATCCAGATCCGGTACATGAAGTGTGAAATATTCCTCAGTCTGTTGAGGTCAGCCGACCTGAATGGGAGAATAGAAATTTTATTCCAAAGGTCAAGAATCTAGGAATATCTGGGGGATAACCATTTTCTAGGAATATCCCTCATAATGGTGAACATAATATGGCGGTCTTGAGCCACCTCTAATGGTCGAACCTCGCCTTATGAACTGTGACCAAATTTTGTAAGTGGTCCAGGAGGTGGTAGGCCAAATGCTTACTCGAACTACCACTCCCGTCTATCATAAACCATATCCTAAATACATTGACCAGTAATATCCATTGTCGAGAAATTATCAACATGATTTTACACTATTCACATGCGACACTGGTCAATCGACCATAGAATACATATGTCAATTTACTATATGTTGTGTGGAGAACTGCCCAACAATGATTATCACAAATTGTAACTATTTGGTCATTCCTTAATAGTAGTGGCTTTCACTTAGTACTTTAACTTATTGCCAAATTTCATTCAAACTTAGCAAGAAATGGAATAGAAGTTCTACACCCACTTCTTTTATAGGGATGGAAAATTTTCTTTGGCCGACCCCGCACGTTTCTGGTAGTTGTTAGGAGAGTTAATCGACAACTATATCACTCGATTTAAAAGAGTCAAAAGCTGATGCAAAGTAGTCATGACTGATGTTGAATTTGTACAACTGGCCTAAGATAGTTTGGAATTTAAACTCCGTAAAAAAGTTTATTGGAATGGAGTTTGTTGATCTTTATGATTTAACTAAAAAAGTATCCTAATACGAAGCTCTTCTTTAAGAAGGAATGATGTAGAAGAATTCGTCAGCCGAGACCTACTATTATGACCTTAATTATGATGTGTCAGTGGCTGAAGTGTTGGCCAAATAACTATTTATATGTTCAACATTGGTTAAGTTAGAAGCGACCACCGACCACACAAAAAACTCAAATGGACATATACATTTGATATTACCCATGCCGATGAAATGTTTAATAAAATATTGCCCGGGAAGTTCATTAAAATTCACATCAATCATAAAAAACTGACAGTCAAAAAATTAAAAAAGGCCAAATACTACAAATAGCATAAAACTCGGTCTCATTTTACTAATAAGTGTGTTGTTTTCGGGAACGTTATCTAAGACAACATCGATTGAGGGTTGCTAAAATTTCTTGAAAAGGAAAAAGGGGCAACGCTAATTGATGCTGGCTCATTTCCATCTAGCATAGAGATTAATATGGCTAAGGTCAATCCTCAGAAGTTGGTTTGAACGCAATAAAAAATTGACATTGGGTTGAGCAACGACCAGGATATGAAACAACAACCTAAAAAAGGATCCAATGCGACATTGCAGGCAATCATGAGTGCGGAAACAAAATCGAAAGTGGTATCATCTTCTTACCATGAACCACACTTATGCGATCAGTGCACAAGCCCAACTCGGCCGATCAGACGATTTCCTTGGCCGAACATCCAAGCAAATGATCGAACTAAACCATGGTTAAGGAGAAAAATAAATGGGGTAGAATCTTGCCAACATCCCATTAACCACCCTCGACCAAGTCCAATACTAGGTTAAAGGATGGTTAAACCTCTCCTTACCTAGAAAGGAGTATGGAGAATGACCAATTACCCTAAGTTTCCAACCATAACTGAAAGGATGACTTGCACCCAGAAACAGTGTTGGCAAAGGCAACAATTTTCCAAGCGGTGAGAATTGGTTGATGTAAAGGAAAAAAATCAGAAAATGGTAATGTGGGTGATGCGATCATGACCGATGTCAAGGATTACACAATCAGAGAATGACCATGTAATTGTGAACATGGTAGACTTAACTATTGAGCCTTATCCTAATAAGTCAGTTGAAAATAGTCGGCAGCCTAATAAGGAAGGTACTGACTTTAAAGGATCATCCGAGTACCTTAGTGATGAATGTTTTTCAGGAAATGATCTATTGATCGAGGAACTTTTGGTAAAAGTAAATTCACTAGAATAATCTTTACCAAATCCTTAGGAAAAAGGAGAACCCTCAGTCGACAGTGAAGAAGAATAAATAAATTCAGAAATGCCTAGGAGCAATGTCTGAATTCTATGATACATTTTGGATAATTTCCACAAGTTATTTTGGACTATAATATGGTGCTTACTCTACCATTGAGCTTTCAAGCTAAACCAATACAGCCAAGCATGATGGAAAGAGATGTAGAAGAATTTATTCCTCCCATAATCATATAGTATGGTTCTTTTGATTTTGAGAAGAAAACCAGAGATGTGTCGACTATTACGGTCGAGCCAGGCATACAGTCTAAGAAAATAGTGATAGAGAGACCCAGTCACATTATGACTTAAAATTTGAATACATCTCTATCCATTTAGAGAGATATACGGTTACTAGAGTTTTGGTCGACAATGGTGTGGCTATGAATATTCTTTCGACCATAATGATGGCCAAATTTGAAAAAACTCGTGATGATCTAATTTTAACAAAGGTCACGATCAGTAATTTTGTTGGAAGGGTGACACAGGCACATGGTATCCTACTGATTGACTTGATGGTGGGAACCAAGAAAGTGTTGGCAGCCTTTTTGTGGTTGACACGTTGTCAAATTATAATACCTTGTTGGGGAGAGATTGGATACATTTTTTTTCTCTTGCATCCTATCATCTTTGCACTAATTCATAATTTTTTTAAAAAAATCAAGATAAAGTCGAGTTGGTGTTGGCCAACAATAAAACATTTTAGCCACATCTAATGCGATCTAGGCTTATAACTATGGAGATGAACTTGGACAAATACATTTAACTGGAATGGACAAGTATGGACGTCCAATTGATATAAATGCTAGAACCAATCTAAATAACATAGTGCAAAATATTACTACTATGTTATGACTGAACAATGATCTGCCAAAAAATATCATACACTATCGAGTAGCTCCACATTGTACTATTGAAGAAGTTCTATGATGAGTTTCTCATCAGTTAATGAGAGAACAGTCGAGATCACGACCAAAATAAAGCAGTTGGAAGAATATTTGAAAGAGTATGATGACGGATGTTTCATTGTCGTGGTTAAAATTGTAATACCTGCTAACGAGATAACTAAGGCTAGTATAAACTTGAAGAATCGTAAACAAGCTCTAGAAAAGTTGCATGATTCTTAGGCTCAAGTCCACGATTCTCTAGTTAAAATAAACTTAGGAACATAAAAAGACCCTAGGCTTACTTTTATCAACGAATTATTGGAACCACAAGTACAGGTCAAACTCACTGATTTGCTCAAAGAGTTTATCGACTGTTTCACATGAGATTACCATGAGATGCCTGAATTAGACCAAAACCTAGTTGAGCACAGGTTACCAGTAAAAGAGGAGTATTGACCGCATAAACAACTGCCTAGACAGATGACGGTCGAGGTTACTAAAAAAATAAAAGAAAAAATTAAATGGTTGTTAAAGGCATGATTTATTAGACCCATCAAATATGTCGAGTGGATTTCCAATGCAGTGTCGGGCATTTTAAAAAAATGGTAAGCTTTGAGTCTGTATTGATTTCAGTAACTTAAACCGAGCCATGCCTAAGGATGAATACCCAATGCCTTGGCCAATCAATTGATCGACTGAGCAGTTAGAAATAAGATGGTTTCCTTTATAGATGACTATTCGGGTTTAACGAAATAAGTATTGCACTTAAGAATGTACCAAAAATGGCCTTCTGATGTCCTGGACCTTTAGGAACTTTTTATTGGGTAGTAATGCCATTTGAACTTGAGAATACAGGGGCTACTTACCAGCCGACCGTGAATGCGATTGTCCATAATATGCTCGGCCACTTTATGGAAGTCTATATCGATGATGTGGTAGTCAAGTTAGCCGATGTGACAAATTATTTCACTCATTTGCGTAAATCATTCGAGTGAATGAGGGTCCACAAGTTAAAGATGAACCCCCTCAAATGTGCCTATGGGGTTTCAACTGAAAATTTCTTAGGATTCTTGGTACAACAACAAGGAATTGAAATACCAGGAATTGAAATAAACCAAAACAAGGCTTGGGCGATAATTGATGCTCAACTGCCAAGAAATAAGATAGGGTTTCAACGCTTTCTCAGTCAGGTTAACTTTGTGTGATGGTTTGTTTCTAATTGTGTAGGAAAAACTAATGTATTTTCTTCACTGGTGAAGTTAAAATAAGGAGAAGAATTCAAATAGGAAGTAGAGCATCAGTTGGATTTTGAAGAAATCAAGGACTACTTGATGAAGTCACCAGTGTGACTACTACTAGTTAGAGGTCGACCACTCAAGTTGTATGTCATAGCTGCTGCAGAGTTGATTGATGCCCTACTAGCATAAGAAAATTATGGTTGGAAGGAACTTGTTGTTTAATATCTCATTCAAACGTTGTTAAATATCGAAAGATGATATTCGATGATATTAAAGTCATGTTTATCACTTTACTTCGCGGCCATTAAATTATGGCATTATTTATTGGCCAAATCAGTCAATGTAATTGTAATAACTGAGTTAATCAAATATATGTTAAATCGGTCTATTTTGAATGGCCAAATTGGAAAATGGGTGTTAACATTATCTGAGTTTGATGTTAAGTTTGTGCCTTGACGATCAGTAAAAGGTCAGGCCATAGCCAATTTTCTGGCCGATCATCCATCAGACATTGTAAAATAACTTCTTTCGAAAGTCTTGGACTTATACATAGTAGATATGTTGCCTTGGAAATTGATATTTGATGGTTTCAGAACTAACAAATCTTCTGGTGCAATAATCATATTGATCGCCCTAGATGATAAGAAGTAAGAATTTGCATTCCAAATGGAATTTAAATGCACTAATAACCAGGCTAAATATGAGGCTTTGATAATCAGTCTGAAAAAATTAATAGAATTAGGTACCAGGAGTATATTTGTGATGTGTGATTCGTAATTGGTGATAAATCAAGTAACATGTTTGTTCAAATGCATCGATACTGCATTATTATTATATTACGCCTTAGCATGCCATTTAATAGATAATTTCGATGAGGTCGAACTAAGTCATGTATGTTATTAGAAACAACAACATTGATGCCAACAAAATGGCATAAGTGGAGCAAGACTTCAGATCGCCTAAGGATCGACTCAAAGAATGATAACCATTCATAAAAGGTCTTTACCTTTTAGGTTGAGGCGAATGATGATGGCTAGAGAATTTTAAATATTAACTATCATTAGTCTCTTCAAACCAAGACCACTCGGGATATCAGAAGATCAAACATAAATTATGTCATTGTCGACAATGAATTATATCGGGAATGGGCCGATGGTATATTACTACGATGCCTAGAAAAAAAAAAAAAAAAAAGAGGCAATGTTGGTTATGGTTAAATTACACGAGGAATGTGTGGAGCACACCAAGCTGGAAGATAAATGAGGCTCACATTACGAAGCTATGGATATTTCTGGCCAAAGATGATTACAGATTATATCCAATACACCAAGGGATGTGAAGCTTGTCAAAAACATGGGCCGATACAACATGTTCCCACAACCGACTTGCATTTTATTGTTAAACACTGGCCTTTTAGAGGATGGGTCATTGATTTAATAGGACAAATTTATTCACCTTCATAAAAAATGGATAGTTTTATCATTATGGCCATTGATTACTTCACTAAGTGGGTAGAAGCACAACCCATGAGGGGAACTGGCCATAATGAAATAATTGAATTTATTGAAACATATATTATCCATCGATTTGGAATTCCCGAACCGATTACCTTGGACCGTGGTGCGGGATTCTCATTCAAAGAAGTAAAAGTCATGTCCAAGTGATACAAAATTAGGTTGCTATATTCAATACTTTACTATGCATAGGCTAATGGCCAGAATGAGGCTAGTAATAAGGTTATCAAGAACATTTTAATGAATATAGGAATTCACCGCAGACTAGTACTGGGCTACCAAACAGTCTGAATCCCTTTAACCATATATGAATTCACCATGGACTAGTTCTGGGATTCCAAACTATCTGAATCCATTTAACCATATACGAATTCACCGCAGACTAGTACTGTGATAAGTCCTTTTGCATTAACTTATGGTTATGGTGCAGTATTACCCTTGGAGGTTATTGTGCCATATATAAGAGTTGCATACAAAGATGGTTTAACTCTGGTTGAGTTGATAGAAGCTATGCTAGTCAAGTTAGAAGGATTGGAAGAGATGCAGTTGAAAGATCTACATTCCTTATAACCAAAGAGTAAAAGGCAAAGCTTTCGGAGAAGGAGATAAAGTCTGAAAAACTATATTTCCTTTAAGGACAAAAGAGAATGCCTTAGAAAAAAATGAGCGCCCACTTGGAAAGGACCATTTATGATCGAGAAAGTTCTTCAAGGTGGGGCATATGTTCTTCACAATATGCAAGGAAAAGTTCGAAGAATCCTATCAATGATCATTTCTTAAAAACCTATCACTCTAGTATGTGGAAGATGGTGCAAGATCGGGCCGAGTAATAGTTTTGGGTCGTGATTTCCGCTAGAAAATCGACCAAAAATAGTTAGGTTTAAGACATATAAAGAAAAAAAATTCCATTGATAAGCATAAAGGAAACATAGATCAGGCCCTGGTCAATCATACAAGAAAGAAAATAATAAAAAAGGGGACCCTACCGAAGAATTGTTCAGACATGAGCAATAATATCTCTTCAAACTTTACAAGTGCGCGCATCATGATCTCCTCAGACTCACGTCTTTTGTCTGCCTAAGACGTGCCTTCGCTAACAGCATGGTTGAGAACATGCAAAACATTGTCCATAAGATGATCGAAAGTCTTGACTTTAACCTCTACTTATCTTTTCTAAGCATTACTTTCTTGTGACTGATCTTGAAAGGTAATGATTTGAAATTTGATGAAGTTCAAAAGTTCTTGAGAATGCGAACGATCAAGATTGTCATTGGTGCATTTGATTTTCTTAATGTCATTTTCCATATCATTATATTGGGCTTGGAACACGCGCAACATCGTTTTATTAAATTAGTGAATTCGAGTCTAATGGAGTCGCTCGGAACAAGTTGTGTCATATTCAGTATAGAAGACGTTTATTTCATCTTAGACAACTACCAATTATTTCAATTTGCAATCGCCACATTGGAAGTCAGATTTAGCCTCGAAGTAGGACTCTCTGAGGCAGTGGAGCTTTTTCAGAACCTCTAAGACTTCTCTCAAAAGATCATCAGACTTATCAACATTACTCTGTTGACGAATAAAGCAACTAGTATCAATCAAGGGCATAAATTAGCTATAGGAAGCATGGTCCATAGCCAAGATTTTTTTCCACAAAGACTTTAGCTTGAGAAAGAGGGCTAGAAATTCCAATAGAAGACGTGATTGCTGAAGGACAAAAGAATTCAGAAAACTTTGAAGATATAGGTCTGAAAGCCTGAAAAATGAAATCAAAAGTGTTGCTTATATAGCCACCAGAGAGTTCAATTATGTCCACACCAGATGTGTCATGATGATTCAAATTTCCATTAATTGCACACAAAGTGTCTCTTTGGAAAAGGAAACAAGTAGTTGTAGTAGTAGTTATTGACAATGACAGCGAACGACTCTTTATTTCTATGCCCCGTCAACTGTGTAGTTATTACGTTTGAGTATACAAGAGGAAAATGCCAAGTACTAAGTGGTCAAAACATGATGAAAAGACGCTCTAGCCAATTTCATTAAAGTTGAGATTAAAATACATACCGATATAAAAGAAAAAAAAAAAGGATAAAAAATCAAAGGATGAAAAAGCTACCATTTTCTCTAAAATCTTCGTTCGTCTAGCTTTGTGACGATCAAGAATTATTTGAGTCTTTGAAGTCATGCACATGGCCTGACTGACAAAGGTAGTATTGTCTCGAATGAAGACCATCAATGTACTCACTTTGATTTTATACTAAGTCCTGATCATTACCCGTTCTTCATGGTGAGCCTTTAGCACTTATAGTTGTTCCTCCATCATTGTAATTGAGACTGTTAGATCAGTCATCTCCATATCTGATTCCTTCAATTCAGCACATGCAACAGATAACCATTCTTCGTCAGTTGTGGCTTCGTTCATCTTGAGGGTTTCGGCCAAATGTTTGGCTAAGATCCTATCGACCAATGCATTAATGTCCTGATATTCTTGCACCAAGTCCAAAAACTAATAGAGCATAGGCATCCTGGCTAACAGGATTTCATCCAAGCAAGAGAATATCTGGTAACAATGGACGAGAACGACAAGTCTCTCGAACAACCCAGAAGAGATGATATCAACAGCTCCTAGACATATGAGTGTGTAATTCCTCCTGAAGCTGCTAAAGTGCGGACAAAGGTGCTGGAGACTTGGCCACTGAAATGTCACTAGTAAGGACTTCATTGAGGGAGGAATGTATGTTTTCGACAAGGAGTGATTCCATAGGTATTAAAGGGGGAGTAGTTAACATCTTGACTGGTGATGCAGCATCACCAACGTCATCAGTTAAAGGAACGTCAACGAATGTGCGGCCAGGAGAAGTGATAGTTGGCCAAAGAACTTCTTCATCCAGAACAAGTACTCTACGCCTGCTGGCCGAACTAGCAACTTTTTATTTAGTTCAATCTAAGGGTGGTGCAGATTGGTTGGTTGATGCTGCTATAGAGTGAGAAGATGTGGCTTTGTGGGAACTCTGTGGGGTTTTCATAAGAGTTTCATCATCATCTTTAAGAGTGATGGTCGATGCCTTAGAAGGGACAAAGACAGGGACAGGATCCGTTGGTTATCCAATCTCCATCTCCTCTCGAGCTTGATCTTCTGGCGGAGGGACATCGCTCATGGTTTCCTTAGAATTCGAGTCATCAAGCTTCTCTATAGGAGTTTGAGTCTCGGAGACTGCAGCAGCAACAAAGATTGACTCGGGCTATGAAGATTCTCTTTTTGTGGCCGAGAGCTCTCTGATCACTGCATAGGTAAAAGATATCAGATAAAGCAAGGAATTATCAGGCAAATTAATAATAAAACAACAAAAGAGAGATCTATGTAGATGAGATAGCTCTCCCAAGCTTTGTTTCTGAACTCGGTTATCTCGATGTCGGCCGCATCATAATCCTCTATGAACTAGGTTAGACCAAACTCTTTTTTGTTAAAAGGACAATAAGAACGATTTTATTTTTACTGGGTTAAGAGAGAAGAAGGAAGTCATATATTCAACAAAAGAATGGGCGATTCTAAGGAACAAGATATTTTAGTAGCCAAAAGAAGTAAAAAAATATGTAGGAAGGATAGGATTTACAAAGGTAGATTTGAAATATTCAAACAGCCATATTTGAAGAAGCCAGAATGGCCACCCACTATGGTAAAAACCTTTGGTGGTTGCCTCGAACATGCCACGATAGAGGTGACCAAGCATGAACGGGGCAAGGTCTAGCTGTCGACCTTGGGTGAGCACCTTAGTTAGATGAACATACTCTTTTATGATTTGCATAGTGCTCATGCATAGTAAATAATAATAGATCCACATCAAAAGAAATGTCGTGTGTCCTTGATCATCAATAGTGGCATGAGTTTTGCGATGGAGCGACATGAAGTTGGATTAAGCTTTGTTGCTCTTTTATGAAAGGAAAAAAGTAGTGTTGTTTGCCCTGGGCGAAGTTAGGGTAGAATATATCGTCGAAAGGAAGAAGGTGAGTGAGCGTTCAAATGTCCATGATTGTGGGACTCATGGGACTACATCTAACATGAAAGGTGTTGGTCGATTGACTCCAGAAGGTAGAAGCCACAACAAGAAGAGAAGTGTCTACTGCATATTCATACAGAGAAATGTTGATGCATTCATATATGCCAATTTATTTCCATGTATCACCATGTTATAGGGATACATGGGAATTCCATTCTGGAATGCTCTCAAATAGGATATTAAGGTTTTGAAGGTATTTTTAAGGTCTTAAAGAGAATTGGACTGTATAAGGAGTTGTTCTCCTAAATAACAAGGAAAGAATTGATCCAACAATCATAGCTGATTAAGGGGGATCTTAGAGTGGAATGTAGGGCCGAGTGTGAGAAATGATCTCTTTACATCAATGAGGGAGGAAAAGATAATGTCGTCCAAACTTTTGGACGAAAGAGCCTCCAGCTCTCTTATTACATCTTCTTGAAGGAAGGTTGTAGGGCTAAATGAAGAGGATGTAGCCATGACAATAGTAATCTCAATCGGAAAAAAGGTTAGTAAGAAGATCAACAATAGTCGTGTAAAGAGCAAAATAGGTTTGAAATGGAGTATATATCGGTTAGTAGCATGTGCATTAATGAAAGGATAATCTTAACTCCTTGTACGATATGATTGTGTGCTACATGTTATGATGATAGTCGTAGTGCAGAGGTAAAATTGTCATTTGGTTTTTGTCTTGGTTGGATAGAATCGATGGGGAGCTGCCACATGAGATGAGCAACCGAGTGCATTTATTACATAGGACGATGAGCCAACATCGCTTTCACCTTTTTGCCCAAAGAAGAAGTGGTGTGGGGGGTAATGTTGTACCCTATTTTTGGCTATTCCTGAAATAACCAATCAAGGAATGACACGTGTTGTTACACAGAGAGAAAATAGTATACAGAAAGATCTTAAAGATATTCGGAGCACTTTTTATGGAAGCACAACTAGTGCTGAGCCAAACAATACACATCATCTGAAGACGGGGCACGACCGAGAAGTTTAAGGTATGGAAAGCGGTCGAGAGGAAAAGAATGGTTAGAAGAATATAAGGAAGCAGAAGCATTTGGAAGACTGACGTGACAACAATTCAGCTGTTTTAAATAGTTAAAATAAAGAAAATAAATGGATACAAAGTATATGCATAACAAAGGAGCTTATAAATAGAAATGGAAGTCAACATAACAAAGCGTCCCAAACAAACCAATCAATTTATCTTTCCTTATCATAGCTTTAACTGATTAGTTTTCTTAAGAGTAGCGATAATCTCTAGTTGTAATCCAAGTTTATTTTCCCGCATTAGACTAGTTCCATTTCAATACAAACATTTCTTCATTTAGAAAGGTTCCTGTTGGGGGCCTTGCACAAAACCTTAGGATCTAGCCCTCCAGAACAAACCAGAATTATGGATAATAAAGCAATGAAAATAATCAATGCATCAATCACACACCACACAAGAGATTTTTACGTGGAAAACCCTCAAAAAGGTAAAAACCACGGGACCTCGTCCAGATCAACAATCCACTATGAAGTAGAACATTACAACTTTCTTCACTCACGCAGAAGTGGATAAATAATGAGAGAAACAAAAAGAAAAACGGAGAGATCTCACTGATTACGAGAACAAAGAAGCGTTGAGATATAGATTGCACAATAGATAACCTCTACAAGCATAATCTCCCTTCTATAAGCTTCCTCTCTCTCTTTTCCTCTCTCTCTCACCTTTGATAGCCCTAAACCCTTTAGCAAATCCCTTATATAGCTTTAGGAAACCCTCTTGTTATATCCTAGAAAGCCCTAGGAACTCCTATTTAAAGTTTTAGGAAACTCCTTTCCGCATCCCAGTTGCGAAAGGTCTTGCGACACGAAATCCATGCAAAATCGCGGAACGAATCTGCGTAACTTCGACTAGTTGAACAGAGTCCACGATTGGTCGAGCCCTCCTTCAATGGGTCGAGCACCCCTGAGAAAAATAGCCCAAACTCGCTGGACTTTGAGTTGTGTCACGGCTCGATTCCCACGACTGGTCGAGACCAGCCTTCGACCGGTCGAGTAGGGCTCACGACCGGTCAACGACGAGTCAAAAAACCCATCAAATCTCTCCCTTTTTTACCCAGGAGGGATCCACCTTCTTCAAGCCAGCCAGGTTTCTACAAACCTCAAACTTGCCCTTGAGTAAAGCCTTGGTCATCATGTCTGACCCATTATCGTCCGTGTGAACCTTTTCAAGATGTAACACCTTTTGTTCCAAAGTATCCCTGATCCAGTGATACTGAATCTCTATATGCTTGGACTTGGAATGCTGACTTGGATTCTTGCTCAAGTGTATAGCACTCTGACTATCGCAATAGACCACGTGCTCCTCCTGCTTCAGGCTAAGTTTCTGTAAGAACCTCTTCATCCAAAGTATCTCTTTGCATGCCACTGTGACTATAATGTACTCGGCCTCTGTCGTCGACAATGCTACGACCTTCTGTAGCTTGCTCTGCCAAGAAACCGCTCTCCCTGCAAACGTGAACATGAACCCCAATGTAGACTTCCTGGAGTCTATGTCACCTGCCATATCTGCATCTGTGTAGCCCTCTAACATAGGTTTACCGTCACCATAGCATAGGCTCAACCTGGATGAGCCTCTTAGATATCGCAGTATTCACTTAACCGTTGCCCAATGTTCTTTGCCAGGATTGGTAAGATACCGGCTGACAACACCAACCGCATATACTATGTCTGGGCATGTATACACCATAGCATACATCAAACTTCCTAACGCTAACGCATAGGGTATCTTCTGCATCTCTTCCACATCTGCCTTCATCTTGGGACACTGCTTGTCGCTCAATCTGAAGTGACCATCTAGTGGAGTACTGACCGACTTCGCTGCATTCATATTGAACCACTCTAGGACTTTCTCAATATACCGTTCTTGTGACAGCCAAAGCTTCCTGCTGCTTCTGTCACGAGTTATCTCCATTCCTAGGATCTGTCTAGCCGGGCCCAAGTCTTTCATCGCAAATGACTTGACCAACTCCTGTTTTAGCCTGTCAATTTTCTTGATGTCTTTTCCCATGATGAGCATGTCATCAACGTATAAGAGCAGAACTAAGAAATCACCATCTGAGAACTTATGCTTGAACACACAGTGGTCCGACTCCGTTCTGTCATACCCATGCTGTAACATGAACGAATCGAACTTCTTGTACCATTGCTATAGAGCTTGTTTCAGCCCATACAAGCTCTTCCTTAGCCTACACACCATATGCTCTTTGCCCTTGACTTCGAACCCCTCTGGTTGGTGCATGTAGATCTCTTCTTCTAGGTCATCATGGAGGAAGGCAGTTTTAACATCTAACTGCTCTATCTCTAAATCCATGCTAGCCGCCAACCCAAGCAACACCCATATAGATGTCATCTTCACCACTAGTGAGAATATCTCCTCGAAGTCTATACCTTTCATCTAACCAAAACCTTTCACCGCAAGTCTAGCCTTGAACCTCGTCTGTGAATTCTTTTGCTCAATCTTCTTTCTGAACACCCACTTGTTACTCAAAGCTTTCTTGTCCTTAGGTAGTTTCACCATATCATAGGTATGGTTCTTATGCAAGGATTCCATCTCCTCTTGCATAGCTTTCAACCACTCCCCCTTATGCTCGTCAGCTAGGGCCTGAGAATAATCTTCTGGCTCTCCCCCATTAGTCAGTATAATGTACTCATGTGGTGAGTACCTCTTGGATGTTGTCGTCCAGATGACCTCCTCACCCGTGGCTCAACAGTGGATCAAGTGAAATTTGGTCCCCTGGCCCATCTTCTGAAGGAACTCCCTCGTCCTCTGCACCTTGCTGTACTCCCCCGTCATCAGGCACCATGGGATGAGTAACCGGATCCATGTCCTCTAGCTCACCTGAACTAGGCTGGTTCTTCTCTAACTTACCAATGTCTTCTATACACTGATCTTCAAATAAAACCACATCTCTGCTTCTGACGAGCTTCTTCTCGGTCGGATCCTATAACCTGTAACCGAACTTTTCATCACCGTATCCTAAGAACACACACTGCCTGATTTTCATATCGAGCTTAGACCTCTCGTTCTTTGGTACGTGAACGGATGCCCTGTATCCAAACACTCTGAGATGATTGTACGATGAATCATGTCTAGTCCACACCTTCTCAGGCACTTCTCCATTCAATGGGGTTGATGGAGACCTATTTATCAAATACACCACCGTGTGCATTGCTTCTCCCCAGAACGTCTTGGGCAATTTTACATGGGATAACATGCATTTGATTCTCTCAACAATGGTGCAATTCATTCGCTCAGCTACACCATTATGCTAGGGGTTCTTGGGAACCGTCTTTTCATGACGTATACCCAGGGACTTGCAGTACTCATGAAAGTTACCAATGTATTCACCACCATTGTCAGTGCGAATGCACTTTAATGGTCTACCTGTCTCTCTCTCGACCATAGCATGAAACAATTTAAATACACCAAAGACCTCGGCCTTGGATTTCAAAGCATAAACCCAAACCCTCCTAGATGCATCATCTATAAAAGTGACAAAAACAATGCCCCATCCAAGGTTTTTGTCCTCATAGGACCACAAACATCAGAATAAACCAAATCTAATGCATGCACTTTATTAACATGAGAAGCAGATTTAATAAATGAAACTCTATGCTGTTTCCCTGATAAACAATCAAGACAGGTTTTGAGAGGTGTACCTGTCACGTTTGGAAGGAACCGCTTCTTTGATAGTGATGAGTGTCAAATATTGCATATCAGACCCCGATTATTACCTAATTTTACCAACATGATAATGCTTAACAGGATATTTTAATTATGTTTTTGTTGCAGAATGTAATTAGGAGCGTTAACCGAAAAAGAGTACTACAAGTATGAATTTGACGTTCTGAAGTCACCAGAGCAAGGAACGAACTCCAGAGGACCAATATTGAAGAATTTACATGCCAGGGATCCGAGAAAATCAAGCCATTCACGTTAAAAGAGGCCCGAAATTGGTCCAACCGCCATCTGATAAGTTCGAAACTTCATACACGTGATGAGGGCCATAAATTAACCGTTCACGTCGAAAATCAGCCAATAGATCCATGTGGAAGTGGTCCAACGTCGAAAATCAACCAATAGATCCATTTGGGGCCCACCTGCAATCTCGATATGCCTCAGTTTTAGTCCTAACTGCTAAATTGATATGAGAAAAGATATGGACGGAACAGATTTTTCACGACCATCACGATGGTGGCCCATGAACATCGCATGTATAAAAGTATATGTGCATTCAACGTGCACTGGATGGAGTCGCACCGTCAAAGTCGGTGTTGACCGACTACAACTCAAAACGGCAGTAGCCGTTTTCAGCTGCAGCGAACGGACGAACGTTGTCCATTTTATGAACAGTTGTGGGCCCCACCTATGGCTCGGCCGGCCAATCTGAACCGACCACCGTGTAGAGTTCTTCGAGAGCTACAAAACCATATTGTCACTTTGCAAATATACACATACACGTGTGCGATACAGAGGCCACAAACGAACTACCTTGCAATGTTCAAAACTGATCTTTTTGTGTTTTCTTCTCTGGGCCGCGTCAATGGACATTCAAAACCACCCATTCTTGATTGAAATTTTGTCCTGAATGCAATGGATGGGGTGGATTTCCCAGAAAATGTCTCTGTGGGGCCTACTGATCACAACAGCGAAAGGGTGCAAAAGGTTTCGCACATATTAGGAAATCCATTTTTCCAGGCGGTTGTGGGCTACCATATTTGATCGTATGGTAGATCTGAACCGTCCATCATGTAGAGGACCCAAGAAAGTCCTAAAGGACGGTATTTTTTTGAAATTTTAGCGAGGAAAGTGTCGTGTTGCGAGGCCCCGAACTTGGCTACGAAAAGGCTTTTGCTGCGCGTGCGATAGCTTTGCAAATCTGATTTTCACCACTCCAGTCACTCCATTAACTATAAAAAGAGTTACAAAACGTGGATGAAGGGGAGCCAGAGCTTGGAGAGAACGCCAGGAAGAAAGATCCAGAGAGGGAGGAGAGTTTGGAAGAGAGAGAGAGAGAGAGAGAGAGAGAGAGAGAAAGAGTTTATTTTTATTTCCTTTATTTTTATGTTTTTCCTAGCTTAATCATGTTTATGCTAGGCTAAATTCATTAGCTAGGGCTGAGATGAAGCCCCTAATTTGAATAACTCTGGTTATATGTTGATTTTACCTTGATTCGATTGGTTTGTTTCTTTCTCTAGTGTGCTTGATTGGTCAAAATTTTGTACTTCTCCATCTATGAACTTGACCAGAGTCTATATATGGATGTTGTCTGGATGCTTATTCTAGGTGCTTATGTCTGAACATGAACAAGTTTCCTATAGAGGGAGAAACAGGGTGCTTTAATGAATTATACATCCTATGTGCTTGACCAAGGACATGGGATGTGTTATTCATTGCATTATTTTAGGAGATTAGACATTCTGTATGCCCGACTAAGGACACAGATTGTGCTTTCTTTATATAAGTTGTATCAATCTAGATTAGGGTGAATCAACAGATAAAACAAGGGATAGGATAATTAGGGGTGGATTCGAAAGTCCTAGTGCTCTCTCTGATTGAATTTTCTTCCCTGTTCTCAATTGTTTTTTATAGAATTGTGCTTAGTAACTCGCTCCATTATTTGTTGGATTAGTTAAGGAGAATTATAGATTTGAATTGTGACGACCAGTCCTCGTGGGAACGATCCCGTAATACGTACTGTGTCTACATCTGATTTGTATACTTGCGAGTTTAAAAATCATTTAAATCATGTTGGTTTAAATAAAACATCAAGTTTTTGGTGCCGTTGCCGGGGACTGTTTCGGTCCAATTGGATTTAGGGTTCTCTCTTATCATAATTCATAGTCTTAGGATTTTACTAACTTTAGGTTAAAGTTTTTATTTTATTTTATTTTTAGAAACTAACCTATTTCCTGTTTTGTAGAGTCCTGACATAAACTTCTAATTTGGTAATCCCTTTCTAAATTCTCTACTTGTTCTAATTTCTATTTTTAGAATTAGTGTTTTATTTTTATTTTTTGAAATTTTCTAATTCTAGGCTCTTTTTTTTTAGAAATTTTCTACTTTCTAATTTTAGATTTAGATTCTTCTTTTAAGTAACTTTCTATTTTCTAGTTTTAGAAATTTTTCCCTTTTTAGAAACTAACTTAGCTTTTTATTTCTAAGATTAGAAACTTTCTTTTTTAGAAACTAACTTTTTATTTTTATTTTTAGTAACTTTCTAATTCTAGGATTTCCTTCCTTTTTAGAAACTAACTCTTCTTTTTTGTTCTTTAGAAAATTTCTAATTTTAGATTTTCTGTTTTAGAAACTAACTTGTTTTGTTTTCTTTTGCAGGATTCTAATATAGATCTTCAAATTGGTAACTTCTTTCTAATTATCTCTCTTCCTATTTCTAAATTGGTGTAGGATTTTTTTTTCTTTTAGAATTAGATTCAGAGTTAGGGTTTCACCATGTATATACAAGAGTGGGAATGTTGGTATGCTGAGAAGAATAACATATATTGGGATGATGATTATTATAGAAATCCACTAATGTCTCAAAACTTTTCTGAAACTATCATTGAGAATCGACCGGAATATAAAGATCCACTGGTTAAGAAGTCCTTACGTGATCATATGCTGGAGAACAATTACACCCCACGGATTAATAAGACAGTACATGAGTGTTGGGATTATCATAACTATGGGCGTGAGGACTATTATCACCCATCAGATAAGAAGAAAACAATGCGTGATTATATTATGAGCGATAATATGTATTACCAACCATCAGATCTCCCACCTATGATCCGTATGACTATAATCAGTGGAAATATCAAAATTGGGGAAATGAACCAACAATATGTTATAATGATTATTCTCTTGGATCCCCTATTTTTGAATATCCACCAGAAACAATCCAAGAGGAGTCATCTCTGAGTTACACAGTTACTGACATGTGGAAATTATTAGACGCACTTGAATCACGCATTGACAGGCTAATGGAGACTAATTCATCCCAACCGCAACCCGTTGATTATTCCTTTGGATTCCCTACTTATGATGAGATAATGGAAGCTAGTTTGTCTCAACCACAACCCAATCTAGAAATACAATGCGAGGAAGGTGATCCTCACTCGCTTTTGACAAACTCTGGAATTCGGGATGAAGAGTTGAATTGTGTTAAGGAACATATGGTTCAATTTCCATATGAATCGATCTCGATGACGGTTTAAAGGAATGGTGAAGTGACATGGGTGTCTTTCGAATACAAAGATGATAACACACCTTCCTTACATGACACACATGATTTCAATGATGAGAAAGAGGTCAGTTTATTCGAACCTCAACCCAATTCAGGAATAGAATGTGAGGAAAGCAATCTCATCCCAAGTATGCACAACAAGGAATTAGACAATGATATGTATTGGGATGATGATCATGAATGTTCATCCCAAATTCCCCTAGAATCAATATCAAGTATGGTCTAGGTCAGTGATCACGAAGTATACAAAGTGGTCGGTCAAAATGAGCCACTCCTCTCACCTAACATGTCTGATTTAAAAGTGGAGGATGAGCCCATTACAACCGACCCTTCTAACTCTTGTGACACATGTTTGGGCCACTCCACTGAATTGGATGATGATATGATTCGAAAAATGAACGAACCGCTTGATATGACTTTGGAAGTTGAAACCACCCAGTTGAAGCCACCATCTGAGTCAAACACTTTTGACGATTCAATGCCTCTTCTGAGTAGTATCAACGAACAGAGTCTTCTCATCAATACTTCGTTTCTTGACCCTCAAATTGTGTGCGTAGGGTTGGAGCAAGAGAGTGTACCCCCATCCACTTTCAAAGACGATAGATTCCTTATGCAGATCATCACAATCTCTAATGTGGAAAATAAGTCATGCTCAGCTAAACTTCCCAACTCTTTAGATGATTGCCTAGCACACTTTGTAGATTCAATTGAACCTATGATAAAAGAAATAGTGGATGCCTCACAAGACAATACCTTGGTAGTTATCACTGACCAAGAGGACCCTCATTCTAAAGCCCCTCCTTCCCCAGACTCAGAATGTTTACCATTAAATGAAGAGGAGCTAAAAATTAAACCGAAGAGTGAAACTTCGGAATATGTTGAGACTACATCACTTTTTAAGAAGTTTTCTGAACTTTATTTAAGTGTAGTCTCTGATTCACTATGGAATACTAATGTTGAAATTTTTTCTGCCATAGGTGAATCATATATACTTTGGACACTTCAGACGATAAAAAGAACATTTTATGCTGAGGTCCCTCAATTTCCCTGGATATTCACGCTCCAGGACATCCAAGCCTACTGCAAAACGGGCGTTTGGATGATCTTGTTGAAAAACCTTCTGAGAAATTTACCAAGATACTGGCCGATGGTCTATGATTGCTTTCATTGCTTGTCTAGCTGAAGATATTAAACTTAGCGCTCCTGGGAGGCAACCCAGCTTTTTATTTCATTTCATTTCATTTTCCCAGTTAGTTAGTTCAATGTTTGTGGGTAACATTGCTGCAAACCCTCAAGAGACTACAACTCGTCCACTAGGGGCAACCTATGGGTTTAAAGGCTTGTTGCATACGCTAAATGCAATCGAGAGCACCTACAAAAGTGGTATAGGTAGGACTTCTTTTTAAGATTTTATTTTTGCTATTTTTTGTTTTGCTTTTGTTGATGTCTCTCTTGTGCTGAATCGCTTTTACGCTGATATTTTTGGAAGCCTCTTGATTCTTTTGTCTAGGTACTATCTCTCCATCACTCCTCTTTTACTTTCGTTGTCCCATGTGCATTGCATGTCTATTTCTTTTACATTGAGGACAATGTAGATTTTACGTTGGGGGTGGGAGATTAGGTTACCTAATCAGTATTTTCTTGGTCTTGAGTAAAAATTGTGACAATTTTTAAAATTTTAAATTTTTCTGGAATTTCTTGTGAATTTGAAGTGATTTTGAAGGATAGTCGTGATTGCAGAATTACAAGATATAGAATGTTGGTAATTTATGCCTATTGGATTTAGTTGTCTGTTAGATCTCATAGTTAAGTTTGAATTGTTAACCCATGATTAGAAGTTGTAAACATTAATTGAGTCATAATTTCACATAATATATCTCGCTTATACATTAAGGTTCCGGTTCAATAATTGAATGATTAACTTGGTAATCACTAAGCATGAAAGGAACCAGCCTGAAAAATAAAAAAATTTTAGTATCAGTTTAGTAAGAAGAATTGAAAGGGTAAGTCGAAAAATCTTTACCATAGGTTTGCTCCCTATAGGTGTAGCTTTGATTCCCCATGGTTGACATTTAAAAAAAGAAGGTTAGGCGACAAATCTTTACCATAGGTTTGCTCCCTATAGGTGAGGATTTGATTCCCCTCCTGGCGTTTCTATTCATAAAGAAAATCAAAGGCTGATAGAATGAAAAGTTAATCTGTACGGTAAGTTTTGGTTTCAGGTTCGGTTGTCATGAGTTCTGTTATTAATTACCAATGATAACATGAAATTGACAAATGGATCTCTTAATGCTTGTAAGCCGAGATTACACTATACACTCATGGAACTTAGTGTTTAGCATTGTTCTAATTAATGGATTAATATTTTGAGCTTGATTATGAAGTTTACTGTGAGCTTGATTTCAGGAGAAAATTCTTCTCACCATTCATGAATTTTAGAATTCTCACATCTCAACTATCTGTTCACAAGTTACTCAAGTTTACAGGACTTGTCCTTTATTTCTGAAATTATTTTTCGCATGTTTTGCTCGGGACTAGCAAAATGCTGGTTGGGGGTTGTGATGAGTGTCAAATATTGCATATCAGACCCCGATTATTACCTAATTTTACCAACATGATAATGCTTAATGGGATATTTTAATTATGTTTTTGTTGCAGAATGTAATTAGGAGCGTTAACCGAAAAAGAGTACTACAAGTATAAATTTGACGTTCTGAAGTCACCAGATCAAGGAACGAACTCCAGAGGACCAATATTGAAGAATTTACACGCCAGGGATTCGAGAAAATCAAGCCATTCACGTTAAAAGAGGCCCGAAATTGGTCCAAAATGCAAGATCACATAGTTCCCGCCATCTGATAAGTTCAAAACTTCATACACGTGATGAGGGCCATAAATTAACCGTTCACGTCGAAAATCAGCCAATAGATCCATGTGGAAGTGGTCCAACGTTGAAAATCAGCCAATAGATCCATTTGGGGCCCACCTGCAATCTCGATATGCCTCAGTTTTAGTCCTAACTGCTAAATTGATATGAGAAAAGATATGGACGAAACAGATTTTTCACGACCATCACGATGGTGACCCATGAACATCGCATGTATAAAAGTATATGTGCATTCAACGTGCATTGGATGGAGTCTCACCGTCAAAGTCGGTGTTGACCGACTACAACTCAAAATGGCAGTAGCCGTTTTCAGCTGCAGCGAACGGATTTTGTGAACAATTGTGGGCCCCACCCATGGCTCGGCCGGCCAATCTAAACAACCACCGTGTAGAGTTCTTCGAGAGCTACAAAATCATGTTGTCACTTTGCAAATATACACATACACGTGTGCGATACAGAGGCCACAAATGGACTACCCTGCAATGCTCAAAACTGATCTTTTTGTGATTTCTTCTCTGAGCCACGTCAATGGACATTCAAAACCACACATTCTTGATTGAAATTTCGTCCTGAATGCAATGGACGGGGTGGATTTCTCAGAAAACGTCTCTGTGGGGCCCACTGATCACGACAGTGAAAGGGTGCAAAAGGTTTCGCACATATTAGGAAATCCATTTTTCAAGGCGGTTGTGGGCTACCATATTTGATCATATGGTAGATCTGAACCGTCCATCATGTAGAGGACCCAAGAAAGTCCTAAGGGATGGTGTTTTTTTAGAATTTTAGCGAGGAAAGTGTCGTGTGGCGAGGCCCCGAACTTGGCTACGAAAAGGCTTTCGCTGCGCGTGCAATAGCTTTCCAAATCCGATTTCCACCACTCCATCAGCTATAAAAAGAGTTGCAAAACGTGGATGAAGGGGAGCAAGAGCTTGGGGAGAACGCTAGGAAGAAAGATCCAGAGAGGGAGGAGAGTTTGGAAGAGAGAGAGAGAGTTTATTTTTATTTCCTTTATTTTTATATTTTTCCTAGCTTAATCATGTTTATGCTAGGCTAAATTCATTAGCTAGGGCTGAGATGAAGCCCCTAATTTGAATAACACTGGTTATATGTTGATTTTACCTTGATTCGATTGGTTTGTTTCTTTCTCTAGTGTGCTTGATTGGTTAAAATTCTGTACTTCTCCATCTATGAACTTGACCAGAGTCTATATATAGATGTTATCTGGATGCTTATTCTAGGTGCTTGTGTCTGAACATGAACAAGTTTCCTATAGAGGGAGAAACAGGGTGCTTTAATGAATTATACATCCTATGTGCCCGACCAAGGACATGTGATGTATTATTCATTGCATTGCTTTAGGAGATTAGACATTTTGTATGCCCGACTAAGGACACAGATTGTGCTTTCTTTATATAAGTTGTATCAATCTAGATTAGGGTGAATCAACAGATAAAACAAGGGATAGGATAATTAGGGGTGGATTCAAAAGTCCTAGTGCTCTCTCTGATTGAATTTTCTTCCCTGTTCTCAATTGTTTTTCATAGAATTGTGCTTAGTAACTCGCTCCATTATTTGTTGGATTAGTTAAGGAGAATCATAGATTTGAATTGTGACGACCAGTCCTCGTGGGAACGATCTCATAATACGTACTGTATCTACATCTGATTCATATACTTGCGAGTTTAAAAATCATTTAAATCATGTTGGTTTAAATAAAACATCAAGTTTTTGGTGCTAGTACCTGAAACCTTTTTTCACTCATGTGGCCTAGACGCCTATGCCACATGTCAATAGCTAAATCTTCCGTTGCGTTCAACCCACCCTTGCACATACCAACACTTACCTTGTAAAGGGTGCAACACTTCTTTCCTCTGGCCATGATCAACGAACCCTTGATGAGCTTTCATCGCCCACCAGCAAACCGGCTTTCATAACCATCATCATCCAACCTTCCCGTCGACATCAAGTTGAGGCGAAGGTTTGGGATATGCCTCACATCCCTGAGAACCAATGTGCAGCCTACATCGATCTTCACACAAATATCACCGACTCCTACGATTTTTGATACGCCAGAATTTCCCATCTTCACAGTCCCATAGTCACCTGACTTGTAGCTTGTGAAGATATCCCTATGTGGAGTAGTATGAAAAGAAGCTCCCAAGTCTCTCACCCAGTCGATGTCCTGACTCGTAGCCGTGAGACATACATCGTGATCTGCTGAAAGAATAACTACAACGTCGCTATCTGAAGCAACCGCAGTAGAATCTGATTTATCTTCCTTCCATTTTCCTTTCTTGTCGTTCTTCTTACCACGACATTCATGCTTGTAGTGGCCCTTCTTGCCACAATTCCAGCAATCAACATCTTTTCTGTTACTCGACTTGCCTCTTGATTTATCTCGGGCCTTTCCGCCCTTCCTGTTCTTTCCTCTCCCCCGTTCCTGTGTCACAAGAGCCTCTTGCTGAGTAGACCCCTGAGACTTCCTCCTTGTCTCCTCATTGAAGAGACAACTGGTTACCTGTTCCATGGATATCTTTCCGTCTAGCGCGGAGTTACTTAGAGACACCACCAATGTCTCCCAACTGTCAGGCAATGAACAAAGCAAAGGTAAAGCCTGCAATTCATCATCCAAGACCATCTTCATAGAGGTGAGTTGGTTCACTATATTACTAACCTCATTCATGTGCTTGGCTACAGAACCACCATCCTTGAACTTGAGATTCACAAGTCGCCTTATCAGAAAAATCTTATTACCGGTTGTCTTCCTCTCATACAGCCCTTGTAATTTTAGCCATAGGCTATTGGCTGAGGTTTCTATAGACACATGGTGAAACACAGAATCATCCAACCATTGTTTAATAAACCCCACCGCCTTTCGGCCCATTTTCTTCCAATCATCATCAGTCATATCCTAGGTTTTTGCTGATATGCCTAAAATTGGAGAATATAGGTACTTAAAATAAAGCAAGTCCTCCACTTAGCCTTCCATATGGTCCAATTAGAACCATTGAGGTTAATCATCCTTGATGAGTCACCTTCCATAATTCCAAACAGATCCTACCCGTTCAATGAACTTAGCTTTGATACCACTTTGTTGGGGGCCTTGCACAAAACCTTAGGATCTAGCCCTCCAGAACAAACCAAAATTATGGATAATAAAGCAATGAAAATAATCAATGCATTAATCACACACCACATAAGAGATTTTTACGTGGAAAACCCTCAAAGAGGTAAAAACCACGGGACCTCGTCCAGATCAACAATCCACTATGAAGTAGAACATTACAACTTTCTTCACTCATGCAGGAGTGGATAAACAATGAGAGAAACAAAAAGAAAAACGGAGAGATCTCACCAATTACGAGAACATAGAAGCGCTGAGATATAGATTGCATAGTAGATAACCTCCACGAGCATAATCTCCCTTCTATAAGCTTCCTCTCTCTCTTTTCCTCTCTCTCTCTCACCTTTGATAGCCCTAAACCCTTTAGCAAATCCCTTGTAAAGCTTTAGGAAACCCTCTTGTTATATCCTAGAAAGCCCTAGGAACTCCTATTTAAAGTTTTAGGAAACTCCTTTCCGCATCCCAGTTGCGAAAGGACTTGCGACACGAAATCCGCGCAAAATCGCAGAACGAATCTGCGTAACTTCGACTGGTCGAACCAAGTCCACGACGGGTCGAGCACCTCCTTCGACTGGTCGAGTACCCCGGAGAAAAATAGCCCAAATTCGCTGGACTTTGAGTCGTGTCACGGCTCGACTCCCACGACTGGTCGAGACCAGCCTTTGACCGGTCGAGCAGGGCTCACGACCGGTCAACGACGGGTCAAAAAACCCATCAGTTCCTTGCAGTTAGGGCTGTACACAAGTCGAGCTAACTCGAAAAGCTCGATCAACTCGGCTCGAGTCAGCTCGGATTGACTCAACTTGAAAGGCCGATTCGGGTCGAGTCAAGCTCATTTTATGAAGCTCGAGTTGAGTTCGAGCCGAGTTTGAGCATGGTACATTTCAACTCGACTCGACTCGAACTCGAACTCGAACTCGACTCGACTCGAAGCTTGAACTCGAGCTCGACTCGGCTCAAGTAATAATTTAAATTTTTTTAAATTTATATATATTATATTTATATTAAATATATATAATATATATTATATTTAAGTTAAAGTTTTTTTTTTAAAAAAAAAAAAAAAAAAAAAAAACCCTAATACCTTATACATGACCGACCCCTCTTTCTTTCCCTTACCCCACCCTGCCTCTCTTTCTTTCTACCCCACCTTGCCACCTAGCCGCTGCCAGCACGGCCGCACCTAGCAGTCCAGCACGTTGCCTACCGATCGCGTCTCCGCCCCTCTATCTCTCTCTTTCTCTCATTCTCTTGATCTCTCCGAGGCTCCGAGCCAACCCGCGCCCAATCCTGACTCGGCCCGATCTCTCTCTCATTCTCCCGATCTCTCCGAGGTAGGTGTTTAACTTGTTTTTTTTTAATTTATTTAACTTATAGATTTATTGTAGATTTATGGTTGGGTTGGATTGGGTTGGGTCGAGTTGGGGGGGCTGGGTTGGGTTGGGTTGGAGTTTGGGTCGGGTTGAGGTGGTTGGGTTGGGTCGGGTTGAGGGGGATAGGTTCGGTCGGGTTGGGTGTTGGGTCGGGTTGGGGGGGCTGGGTTGGGTCGGGTTGGGTGCTGGACACGAGGTAAACTCGACTCGACTTGAACCACTAACTCGACTTGAACTTGACTCGACAGCTTTGGCAAACAAGCCAAGCTTCAATGTTGAGCTTGAGGGCAAGCTCAAGCTCGAACTCAAGTATAACATGAACGAGTCGAGCCGAGCTTGGCCCACCTCGACTCAACTCAGCTCGATGTACAGCCCTACTTGCAGTCCATTCCTATAGTTGATTACGAATATTCTCTTTTCCGTGTGATTATTTTTTATTACATGGTATACCAAAAGTCCTTTCGTACATAAGGCAAAGTGCAACAAAGATCATCTTCGAAGGAAAAACCCAACTTTCGACAGTCGCCTAAGTATCTTATAACAATCTTGTGGAAGTGGCTGAATAGGTCTAATCTTCTCAGGTTTAGGTCACATATGATCGCATTCAACATATCGGCACACCCGCACACACCACACGTGACAAAAAACCAAGCCCGTAGCCAACAACAATGCTAACATAATTCTTAAACAATACTTATATCAATATTAAAGATCTCTATGAACGAATGAGAACATAATTTTTAAACAATACTTATATCAATATTAAAGATCTCTATGAACCGTTCTTTATTGATATTAAAATAGAAAACGGGCAAGCTCCTGCTTAGCTCTGCAGGACTTAAAAAACGGTCCTGTCTCATTCTCCTCACTTTTTTAGCACTGCGGTACAGATATCAAGACCATTAAAAATTTGTATTCCATTTTTGGATGGAGCACATCTCTAAAATCATACGGATGATGCAATCTTGACCATTCCAACAATTAACGGCAATCAAATGGATCGGTGAAAGCAAACCAGTGAATGGTCCATATCCAAAAGAAAAATAAGATGGTTAATATTGTCTTCTTACTTCAAATTTTGGTTATGGTCCATCCGCGGTTGGATTAGCTATTTGGACGGTCTAGATTGCTAGACAACAATGACATGTGTACGTTTTAAGAATCTCGACCATTTTTTAAATCATGCAAAACTAGAATGCGTCCCGCGCGGATGAGGAAACTGGTTGGCTACTCCCCCTGCCACCAGCCAATGGCTGGTGGTCGGTGCTCTGTGATCCCATCATGATTTAAGTGTTTCATCCATGCCGTCCATCTATTTTTTCAGATCATTTTATGCTACGAGAAGAAAAATGAGATATATACCAATCTCAAGTGGACCACATTACAGTAATTAAACAGTGTTGAATGAGCGTAGAACATTAAAAACCTTTTGGAGGCCATAAAAGTTTTGGGCCCCAAAAGGTTTTTAATGGTCTACGCTCATTCAACACTCATTCAACACTGTTTCCTGTAATGTGGTCCAGTTGAGATTGGGATGTAACTCATTTTTGGTTTCATACCATAAAATGATCTAAAAAACTAGATGGACGGCATGGATGAAACACGTACATCATGTTAGGGCCCACATATCAGCGACCCTCAGCCATTGGCTGGTGGCAGGGGAAGTAGCCAATCCGTTTCCCCCTAGTTTTCATATAATATAATTGGGAGCTGATGTGATGAATTGCAAGGCAATACTGCACTCATATATCTTAAAATGAGTGCCTTGATACTGTCACAATATTTTTAAATTGCATTTACAAAAACCTTTTATAATCTCCATCTCCTGACATTGGAATATGCTATTTAATGACAGTAACTTTGTCATTCATTGAGACGGATACGAACATTAGAAAAACTTTGATACTCTGGCCTAGCGAAACACTTGATACACGGGCACTAGGAATGTGTACGTATGTCGTCCATGCAACTCAAATTAAACTGCCAAAACTTTTGAGTCCCATCTTAGATGGATTAAAAATCAAATATTACATTGATTTCATTAGCTAAGTATCTATTGAAGATTAAAATGATAAAAATAACTAGTTGGCTGATTCATCGGTGTCCATCATGTAGATGGTTACCGATTAAATCATGCCAATTCACAAATTAGGTGGCCCATAGTTTATAAAACAAGTCAATGGCCAAGGAAAAATCAATCAAGTACATCCTAGCTATTCATTTATTTCTAACACTATGGCTCACTTTTTGAATGGGTAGTCCTGATTTTTGGGCCAAGGCATCTACATGATGGAGCCATTAAAATGGATAAATTGGATCTCACACATCTCATAGTTGTATGCAACAAGGGCTGAATCTAAAACTTGTGTTCCACTTGGCACAAGTCATCCTTAGCACAGGTCGATATGACCCTATCGAGCCTTGTGTAATGGTGGCAATTGGTCAGTAGTTGATCTGCCTCTAAATTCTCTAGGCTTAGGCTTTAAATGGTAAATTATATATTAACACAATACTTTAAGTCTATGCATATTGTGGATAATTAAGTGAAGCATTTGTTTGGCAAATAAATTATCTTATTTGACACAGATTTGTCAAAAAAAAAAAAAACCTATGATACTCTAAAAGAGTATTTTGTTTTATAAATAAGTACTCACCAATTACAAAAGTAAAGCGCGTGCGCGCACACATATATATGCAGGTATATATGGATGGGCCAATGCTAGCTAGGCACCGGTTTTCACGAGTTCTCATGAGAACTTATTGAGAACTCATCACGTATGATGTGAGCCCAAAATTTGAATGGTCCTGATACAACATTCCATAAAACCCTAAGGGCCCAACTTTTACCCTAATTCAAAACTTTGTAGGCTATGGCAAAAGAAAACAGTTTCCTCCCTTGATTTGCATCTCTCTTTGCTATGGTCAACTAGAGTTTTGGATCAAGGTGAAAATTGGTGCCCAAAGGTTTCATGGGGTGTTGCATCATATGGACCATTCAGATTTTGAGCTCATGACATGTGTGCAAAGGTGTGCACGTGCTCAAGTGTGCAAGTGAGTATGCCTATATATGTATATGACTTATCTTTAACTTATGGGGTTAGCATTGTCCTAGCCCTAGACTCATTCCTAGAGCTATACACAAACTAAGCTAGCTCGATTAGCTCGCTTGAATCGACTTAGAAAAGCTCGACTCAACTCGAAATCAAAACTGTGTTCGAGTTGACCCGAGTCGAGCCAGTTTTATTGAGCTCAAAAATTTTCGAGTCGAGTTTGAGCTGCTTGGTCTTGAGCTTGAACCCGACTCAGTTCGGCTCGACTCGATTTTTTGACTGGGTATATATATTTTAAAACATTTAAAAAAAAAAAAACCCTAACCCACTCGAGTCTCGGCCGTTCTCCAACACCCAACCCTAAAAACCCTAACCCACTCTAGCCGTCTAGTGGCAACGCCTGACTCAGATGCTATCAATCTCTCTCCTCTCATCTCTCTCTCGCCGTTCTCCGGCGCCCAAACGGCGACCGGTGACTACTCTCCTCTCCTCTCTTTCTCGCCATTCTCCAACGCACGAACGGCGACCGACGACTAATCTCTTATACTCTTTCTTCTCCAATGTCCACCTAGACAACCGACAACTGAAAGGTACTCTCCCCTACTCCTCTCCTCATCTCTCTATTCTCCAGCGTCTTTTCGATTAGCGGACCCCCACCCGACCACTAGCCTGGTGGCTATGGCCCAATTAGACCCCACCCGAAAACTCGAACTCGAACTCGGCTCAAACTGGATCAAGTTGCTGACCGAGCCAAGCCGAGCTGCCAATCTAGGCTCGATGATTGAGCCGAGCCGAGTTCAAGCTGAGGTATCTTGTTGGCTGAGTCGAGCTGAGTTGGGCAAAGCTCAACTTGTGTACACCTCTACTCATTCCTAGTCCGGTATGAAACTTTAGGGCTAGGCCGGGGCCTGATAAGTTATATATATGCTTCTTGTGTAATTGGTGACTGTGTATTTATAAACTAACATGCTCTTTCAAGGAATGAAAGTTTTTCGTGGCACCTGAGTCAAATAAGATCATTTAGGCTAGGACTAGGGCAAGGCCTCTTCAGCATAATAGGGCTTGGGCGAGGCTAGGGACAATCTTTGCGGACCCATTTCAACCCCTAGCCATGAGCCAAGTTTGGGACCCGAGTGGCCTGACCACCACGACTCCTAGCTAGTTTTGTTTTAGTTAATCCATAACACATGTACAATATTTTCTCAGCGCGTGCTTATCAACTAATGGTATGTATCCTTCTTAGAGGCAGCTAAAAAGATGGCGGTTTTGTAGAATCCGGCTCTTTGTTTTGCCAAGAAAATGGACCACCAATGAGGAAGATTTTAGGAAGTATGGAAAGCAACCTCATAGTCATGTCCACATACTCTGTGGTGGTAAGGCCTCCAAGTGCTGTTAGGAAGGACACAATTCCAAGTGGAGTTTGCAATCACGTAGTGATGTTATGAAGTTGTTTATTCAACATATCTACATACAAAGAAGGTTTAACTAGGGAGATGTTGTTGAGAGATATTCATGCCTTCATAAAAATGATGGAATTTTTACTGCTAAATTATGCAGGAATTGATATTTTACCAAATAATACATGGACGATTAGAAATGAAGGGAGGTGCTTTTTGAGGGGAGGAATTTAACAAGAATTCCCTTATTTAATTTTATTTATTTTTTAATTAGTGAAAGTCAAGACTTGTGGGGCCCATGTGGTAATGTATATAACATCCCAGCAATCCAACATATACACCCCACCATGGTGACTTGGTGACCACACCGACCAAAAGTCCGGCTGATCAAATCATCAAATGAACTACACTTGAATTTAGATGTTTTGAGTGGTGTATATTATTTTAATGGATTGGCCCACCTTATTTTTGGTTCACCTAATAATTATGTTGGTGTTCATCCGTTGGATGGTTGAGATGTCAGACACATACAACCTAAACCCCCCACAAGAAAAAATATAATTTCTCCTCTGAAAAAAGGACAGAGGGAATTTTATCTTCGGGTCACCTACACACCACATGGGCATTCAAACTCATGACTTCAGTGTTGAAATGCCATTCATTGGGACCACAGTATTCAACTGACTTATAATAGAGAAATTGACGATTTTAAATCCCAGATCATCCATATCAGAGAGGAAGAAATTTGGAGAAAGGATAGCGGCCTATGAAGACAGAACCTGGGATTTGAAATCGTCAACTTCTCTATTAAGGTGCGCTCAAAAGTGTAGGTTGAGAACCCATTTCTCAATCCAGATGTTGATTTGATTCCCATGGCCCACACACCATATAATGCCAGCATGGTGGACTTCTCTAGCCCTGAGGTTGACCTCTCAAATGGGAATTAGTGCGTGGAGGGCTCAGCTCATCCATGATTTTTGAGGCTCTTAGTTGTATTTTGTCCCATCTTTTTATGGTGTGTCTAGTCACTTTCAGGCTAAAATGAGAGACTACAATATCTAACCACAATCTAAGGACCAGCTTGGTAAGGTGTCTCGCGGGCTACCATCTATCTTCCTTACCCTCAAAAGAGAATGATCATGCAGTAGACGTCTTTGACTGTGGGCCCATCTAATGTCGTCAGCTGTGTTTGGTGGGAGCAAAAGAATCTCATAGATTGAAGCATCTCCCTCTTATGCAACATAGAATATATTATCAGGACCTGTGCACGAGATTTTGTGCAGTACACTTGGGTTTTCACTTCTTACAACTGCATCTCATGGTTCGGCGATCCAGACCACTCAAATAAAATTCCAGATTGAAAGATCTTAACCACCAATCTTTGACTTCTTTTTCAGTTCAATAGAGCTTTGTTGCATTTCTATTTAGGACTCGTTTGGATGTTTGTAATTAGTACACTAGAATCCAAATTACGTGGTAAATGGAATCGATGCAAATTAGAATCTTTAATTGTATTTGGATGCTTGTAATTAGAAGTTACTGGACCAGAATTTGTATTTGGATGCATGTAATTAGATTACGTTGAAATTTAAAATTTGCGTTTGGTTGTTTGCAATTAGAAAGCATTAAGTAAATCAGTTTTAATACCTCAAATTAGCATATATGACATTTGACATAATAATTATAATAAGCCCATTGAAATATTTTTTTTTAATTTTTTTTTAATTTAAAAAAATTCAACCACCAGGAAGGTTATAAAACTAGGACCACTTTTAAAAATGTAACTGTTTTTTGCATTTGCATCTGATTCTTAACCTTTTGAGAGGATTCCAATTCACATCATTTTACTGCATTCTATTTCACATTGATTTTTATTACAATTGGTTACTATCAATCAACCAAATGGCATCTTTGTCCACGTGCATCCATTTACCACTGATTACATCCGTTGGCGTCATCTTAGGCAACTAGTTGTAAAATTTGAAAGATCCTATGGAGGAGAATTTTTGGGGTATGGTCCATGCACATCTAGATACAATAAATCAATGGTCTGGATCATCGAACCTCCTTGCTCAAAAGATAAGTATAACCTGTGAGGAAATGTAACTTTTTTGGGGTGGTTAAAGGGCCACAGTGTCCAAGGCGAGGAAAATGGGTCGGTTGGCTAAATATGTGAGGATCTAGGGGTGTACAGGAGTCAAATCGAGTCGAGCTTGGCACAGCTTGACTCGGCTCAGCCACTAGCTGACCCCAACTCAAACTCGGTTTGGCTCAGTCCTCAAGCCTGAATGGCCAGCTCAGCTTGGTTCAAGTAGCAGTTTGGGCCAGTTCGAGCCAAGATCAAGCTTTTGCGGCATTTTTACAAACACATGGAGTATACTTTCAATTTCTCACTGTATACAAAACAACAGCAACTGTTTACACAGGTATTTCATCAAACACCTTGTAGGCAACATTAAAATCAAGAAAAAATGGCATTTGTTTCATATGCATACCTTCCTTGCCAGTAGCCGGCACTTCATTGAGTTATTTCATCAAACACTGGTGAGCAACATCAATATCAAAGTAACCGAGTTACCAAACTAGTTTGATCCGAGTTCGATTCAAGTTGGGGTTCAATCCGAGTTCGATTCGAGTTGGGGTTCAATCCGAGTCGAGTCAAGCTCGGGCAAGCTCAAACTCGTTCGAAATTTTTTTGAGCTCAAAAAATCAACTCGACTTGGCTCAAACTCAGCTTTGAAACGAGTCGAATCGAGCAAGCTAACCAAGCTTACTTGGTTCGTGTACACCCGTACCAGATCACATGATTTGTAGGTATCATGACATATGGCCCACATGATTTGTGGGTCCCACATAGGGTTTTATCCACACTGTCCGTCTATTTTGCCGTATCATTTTAAGTACAAGTCCAAAAAATGATCAAGTGGACCATACCCAGTTGACAATGACACCCACCATTGAAACCTTCCTAAGGCCCACTGTGATGGTTAATTGTCATCCAACTGGTTAATAAGGTCACATGGATGAAGGGAAAACACAAATATCAGCTCGATCCAAAATTTTTGTGCCCCTAAAATGTTTTCAATAGTAAACGTTTAATTCCCACTGTGTGGTCCACTTTAGCCTTCGAATTGCCTATTTTTGGGCTTGTAGGTCCTAAGGGCATGTTTGGATACGCGTTTTGGGATGTATTGTATCGTATTAGAAGTTATGATTTGACGTTTACCGTGTTTGGATTGGAGTGAATAGGAGTTGAATATCATGCTTGCGAATACAAACTCCATCCAAATTTTAGAACCGACGGTAGAGTATTGTAAGTGGGTTTTGTTGCCGTCAATACTTAGTATTTATTGCGCTGTATTCGGCAGCGGATGAAAGTTCGAAATTTGTACGATTACAAGATATCTGGTACCTATACAGTGTAAGATCAGGACCATTCATTTGGTACATTTCAAAGTGAAAATCATCCAGGCTAGAAATCATAAAGTTCCATACGTCAAACAAGCCATGGATGTACGTGATCACCTTCTTCCCAACAGCCTCCTTCGGGTGTCCGAGCAGTTCCACGACCTGTGGGAGCACTGCCAGGATTGTCTCCTCATTGATCAGCTTATAGACGGCCTTGAGTGCAGCACAGACAAGCAGATAATTATCCGACCTCAAGTCCTTCTGGATTGTGTTGACAATCAAGATGATGAGATCATGGTCCTCATTCAAGAACAGGGTAACTGCCAAATACCCAGTACGCTGTACGCTTCAAGAGCAGAGAATCATCGTGGGTCATCTTGACAGCATGGATGTACTCGAACGATGCATCGTAGCCGAGCATCTCGACATAGAGGAGTTTGATGATATACTCCTTCATCTTGCGCTTGGGGACATCGGGATCGGCAATACGCCGCTTCAGGGTCTTGATCTCGTGGAGGACGATGTGATCCTCCTCGGCCTTGGAGCGGGCCTCACCAATCGACTTGACGAGATCGAGGAAATCCTTGGATGGGTTCCACCCAGCTTGGGAGCCCATGGCGAGCTCCCTGCCGATGGATTTCAACTGCTCCAGATTGGATGGTGATGATGACGACGAACAATGATGGTGACCTCTAGGGTTTTGATGATTATTGAATGGGATGGTTGAGATCCGTCATTTCAATTTAGACGAGATCTGGATCTGTGGTTTAAATATATGATCGGAAATGCAGATGCGATGAAAGAGAGGGAGATATTGTATACTATGTCAAGCAATACCTCTTATCCAAACATTGATCTGTATAACGTATTGTATAATATATCAAACAATACTTCATATCCAAACATTGATTAATATCTTATTGATTTGGATGTATTCTAAAAAATGCCAAATGTATACATTAACACTACTCAAATATAATACAATACATCCTAATAGGCAAATCCAAACCGGCCCTAAAATGATATAGTATAAAGATGTTTGACGGTGCGAATAAAATGCATACATCATGGTAGCCCCTCCTCATAGGTCCTGTCCTTTCCTACCTACCGACCGAGTGCTACCCAATCCGCATCCCCTTGCACGTACGGCCGACCGAAAACAAAGTGTCAGTGGTCAGGAATACTGGGACCTTGTGAAAGTGGAAATCGAACAAGCTGCACCTTGCTCGGATGCAACAACTCATCTAGGCGGCCCACGATGCATATGAATGCTGATGGTGGGTCTCCATCATGGATGGAACATGGCCCAATAGGTGATCATCACGTGGATGGTAAAAGAAAAAAATAAAATGGTCAGTGATTTCAATTTAAGTGGTCAAATCAGATGGATAAGATCATCCATTCAATTTCATTTTCAGGCCATTCTACAATTGCATCACGGCTGCAATTTGTATGGTTCAAAATCATTCTTACATGCATTCTATATGTCGCAATTTGGACCGTCCAAATACAGTGAACCATGGTTTTAAGTCTGGACTGGGTTGGACCCCATCCAGTTCGATGACATCGGTCAAGCTCCGGTCTGTCATCACCTTATCAACAGGTAAGATGTCAGATAAACATCAAGTGGGCCACCTATTGCACAAATGGAGAGCAAGAATTTCTAGCCATCCATTTGGTAGGGCCCACCAGAAAGTGTCTTCGCCTATTCTTTGGACGCGTATGGGCCGGTGACCCTACACCGAAATCGGATTGTGTACTGAGTTACTCAGTAAACTCTCATCGAATTGAGTAAACTCCGCCCACCCTTAATGTATGTGGTTTATCCACGCAGCCTATCAGTTTTTACAGCTCATTTAAGGGACTGAGACTAAAATTGAAGCACATCCAAAGCTCAAGTGAGGAAACCGTGGGAATAATAATTTCCACCATTGAAACCTTGCTAGGCCCTACGGCGATGTTTATTTGTCATCCAACCAGATTATAAGATAACAAAAACATGGATGAAAGTAAAACACAAATATAAGCTTGATCCAAAATTTCTGTGGCCCTCAAAAAATTTTGAACAGTAGACGTTCGATTCACAGTTTCCCATGGTGTGGTCCATTTGAGCTTTGGATATGCTTCAAAGGCTCAAGCCCTAAAATTATCTGTAAAATGGATGAAAGGAGTGGATAAAATATATAAATCATGGTGGACCCCACAGATTACTCACTACACAAACTGCTTCCCCTGCACCAGCAAGGTAGCTGGTGCAAAAGCACTGTGAGCCCCCGTTATGATGTCTTATCATGCATGTGTTTTATCCATGCTGTCCATTCATATTTTTCAACTCATTTTAGGGTACCAACCCAAAAAAATAAAAAGGCAGATCTAAAGTTCAAGTGGACCACATCACAAGCAACAGTGGGGATCACACGTTTTTTTTTTTTTTTTTTTTTTTTTTGGGTTAGCTTGTTAGTACACACCCATGTCAGTACACACATTCCATGTTAGCCACCCCCACTAGAGATCACACGCTCACCATTGAAAACTTCTCATGGGCACAGAAGTTTTGGATCAAGCTTATATTTATGTTTCTAGTGGTAAGCGCTCAATCCCAACTGTTTCTTGTGGTGTGGTCCACTTGAGCTTTGGATCCACCTTACTTTTTGGTTCATGACCTGAAATGAGCTGGAAAGATGGACGGACGGCATGGATAAAACACAAATATCATGGTGAGACCTACAGAGCTTTTCCATCAGCTACCTGCTGGCGTGGGGTCACAGCCAATCCGCGTCCCCATTCTTTGAAAGAATCTAAACATAAGCACCTCTTATGCCTTTTTAACGAGTTTAAAGTATTCCTTTGCCAACGGTCGGAATGCACCGTCACCCAACATTTAAGCCTTAATAAGAGGGACGAGGCGCCTATGATAGTTCACCACCATTTTGAAATGGTGGCCACTCATCCTCGTAACACGAGGACACTCATATAGTACTCTTCAAACCATCTAGACTGTGGATAGAGCATGTCTCTGAAATCACATTGATCAAACAATCATAACCATCCAATTAATAGATATAAAGCAACTACTAAAAGTTAAACATTGAATGGTTCATATTCAAAGTGCAAATCAGATAGCTAAAATAATCTCCCCAGTATAGTTTTTGGGTTTCTCTTCCATCCACAATTGGGCCAGCAATTTGGACAATCAGGATTGCAATACAACTATACCATCCTCAAGTTTAAGGGCCACCACCATTTTAAAACTGTCAGGCAAGTGTGATGGAATTCTAGTCTCAATTGGAGATAGGATTATGCTTGGATAGCTTTCTTTTATGGTTTCTTTCCTTGTCATGGTCAATCAACGGAGAATATATGGTCCAAAATAAAATATTATAATATTCACACCAACTGTTCCCGCACTGCACAGTTTCTCTTTTTAAATTTGAACTTTTGCATTAAGCCGCCCTACAGCTCCAAAAACACTCTTATCTCCTTTTATATATATATATATATATATATATATATATATATATATAAGGAGATAGCCCACCTGAGTTTTGCATGCGCCTGAAACTTGGTTTGAACCCTCATTTAAGTGGGACACACATAATGGATGGGTTGGATTTGCAAACCACATCTTGGTGGGCCCTCAAAGATGGTTATGAATGTTTTAATGGTGCACGGCCCCTCTCCACTTCTGTATGTGGTGTGGCCCAAACAAGTCACGATTGACTTGATTTTTGAGACCTATGCCCATGATGGAATGGTGCATCTGATTGATGGGGTAGATGTTCAAAATGCATCATGGTGGGGCCCACACAGCTCGACCTCACGGGACAGACTCGTGAGGTCGAGCCCATGATACCTTTTCCTATATATATATATATATATATATATATATATATATAAAGTACAATGCGCTCGAGCTGATTTTAACGCCCCATGAGGTCGAGCTGTGTGGACCCCACCGTGATGCGTTTCGAACATCTACCCCATCAGTTAGATGCACCATTCCATCGTGAGCCTAGGTCTCAAAAATGAAGTCAATCCGTGACTTGTGTGGGCCACACCACATGCATAAGTGGAGAGGGGCCGTGCACCATTAAAACATTCATAACCATTTTTGAGGGCCCACCGAGATGTAGTATGCAAATCCAGCCCATCCATTATGTGTGTCCCACTTGAATGAGGGTTCAAACCAAGTTTCAGGCGCATGCAAAACTCAGGTGGGCCCCACCAAGTGCTTTTATATGTTTTAACGGTGTCTTCATATAATTTTAGATGGTATGGCCCACCTGAGTTCCGTATACGGCTGATTTTTGGGGTATCCCATAATTTAAAGGGTACCCATCAAATGCACGGTGTTGATGGTCGAAACACATCACGGTGGGGCCCACATAGCTCGACCTCACGGGAGCTTATCGTTAGCTCGAGCGCATTGCACCTATCTCTCTCTATATATATATATACACACGCGCGCCCACATGAATGCTCCGCTGTGTACGGAACTCGTGCAAACTTTTTTTTATAACTTATCCTACGTGATGTGACTCCAAAATCTGAACAGTCCACGTGAAGTAGTGCCTCATGAAACCCATAGGGCTCAATTTTTACTTTGATCTAAAACTTTGGGAGGCCATGAAAAATGAAAATAGTTCCTCTCTTGATTTACATTTCTCTTTGCTATGGCCCACCAAAATTTTAAAATTGGGTGAAAATTTGTCTCTTAGGATTTCATGGGATTCCGCATCACATGGACCGTTTTGATTAAACACCCATGACACATGTGCAAAAGTGCGCGTGTACATAAGTGCGCAAGTGAGCATGGTTTTATATATATATATATATATATATATATATATATATATATATATATATATATATGTAACTTTATTTAGATAAGAATACAAACTAAGAAGCATTCAATTTTCATTAACTTGCATTTGCTTGAGTAGCAGCGGTGGCAAGCTGTTCATATTTGCATTTCTCTTTGATAAGAGTGTAATCTTTTTAAAAGAGTCAATTAAATTAAAATAACATAAGCTTGCTTCTAATGTCATATTTTAAGTGGCAAATTTGAAAGGCAACAGGTTTCCTTTCAATTTCAAATGTAAAAGGAAAAGCATTTGTCAAAAAAAGGAAAAGAAAAGGTAAGTGTAAATGGTTTGCTTCCCTAAACATTGCAGTTAGAATACTCATGTCACATGTTTACTTTGCTTCTCTGTCACATCACACGTATACTTTGCTTCGCTTTCCTTTTGTTCACGCTCTATGGTAAGAGGCCCTTGATAATATAACTTTTACTTGCCCTTGTAAAACTAAATCTACACTTAAAAATAATAATAATAATAATAATAATAATAATTTCTAAAGTACCCGCAAACTCTTCTACACTGGATGTGATTGGCTAGTGACCCAACCCTAGCTAGCTAGATGATGTGAAAGCTCTTTGGACCCCACCATGACGTATGTGTTTTATCCACATAGTCCATCCATTTTTCCACCTCGTTTTAGAGCATGTGCCAAAAAATGAAGTACATCCAAATCTTAGGTGGACTACACCACAAAAAAATAGTGTTGATTGAATGTTTACCATTAAAATTTTCTTAAGATTCACTGTCATGTTTATTCGTCATCCAACTTGGATGAAAAAAAAAAAAAAAAAAAAAAAAAAGGAAGCAGCACTAATGCCTGCTTGATCTAAAATTTTTGTAGCCTTCAAAAAGTTTTCAACAGTAAGCATTCAATCCCCATTATTTCTTATGGTGTGGTCTACCCTTTACTTTATTTTTGAGCTTATGTCCTGAAATGAGTTGGCAAAATCGATGAACGGTGTGATAAAACACATGCATCATAGTACTTTCACACCAGCTAGCTGGCTGATGTTGGGGTCATTAGCCAAACTGAGCCCTTCTATAACATAGCATTGAACAAGAGGTCATAATAGGGCCAAGTAACCAGAAAATGGTAGAGCCATCTCTCTATAGGATGCTTGTCACATAACTTTTAAATCAGGACCATCCATCTTATTGACCTTGCTGTGGATAGAAATGGTTCAAAACACATATAAGTCAGATCATACCAGCAATCTGACAAGTACTTTTAAATTAATGATATAAAATAAAAATAGTTAACATTAAAATATACATATGAGAGGTTAATGGATTGAAATATCCAATATATGTGATTTTCTAAATGCATGCCATCCATGATAGTGCTGACTATGTGGACAGCCTAACTGATGCATCACCCAGACACGTTTACAATGAAGAGATTGTCCAGCTCAATTTTATTATTATTTGCATAAAAGAATCTCCTTACCACCTTGACTAAAGAGAAAGCAATCTCATCACCAAATTGCATCAGATATCTTTCCTTCCATGAGAAAAATTTCAATAATCCAGCAGTGTTGGTCAGTGCACATGATAAAATTATAGAATCATTTGTATGATGGTCTCAAATTGGATGAAGAATGCCCAAAAATAAAAACTTTTAGATTGGAATATTTCAACAGTTCAATGAACAGCTTGGACAGTCTCTTAGACCTTCAAATATTCAAAGGTTCAAATATTTCAACTCGAAAAGTGTGACCCTGATCGTGGGGCTTACTTCGACGTATGCATTGTATATTCATGCCATTTATCATTTTGCCAACTTATTTTAAAGTATGGTCCCAAAAATAAAGCATATACAAATTTCAAGTAGACCACACCATAAGAAACAAGGGTAGTTGAATGCAGACCATTAATAACTTTTTAAAGCCCCCCTAATATTTATTTGCCATCTAACCTGTTGATAAGGTAACACATACCTAAACGAAGCAAAGACACAAACATCAGCTTGGTCCAAAACTTTTGTCACCCACAAAAGTTTTTAAGGGTCAATGACCACTATTTCATATGATGTGGTCCACCTGAAATTTGCATCTGCTTCATTTTCTGGGATGCACAAAAAAAAAATTTGACAGAACGGATGTACGGTGTGGATATACAATGCAAGCATCAAGGTGGTCCCCATGCTTAGGTTCCCACCCACATTGCTAGTTCCATGGTAGCAGCTAAATCATGTCCAGCTTGGATCACTAAAAAGAAGCCCCATCCAATAGATGAAAGTCCTAAAAAATTACATGGCAATGTTACTTCAGGAATTAAAACAGTACATGGTCTTTTAAAGGACCACAAGGAGGTGAAAGTAATATTAAAATAAATTAAGGAGTAGCATATAGTTCTATCGTTTAAAGGGAGATGAGGTAGTTTTGGGCTTGGCTAACAGGCTCTTAGACACAACCCAAGCTTGGTCCGATTAAAACGGGCTTAGGTTCTAACCAAAAGCCAGCCTCAGGCCTGGACCGCCTGGTGATACAGCCCAAGCCTCGCACATTGCAGGCCATGCATGAAAGCCTGTGTGTAAGTCCAGCCCCATTGACAGCCTATTTTTCTGTATGGTTGCAACTGGTTGTGCTGTACGGGGCCAGCTCAAGCCCATGCGCTACGGGCAGGTTCGGTAGGGCTGCAGGAGCCTTAAGGTTCATGACCTGCATGCAAACCGATTCTTGGGCCCAATGGCTAATTGAGTTCGACTCGGTCACAACTCACAATGTTCACAAAGGCCCAACAGGTAGGCAGCCCAACTTGTTTAAAATTAGCGTTCGTGGGCTCAACAGAGCCCAATTACTTACTATGGTTTGCTGGACATGAATATGTCCTTTCTCTTCATGCTTAGTCCATGGTTAAATAATAAAGATAGTTTGCTAATTCCATGCATATCTTGACCTAATAACTTACAAATATATTTTGTATGGGCCCCATGACAACGGAAAGTCGCCCAATCATATCCAACCATGTCCCAACACCGTTGAGCTTCGTGGTGTTTTCCTCACCACACAATCTGCATCTGCATATTTTGTGCTGATGTGGCTAGGGCTGAAAGTCGGGCGGGTTCAACCCGACCGACCTGTGATCGACCCGACATTGGGTTGGGCTTGGGCAAGATTTATTGGGTTTGGTCTCAGGCTTGGGTTATACAAATACCAACCCGATAAAACTTGGGTTGGGCTTGGGTTGAGGTCTCGGGTTGCCCGACCCAACCCGAACCCAATCGATATATAATTGAGTGTGGATCGTCTGTGTTGAATGCATGGGAAATTCCAGTGCGGTCGGGTCTCATTAGTCCATGTTATTTCCGATGACCCAAGCTAACAAGATACGCCGAATTTCTCTCTCCCAAATGGATTGCGGGCTGCACAACACAACTTTTAAAGGAGTAGTTGTCCTATATTTTAGCTTGTTTATTAAGAAAAAAATGAAGTTCTTTATGATAAATAATTACATATATAATTAATAAAACTAAAAGTATATAAATTAAGACGTGTATAGAAATATAATAGACTAATGTAATAACGAAAATATTAGCATGTATCCGCCTGACCAACCCGGCCGAGACTGCTTGGGTTGGGCTTGGGTCGAGAATTCCCAAGCCGAGGTTGGGTTGGGTTTGGTTGGTTAAGGGTTGAGGTATAGAAACCTTGGGTTAAGCACCAACCGGACCCAACCCACCCCAACTTTCAGCCCTAGATGTGGCACGTGTTGGTGGGATGCTGATCGCGTGGCAAGGCGGGATTTGATTGGCTATGTGCTGCTGCCCATCTCATAACAACTTTCAAACAGCCATGGCCCAATCAAATTCTGCCTTGTCCCAACCCCACCTAGCTACATGATGTCAGGGTCACCGTGCAAATTAGGTCAGTGTTGGTGAGCTGCATCATACGTTTCATTTTGCATAAGCGGGTCCATGGGTCGATAATCCAAACGATTGAAACGAGCGTGGTAGGGTGAAAAATCAATGAGGACCGTCTATCTAGTGGGCCTCATTATGGATGGCCTAAGTTTCACATATCACTCTCATAAGGTGGCCGTAGCCATCAATTATCTTCACTTTTGCGTACTTAATGTTGACCATAGATTTCTTTTCTTCACTGCCGTTGCTTAGGAGGCCACTGCTCGGATGGCTAGTATCATAATATTAATGTGTAACTTGAACCGTTTTCCATCCACAGTAGGGCCAACTAGTTGATCGACACATAACATGCTCTAATGGCTACCGTACTCCGGTTCTTTCGGCTCTACTCTATCACCTCCCTAGATAGTCATGCACGCAACATGAGCAGCCAAGCCAAATCTGCAAGTTGGATGTAACTCACACATCAAATGTTTGTGGGCACAAAGCTCGGCAGCGATCACCACAATCACCTTGAGTGGGTGCCACACACCACCGACCTCAGTGGTATGTTGACATCACTAGAGCTGGGCACAGGACAAGTCAACTTGGCAGCTGATCCTACTCATTCAAACCTGACTCAACCCGAACAGAGTGGGTGAGTTAATCCGAACCGAGTTGACTTCGTTCAATCCGAACTCAAACCGAGTCCAGTTCAGGTCACCCATTAACTTGACTCAACCCAAAATCCAACTCGGATATGATGCAACTCAATCTGACACCTGACATGACTCGAGTTTAGGTACTATATATATAACATAATCTACCCTACCTACCCGTGCACGCCCATCACTCACACCCTAACCCGAGTCACCGACCTCTCTCCTTCCCTCCTACTCTCCCCAACCAAGCAACCACCCACCACCACCATGCCACCCCTCTCTCTCTCTCTCTCTCTCTCTCTCTCTCTCTCTCTCTCTCTCTCTCTCTCTCTCTCTCTCCCACCCCACCGATTGTTCTCTCTCTCTCTCTCGACCCAATAGCCACCACAACTCGGCACTCATCTCAAATCAGGCAGCAGCTTGTCCACACCTACCTAACTAACTGTCTAATCAAGATAATTTCTAATTTTCTATGATTCTATTTTTATGATTTTCATCTATTCATTTCTAATTTGGGGGTTTTATGCAATTGGGGTCGAGTAGGGTTTGATGTCCAAATTCAAATGGGTCAGTTGCATCCGGGCTGGTTGTGGTGAGTCTGGGCTAGCTCGGGTGCGGCTGGGCTTGGTCTAGTGTGTGTAGGCTGGCTCGGGTGCAATTGGGCTAGGTGTGGTGCATCCAGACTAGCTCGGGTGCGGCCGAGCTGGGTGTGGTGCATCCGGGCTGGCTTGGATGTGGCCGAGCTAGCTCGGGCTGAACCATTTCTAAACCCTAAACCTAATCTCTAAATGCTAAACCCTAAACCAACCTAATCCCTAAACCCTAAACCTAAAACCTAAACTATAAACCTAAATATTAAACCCTAAACCTAATCCCTAAACCCCAAACCTTAAATCTTAAATCCAAACCCCTAAACCCTAAATGACTAAACATAAACATAAACCTAAATCCTTATTCTCATAACCCCTAATTGTTTTGCTTATTATTGTGCATTAGACAGTTAGCCTAATGTGGATAATTTTTGTGAATTATACAATTAGTGGTTTATTTTTATAAATTATATATTACATTACTTATTGCTTAGCATATTATTGTACATTAGAAAATTAGTCTAATGTGGTTTATTTTTATGAATTAGACAATTAGTTGCTTATTTGAGGATTTCTATATGGTCAGACATAAATATAATGTATTTTTTGTGGCATAGAAATCGCTTAAATTGTCCGATTTTAGTCAATTCAAATTTGGATAGATAGTATGCTTTCATATAACTTATTTAAATGCTCATGCCTGTTCTGCGCTCCATCTCTCCCTTTCTCTCTCAACATGTTTCCTTGTTTTTATTCTCGTGTTAAATATTTTCACATTGTTTAGATATTTGACATGTGAATGAAATGGAAGATCAACCTATAAAGACATGAGAAAATGTTGTTGGAATTTCAACGTGGGCATTTAAATGGAAATATGAAAGCATTACAACCTATCCAACCTTGGATGGGTGACTAATTTATAGTTTAGTATATACTTTTAAGGCATTATAGTGCTAGTCTGATTTAGTATCTTTCAATTAGTAGATGGTTAGAGAGGAAAGTCCCAACACCCCCTGCGGTTTGTTAGTCACTTTGCTAATAATACATTTCAGAGTTCATTAAAAGGAAAAAAAAAATCAGTAGTGTGAGAAGATTTTAAAGAAGTAGTCCTAAAGAACGGCACGGTAAAGATACAGTGCAAGTATTACAAGGCTTAATATGTTAAACAAGTAGACGGGTCAACCATAACTTTGAAGAAATACCTATTAAAGTGTCATAGAAAAAGTGAGAAGCCATACCTCATGTCAACAGACACTTTCATTTACTCAATCTTTGATGGATCCGTCGCAAGGTACCTTGTCCGCCTATAAGTATAACATGGACTATATGAATGAGTTGATGATCAAATTTATTATTGCAAATGAAAAACCATTTCAGATGGTAGAGATCCATCTTTTGTCTAATTAACCAGAGGCCTTGATACCAGATACGAGGTCTCACGTACAACAATAAAGAGAGTGTGCATGAAGATGTATGCAAGTAAGATGGTCAAGTTAAAAGGACAGTTGAGATCGATTTTCTAAATCAGCCTGACATCAGATTTATGGAAAACATTCAATTAACGAAAGGGGTATATCTCACTAACTTCCTACTACCTTGATGCCGAATGGAGGCTCTGTAAAAAGGTTATAAACTTTTCCTATCTTATGCCTCCTCACATTGGTTTGATAATTTTAGACTACATCTGAGCATCTACAGATGCCTTATGGAGTGGGGCATTAAGAAAAAAAATCTTCTTAATAACTTTATACAATGCATCTGCAAACGATAGTGTGATAACGATTTTGTGGAACCAGTTTAGGGTTATCGTTGAGGCGGTGACTTGTATTTCGGTGGAAAAATATTTCATGTTAGGTGTTATAACCACATCCTGAAATTAATTGTACAAGATGAGCTTCAAACAATTGAGCCAACAATCAGTAAAATAAAAGTGAGTGTGAAGTATATACGGGGGTCATTTTTACAATTAAATACATGAAATAAGATCATGAAACAGTTGAATTTCCATCTCAGAGAATAATGAAGCTGGATGTTATGACACGTAGAAATTTAACTTATAAAATATTGGATTCAACAATAGCTTTCAGAGATGCATTTTCTCACTATGCAGAGAATGATAATGTGTATCAGTGGTTGCTTTTTAATGATGATTGGACAAGAGTTGAAGTAGTTCATAAGTTTCTTTCAGTTTTTTACGACACAACAAACATCTTATCAAGAAGCAAGTATCTAACAACAAATATATTTCTACCAGAACTTTGGAGAGTAAATAATGCCTTGCACAGAAGTTGTAGTGGACCAACCTTTATACAAATAATGACTATGGGTATGTAATTAAAGTTTGATAAATATTAGTCTGAGTGCAATTTAATAATAGTTATTGCAGTCATTCTTGATCCTTGATACAAGATGTTCATAGTTATATTCATTTTTAAAAAGTTGTATGGTGAGAAGACTGCCACTGAGATTTAAAAGATTTGTAATGCGGTTAGAGATTTGTACAATTTTTATATGGAAACTTTGGGAGCCGCAAAAGACAATACTGCATGAGACTTCTCAAGTGGGTTATAGTTCTATGTTGTTGCACAACAAAACACGATCGATAATTTTATGTCTTTCATGGTACAAGTTGATACTTAAACATAGACAACCCGAACAGAACTTGATCACTATTTTAAGGAGTATAATTTGATGTTTTAGACTAGTAAAAGTCGAAAGCTCGTGAATCATAGTACTATGTGATTTCATTAATGGCATACGACATATTGTCGATTCTAATTTCAACTATAGCATTAGAATCTACTTTTAACACAAACAGTAAGATCGTAAACAAGTATCGAGCTCACTTATACTGGAAGTCTAGAATCAGCTGAAGCATCCATTTGTATATAGGATTGGTTGTGTATGATCTGGGGAAAAGGCAATTTTGTTGATGAGGAGTTAGAGGAAGAGGAGAGTGAGAAGCAAGATGAGACAGTGCATGCAATAATTGCATGAAGCAGGATGAGACAATACCTGTAACAATTACATGAAGCAAAATGAGACAATACCTTTTATTTCACTTGCATTTGTTTACGACAATTTGACAGTTATTATTTATATACTTGAATTGTAACATTTCATGGTAGGTGGATATTTTTTATGCTTATCAGCTTATGCATTTTAATATTTCTTTATTTTTATTTATGCTTTTAAATGACTTAATATTGCTTAAATCTCATATAGTTGGCTAGTTGCGTTTGTTTATCTTTATTCCTTAATTATTTGTATTGCCTTAGCCTAATCAAATATTATTTCTTTCAAAATTCACACTTATGGATATGTCATCGAAAGATGATCCATCGTTAGATATTAGGGATTGTGGAGCCCAAGTCTACACTTAGGATAGAAAGAAAAAGTTGTAATGTAAGTTGTGTGGAAAATAACTTGTAAACAAAATAAAATTGTTCAAAATTACATTTTACTTGTCAAGGAGGAGATGTTGCCCCATGTAGCAAAGCTCCTCTAGAAGTCCGGGATTTATTTCGAGCCATTCTCGACTCAAAGGCTTCCACCCATTCCCCTAGAGCCAATACAACCAGCCACCGAAGATATATAAATGAAAAATGATCAAGCAAATGAAGAGCCCCTACACTTAGTAAAGATGAAGACAAACTATTAAGAAAATAAGAAGAACGAGATTATAAAGAAGTCGTAAAATAAAGCCTGGAATTGTCATCTAAGACCAAATAACATCAACCCCCTCCGAGACAACATGATACCGAAGCAGGCACGAGTACGGGACATAAGCCAGATGATAAATCATTAAAGTTTCTTAAAAGTCTCACTACATTCTTGTAATGTCTCGAGAAAAATCCGTACAATGACCCAAGTACCACCTCAGGCAGAAATCACTAAGGACCGAATCCTTTAGAAGTTAGACGAAAATTAATTAAGTGCTAAACTGAATTAATCGGAAGATTAGCTTGAACTGTTTTCTATACGAACTGCAAGACCCGAAACCAGTAGAATCGCTAACTCTACATTATCTAAAGACATATGATCAATCTCAAAACCCAGTTGCTCTCTAGAGCATCACAAAACTCCGTATCGGACTTGGACCGCGCGTCGAAAGTCCGATTAACGCGAAACTATACAATTATGACCGCCTTACTGGGCTTGACAACCATATCGAGAATTAAATCCAAATAGTATCCGGAAACGCACAACTTAAGTCCGGAACGAAGTGTGTGAGAAACGCGAATATCTTTAGAAAATAAACTCAAACTTAAGTAAATTGGGTCGTTCGCTTGTAAGTCAAATTTAAGGTTTCAGACCGTCAGATTTTGACCCAACTATACCCTTAGATCAGGAAAAATTTCCAACACATGTCAGTGTAATTATGGCCCTGATCGAGTGACGATGACCGTTGAACTGAAACTGGTCCTCCGCGGTCGATCCATAAATCCGATCGGGCCGAAAACTTAACTTGACATAGATCCATTGTCAGGGAACTTTCCCTGGACCGTATACAGAAAAGGGGCTTCCAGATGAGCTCCGTTGGCCCGAAACAACCAACATTTGGCTATATCCTAAGTATACCAAGGCCCTGGAGCCATTGACATCACTTCTGGGCCTATATAAAGCCCTAAACCCACATCTCTCTCATTTCATACGAATTTACAAAACCCTAACAGAGAGAAGAGAGAAAAGAGAAGGAAAAAGGTGAGGAGAAGAGAGAGTGTGAGAGATAGTTACCGGGATTCGATCTCATCGCTCCACGTGTTGAATCATTCTACTTACATCGCTATACCGGTGATTTCGACTCGGTGCTTGGGTAGGAAATCCTAACCCTAATATATTTTAGGGATCTAAATGGAGTAAATGGTGAAATAGTTAACATATTTCATGTTATAGGTTGTCGTTCTGTCGTAAACAAAGGCATAGTGTTCAAACTAAGTTCGATATGAGTATATCGACGAAAGGTGCGAACTATAAATGTTTAGGTTATGGTTTTCAAGTTTTTCAATGTCAATTAATGATTTATAACTGACTTGATTGATATCACATGTGCTTGATACGATGTTTTTCGTATATTACATATATATGTATACTATGTTGATTTTAATGCATTCTATGTGTTTATTGAAATGTTTGATTGAATATGGAATTATGATTTGTACTTGTTATGATTAATGTTTGAAGATACATGATTGTTGTACGTGTGGCAACTTCCTTGTGAAAGGATTTGCTATAATACCTGTTATAACTATTATATTACATGTATGTTGATATGTGTATTCTAAGTGTTTGATAAAATGCCTAAGTGAGAAAATGCTTGTTGAAATGTATTTAATGAGGGTGTTGAGATAGGATTCTCAATTCCTTTATCTATAGTTACAGTTTTCTTCATGTAACCTATCTTACTACTATGTGATTTATGGATGAAATGCCTGTGTTTGATAATATGTGTACTATTTGTTTGCGGAAATACTCAAATGAGATGTATATTTAGATTGGTTGTCACATGCTATCTTTGACTATCACATGTGAATGTTATCGCTTAAAGTGTGATTGGGTCTACGATGTAGTCCAGGCAATTGGTAATGATTCCCGAATTAGTGGCCGAGGTCGTTTCGCCACACGAGATACGTTCGATGAATCCGAGTCGTACGGGGATTATCAATAGTGGTTAGGCCACGTGGAATGCTTACACACTCCATGTCGATCAATTCAACGTACGCTTGTACCAATCGAGCTTGTCAAGTAACCTGATTGGCCTACTGTATGTTCACCATGTATGATCGCTACTGCTTGAATCTAAGGTACCAACTTACCAGTGAAAAGCTCGTTTAACCCTAGTACCACGATCTGCTAAAATTCACGAGCCGGACATGGTGGTATGGGACACCGTGGTCGAGTTATCGGCCTACGCTGGGGTGACGAGACTCCCCGTAGTGTCCAGTGAGCAAACCAAACTCGTGAGCCAAATACGGTAGTATAGGACACTGTATTCGAGCTGTCGGCCTACGCTAAGGTGACGAGCCTTTTTCGTAGTGACCACTAGTATAAACTAAGGCCTACGCTGAGGTAGGTGATGAGCCTCTTCGTAGTGACCTGAACTTGCTTGTCCACTGCTTTTAAATTAGGGGTGACATTGCCCTATAACTTGCCTATCATATATGATTAACTAGGATTGACAACCCTAGATGGATCATCATTTGGATAAATGATATAAATGGAGGTACCTTGGCTTCCCGAATCTGCTATATGAATGGGTCTAATAAAGTACTGGGCTAACACGATCATACACCGCATCGCATGTGCCTTTGGCGTAGGAGTTGAGCACAGTGGAAGGGATGCATGCCGCGATTGTGAGATGATGTTGTAGAGAGAGTGTAGGCGAAGGCATGCATCATTAACTCATATCATCCTTGTATTAACCAGAGTATCTAGGAATGCTTGTTGTATTGCTTTATCATTACTGCTTGATTGAATTAATAACATGTTAACCTTTGCCTTATAGCTCCACTGAGTTGATCACTCATTCACACTCTGGGATGGTGTTTTAAAGCACCAACTAGACTATGTTGTAGTTTCAGGTGATGTCAAGGCTTACGAGACGGAGCCTGACTTCTATGACGACGAGGAGAAGTTCTCTTATTTGCAACTCTCTAGCGGGTCTATGCAGACCTGGAGTTGTGTCACCGGGGCTATAGGGATATGGATTAGATGACATTACACTTTATCATTTTGTATGTTTTAGATATTTTGGAACCAAACATGTAATTATTTAACCTGGTATCATGTTCATACTCTGGAGACTACCACCACTTATACATTTTATATACTTATCACAGTCTTTCACTTGCGTAATTTAACTGTCTTTGGAGTATGATATGTTGATTTAGTATAATCTCATTCATGTTTAATATGTTAATACAAACAACATTTAATCATCATTATCTATGTTGCATAAGCGATGCGTTGGAACTCGGGAGTTGGGCTCCTGTTCGACCTTCGGATTTCTGGGTGTTACAATTCTATAGGTGGTTGAGAATCCCATATAAATTGAATAATAAAAAGAAGTTGAAAAAACTTATTAAATATATAAAAGAGGACGATAGAAAGGTATATCTATCATCCGATTCAGAAAATGTAACACCCCAGATTTTTACCAACATGGAGATAGACGTCCTTAGGAAATGAGTCGACCATGATACCTTAATTGACTTCTCAAAACTCAATCATAAAGTCTTAAATCCCCTTTTCGACTCATTTCCTTAAAAATCTCACCTTTCATCATCTTGTTCTTCAAATTTTTCTAAGTACTTTCACAGTAAACACTAATCCTAAAGTTTAAATGATGAAAAATAATGCTTAAATAAAAACTTACTGTAAATGGTAAATACATAAATAAAATGGGCTTTTGACCATTAACCTTTTTGGAATATCACGATATAAATAGGTTATTTTAATAGATCAGTTTCTCCTACCCCAAAATCATATATTGCACATCGTGTAACCCATTCCAGATTGAAAGATGCACCCATTTCAAGTATCGGGTGGCGAAAACACATCAAACGGAGTTGGGGGGCCAAACCGTATAAATCGGGGGGATCCAGAGTGGGCCCCGCATGTTTCCGGCACCCCGGGGGTGGGAGGACCTTGCCCCTGGAGCGACCCATTGCCAGAAAGTCCAGAAGTCGGCGAGGACCTCGCCGATTCCGCGAGGCCTCACCGTTCTGGCGGGTCGGGCGGGCGGCCTGTTTTTTAAAATTTTCTTGCACTTTTCATCCAACTTCAAAAAATCATATCTCCCTCGTTATAATTCCGATTTAGGTGATTCAGAAGCCAGATTTAAGCTTGATAAGTCTAGTTTCATATAAGGTATAGATGAAGTAAACTTGATGACAAACTATTACAAAAATAATTAAAATAATATACTACCTAAAAGCACCAGAAAGGGGCGTAGAACTGCCCTAGGACCATATTCTGTCGTAATTATGGCATAATTTAGTTAAGTACTAAACTGAATAATCAGTAGAATTAGCTTGAATCACTTTAAATGTGATCTGTGAGACCCAAAACGAGTAGAACCGTTAATGTTATGTTACCTAAAAACCTATGATCAATCTCTAAACCCAGTTGCTCTCGGGAACACTTTGAAACTCCGTATCGGACCTGGACCGCGAGTCGAAAGTTCGATGATGGCGAAGCTATACAGTTATGACCGCCTTGCTGGACTTGACAACCATCTCGAAAATAAAATCCATATAGTACCCAGAAGTGCACAACTTGAGCTCGGAGCGAAGTGTGTGAGAAATGTGAATACCTTTAGAAATTGAGCTCAGATTTAAATAAACTGGGTCATTCGCTTGCAGCCCAAATAGAAGGATTGAGACAGTTAGAATCTGACCCAATTATACCCTCGGATCAGGGGAAATTTCCAACACATGTCAGTGTACTTGTGACCCTGATCGAATACCGGTGACCGTTGAACTGAAACTGGTCTGTCACGGTCGATCTGTAAATTCGATCGGACCAAAAACTTAACTCGGCCTAGATCTAATGCCAGGAAGCTTAAGTCTGACCGCACGCAGAAAATGGGCCTCCACAAGTGCTCCATTGGATCGAAACAGCCCCCATTTGGCTATAACCTAAGTATACCATGGCTCTGGGGCCATTCCAGTCAGTTCTGGGCCTATATAAGGGCCTTAAACCCTCACCCTCTCTTCACATACGAATTTGCAACCCTAAAGAGAAAAGAGAGAAGGAAAGAGAGAGAAAGTGAGAGACAGAGTTGGAGTTTGATCCAGGGTTTCTTCCCTGCCATTCCACGTGCTTAACTATCACATTGGTATCATTATTCCGACGATTCTGATCCCGTTCTTAGGTAAGAAATCATAACCCTAACATGTTTTAGAGTTCCAAATAGTATAAGGGATGAAATAGCTAACCTATTTCATATTGTAGGTTGCCATTGTGCCGTAGACATAAACTCGGTATACAAACTGAGTCCGTTACTCGTTTACCAGTGAAAGGTGCGGATTATATACGTTTAGGTTATGGTTTTCAAGACTTTTAATGTCGTTTAATGATTTATTACTTACATGGGTGTCATTTCACATGCAAAACGTGATGTTTTTTTCGCTTTACGAATACGTATGAACTATGTTAAGTATAGTGAATTCTATATATTTGTTGAAATACTTGAATACATATGGTTTTTGGATTTGCGGTTGACATGATTATCTGTCGTACGTATATGTTAGTTGTATATGCGACAACTCCTTAGCGAAAGGTTTTGCCCAGGTACATGTTAGAACCAACATGCGTCATGTGTTGAAGTCTGTAGCCTAAGTGTTTGTAAAAATGTTCGAATGAATATGGAACTATGATTTATGCTTGCCATGTTTGTTGGATGTTAATGCATGATCGTTGTATGCGTGGCAACTCCTTCGTGATAGGATTCGCTACTATATGTGTTTTTTAACTAATTTATTACATATATGTAATAGGTGTAGTCTAAGTGTTTGATAAAATGCCCGAGTGAGAAAATGCTTAATGTAACGTGCTTATGGAGAGTGTTGAGATAGGATTCTCAATCCCCTTATCTAGGGTTACAGTTTCCTTCACGTAATCTATTATACTGCTTTATGATTTGTGAATTATATGTTAACATGTATTCTACGTGTTCGTTGAAATGCTAATATATAATCTATATTTAATTATGATGTTATATGCTGTCTTGATTATTACATTGGAGTGCTATCGATCTGGAGTGTGTTTGGGACTATGGTATAGTCCAGGCAATCGGTAATTGACTCTGATTTGGTGGCTGAGGTTGTTTCGCCACACACGACATGTTCGATGAATCTCAGCCGTACCCCGGTTGTCGACAGTGGTTAGGCCACACAAAGTGCTTACGCACTTCACGTCGATTAACTCGAGATGCGTTCGTACCAGTCGAGCTCGTCAAGTAACCCGATTGACCCGATGTATGTTCACCATGTATGGACGCTACTGCTTGAACCTAAGGTACCAAACTCACCAGTGAAACCCCCGTTAACCTTGGTGCCTCGATCCGTTAAGACTCATGAGCCGGACATGATGGTATGGGATACCGTGGTCGGGCTGTCGGCCTACGCTGGGGCGACGAGCCTCCCCGTAGTGTCCAGTGAGCAACACCACCTCGTGAGTCGAATACGGTAGTATGGGACACTGTATTCGAGCTATCGGCCTATACTGATAAGGTGACGAGCCCTTTGTAGTGACATCGAGCATAATTTGAGCTTGCGTAGAGGCGACGAGCCTTTCTGTAGCAACTAGAGTATAAACTAGGCCTACACTACATTAAGGTGATGAGCCCTTTACAGTGACCTAGAACTGCAACATTGTATGAGATTTACTAGGATTGAAGACCCTAGAATGGATCATTATTTGGAAAATGATATAAGGGAGGTACCTTAATTTTCCAATCCTGTTGTATGAAAAGGACTAATAAGAACTTGGTAACACGCTCATGCACTGCATTGCATGTGCCGTTTGGCGTTGGGTAGAGCACTGAGGAAGTGATTGACATGCGTGACCGTGAGATGAAGATCGCAGAGGGAGTGTAAGCAAGGGCATGCATCATTAATACATACCATTCTTACATTAACCATAGTACTTAGGAATGCTTGTTGTATTGTCTAATCATTACTGCTTGACTGAATTGATAACATGTTAACCTTTGCTTTATAGTTCTACTGAGTTGATCACTCACTCCCACGTTACGGAATGGTGTTGTACACACCAACCAGATCTTGTCTTAATTACAGGTGGTGGCGATGCATACGTGGCAGAGCAGGACTTCGAGGATGACAATGAGGCATTCTCTTACATACAGTTTTCGGGGGGGTTTATTTGAGCCGTGTCCTGATCAACGGGGAGTTTTGGGATGCTTACTAGATGACATTACACCTTTTGTATATTTTGGAGTTGTACATGTAATTATATAACCTGGTAACATTATCACACTCAGGAGACTTACCATATATTTATCACAGTCTTCCGCTTGCAATTTCACTTGTCTCTGGAGTTGATATGCTGTTTTGGTATAATCTCATTCATGTTTCATGTACTAATACAGACAACATTTAATCATCATTTTCTATGTTGTATAAGTGATGCGTTGGAACTCGGGAGTTGGGCTCTTGCTCGACCCCCGATTTTCAGGGCATTACAAGATGGTATCAGAGCATGATTTGGATTAAACTGGACCTGGGTTATGGTAACATAACTCACACTGACGCACTTTAATTTAGGAAGGGGGCGATGAAATCTAGAAACCACATTAGAATCTCAAGTTTCACCGACGGGCGAAATTAACTACAGTAGTATAACCCGTACGTAACCGAAACAATGTAAAATGATCTCACATCCCCACTTCTATTCACTCAAGCTTCCGTCTTCTTCTACATCTTGCACCCATCCACCACCATTACTCAAAAACTACTCCTTACAACTCTCCACCTTCCTTATATCCCCCTCATTTAAGCACAAAACTCACATTTTTGTATCCCATAACCTTCACAACCTCCAAATGTTGGGACATTTAGGGCCCGTTCGGCCAACTGCATTAGGTGAGTTTAAGGTGGATGGAATTGTAAAAGTAACAATAAATGCATGTGTAAGGTATTGTCCCATGTTTTCCAATCCCTTGTTTGGAATGTATGCAATTAAAAGCAAATCTCAGGATTTCCTTTCAAATTACACTTGAAAATTCATCATCATGGGATTTGGAAATCCCATCTCACACTTTTCAACACAAGGCTCATTTTCCAAAGCCTATAAAATTAATTTTAATCCTATCCCACCCTCCTTCCAAACATGTCATTCCCAATCCTGAGGTGGGATTAGCAATGCAGTCCCATTTAATACAACTTAAGACCACTAGCCAAACAGACCCTTAGAGTTTTGGACCTAGAGTGGTGCTTCTAGGTTTCGAAAGACCTGACAGTATAGGAAACCCAATAAATTGATAACGTGAGCCCTAGGACCTCCTTAGCTAGTATGAGCATATGTGAAGTGCTCGAGCGTAGTTAAATTCAAATTCGAGCAACTCAAATTCCAATCAGACAACTTTTGACCCTAAGTGATAAAACAATTTCTTGTATTAGAAAGGGCATGAAATCATCTAGTGTATGAGCGTAAATCTTGGATTACAACTATTGAGTTACCACTAATAATAAATTAAGAAATGTAAAAGACTGACTAAGGAATGTAAATGACTGATTATGCTAAAATGATTGAAGGATAGACCTATTGTCTTGATTAGGTTAGAGTGAGACCTTGTTCCTTTATTGAATCCCCTTAATACTTATAGACTTCTTTAATAACTCTTAGGAAGCTGTTTTGACTTAGAAACTAGTCACGTTCAGAGAAAACTTATATATCCCTTGGATTGAACGTTAGGTCAAATCAATACACCCCTTAGAATTGCCTTCCCAAAGACTTATTACAAACAGGAACATGGAGTAGAGAACTATTTATAAGCGAGGTATTCGCCGTTTGAATTGAATTCTCAATCCTGATAGTTACCAATGAACTCTATGCTCTGATTAAGTAGAAGATCAGGATCAACTAGGATTAAGAACTGATACGACAAATTTTCTGTCCTCGCAAGGTAGAAGGCTTATATATCCGGCTCAGACCCACTACACAACTTTCCTTCCGTGTTGGCCCTACCACTTACACTCAAAGTTTATTACTTCGTTTTTGAGAAGTATTAAGAATATATAGCCAATAGAGATTTCCCTTTTTAGGCCCAAGAAATTTCTCAAATGGGCAACAGACAATTAGGAATTAGGTCCCGAATCACAGACCATTCTGGCATACATATTGTGCATATGAACTTAGAAGGATAGTCTGCCCGTTAATCTATTTGTCCAAATTTCTTATGTACTAATAATGTATAAATTATCTTACAGTATTAAACTAGACATGATTAAAGAGAGTAAGTCTGGACCGTGACAAAACTCTTGGTAGAATTAGGCATCTTACCACCAACTCACACCCATCCTTGAAATCAACCATAACACCCATCATTTTTAGCTCATTTCTATTACCATAGGTATCAATGTCATAGTACCCATCATTGATAAAAGGAAAACTAATGTATTGAGAGATTGTTTCCCATTTCATGTCAAGGATAGGTCCTAAATTACACCTTGTTCCGACATATGGATCAGGACATAAAGTCTTAAGCCTTGAGAGTAAAAATAAAAATAATAATAATAATAATAATAATAATAATTTTTAAGGGGGGTAGAACATTATGAGCCTAATCTAGTTAAGTCAGTTTATACATCCATTGGATCAAAGTAGCGCAGCGGAAGAGTGGTGGACCCCTGCCCCACTGGCCCAGGATCGAAGGAAATTAATCCAGGTTATACGTAAGGTTAGGTCATTAAATAGAATCTGAACGTTCCTTAGAATGTCAATAATGAAGCTACTAGAAGGAAAATAATTAGGGTTTAAGTATTAAACTAATCCGTATTAAAGAATAGGCCTAACAATGGGTATGAACTGAATTACAATAGCCAAGGTCAGCGTATCTACAACTGTGCTCGTTGAATACGAACTTAATAGGAGCCTTAGCCAATTTTAGGGCGAAACAATTTTAAGGAGGGTAGACTAAAAATGAGTCAAATTAGCATTAATAATCATGCATATGAACTTGAAGTCAATAAAACTTAGGCAAAAGAAATTATAAAATTTTTACTCATTACCCTTAGCCAATTTCGGGAATGAAATTATTTTTAAGAGGGGTAGATTGTAACACCCTGGATTTTTGCCAACATGGAGATAGACGTCCTTAAGCAATGAGTCGATCATGATACCTTAATTGACTTCTCAAAACTCAATCCTAAAGTCTTAAATCCCCTTTTCGATCCATTTTCATAAAAATCTCACTTTTCACCACATTTTTCTTCAAATTTTTCTAAGTACTTTCACAGTAAACACTAATCCTAAAGTTTAAATGATGAAAAACAATACTTAAATAAAAACTTACTGTAAATGGTAAATACATAAATAAAATGGGCTTTTGACCATTAACCTTTTTCGAATATCACAATATAAATGGGTTATTTGGATAGATCAGTTTCTCCTACCCCAAAATCATATATTGCATATTGCGTAACCCATTCCGGATTGAAAAATGTACCCATTTCAAGTATCGGATGGCGAAAATACATCAAATGGAGTCGAGGGGTAAAACCGTATAAATCGGGGGGACCTAGAGTGGGCCCCGTATGTTTCCGGCACCTCGGGGGTGGGAGGACATTGCCCCTGGAGCGAGACATCACTGGAAAGTCCAGAGGTCAGCGAGGACCTCGCCGGTTCCGCAAGGCCTCGCCGTTGTGGCAGGCCGGGCAGGCCGCAGCGGGCCGGGTGGCCGATTTTCTGAAATTTTCCTGCACCTTTTATCTGAATTCAGAAAATCATATCTCCCTCATTATAACTCCAATTTAGGTGATTTAAAAGCTAAATTTAAGCTTGATAAATCTAGTTTCATATAAAAATAAGTAAAAAATATAATAAAAATTTTATTATAGTTAAATATAGTTCGTTGTGATGACTATCCGAAAATTATCAGTTTGGACAACTGTTGCTTCGAGAATTTTTAGAATTTTTCTACAATACAAAACTTAATGAAATTTAGTAGAGATGAAGAAAACTTGATGAAAAACTATTAAAAAATAATTAAAATAATATACTACCTAAAAGCGCCAAAAAGGGGCGTAGAACTGCCCTAAGACCATATTCTGTCGTAATTAAGGCATAATTTAGTTAAGTATTAGACTGAATAATCAGTAGAATTAGGTTGAATCACTTTAAATGTGATCTATGAGACCTAAAACGAGTAGAACTGTTAATGTTACGTTACCTAAAAACCTATGATCAATCTCTAAACCCAGTTGCTCTCGGAAACACTTTGAAACTCCGTATCGGACCTGGACGGCGCGTCGAAAGTCCGATGACGGCGAAACTATATGGTTATGACCGTCTTGCTGGACTTGACAACCATCTCGGAAATCAAATCCAGATAGTACCCAGAAGTGCACAACTTGAGCTCGGAGCGAAGCGTGTGAGAAACGCGAATACCTTTAGAAATTGAGCTCAGATTTAAGTAAACTGGGTCGTTCGCTTACAGGCCAAATATAAGGATTCAGACCGTCAGAATCTGACCCAATTATACCCTCAGATCAGGAAAAATTTCCAACATATGTCAGTGTACTTGTGGCCCTGATCGAATATCGGTGACTGTTGAACTAAAACTGGTCTGCCACGGTCGATTTGTAAATTCTATCGGACTGAAAACTTAACTCAGCCTAGATCCAATGCCAGGGAGCTTAAGTCCGACCGAACGCATAAAAGGGGCCTCCAGAAGTGCTCCGTTGGATCGAAACAGCCCCCATTTGGCTATAACCTAACTATACCATGGCCCTGGGGCCATTCCGATCAGTTCTGGGCCTATATAAGGACCTTAAACCCTTACCCTCTCTTCACATACGAATTTGCAACCCTAAAAAGAAAAGAGAGAAGGAAAGAGAGAGAAAGTGAGAGACAAAGTTGGAGTTTGATCCAGGGATTCTTTCCTGCCATTCCACGTGCTTAATTATCGCATCGGTATCGCTATTTCGACGATTCTGATCCCGTTCTTAGGTAAGAAATCCTAACCCTAACCTGTTCTAGAGTTCCAAATAATGTAAGGGATGAAATAGTTAACCTATTTCATATTATATATTGCCGTTGTGCCGTAGACACAGACTCAGTATACAAACTGAGTCCGTTACTCGTTTATCGGCGAAAGGTGCAGTCTATATACGTTTAGGTTATGGTTTTCAAGACTTTCAATGTCGATTAATGATTTATTACTGACATGGGTGCCATTTCACATGCCAAACGTAATATTTGTTTCGCTTTACGAATACGTATGAACTATGTCAAGTATAGTATATTCTATATATTTGTTGAAATACTTGAATACGTATGGCTTTTAGATTCGCGGTTGACATGATTATCTATCGTACGTATATGCTTGTTGTATATGCGACAACTCCTTGGCGTAAGGTTTTGCCCAGGTACATGTTAGAACCAACATGCGTCATGTGTTGAAGTGTGTAGCCTAAGTGTTTGTAAAAATGTTCGAATGAATATGGAACTATGATTTATGCTTGCCATGTTTGTTGGATGTTAATGCATGATCATTGTATGCGTGGCAACTCCTTCGTGATAGGATTCCATACTATATGTGTTTTTTAACTAATTTATTACATGTATGTAATAGGTGTAGTCTAAGTGTTTGATAAAATGCCTGAGTAAGAAAATGCTTAATGTAACATGCTTATGGAGGGTGTTGAGATAGGATTCTTAATTCCCTTATCTAGGGTTACAGTTTCCTTCATGTAATATATTTTACTGCTTTGTAATTTGTGAATTATATGTTAACATGTATTCTACGTGTTTGTTGAAATGCTAGTATGTGATCTATATTTAATTGTGATGTTATATGCTGTCTTGACTATTACATTAGAGTACTATCGATCTGGAGTGTGTTTGGGACTATGGTATAGTCCAGGCAATCGGTAATAGACTCTGATTTGGTGGCCGAGGTTGTTTTGTCACACGGAACATGTTCGATGAATCCGAGCCGTACCCTGGTTGTCGACAGTGGTTAGGCCACATGAAGTGCTTACGCACTTCATGTCGATTAACTCGAGGTGCGTTCGTAACAGTCGAGCTTGTCAAGTAACCCGATTGACCCAATGTATGTTCACCATATATGACGCTACTGCTTGAACCTAAGGTACTAAACTCACCAGTGAAAACTTCGTTAACCTTGGTATCTCGATCCGCTAAGACTCATGAGCCGGACATGGTGGTATGGGACACTGTGGTCGAGTTATCGACCTACGCTGGGGTGACGAGCCTCCCCATAGTGTCCAGTGAGCAACACCGCCTCCTGAGCTGAATACGGTGATATGGGATACTGTATTCGAGTTGTCGGCCTACATTGATAAGGTGACGATCCCTTTGTAGTGACATCGAGCATACTCTGAGTCTGCGTAGAGACGATGAGCCTTTTTGTAGCAACTAGAATATAAACTAGGGCTACACTGCATCGAGGTGACGAGCCCTTTGCAGTGACCTAGAACTGCAACATTGTATGAGATTTACTAGAATTGACAACCCTAGAATGAATCATTGTTTGGGAAATGATATAAGGGAGGTACCTTAGTTTCCCAATCCTGCTGTCTGAAAAGGACTAATAAGAACTTGGTAATACGCTCATGCACTGCATTGCATGTACCGTTTGGCATTGAATAGAGCACTGAGGAAGTGACTGACATGCGCGACCATGAGATGAAGATCGCAGATGGAGTGCAGGCGAGGGCATGCATCATTTATACATACCATTCTTGCATTAACCAGAGTATTTAGGAATACTTGTTATATTGCCTAATCATTACTGCTTGACTGAATTGATAACAAGTTAACCTTTGCTTTATAGTTCCACTGAGTTGATCACTCACTCCCACATTACGGGACAGTATTGTACACACCAACCAGATCCTGTCTTAGTTACAGGTGGTGGCGATGCCTACGAGGCGGAGCCGGACTTCGAGGATGACGAGGAGGCATTCTCTTACATGCAGTTTTCAGGCGGGTTCATGTGAGCCGTATCCTGATCGACGGAGAGTTCTGGGATGCTAACTAGATGACATTACACCTTTTGTATATTTTAGAATTATACATGTAATTATATAACCTGGTAACATTATCACACTCTGGAGACTTACTATATATCTATCACAGTCTTCCGCTTGCAATTTCACATATGCTGTTTTAGTATAATCCCATTCATGTTTCATGTACAATCATCATTTTCTATGTTGCATAAGTGATGCGTTGGAACTCGGGAGTTGGGCTCCTGCTCGACCCCCGATGTTTAGGGCGTTACAAAAAAAGTAAACAACCATCTTTTAGACACATTCAGCTCAAGCTCAGCCCAAAGTTATCTTGCAATCTAAGCCGTAAAAAGAGAACCAAATGATGATTCTGGCGATGAAGGTGGATGAGGGGTTTATTATTATAGACAATGTTACTTAAGTTACACGCCACAATGTATTTATCCTACAGAGGATATTGAATGAATGAATAGTTTGTATGTGCAATTCCATCTTAACATACTTTTGAGTTTTGACAATGTTTATTTACTTTGTTCATTTTTTCTATTACAAATTATTTTCGACAATATTTATTCTGAACAACTCAACTCAAGTACACTACTAAATCAGGATACAAATAGGAAAAAAAAAAGGTCAACTTGACCGACTTGGTCCTTGTGATCGGGTCGAACTCGATCCGGGTTAGTGTAGGCCAGATCTGGACTCGGTTTGGGGTTAGGCATGCTGGACTTGACACTGAGTTAGGTCGAGTTTGGGTAAGGTCTATTTTAAAATCGGGTCGCATCAGGTCAACCCTAACTCAGTCCGACTTGACTCGATGCCCAGCTCTGGACATCACCAAGTTATGTGGGCCCCACCATAATGTATGTGTTATATCCAAACCATCCATCCATTTTACGAAATCATTATAGGGCATGAGTCCAAAAATAAGGCAGATCCAAAGCTCAAGTGGACCATACCACAGAAAGCAATTTTCACTGCTAAAACCTTCCTAGGGTCCACCATGATGTTTATTTTTCATCCAACCTATTCATAAGGTCACATAAACCTAGATGAAGGGAATATATATATATATATATATATATATATATATATATATATATATATATGTATTCTTAGATCGATTCAAAACTTCTATTACCCCCAAGAAATTTTCAATGGTAAATGTTCAATCCCCACTGATTGAACTGTGGCATGGTCCACTTTAATCTTGTACGGTATTAGATGTCGGTATGGTGAGTCATGGAAGAATCTATATGTGATGAGAGTGGTTCAACATGCTTAAGCATTCTACAATAGGGATAACAAACTAGGAACATTCTCATTCATAATAAACACAACTAACCTCAAATTATAAAATGACTCATCCTTCCCTTTGCTCTTATGGTAGTTGGTGCACTCCTTTTAGCTACTTGGATTGTTGGAGGCAAAGATTAGATTGCTTGGGTTGTATCACCTTTGAATTCAATTTCTATTGATTGCTTTGTTGGCTCAAAGCTCAAGATTTTTCTCCTTGATCTTCGTGTGCATGAGTTTTTTGAACTTTTAAAGTTAGCATGTGGTGGAAGAAATTGGATTTTCACTAGTATAATGGACCCAAATTTGATGTGCAATTGGTCTATTAATCCTTAGGACACCATGTGGAGTCTTCTTATTAGTCTGTAGGTGCCGATAGGAACTAGATTTCCACCAGCACTTTCTTCCATTTTGGCCCTATATCGGGGTCCAGAAGGTTAGGGGAGCTTGTTGGTTTGGTTTCGGTTTTGAGTGAAGCTTATAGGCTTCAAATTTTAGGGGCATGTTTGAAATGTGGGATTAGCTGGGATGGAATTATATTTGGTATCATGCAAATTTCATCCAACATTTGAAAAATGACAAAAATGATTGGATTAATTTAGGTATCATATCATCTAGGCCCAACAGTAGATACTACGAGATTTGTGGTGGATTTCAAAATCCACTTCATTTGTGGGCCCTACATTGATGCATGTGTTTTATATGTACCTTTCATCCATATGCACACCTTGTATACGTGACATTCGAGTTGCATATGACTACAGGTGCTTGGTATTAGTTGTGAAATCCGTTCCATTGATTACAATTTCATGATCCACCTAATGTAGGTTTCACTTGATATAGAGTTTTTCCTATAAGAAGAATTTGATCCCAAACATGGGATTGGACGGTAAAAATACTATAGTATTTCTAGGCATGCAATCATTGTGCAATAATGGTGTTAATTCCATCTAATGCAATTTCATACCATTTAATCCGGCATTCTAGGATTTTCTAGAGTTTTAGGTTCGATTTTTTGGGTTTTAGATTTTAAGGCTTACTAGGGTTTTGAGTTCAATTTTTGTGTTTCGAATTCTAGGGCTTTATAGGTTTCAGGTTCGATCTAGATCTTGTGTGGTTGACCACCCCATTTAGGGCCGGGTGTCTCCAATTAACTTCTTTTTGTATTGATCTTTTGATTTTTAAGTGTAAAAGATGTCTCTTCTAACTTTTCAAAATTTTATTCAAAAATTCAACCAATTCCTCACTGTTTCCAAATATTTTTCAAAAATAGCAATGCAACTTCCCATGCGCTACTAAAAACACTTATGCGCATCACTATTCCATTTTTCTTCTAAATATTATATGACTTTGTTTTATTTGACTACAAGTTACCATCTTTAAACTATCTCAGCCTTTGGCATATAATTTTGAGCCACATGATTATGATGGTTGGGCCTTTTTTTGTTGATTTGGATGTTAATAAGGAAAGTCCTAATAATAGGTGGGACCAGGTGTATGTAAATATAAGCATTTGGTCAATTCATTTATATTATTCAATTTTTTGTAATATATCTGATTCTTATGACAGAAAATAAGAATCGATTGTGAACAAGGCGGGCCACATGTATGTAGGTGTGTGTCTTTGAAAGTAACCAAATTCATGATCTCATTGACCAACTTTTTGGCCCCCACATGGACATGTTTTGGTACACAGAGAGTAGATGGCTGAGAAAAGGAGCAAACATTTTATTCTTTATTTTTTAATTATGTTTAATTGTAGTTTTTTGGTATGAAATTCCTTTGCTTACATACTGTCGTTGGATCGTGGAAATTTGATTTCATATATGTGAACCTTCTCAAAATTCTTTAGAGAATGAGGCAATGAGTCACTCAATTTTTATTTTTTAATGTGGAGTTTCTATTCCATCTTCTAATCCTTTACAAGTAATTTCTTTCTTTCTTTCTTTCTTTCTTTTTTTTTTTTTTTTTTTTTCTTTTTTTTTGTTACATGTATTTATGATACAATTGTTTAGCTCAAATATGTTTAACCATATTTGTAGATGGTTTGAATTTTTCAGGTGAATCCTCAATTTTGTGAAATTTCAAAAGGTGTAAGGGATCCATGAATGTTATCCCTGTGTGTTCCAAGCTTGGGACTGGTTGGGGCCTTGAGTGGCCACCCTAATGTGTGGATTTTATCCACACCGTCCATCCAATTTTTCATATCATTTTAGGTTATGAGCCCAAAACTGAGGCAGATTATAGGCTCAAGTTGACCACACCAGTGCTAATGACACCCACCGTTGAAACCTTCTTAGGGCCCACCTTGATGTTTATTTTCCATCCAATATGTTCACGAGGTCACACAGACATGGATGAAGGGAAAACACAAATATTAGATTAATCCAAAACTTCTGGTCTTCAAAAAAATTTCAACAGTAGGTGTTTAATCCCTACTAGGTGGTCCACTTGAACCTTAGATCTGCCTCATTTTTTATATGGCAAAATGGATGGACAATATGGATAAAAGCCACACATCAGTGGCCCCAAACTGCCTCCTTTTAATGGCATTCATTAAGATTTATTATTATTATTATTTTTTAAAATTAGCCTGTAATTTGATTGAAATCAATTGTGTAAATATTTCCTTTGTATGGTTCCTACACAATTCTTCAACTCATATTCAAATTTGATTTGAAGTTATTGATGGCTCTTGCAGCAACAGAAGGAACAAGTTTATTTTATTATATTTTTTAAATAATTCATTTACAAAAAATAAAAAGCAACAATATAAAAGGCCTTTGGTTTGGTCTAAAAGGTTCCACGTATCTTCAACCAAGTTCAAGCCTTTAGTCGGTTTTAAACGTACGGCCCAATTTGATTCATATGACTTTGATTGTCTAACCATGATTAGATAAAGGATCTTTGCTAGGATTGGGCTTCGGTTGGACTTAGCCCTATATTCCCCATTTTGGGGTGGGCTTGGATGGGGCTTGGCACGATTTGAACCTGGCCTGTGTCTGACAGCACTACTCTTAGTTGGCGCCATGGATTTGAGGGGATTTCAGATCCCTTGGCTGTTTGCAGTAACTGGGGGTTTTTAAATCCCCTCAAAGAGGGAGTTTCAAATCTACCATGTGAGCTTTGATTACACGTGAAATCCTTTCCATAATTGCATGTGTAAAATATGTGTCATCATACTATTATTCTACTGGGCACATGGCCCACTAATGATATCCAAAAATAATTAGATTATCAATTGTATTACTATAATTACTTTAATTTGATCAGCAAGATCCAAACATTGTCTGTGTAAATCAATGGTTAAAAATCGTTGGTTAGTCACTCGAACATTTTCTTGTGCTTGTGGCCCATTTGAGACTTATAATTTCATCGTTTTCGGGTAAAGCATATATTTCATTGGGCTTATTACATACATCACTAATTAAAGATATTAAAGTTGATTTAGTAATTAAATTCAAATTCCGATAAATATATCATCCATAGCTACTATTGGATTAAAGTTGATTCACAATTCAAGTGCCAAACAAACTAGGAGGATTTCAAATCCAGGGGTTTCAAATCCACGCTCCCAAACAGGCCCTTAGGGCTGAAAAATTATTTTACATCATTTCAAAATTTTGATGGAATTTACTGTTCGAAGCTTTGTGAAAATTAAATAATAAAACACTATACAATTTAGACAAAATAGAAAACTGTTTACCTCTAAATCACTTCTATTGAAGCTAAACGTAGATCTCTGAAACTCTCTAGAAATTCAGTTTCTTTATTTATTCATTATAGGGAGGTTTTCAAGGTAAGAAGAGACTATACAGTCTCAACCAGTCAGTCGGTTGGATGGTTTGGAGCTGCTGATTGAAACGGATTCAGGTGTGGCCCACCTGTCCAACCTGATGACTGATGACTCCACACGAACTTCTCTTCTCCCTTTCTTCTCCTCCCCACCCATTCCTGCTCGCTTTCTAGCATCTCATATCGAAGGAGGAAAACTCATCCGAAAAGATTGCACAGCTGAAACGAAGCCCTAACCCTAATCTTGATCATGGAGAAGCCAGAGTCGGGCGAGCTCCAGTGCGTGGGAAGATTGGAGATCGTGAAGCCGAAGCCTGTTGTTGGTTTTATCTGCGGCACTCTACCCGTTCCTACCGACGAAGCCTTCCATGCCGCTCTCGTGCCATCCTCTTCTACCTCTTCCTCTTCCTCTCAAACGTGCTAGCATCTCTCCCGCCCTCCTCTTTTTTAGCTTCTGTTTGGATGCACTATTGAATTGAATTGTAATCACTAGCCGAAAAAGGTAGAAGGAGGAGACAAAAAAAAAAAAAGTAATAATCCAAAATTGCCATTTCATTCGTCCATAATGAGGGCGTGATCTCCTAATTGCAGTTTGGGTACTTTCAGGTTGGGCACGGTGGAAACCTAACCATAGTTTTATGGTCGTTTGGCAGCTTGTGTTTTGGGGAATTTCGAGTTGGAATCCAAATCCGGGCCTAAATATTGTGTTTGGCAATGGGAATTTTTGGGGAGGAGTTGAAATCATCAATAAGCCCATATTTCAGTTCCTATCTAAAAGCTAGCTTGCAAAATTCAAGAAGTAGAAATCCTTTATAATGGTTATGTTTTTCAAATTTCCTCTCCAACAGCTCTCCTACATTCTGAAAATCGAGGTTGCAAAACATGACTTGTAGAATGAAAATCCCATAGATTCCAAATCCAAGCTGCCATATGATCTCTTGGGGCCACTTCATTGTTACGGTTACTTTGCAATTCAATTTGCTTTTGCATCCAAATGCAGCCTCTGGTACAAGGAAATATCAACGTTAATTTCTCATTATGTCGGTTCTTTCTCACAGAGTTAAAGCTCCTCGTTATCGGATGCTGCCGACAGAGACCGATCTTAACATGCCGCCCTTGCCTTCCAACTTCCCTGACAAGGCCTTTCCCATCGCTGCCATGCCTGTCAAGACCAGTGGAGGTATGTTACTATTGCAATCTAGGATCAATCTATCAAGGGAAATTAGTTGCAGAAATTGAAATCAGCATCTACCAGAAATTTCGGCAAATAACACCCAAACAGTAAACCAGATTCATAAGGAATGTTCAAAACAATATCAGAATGCCCCCTGCCCCCCTTCCAAGTCTACCACCGTTCTTTTATTCAAATTTCTTTTTGTCAAGAAATACCATCCACATGCATATCAGTTATGCCCAAATATAAAACCTACCTCTAGAGGTGTATGTTCGACCGTGTCTGTACTGGTCATATAGCCTATGCGGTTGTATAAAACAATTCAAATGATTATGGTTTCTTTTTTGTTGACAGTAGGAAACTTTAAGTTTTGTAGAGACTTATATAAAGGCCCAAAAGCCATATGTAGTTGATTAATATAATGAATAAAGAATGCATTCTATTTGGGGTGAAAGGAATGCTAGATGTCTTGGTCGATGCTCTTCATGTGGAAGATCTCTTCTTGGCTTGGCACGGGGTTGCTCTCCGCAAATGTTCTCTAGCTGGTTGGAGGCTGTCTTATTGCTGGCCTATGGCAGATTTGGGGTGAAAGGAATGCTAGATGTTTCCATGACAAATGTAATGAGGTTGCGTGGGTAGCTAGAAACATTTGGCTCACAGTCGTAGAATGGGCAGTGAGCAAAGGCTGGCAGGGGCATGCGTAATCCTTTCCCTTTGTTTTGTTTCCGCTTTTTGTGTTTTCTTTTGGTGCTATCTCAAAGCCCCTTTTAATGAAGTCTGTTGTCATCTTTCAAAAAAAAAGAAAAAAGAATGCATTCTTTTTTGTTTTTAAATCCTGCGATGGGGTTGATCTGCTCTTGGTGTGATGCCAATGTTTGGAAACCCAGATCCAATCAGGCAGTCGGACTGGCTTGGACAAGAACCTCCCACCTTCAGGACGGGTTGCGATTATATCCTTTTCAGGAATGAAACTGCTTGGGTTTTTCGTCCAACCAGCGGTCAGAGTGGTTTGGTCAGGAACTGCTAGCCTTACTGGATGGATCGTTGTCATACCTGTTTTTGCAAATGAAACTGCCTGGTGAGGCAGGTTTTCTGGTCCAACCATCAAATTGTTTGACCTGGGTGGTTTTAAGCGACCGGCCCATTCAAAAAATCTAAAGGTTGTCAAGAGTTGAAGTCAGGTCGCTAGGTTGAAGGCAATGTTTTAAATAGCTTTGCTGTATAGCATTAGCATGTAGCTTATGCTACTTAGGATAGCTTTGCCTTAATGCCACATAGCTCATGAAAATAGCTTAAGTCACATGCAACTTACACTATTGCATGCACCATGTTCTACGTAGCGTATGTTCCATGCTACGTAGCTTACGCTACAAGTTGTTTTTAACTAAAGCATTAAAATCAATTAATGTTTTCAATGGTTTGTTACATTTTTCATTTTTAATAAAAAATAGTTAATCTTTTCAATGATTTTAGTAAAAGAATATAAATAATAGTATTAAATCAGTTAGGTGGCTCGTTCGTTACCGCTTGTACTTAATCTTTACCTATTGTGCCTATTATTTTAGGCTGGGTTTTCTTGCACCAAATGTCATTAAATTTCATTATTAATCAAATTAATTTGGTGCAAAATATCATGTAACTTCATGATATTTGGCACAACCAGGTACCACCTTAACTAAAAATATAGAAGTAGTGTGTAGATTAAGCCTCATGTTTTTGAGGGGTGAACTATGCTATTCGCTATTTAAAACGCTGGTTGAAAGTACAATGGTCTGACCAGTACACTACAAGACCACTGTGAAATTCAATACCTATGTATATATTGTCATAAAAATTTGCTATGCCCACATGTGCCTAAAAGTAGCATCTATACGCCACATCATGTGCTGATGTGGCAATCTTTTTGAGATCCCAACCATCCATTGGGTGGGAACCACTATAGCTGCCCCTTCAGAAAATAGACTCAATCTATTCATCAAACAGGCCATGAGTGCTGTAAACTGTTGCTCCACCAATCAATTTACTAGCCCGATTTTTTGTTAAGGACATTTGCGTGGTGACAATTGTTAGATAGATAGCTAGGATCTTGTGCATGTGTGCTACTTCAACATGTGTGGCATGTAGATGGGCTACCTTGTATAGCCAAGGGGTGGCAATGATATACCATAATAGTTCACCAACATCTTAAAAGTGGTGGTGACTCATCCTCCTCACGTCACATGTGGGACACGTTTACAGCTATCTGGACCATCCAAATTGTGGCACATGTTTTGGATGAATCTAATCTCTGGAATCACACTATTCACAAAATCCTAACCATCCAATTGATGCCTATCAAATGGATGGTTAGATGTAACATAGTTAGTGGTCCCATTTCCAACGGTAAGATCAGATGGTTACTATCATCTCCTCAATGTATACTTTTTTGGTTATTCTTCACCCACTAAGATCAGTGGTTTGTCATGGCTCTGCAACTTTACTATGGTATGGTGGAAGAGTCACCACCATTTTTAAGATGGTGGTAAATCTCATAGAGTTGTACCAATAAAATAATTTAACAATTTAACACTTTAAGAGAAAATGGTTGATAATTTGGGAGTGTGATGATGATATGCAACCACTAAGAAATTGTACATGTGTCATTTAAGTGGTTGAAATTAAACCATCCAAATCGGGAGCCCTTGTTTAGACAATCATAACCCAAAGTTACAGTGGATTAACTTTCTAACTGGACAATTGGTGGATATTTAATGAATGGTTGAACTATGAAGCACTTAATGGTCCAATTTCAATGAACAAGTGTCCATTAATCAGAGTATAGTGTTCCTCAATCTATTTGATGTTGAGGTACTAACCAGTCCATGGTAGGTCCTGCATTTTGTACTGTTTAGTTTGAGTTATTCATGCCACTTTTACATTTTGTTAGTGTCGATGCATCAATATCATTGTATCTAACCACTTACCAAAGTGTTGGTACATTGGTAGAGTGTGATGGTTAATATGCATGTGCTAGGAAATTGTACATGGGACATTTAAGTATCTCAAACTAAAGTGTCCAATCTGTGACCCCTTTTTAGATATGTCATAAGCTAGAAGTTACACTGATTGCATTTTCTACCTAAATGATTGGCGGACATTTGATGGATGGTTGTAAAGTATCCAATGCTCCGAATTCATCGAACAAATGTCCATGAGTCAGAGGTTAGTATTGCTTAATCAATATGATTTTAAGATCATGACCAATCCATGGTAATTTCTGCAATTCGGGTGGTTTATAGTTTTTTTTTTTTTTTTTTTTTTTTTTTATGCCAGGTGTACCATTTCTGAGTGCATGTGTACCAAATGTTTCTTCTCCCTCTTACAACTTTGAGTCACCCCCAACCTTTTCTTCTCCTGCTTCTTCTTTTTTTTTTTTTTTTTTTTTTTTTTTCTTTTAAATGCACGCACACACACCCCACACACTCACGCATAGTGGAATTTCACCACCTATGGGTACTCAAACCCTTGACCCGAGAATCTACCACCGGAGCAAGAGTAAGGACCCTTCTCCTGCTTCTTCTTCTCCTTCTTCGTCTGCTCCTCCTCTTCCCTCCTTTTCTTTCTGCTTCGGGCATGGTATTGGTAGAGTAACTATTTATCTTCTATTTAGTGGTGGTTTTGTTTTAAAAGTCAGACTCAGATCTGAAATCCATATCTGGAGCATTGTTTGCATCAGAATGAGATCCATATTCAACCTGGCAATTTCTGCTGCTGCATCAAGTAAATACACGTTTTTTTTTTTTTTTTTTTTTTTTGGAGTTTGAGGAGACATCTTAGATCCTAAAAACAAATGAAAGAGAACTCGTTTTGAGTGAACTGAATCAACATACCATTTCTGCTATTTATCCAATGCCAAAAAATTCCCCTGTAATTTCCTGTTTGCAGTGCAGGAAACTCACAAGAGAAATCCCTCAGAGGCCTAAGAGGCTTGATGATCTGACCATGAATGAATTTGGAGCCATCAACTCTGACTCTGTCCTGTCTGAGTGAGCTAGAGAAGGCCTTGAATCTTCTTTAAACACTAGTCCAGGGCCAGTCTTTGTCTAAAATAGGAAAAGATAATGACCAAAGAAACTCCATAATAGATTGAATGACCCTAATTCAGCTATAATTACAGACTCACACAGAATTAGGACAAAATAACTATATTAGTCCCAACATGAATATGATATCTAAAAAATAATTCTACTGTAATGACTACCTTATTTCACTAACAACAATGGATGTTGTATAACAAAGTATATCCTTCTAACACTGCCATGCAAGATTCAAAATTAGACTGCAACGCACTGGCCACGAGGACATATTTGAACATCAACAACATAATTAGGAATTTGAAACTCCCATACATCTTGATTCAATTTGCCTATATTAAGGCATTGATACTCCTTTGAAGCAAAGGAAGGAAACTGCACCTTCAACTTTCTAAAACTTCATCCAGTGTCACTGGGTTGTGGTTTTGTGGCACATTTTTTCTTCATTCAAATGCTCCATTTCATGTAAACCACTCCAGGGATGAACAAAACATGCTTCTTGTTAGATCATCTTGTAAATGCTTTAAACATCAACTGGAACTGAGTAGAGTTTCAGTGGAAATCAAATGAGTCCCCTCTCACCAGTTGAAACATATACATGTGCGACTGAGTCAAAAGACTCAAAACAATTCCAGCTGAGTCAGAATGAGCTGCACGGATTTAGATTCCTAGCAGGTAGCACTCCAAACTGATTCTTAAAGCTATGCCTCCCATGCTCCCCAAAATGCCTGTAAAATCAAAAGGTCATCACATCATTGCATAAACACTCTGCATATCTTGATAAAAGAAAAAGAAAAAAGAAAAAAGGAAAAAGAAAAAAAAGAAAAGGAGTCCTACATACTGGCAGCCTCACTCTTTTGGCAGTAGGACACCTTCAAATGCCGGTAGTTTCATAACCGAACTACACCGTATTCCATGTTTCAAGGTGCCTTATTCTCATTGCTGGCTAGAGAATTGGAACCTAATTTTGTTGATCCATGCACTCATTTTTTTGAAGCCTTTTCTCTTGAAACTAATATCTGATTCTGAGCATGTAACTGGTTGTTGGAACTTGACAGATCTACATTGGGAAAGTTGCCCTATCGCTCAAAATCTTGCTAGAAAATGTGAGGCACTTGCTGTTTCTGGTCTGGCAGAGTATGGTGATGAGATAGATGTAGTTGCTCCTACTGACATTTTGAAGCAGATTTTTAAGATACCTTACTCCAAGGCTCGACTATCTGTTGCAGTTCAACGTATAGGACAGACTCTTGTTCTAAATTCAGGGTATGCTGTCATATTTCACTAGTTGCTATGTTGTCCAGCCTCTCATAATTTGCAAAATGCAATTTCTTTTCACTGGTGAAATTTTCACAAAGCGCAGGCCTGACCTTGAAGAGGGAGAGAAACTTGTTAGAAGACAAAGCAACCAATCAAAGGGTGATCATTCTATCTTCTTGAATTTTGCAATGCATTCAGTAAGAGTGGAGGCTTGTGATTGCCCACCTACTCAATATGTTCCACCAGAAGAATCAAGCTCCACTATTTTACCTGGTCATGTTGAATCTAGAGAGGGATCTTTTGTATCTTCTGCCTGTCCAACAAAAGGTAGCAAGTCCAAGATTTTCAATGGTAGTGTTGGTGGCAGTAGAAAGGAAGGATTTAATTGCTGTGGAGAGTATTCAGAGGGTGACCAAGAAAGCTTTTTTTGGGGTGGCAAGCAGAATAGGCAGAATAACAGGCATGATGCCATCAAGAAAACTTCACAAGTAGGTGAAAAGGCCAGATGCCCAGTGCAAGAGTCAGAGAAGCACAGAAGAGTTGGCAACGATGGTTTTCTAAGGGTTCTGTTCTGGCAGTTCCACAACTTCCGCATGCTCTTAGGAAGTGACTTGCTTTTGTTCAGTAATGAGAAATATGTCGCTGTGAGTTTGCATTTGTGGGATGTTACACGACAGGTGAGAATCATTCTTGTTGATATCTCGATTCTGTGATTTCTTTTATTCATCCAGTCTTTCATGACAGGTCACTCCATTAACGTGGCTTGAAGCCTGGCTTGACAATGTCATGGCAAGTGTGCCTGAGCTGGCCATCTGTTATCATGAAAATGGCGTTGTTCAAGGGTACGAGCTTCTTAAAACAGATGATATATTCCTACTCAAGGGCATTTCTGAGGATGGTACTCCTGCATTTCATCCTCAAGTTGTCCAACAAAATGGTCTTTCGGTGTTAAGATTCCTTCAGGATAACTGCAAGCAAGATCCTGGTGCTTATTGGGTATGGATTGTTGACCTTCTTGGATATCCAAATAGTTGATCTGTGATTTTGTGATTACAATTTATTTGTCTTTTTATTTTATTTTTTCTTTTCTTTTCTTTAACTTAGATTCTGTATGGATCGTCTTTTCTTTTTTTCTTTTTCTTTTTTGCCATAAAAATTTATGTAGATATCGACCGCGACTGATAAATTTACTCTTTGTACTTGTGTTAAGACAATGTTTCACTTTGTATGAAAGGATTTATCCATCAGGATGGGCAATTTTTTTATCAGTCAAGATGCACATAAATAATGTCGCCCTTTCTTTCTTGATTAGCAACTGTCTTCTTGTTAAATTATGGCTGTGGATTCATTACTGGGCCTCTGATTTTACTATTTCAGCTTTATAAAAGTGCTGGAGAGGATGTAATTCAATTATTCGATCTTTCTGTTTTACCAAAGAACCATTCTTCTGATGATCATGATAATGACTGCAGCTCTTTGCCGTCTTTAATGCAAAGAGCGAGAAGGGATTCCTTGTTTTCACTGGGGACTCTACTTTACCGTCTTGGTCATCGATTATCTCTTTCAAAGGTATTGAATATTTTATTTTTTTTCCCGATCACACTCCATTGTCTTATTCTGAGCTGTTGCCAACAAATTATGGTGCTTGCTGCAGGCACCAAATAACATGGCCAAGTGTGCAAGGCTTTTCGAGAAATGTTTGGAGTTCCTGGATGAGCAGGACCATCTGGTATTGTAGCTTTCTAGGATAAGCTTAATGCTTACCTTGTCCTTATCTCAGTTATTATGTTTGATTTTTGCATGGGTAAAGGCTGCATTGCTGAAGCTACTATATTGAACGGACCATAATGGCCATTGTCCAAAATGTTCAGTCAGCTCAATTTGGCTCTTTGCCGCATTGAGCTTGCTGGCCATTTTGAGCCAGTTTAATGGACCTTCTTCATTCTGCTCAATGTGGGATGGGATTTCTGTACTACCCAACAAAACCAATAACATTGTATAATAGATGTGGTTTAAATGTGGTGCATTAGCAAGTTGTGCATTATTCCCAATGGAAGCTAAATGCATAAGCATGATGATACTTACTATGAACTTTTATTTTAAAACAGGTGGTCCGTGCATATGCTCATGAACAATTTGCGAGGCTCATTTTAAAATGTTATGAGGAGCTGGATTTAACATCTGAACCTGTTCTTCTTGAATCCGAAGTAATAGTTACTGATGTCGAAGACGAGTCTTCAGAGTTTCCTCAAGAAATGTTCGGATCAATCATCCAAGATAAGATGCCATCACAAGTTGCAGAAAATGTACCTTTGACTGAAGATGAAAGGATCCTTCTGAAATCAGTGCCAGAGAAGATGGCTTCAGTAGCAAACTCCTTCCCTCCCAGAAACATGGGAACATCTGAAGGCCCTAAATTGTGGAAACTAAGAGAAACCATGGAAGATCCCGACAACAGTGATAGCTTGGCAGTGTGCCATGTCTCTGCTGCTTCCTCACACATGGTCCAGACAGTCGCCGATCCAATCTCATCTAAGTTAGCTGCAATACACCATGTATCCCAGGCTATCAAATCTCTTGGATGGAAGTGCCAACTGCAAAACACTGAAGGAGATCTGATGGATCATGGAAACAAAACCCAAGATAAATCTTCACATATTGATTTTTCTGTATGTGCATGTGGCGATGCTGACTGTATTGAAGTTTGCGATATTCGGGAATGGCTCGCTAGATCCAAGATGGATCAAAAGCTGTGGAAACTTGTTCTTTTGTTGGGGGAATCTTATTTGGCCCTTGGACAGGCTTATAAAGAAGATGGGCAATTGCATCAAGCTTTGAAGGTTGTAGAATTAGCTTGTTCTGTATACGGATCAATGCCTCAACACCTTGAAGATGCTCAGTTCATCTCGTCTATGGTTAGTAGCTCTCCACCTCAGCTGAAGTTTAGAGATAGAAGTGGAAAGAGAAGCTCTGTTTTAGGTGGCACAACTGAACGGGATCGAAATCCTGCTGAAGAATGTCTTACCATCGATGGGTTCTCTTCCAATTACTTATTCTGGGCAAAGGCGTGGGCTCTCGTTGGGGATGTATATGTTGAGTACCACTTGATAAGGGGTAAAGAACCCTCGGTACATCTTGAAAGGAAAGCTTCTGTTGGCGACTGGAGAGTATCAAATGAAGTTGCAAGAGAGGTAAAAAGGCTGAACAAGAAATTGGGGCAGTATAAGCAAAATTGCAGTATGTGTTCCCTAATAAACTGCAGCTGCCAGAGCGATAGGGCAAACAGCGGTAACAGTGCAAGCAGCAGCAGTGGAGATGTTCGCTCTTTGGCTTATGGTAGAAAACAGGCTAAGAAACCAAATGTAAAGAGCAATCAGCACTCATTTTTTGGTATACCGGAGAGTGACCATGTTTTCTCTAAGGTGGATGATGCAAGTGTTCCTGAAAACAGATGTCTCCAAACAAATAGGAATGATGATGGACATTCACATGTTTCTGAGCCAGCTGTACATAAGCGTGAAGTGACCTGTTTGGATGCTAATTTTGGGGGTGATGAGGGTACCTTGGAAATGCACAGTCCAGGCCTGCGGGCGTCAGTTGATTCTGAACCCCTAATTCAAGATGTGCCCAATACAAAAAGCGGAGGTATATTCAAATTTCTTGAGGGTCCTAAAATCGGGGATGTAGAGTATAATCTCTCAGCTGCAATAGGCTGCTATGATGCAGCTAGGAGAGCAATATGGGGCCTTCCCATTGGTTCAACTGAAATGCAATCTATAGTTAAAAGGAAGGGATGGGCATGTAATGAACTCGGTCGATATAGACTTGACGACGGAGACTTACGTACTGCCGAACTTGCATTTGTAGAGGCTATAAAAGCATTCAAAGAAGTCGCCGACCATACGAACATTATATTAATCAACTGTAATTTAGGTCATGGAAGAAGAGCATTAGCTGAAGCTATGATATCCAAGATGGAAAATTACAAGAAACATGGACTCTTACAAAATGCATACAAGCAAGCTTTGGAGGCTGCAAAATTGGAGTACAGCGAATCACTAAGATACTATGGTGCAGCTCTGTCAGAACTGAACGCTATGGGCGAAGGGGCAGATTCAGTATCAAACAACTTGTGGAATGAAGTAAAAACACAATTTGCCCATACATATTTGAAGCTTGGAATGCTTTTGGCAAGGGAAGACATTTCTGCTGAGGTTTATGAAAACAGGAACTTGGAAGAATTGCCACTAGGTCCTACTGGTGACAGATTCAAGAAAGAACTGAGGAAGCATGAGATCTCAGCCAATGATGCTATTAGGGAGGCTTTGTGTATATATGAATCTTTGGGTGAATTGCGAAAACAGGAGTCTGCTTATGCTTATTTTCAACTTGCATGCTACCACCGGGATTGCTGCCTGAAGTTTTTGGATCTTGATGATACAAAAATTAAATCGTCTAGATGTGAAAGTAGCCTTCTTCAGAAGGTTAAGTGGTATGCTTCTCTGGCTGAGAGGAATTGGCAGAGGTCTATTGATTTCTATGGCCCAAAGACACATCCCATAATGTACCTGACTATTCTCATGGAACGTTCAGCCCTTTTTTTGAGACTCTCGAGCTCTTTTCAGTTGAACTTGGTATGTTTCTTTGAATTTAGTCTTGCGAAAGATCAGTGGAACTTGTCTGTTATCATCTTAGCAGTTTCTAGTTCTAAGTAATCTTGTGACTGGATACATGTGAATTGGAACCATATCTCGAATGCAAACTTATATTATAAACAGGGTAAAGTATTTTGCTTCTGAAAATGCTGAAGTTTGTTTTCTTATAAACAGCGGTTAGCTTGAACTACAGAAGCTTTTCTGACATTTCACTCAGTGCTCCAGAAGATAATTGTTCTTCACACGTTTTCCTCTCTGAGCATCTTTGTTAGCTTTGACATGCATGTGTGCTTGGGAATGGTTCGAAGTGTTTGATATTTGAACCTTGCCTGTGCACGTGTCATGCAATATGTAGTGATATGCCCCCATAAGTTTGCTACTGCTTTGATTTCATCAAGTTATGTGTAAGTCTGTGCTTTATTTGCATTCTTTGTTTCATTTCATGCAGTGTGACATATGCCATTTGATTACTGTGCTGCTCTGTTAGAGCCACTATTATCAATAGTGAATAGCATGTAATGTAGCATTCACCCTTCTAAAGTGTGACGCATAAGCTACTAGCGTGTAGCAGAAGCTGTGCCCCACTTCTAAATTGTTAATGAAGGTTGTGCTTGGTTGCACCAAATATCATGAAATTTCATGATATTTTGCACCAAATTAGACTGATTAATCATTACATTTCATTATTTTTGCTTCAACCAAACGCAACCTAAACTAATAGGAAAAATACAACAATGATTAAGCACAAAGATTTAAAAAATAAAAAAGAAGAAAAAAAAAGAGCAACATAACTGATTTAATACTGTTATATTATTTTGCTAAAATCATTGAAAAAAAATTAACTGTCTTTCTATTGAAGGTAGAAAAATGTAACAATTCATTGAAAACATTAAATTCACAAAGTTTTAAAACGTAACAATTCATTGAAAAAATTAATTGATTTAATATTTTAGTGAAAAATAACTTTTAGCGTAAGCTATGTAGAGTGTTCCGCAGGTTCTGTAGCATGTAGCGTATGCAAATTAGCTTTTAGCCGTAGGCTAAGGCTACAAACGACTTAAGTTCTTTTCATGAGCTACACGCTATGTAGCGTAAGCTATTCAAAACACTAAGAGCAAAGGTGAGATACTTTCCTTTGTCTTACAATCACCTCGTCAGCTAGGGAAAGGACCACAAATGACCCATTAACTTTCATCACTACATCTATTCTATGTGCCATTTGCTCTAATGGACTAAAACAAGAAACCCACATTTATTCTCTCTCTCTCTCTCTCTCTCTCTCTCTCTCTCTCTCTCTCTTCTCTCACACACACACACACACACACACACACACACACTCACATGACGAGCGTACAAGAGTGGGAACTGATCCTTGTCTTTCAACATTTTGAAATCCATCCTGTTTTTTAATATATAAAAAATCCAAGAAGACGGCAGCATTGAAAGGAAAGAGGGAAGGTTTAAAAAGTAGTCAGTCTAATTTTTAATTTCCTGGTCAGTTCTCTGTAACGATAATTTTCCTTATAAAAGAAATATCTTACTCATGTTTTGTGTCTTGAAATAGGACAACTGAGTTAATTATCCCACACTCTGCAGCTTGCTTGCAAACTATATCAGCTTCATTTTCTGTCACCAATAAGACTAGCTAGCTGCCTGTTCCTTGCTACCCAACCATTCACACATGCTCGCACAGAAGATTTGCATTTCAGCTTTCTGTAACCACGTGAAATGTATTATTGGTTAATCAGATGCCAAGATCTCCTAACCATGTTTTGACATTTGTTGACATAGTCATTAGTTTCCAAACATGTCACATGTAGTTCACCAAGGACCTCTTTTTTAGGTCCCTTATGTTGCTGATGCTTTTCCTTTATCAGCTTGGCATTACTTGCAATTGGATGTCTTCTGATGTTCTTGAGCCTGGTATTTCTTTATGCTGCAAGTATTTTTAGTACAAACCTAATGAGACATGGAGGCTTCAAAAAGAACCCTTGATTGTTGGTGGATGTCAGAACACATCAATAGCAATAATTTCTCCCTTTTGCTATAAGCAAGTATTCTTGACAGCACAAAATTTGCATCTAAATATTTGTTTTCTTTTGGAGAAAACTTGGCTTATGTAGGAAGAAGCAAACTTTTGTAGAAAACTTGTCTCATGGATTATCAAAAAAAAAAAAAAAAAAAAAAGAAGAGAAAGAAAAAGAAAAAGGCCAGATCTGGTTTTGATGTAACTACAGTCGTTGCAGCTACTGCTTTTGAAATTACCGAGTTGAGACTAATGATTCAGATATGTTGGCCAATATTATGAGTATTGCAGGTTGCCAATATGAAATGACCATGGAATTACCTTGATATCTTGATGTAGGACAATTAACCACTTGTTCTAAAAGCTCGAACTGTTAGAGTATGGTGAATTAATCCCTTTATCTCATAGCCCAGACCCCACATCTCATGGGTTAGGACCTCGGCCGAACCCTCCTCGTGGGCTCGTGGGCCCTAAATCACATCGGCCGCCTACCCCGAGTGTGTCCTCGCATCCCACGGGCTACCCCACTCGAGCCTGGTGTGAAATGCCCCTGCATTAATCACCCCCAGTGAGGAGTTTTGAACACAAGACCTCCCCCGTGGGCCCCAAATCACATGGGTCACCCACCCCAAGTGTGTCCCCGCATCCCACGGGCTACCTCACTCGAGCCCGGTGCGAAAATGCCCCTGCATTAATCGCCCTCGGTGAGGAGTCTCGAACACAAGACCTCCCGCTTTGATACCAATTTGATGCAGGACCGTTAACCACTTGCTCTAAAAGCTCGAACTGTTAGATTATGGCGAATTAATCCCTTTATCTCATAGCCCAGGGCACACATCTCATGGGTTAGGACCTCAGCCGAACCCCCCTCGTGGGCTCGTGGGCCCCAAATCACATGGGCCGCCCACCCCGAGTGTGTCCCCACACCCACGGGCTACTCCACTCGAGCCCGGTGTGAAATGCCCCTGCATTATATCCCCAATAATATCTCATTGTATTGATGACATTGTGCAGTATTCCAAAATATTGCAAGTTATCATTAAAATTCCTTTATAAAGTTCCATGATATCGTCTATACATGCGATACATATTGACGATATTGAGTCAACGTGTGAGAGGTGAAAAAAAAAATTCGAAAAAAAAAAAAAAATGTTCAATTTTTTTAGGTAATCTCATATGTAGTTTCGCTTCTTGTTTTTTAATTTTTGGATTATTGTTTGTGTTTTGTACTTGTATTGTATAATTTATGAATTATATGAACTCGTATTTTTTATATATAATTGCGTCACTTCTGTCAGACAACGTGTAGTTTAGGACCTTATACAAAGGAAAGTTATTGTGCATACTTGTTTGTTATATATCTTCTTCTTCTTCTTCTTTTTTTAATAGTTATAAGAGTGTCTTCATGTCTCTTTTAACACTTCCTAGGTTCCATTGAAAAAATCCATCATTTTCTCAAGTTTCCCTTAGACAACGATATTCCTCAAGAAGTGCGATATTGATATGCTTCTATATCCCAAGGGTTTGATGCATGCATTGATACCAGTATTTAAATAATTGCATGCGACAATTTCGAATGATACATGATGCCGTTGAAAAAGTTGTTGTCGTTCGGCAATTGATTTTGTCATTTGCAATGATGTGAATGTTGAGTTCGAGCCAAACCTAGTTTCTTCATAAGATTTTTATTTTATTTTATTTTATTTTTATTATTTATTTTTTTTGCAAGTTTAGAGTACGAATATTGCCCTTTTGAACATTCGTTTCATGTTTCAAGAAGTGTTGGAGTCTGTGGACTTCTTCATTATATGAGGCAATGTGGGAGATGTGGTCGTTCTTTCTTCATCCTTTTTGAGATCTCACATGTCTTTGCTATCTTATTGGTGGAGCTAGTAAAAGTACGGGCAATAGGCCATTCAAACCAATAGTTAAATTCTTCATAACTGATGCAGGACACATGATTTAATGCTAGCATGCAACGTGGAGATTATGAAAGAGTCCATTAAGTAATTCAATTAACAAAAGGTGCTAACCTACCAAGTAATTAAGAGTAAACAATAGGAAATAAAATCTGATTTAACCTAAATCACTTACCCGCATGCTAAAAAATCACATAAATCAATTAAAACTATAACCAATGGAAAGATAAAACTTCCAATTTAGCATGAGCACATTCCACACTAAAGGGACGGATTTGTATGTTTTATGATTATGGTTACGAAGGGGAAATTTTGAAATTTGAAAAATTAGGGTTCATTGAAATTGGGGATTTTAGAATTAGGTATTTTTTAGAAATTGAAGATCTAGGGTTTGGAGTTGTATGTTTTATGATTATGGTTACGAAGGGGAAATTTTGAAATTTGAAAAATTAGGTTCAGGTATTTTTTAGAAATTGAAGATCTAGGGTTTGGAGTGTTGTAATGAAAGGGAAAAGAGGAAGATAGGAGAAGAAGAAGAATAATGCTTTTCGAAGAAGAGAGAGGAATGATGTAAGAAGAATACCTTGGGGAATCCACCACCAAACAAGCATCTACCCTTCCACTATTTAATTGGAATTGAGGTTTTTTTTTTTTTTATATTCTTAAAAAAAAAAAAAAAACCCTACAAAATAATGAGGAAAATTCTTTCACATAAGAGAGCTTCTCTTTTTTCTTTATTCTCAATAACACCACTAGGGTTGGAACCTCACCTCCCCTGTGCTTTTATAATTAAAAATTCGGAATTAAAAATTCAGCATAATTACAACTATGTCACTCACTTAAGTGAAGTGGCCCATCATAAAAAATAAGAAAACTAAAACATTTATTATCAATCCCAACCATCAAATAACTCCTAAAAATAACAAAAAACATAAAGAGAGCAATATCAGAATCCAAGGGGTCCAGATCTAAAAGATCCGGTGGTCCAATGGCCTAATCGACAAGATCCAATGGTCGGGTCAACATGAAATAGAAATCCTATGACTAAAATGATCTCGTAAGCAACCCACATGCATTATCCCAAAGTGGGGTCTTCCTGATGCACGTCCAATGCATGTGGGGTCTTCAAAATGACCCGGCGGACTCCATCTGGAATTCATCTCCCATCCACAAAGAAAGTTGCGTTGATGTTGGTGTTCGTTTTCGTTTCTGGTACACCCGAGTAGGTCCTCTGATGTCCCCATCAATTCCCCTCGGCTGAGGAGATTTCTCATCTGGTGAAATAAAGTTATAGTGATGCTCGAGGAGATCCAAATCTCGTCGCTGAAACTCTACCTCTGTGATCCATGTACTATCTGACTTTGGTCTGCCCTTCCACTTGACAAAGTACTCCTGGCAACCGCCATGTCATGCAGAAATCGCTTCTTCATCTAAGATATCCTCTATTTCTTCTCGTCTCATAAGTATGGATGGTATGGATGGTAAAGGTTGAGAAGAGGGGTTAAGTAATGGCCATGGGTCTTGGGACAGGTCAGGGGCATCATCATCGAAGTTCGTGTGAGAATTAGAGGAAAGTCTATGAAATGGTACAAGATCTTCCACATTAAATGTGGAACTGATACCTATGTCTGGTGGAAGATCTATCAAGTAGGCATTCGAACCCAGTCTTTTCAAGATTTTTTATGGTCCAACGCTATGGGCATGTAATTTTTTTATGATTATCTGTGGAAACCTTTTTGGACATATTTTAATCATGACCTCATCACCCATAACCAGTGTTCGAGTTGTTGGTGTCACTACAAGTTTCGCTGGCCAGAGATAACGATATAATATCGTTATCGCCGATAATATCGCCGATAACCGGAAATGCAGGCAAAAAGGAGAAAACATGGAGAACATGGTGGAATTTTTCAGTGAAACTTCAAGACATGCCTAAGTATACATATTTACATATTCACGACATGCCTAAGTACACATATTTACATTAAGAAGCAGGACTATTAAGATACCTTTCATTTTTAATCATCCAATATATGTCCACCAATCTGTTAGTCAGATGATCACATGATTTTCAATTTTTGTTTATGGTACATCTAAACTGAGAAACATGATTTGGGCAATTTCATTTGGTGTATGCCACATGTGCAATTTCTGAATGCATGTGTATCAACCATCACGCTCAATCAAAGTATCAAAGCTTTTGTCTTAATACGTTTCCCCAAGTTAACATTTAGAACGGTCAAAATGAAGTGGGGCCACTTACATAATACTAACCATCTTTTGTTCAAACGATCCAACCATTTATTTAATAACCATTAATTGAGCTGATTGGATTGCTCGACCAGTGTCATTTTGACACATGCTGCATCTACAGCGGGATTTAATTTGAATGGTCAGGATAGTTTTACATTAGTGCTACATGTGGTAAGGATGAGTAGCTACAATTTTTTTTAATGGTGCAAAAATAGTATGGGCCTTAAAAGTAATATAAAGCAATCTAAGATGGCCCATCATCATCAGATGGAGCAACCTAACCCTTTTTAAGGGCTCTGAATGAAGATCGTTAAAGAAAACTACAACACTCCACATCATTGGGAAAAGTGCTAGATTGGATGGTTATGATCTACTGGCACTGGAGATTTACGGCTCACTTGAGCTTTGGATACCTTTCATTTTTTACAACAAGTCCTAAAATGAAATCACAAAATGGATGGATGGAGAGGATTTCTCACAAACATCACAGTGGGCCCCACATTCCCCACCTGAGCTTGCAGCGCAGGAACAGGGAAAGTCTTCCACAAGAAATCCGCGTCCCTGATCCGCGCGCTGCGGAAACGGATTTTGCTACTCCCTTGCCATGCTCTGTGGGCCCCACCATGAGGTATGTGTTTCATCCATGCCGTCCATCTATTTTGATAGATAATTTTATGATATGAAGAAAAAAAAGAGGTATATCCCAATCTCAATTGGACCACATTATAAGAAACAGTGTTGAATGAACTTTGGCCATTAAAAACTTTTTGGGGGCCATAAAGATTTTGGAACAACCTGATCTTTGTTTTTTCCCTTCATCTGTGTCTTTATGAGCTAATTAACAGATTGGATGTCAAATAAACAGTATAGTGGGCCTTAGGAGGATTTAAATGGTGGATATCCAATCACTACTGTTTTCCCGTGGTGTGGTCTACCTGAGTTTTAGATCTACCTCATTTTTTGGATAAAGCTCTAAAATAATATTTAAAAATTAATGGACAGCATGAATACAACAGATGCATCATGGTGGGGCCCATATAGCATCGGCCTGCACCCAAAGACCAAGTCGTGGTGGCGTAGTCAGCTTGCACCATCAAAGTGATGCAACAAAGTGAGCTTGCACCATCAAAGCCCACCTGTGGGGTCCACCATGATTTATGTATTTTATCCACTCCGTCCATCCATTTTAACAGATAATTTTAGGTGGTCTTGAGCCTAAAAACTAAGTATATCCAAACCTCAAGTGGACCACACCATATGAAACATTATGAATTGAACATTTACTGTTGAAAATATCTTGGGGACCACAAAAGTTTTGGATCAAACTTCTATTTGTTTTTTCCCTTGATCCATGTCTGTGTGATCTTATGAACAGGTTGGATGAGAAATAAACATCACTGTGGGCCCTAGAAAAGTTTTAACGGTGGAAGTCATTATTCAAATTGTTTCCAATGGTGTGGTCCACTTGATCTTTTGGTGCCCTTAAATTTTGGCCTCAACCCCTAAAATAATATGGAAAAACGGATGGACCGCATGGATAGACCAAATGCATTCTCGGTGAGCCCAACAGCGTGTATTCAGTACGATAAGAGCGTACTGAGTAACCAAGTACGCATTCCCATTCACGCCCGTGGCCCTCCTGATGCGATAAAAACCCCAAATTCCTTCTCCCCTTCCGAAATTTTCGAAATTTCATTCCTTCCCACCGATTTCTCCAAGATTTTCAACCTAAAAATCTCTCCCCCTCATCCCAAATCAAACAAAACCTCTATTTTCGAACAAGATCTTGGCGCCCGCAAGTGGTTTCCGCAACTTGCAGAGGATTTTTCGACGGAAAAAAAAAAAAAAGAAGATATTTTTTGGGTTGAATCTTACCGGAAGTGCCGATCTACACTCAACAGCAGCCGAATTCGCGTCTTCCTCCAAATCCGGGCGAAAAAACGGGTATTTGGTATTTTTTTTGATTTTTTCGCTAACAACCCCCCCTTTTATTGATAAAAGTGGGTTGTTGGCTACAGTTCCCACCCGTGATTGGTGGGAACAGCGATATATCGGCCTGATTTTGAAAATACCAATAATATCAGCGAGATTTCGGCGAAATCTGGAAACGACACCAAATATTGGGGTTTCGGTGTCGCCAGTGCAGCGACACTGAAATTATCGGCGATATTTCGATAATATCGTCGACAATTTGAACACTGCCCATAACAAACTCTTTAAACCTATGGTGTGAGTCAGCAATCATTTTGTATGTTTCATTACTTATATTGATTCTTTTTCTAATCCCCACATGCAAGTCATGCATATGTTGTGTAGATGCATGTTCAAATTCTAAAGGCCTATGAAGCACAGACATGGGTATGCAATCTATAGGGGTCTTAGGCTCATCCGCATGTCTTTCCAAATTCACTTCCTCCCTAGGACTCATTTAATCGTGATGAAGGTTTAGTAGAGTCAATGCGTGAATGTCTCGCATGGGTGTAAGCTCAGCCGGTATGTCCTTTGGAATAACAACACTGGCCTCCTCCAATACTAGACTCTATACTACTCTCGGGTGTAACCTTAGGTGGCATTTCCATAATAACCTTAGATGTGACCTCACTTGCCATGTAGGCATACAATGTCAATTCAGTTTGTCTCTCTTTTGGAATCTTTAACATTAACTATAGGAAGAGATTCAAGCTGGAGTTTCGTCACACCTTCAGGATTACGTTTCTTGACGTCCTCTTTTTCCGAGGTGCTTTTGGGTGGGAGAGGCTTCAAGACAATCATTTTGCCTCTATACAGAAACGAACACGTATTCGAGTGACTGAATAGTGTTGCATCCCTGTCATACAACGAAGGCCTACCCAAAATGATGTGACTTATATCAATAGGCAAAACATCAGACCACAAAGTGTTCATATAAGAAGCAAACTGGATGGGAATGGGACAACGCTGAGAAACCAGAATCGAAGATGCGTCAACCCATGAGACTCGATAGGGCTGAGGGTGAGGAACGGCTAGCATACCTAAGCAGTCCACAGTGCGAGCAGATACTACATTGATGCAACTGCCACTATCAATGATCACCTTACAGTTTTTGCCACCACACTTGGTATATGTGTGGAAAATTGAATCCATGCACCAATCATCACTTTCTACAATTTGGCTTAAGGCTTGGCTAATAATTGCAAGTGGTACAATCTCAACTCGTTCAATTTGATCACTGGCTTGTGATTGGACATCTTCCCTAGCGTCAAGATTCTCCTGAAGGGAGGCTTCAAGCCAATTGATATGTGCATTGTCACGGTCAATTGAGTCGCGGGGGTCTTATTGTGCGCTTCACAAGGACACTCTAAAGGAAACCCTAGGTCATAGGACAATGTGATGACAATGATAGTACTAACCTAGAGATCACGCTAGACACACTAATTAGAAAATTCAGCAAGTCGCTATTCTCAATTCTTATCTTGGAAATTCAGCAAGATAGTAATTCGAGGGTGCCAAATTGAAAATTCAGCACGGACGTAATCCGAAAATTCAGCAACGTGACAACCTGAAATTACTATGCTGAAATTTCAGCAATGGTATAAGTGGAAACGCTAGCTGAAAATTCAGCAATAGGATACTCCAACAAAATTTCAGCAATATGGTTATGATCCAATATGCAATGAATGCTCTACTAAACCTAAATGTGACTCTAACCTAGATGCAACACAAAAATCCTATGCTAAACCTATGGTCTCTGATACCAAATTTGATACAAGACACATGATTAATGCTAGCATGCAACGTGGAGATTATGAAAGAGTCCATAAAGTAATTCAATTAACAAAAGATGCTAACCTACCAAGTAATTAAAAGTAAACAATAGAAAATAAAATCTGATTTAACCTAAATCATATGCCTGCATGCTAAGAAATCACATAAATCAATTAAAACTATGACCGATGGAAGGATAGAACTTCCCATTTAGCATGCGCACGTTCCACACTCAAGGAACAGATTTGTATGTTTTATGATTAGGGTTAGGAAGGGGAAAATCTAAAATTTGGAAATTTATGGTTTATGGAAATTGAGGATTTTGGGATTAGGTTTTTTTTTTAGAAATTGGGGAAATTAGGAAATTAAAAATCTAAGGTTTAGAGTGTTGTAATGGAAGGGAAAAGAGGAAGACAAGAGAAGAAGAAGAAGAATACCTTTCGAAGAAGAGAGGGGAATGATGTAGGAAGAAGAATACCTTAGGGAATCCACCACCAAACAAGCTTCTACCCTTCCACAATTTAATTGGAAGGGATAATGAGGAAAATTTCTTTACACAAGAGAGCTTCTCTCTTTTTCCTTCTTCTCAATAACACCACTAGGGTTGGAACTCCACCTCCCCTGTGCTTTTATAATTAAAAATTCGGAATTAAAAATCCAGCATAATTACAACAATGCCACTCACTTAAGTGAAGTGGCCCATCATCAAAAATAAGAAAACTAAAACATTTATTATCAATCCCAACCATCAAATAACTCCTAAAAATAACAAAAAACATAAAGAAAGGAAGATCAGAATCCAAGGGGCCCGTATCTAAAAGATTTGGTGGCCCGATGGCCTAATCGATAAGATCCAACAGTCAAATCGACATAAAATAGAAATCTTATGATTAAAATGATCTCCTAAGCAACCCACATGCATCATCCCAAAGTGGGGTCTTCCTGATGCACGTCCAATGCATGTGGGGTCTTCAAAATGGCCCGACGGGCTCCATTTGGAACTCATCTCCCATCCACAAAGAAAGTTACGCTAATGCAATCTCCAAGAGGAGGTCGACAAATCTTTAACGGTTGCTAGACTTTGTTGATTGTGCACGAGGATGCTAATTACTACAAATTGATCAATACAAAAGTTAGTTTTTCCAAGGGATAAGGTTTGCAAACACTTATCCATCACTCCCTGAATGGCAAAAAATATAGATTATTCCCCAAATAGGAGTCGTGTTTGGAGCACAACAGAGCAGCCCAGCTCCAGAGTCCGAAATCTCAACACAAGCTAAGGTCCAAGAAGGAGCAGGTTTGATATGTCGAGCTACTTGAAGTATGGGGGGCCGCGAAATAGAATAGGCAGTAGGAAGGTCCCAGGTAGCAGATACAACGATTGAGGCCTAAAGGGAAAGCACTCTAGCTCTCAGATCCCATATGATATTTTTTAAAATGATATCCTTTGGGCAATATTTATTGTTAAATATACGGTTATTTCTTTCTTTCCAAATATGCCACACCAGGGCTAGGAAAGAGAGTTTGCAAAGAGAAGAAGAGATAGGATCATTTGCATTTTCTACTAAATAAGCAACTGCTTGAAGAATTGTAGGATGGTGGATAAAGGGGATAGAAAGTTTAGATTACAGATTTCTCCAAATCCAACCAGTGAACCTACAAGTGAAAAATAAATGGTTAATAGATTCAATACCATGCTGACAAAAGACGTGGGAAGTATTATCAATGATATTAAAGGAAGCGAATAAGTCTTTTGTTTTGAGTTTCTCAAGAAAACGCATTGGACTTGCCTGGTTTTTCTGGATGTTTAGTTGAAAAGTTGGGGCCTAAACCGTTCAGGTTTGAACTTGCATGGTTAGAAGTTGAGAGTTTTACCAGTCTTGTTAAGGATTGGTGGAATTCTTTCGAAGTAGAAGGTTTTATAGGTTTCAAATTAAATGGGAGACTCAATCTTCTAAAAAGGAAAATTTTGGATTGGAAAAAAGAATCGGTGGGAAGCCGGGAAAGAGAGATGGATGAGGTCTTAAAAAGGAATTTAGGATCTTGACTTAAAGGCCGAATGTTTGGACCTCACCACTGAAGAAAAGGCTAAAAGATCGAAGTTAGCTTAAGACTACCCTAGTCGCCTTAAGGAGGAGGAGGTTAAATGGAGGCAATGGTCAAGGACTACATGTTTAAAGGAAGGGGACCAGAAACACTAAGTTCTTTTAGAATATTGCTAGCACAAGGGTAAGAAGTAACAGGACTGGAGGAGTGGTGGTGGAGAGTAAAAGAACAAAGGAAAAAAGAGTAGGTGTGTGATGAGGTTATTAAGTTCTACAAAGCCCTTTTTTCAGATGAAGGTTGATTGAGACCTCTTCTTGACGACTCGTCTTTCTCTCGCTTTTTGGAAGAAGAGGTCCTCTCTCTTGAGAAGCCCTTTTTAGAGTTGGAAGTCAAATCTATATTGGAGTCTTTGGGAAGAGATAAGGCCATAGGTCCTAATGGATTCTCAACAGCCTTCTTTCAAGCTTTTTGGGAAATGTTGTAAGGAGATTTAATGGATTTCACGGCGGAATTTTTCTAAATGGGTTGCTTGTCTTCGGACTTAGGTGCATCCTTCATTGCCATTATCCTGGAAGTGCCAGGAGCGGATAGCTTAAAGGACTTTAGGCCGATAAGCTTAAGAGGAAGTCCGTATAAGATTCTCGCTAAGATCCTAATGACCAGATTCTGCTCGGTGCTTGCTAGTGTCATATTGAAGAATCGATGGGCTTTTATCGAGGGTCGTCAAATCTTAGTGCCTTACTAGCTCATGAATGCATTGACTTGCATTTTAAGGAATGAGCCAAGGGTGTGGTTTGTAAATTGGACATCGAAAAGGCTTATGATCATGTCAATTGAGATTTTTTGGATTATCTTTTGGGGTGTATGGAATGTGGGAGGAAGTGGCAAGGTTGAATGAGGGAGCGTGTCTGATTGGCGAGGTTCTCGGTTTTGGTTAACGGTTCTCCTAAAGATTTTTTTAAGACTATTGATGGGGATTCGGCAAGGCGACCCTCTTATCTCCAGTTCTATTTGTCATAGTAGTGGAAGCCTTGAGTAGAATGTTCGCGAAAGACCAAGATGTGGGAATTATTAGAGGTTTCAAAGTAGGTAGGGAGAGTACCCCAATATCGCACCTTTAGTTTGCCGATGATACTATTCTATTTTGCGACATAGATGATGATATGGTTGAAAAACTGAGGATGGTGATTTTGTGCTTCGAATCGATCTTAGGGCTTAGGGTCAACGACTCAACATTGCTAAGAACGAGATGCTAGGGGTGCTCTTGTCCAAGGAAGAAGTGGAACGGTTGGCAAGAATCTTTGTTTGTCGTGTGGGAGTATTCCATTCATCATATCCGGGGCTTCCCCTTTGTATTGGGAAACAGGCAATGCATCTATGGGATGTAATATCGAGAGATTTGAGAGGAAATTATCCAAGAAAGCCAATATCCATCGCAAGGTGGCAGGATCACTCTCATAAAAGCAGTTTTGTCGAATCTTCTATTATATTTTATATCATTATTCAGATGTCTGAAGTTAGTTTTATCTAAAGTTGTAAAAGCCGAGATGTGAACTTTTTATGGCGAGGAGCAGAGGGAAGGAAACTTTTTCATCTCATGGGTTGGGCGGAGGTTTGTACGTGAGGGGGTTAAGGATTTGGAGAAGATGAATTTGACTCTTCTTGGGAAGTGTTTGTGGCATTTTGGAATGAAGGAAGGCTCCTTGTGGTGAGAAGTAATAGAAGAAAAGTATGGCTGCCGAAGAGGCGGGTGGGGTGTTAAAGACTCCTCTCTTTACAAAGGGTCGGGATTTTGAAAGGAGTATCTAGGCTCCAATCAAAGTTCAGTGAAAGGATAGGCTTCTTTATTGGTAACGGGGAGAGCATTCGATTTTGGGAAGACGTGTGGGTTGGGGACTCTCCTCTCCAATCGGCGTTTCCCAATATTGCGCGCCTAGCTTTGGAAAAGGAGTTTTGGGTTTCCAAGTGCTTTTCTTTTGTCGGGACAGAAGTGGTTTGGTCCCTCCTTGTTGTAGTAATTTACTAGATGAGTAAATTGAAGAGTTTGTGAGGCTTCTTGATTGTCTTCATGCCTATGTGCCAGTTTTACGAGAAGGGGATAGAATGGTGTGGTTAAAGGACAAATCAGGATGCTTTTTGGTTAGGTCCTTCTATGAGTTCATTCGGAAATTTGATATGCATGACGCTCATGAGCATACGAGTTGTGTGGCAGTATGGTGCCCCTCTGAAATTGGCAGCTTGCATGGCTCGTGGGTAGGGAACACATGAGCCCTAGGGACACAACACCTCTTAGTAAGAAAGGGCTCAACCATATCGATGTTAATATGCAATGTCCAAAGAAATTACTATGCATTCATATCATTTGATCAATAGAAGAAACAAAAAAAAAAAAGCATGCAATTTGTAAGGGATAATCTGAATACAATCTATATAGCATTAAAGAAAATCTACATTCATGAATACTTGCATACAGTACGCATGTTAAAACATAGCCCTTGGATATGGAAAATCTGATTCTCAATAAAACGAAGATTTCACCCAATCATGATATGTGAAACCCTTCTATGGTGGAGATCCCGCATACATTTTAATTGTCTTCTTCGTAAGGGCATCAAAAGGTCTCCAGTGATGGACTCTCTTCATGTACTTCAATTTTGAAGCCAGCCCCTGTGGCAGAAAACCTCCTGATGCTTCATTTGGCCTCATTGTTGCAAATCTGGCACCATCGATCCGTACTATCCTATAGGCTTCTCCTCCCTAGAGAGCTGCTAACGACCAATCAACCATCCTTTCATGGAGTGCTCTGCCTACTAGTTGAATCCATTATGCGAGATTGGTAACTAACAAGCATCTTTGCATGCAAACAAGAAGCACCTTTAGTCTCATCCATACTATATCATGCAAGACATAGCTTTAGAATAAATCTAAACAAAACAAGTGTACAGTGTCAAATGATGGTGAATGGGGATGGAATCTTGGCAGAGGCTGGACTAGGAGAGGCATCGTAAATCCTTCGACAAGGGGGAGCTGGTATTAGAAAATTGGAAGCGATGAATGTAGCTTTCTTGGGAAAATGGTGGCAGCAGTTTGGGTTGGAGAGAGATTATTGAAAGCAAATACAGTTGCATTGAAGAAGGGTGGACTAAGGACTCCTTGTTGTTCAGAGCATCGGCAATGTGGAAAGGAATTGTTAGGATGAGAGACAAATTCAACGCATGGGTTTTGCCCTCAGCAATGGGAAGAGGATATGCTTTTGGGAAGATGCTTGGAAGGGTGATTTACCCATACGTATCATATTTCTGTTGATGGCTAGCCTTGCGCTGGGTCGCAACATTACGATTGCTAGATGCTACTATTGTTGTGGAGGCTTTGTGGTTTGGACCCCACTGTTTCGTCGGAATCTTTAGGATGACAAAGTGTCTGAATTTGCGTATTTTCTAGAATGCTTGCATCTATGTTGTCCGTCAAAGGGATGAGTGCGATAGTTCAGTGTGGGGTTAAAGATAGCAGCTTTTGGGTCTGATCGTTCTACTCCATGCTTCAAAAGAAGGGAATGAAGACCTCTTAGACTAGTCATGTAGGCATTACAGTGCTCCTCCGAAGATAGCGGCTTTTATGGTGGTTAGTGGGAAGACAGAATTTTGACTATTGATAATCTTCAAAAGCACTCCAAGATCATCCCTAATATATGCCTTATGTGCATGTCTTCTGGTGAATCTGTTGATCACCTTTTCATTCATTGCCGGTATGTAAGAGAGCTGTGTTCAGCTGTCCTCAGAAGATTTAATTTAGTGTGAACCATACCTCTTCATATTGAGGATCTTCTTATGGCCTGGCACAGCGTCGTTTTCTGGAAGGAAGCCAAAGCCATATGGAGACTTGTGTTACTGGTTGGCTTGTGGACAATCTGAGGAGAGAAATGGAAGGTGCTTCCAAAATGTAAGCAGTAAGGAGGAGCAAGTTAGTAGAATTCTGGCAAATGAGTGGGCTGAAAGCATGGGATCCTTGATAAGTTGTAATTTGTCTTTTCCTTTTTTGCTTGGTTTGTCTTTCGGCACTGTCTCAGTGCCTCTTTTCTTCTGAATGAAAGTCTCAGTTACCTTTTTTTATAAAAATAATAATAATAATAATAATAAGCATCATAAGTCAAAAGGCCCCTTCAAATTTTTGTCAGAAACATCCCTTTTGTGCTGTCAGCGGAGGCTCTGGAGGAGGTTTTTGGCAAGTTCAGTGCATTGCAGATTCTTTAATTCCCATGGCTAAAGTTGTGGCTCTTCGAAGGATTGTAAATTTGATGAATTGTGAGCATGAGAGGACCTTTCTGCTTTTGACTCAGATTGTAGTGATGTTCTGGTGCGTATGGAAGTAGTTGAAGCAGGATCATATAAAGGTAATTGTGTTGGTGGGTCCATCAGAGAACTATGGCTTGGATTTTGGGAAGTTTTTAGGCCCTATTGGGATAAGGATTCAAGTCATGCGGAGGCAGCTTCAGGTGTTGAAAATAATGGAGTTCAACTCTCACAGTCAGCACATTTGTACAATCTGTACAACATAAGTTAACCCATTATATATCTCCTTTTTCTTGTTGCAAGTGTTAGTAGAAAAATATTTGTGGACAAATGGCATTAGAGAGTTGGAGTTTCTCTAGAAGATTTTTCTAGAAGCTTCTTAGATGGTTTTATAGCCCTATATATAAAGGCAAGAGGTCATGTATACAAGACAATTGAGAATGTTTGATTATTCAAGCGATTGAATGAAGTTATTTTCTTTTAGGTTCCTGTGATGGGATTCTAACCTAGGAGTCCATTTCTTCTGGAAGTTAGTGCAATGCCTCTAGATCCTTTTGTGTGGCTCCATGGTGTTTTCCTTGTGGTGAGAATCAGCATATTTTTGCTTGCGGAATGATCAGAATCGGCATATTTGTGCTCGTGGTACAATCAGACGAAACAGTTGTATTATAAGTTATAATATAACCCTTTTTTCCCAGCCAGCATCAATGGATGATATAGTGTGCCGGATTCGATCGTCGTGATTTTCAAATCACATGATCATCGTGGTCTGGCGCACCTTTTCTACAGATAGGATATTCTAAATATGTGACGTGTTGGGTGGCAAAAATGGCTGCATCACAACTTATGTTACAACCGTTGTTTCTGATAATTTCTCCTCTACATTTCCTTTTGTTCATTCTATTTTCTGCCAAATTTGTATTAATAATCAATTGTGTTGCATAATCTTGGAGGTTTTGATCTTGTTGGTAAGAAAATTTTAAGATCTCTGTTGAACGTGGGTCCCATGCAATTATTTATTTAATTGTTTTTTTTTTTTTTGGATAACATGATGTTATATTAAAATGAGCAAATTACCTTATTATGTATTCTAGCTATATCATCAATGTCTTGGGTGTGGGATTGGGATGGTGCCTCAATTTTGCATCATCTGCTTCTTTTTAAATGTTTCTGTTCTTGATAAAACTGGATGCTCTTTGCTTCTGTTCAGATGTTGGAATCAGCCCTAACACAGCTGCTCGAAGGCCGTCATGTGGTTGGAGAAGGTAGTTCTGATTTATTTGCCAGTCAGCATGTCGAAATCGGGACAAAGTTTTGGGGTCAGTTACAGTCGCTGCTAAAGAAGATGTTGGCAATAGCATTATCAGGGAATTCAAACAAATCTTCTGCTGTTACTTCAGCAACTCCGACAAATAGAACAGGAGATGTTAGTAAGCTTAGGGAGCTGTACAGGTTGTCTCTGATATCAACCAGTCTGAGTCAGTTGCAGACTATGTATGAGTTATGGGCCTAGTGACTGTACCCACATATAGGATGAAACAGTTGTCACACTTTGTAGGACACATGATATGGATGTACTGCCCATGGCCTGTTATGTTGCTGTATGTATGATATGGCGTTTGGATTTAAGAGATCCATCTCTTTAAAGAATCCCGGCAAAGTACCATTTATTTGAACTGAATCTGTTAATAGCTGGATCTCTCCTATCAAAGGGTGTTGGAATGACAGATACGTACATATTTCACCTTATAGAGGAACCCTGCCTGTGTTTTACTCGCACTGCATGCCTATGTAATTTTGAAGGTTATGGGCATCCTGGCCCTATAGTCAGTAATTTTTTTTTCATAGTATTTTATTTGTTGCCATACCATTCTCTTTTTACAGGCTATCAATTGGACTGTGTTTTCTTCCCTTGAGAACTCGGTTTGTTGAGGTTTATTGCATGAGAAATGCTGATATGTTGAATGAGGAGATTTTTATATTGGCCTATCCTCACAGTACACGTGACAAACTTGTATGGAAATCAGGACAGTTAATCTAGTCAGCTTGAAGGGTTATGATCCAAGAATGCGAGCCAGCTAGTAGCAACCTCCCCCCCATTAGATGTGAACTTGGGAACCTCCCGTATTTGGCCATGTGATTCAAGAGGGCTAACACCACTCAGTTCCCTTTAGATTTAAGCACATGGTTCATCCATGAGGTGAGCGACCAAATCCATGGTCCTGAGAACCTTAACCAGTGTACAATAGAGATGTTTTGGTGTGTGCATCATACGGTTACATATTGGCGTACATGACATTAACCTTCATGGCCTGCTCATGTTTCTATGCCAACTGCTTAGTAATTTTTGTTGTATTGTTTCAGTTCCTTTCTTGGATGGGAGCTGAAGGGGCTGCCTTGAAATTTTCAGGAGTAGAAGGTAGGGGTGACAAAAGGGTTTTGACTTGACCTGCATCTAAGTGACCAATCTAAATGGATTGCAGGTCAGGCAATGGCTAGAAATGTGGCCCATTTAATTAAATGGATTTGGGTTCAACCCCACCCAGCCGTATAGACTATGAATGAGCAGGGTCAAATTACTCAAACAAAACAACAGAATATAAGTAGGTACATATATGTATTTATGCATGTGTCTAGTTGGGTAGGGCTATTCAGCGGCTCATTGGTTCCAAGTTTACGAAGGCAAAGTATTAGCACAAAAGTGCTTATCCTCCTATTCCTCGGTCGGCCGTTTTCGAGGTCTATGGTTTGGATCTTTTGCAAGTCTATTGATAGAGATCAATCATTTTATTCTCAAATGACTATTTGGAACGATGTAATCTTTTATTTTTATTTTTTAGTTTTAAGAATCCCCCCTCTTTGGTGAGAAGAAAGAATATATGCATGTACTTGTGTAGGGAGGAGGGCTGGGCTCACCTTGAGTCTGATATTTCATTCTTAAACTTGAGTGGAGTTGGGTTGGGTTGGTCGAGCCCAACCTGATTGTAATTAAATGGGCCAAGTCCAGCTGGGCTTGATGAACTTTAAGTGGGTTGGGTTGGGCCATATGGTAAATGAGTTGTGGGTTGGATTTGGGTTTAAATTCTTTATTTATTCAGTAATCGGGTTAGGGTAACCCTGACCTGAACCCAATCCATTGCCATGCCTACTAGGTCCTAACCTTTTCACTAATGGATCACTAATAGACAATATTTAAGATATTCAAAGGAAAATAGTTAAATGATAATAGGGTTGAAATATTCTTTTGTTAAAGATTTTTTAGGTGTACACTATCCATGTGAGGCCCGTCGTATAAAAGGTTTAGATCAATGAAACATATCAACAATTGCATAATTCCTCAACAAAGATGGACTGTATATTCTAAGAATGATCCTGCCCTTTGAAGAAATGGAGTTGCTCCTTTTGACAACACAATCAAAACGTGACTGATTTTTCAATTCCAAGCTACTACCTCTTGATCATAAAACCAAATTCATTCCTCTACCATCTTTGTATCATGTCCTATCTATATCTTATGGTATACGTGGGGCCCCATCTGATAATCAGGATTACCCACCCCACCCAGTGGATTCACACCATTGACCGACAGGGGACCTGAAAGCCACATTGACAAGGCAATTGTAACCAATGGATTTGTAGATTTTCAAGCAGTTGGTGAGCCACTGGTCGATCTCTCTTAACCTTCCAATACACTTAGATAGTGTTTAGGGTAGTAGTTCTTTACAGCCTGGGCTTGGACTGACATACATGACACCAGATTCAAGCCAGAGCCCTGAGCCTAATAAAAGACCCAAGTCCCATTAAACCTTATAGGCCTGAGCCCATTTAAGAGTAGTAGGAAGGGATGACTAGGGTTTCCTCATTGTAGAAAAATCTATATTCACCTTTTAGTATTCTAAATCTTTTATGGCCTTCTCCCCAAGCCTGGTCGAATCCAACCATATCTATAAGCCCCAATGGATTAAAATGAAAAGACCCAAGCCTGTCCTCCTTAGTAATCGGGCCCAACCCATTTATTTATTTTCCCTTAATACAAAGTGGAGTTTTCAACATATTGAGATGAACAGAAGAAAAGAATTATGGATTCTTGGATTTGGCAGATATATTGGTTAATAAGGAATTATGGAATCAATGGGCACCCTATCATAACTAGTGTTTGAAATATCGGTATCCCATTACATATCACACCCTTGAGATATGGATACGTATCAGTTTTCGCATGAGATATATCAGTTGTATCACGTATTGTATCGATGTTTTTGGAAACATGGGAAAACATTGGAAAATTGGTTGAATTTTTCAATGAAACTTCAGTGATTATTAAAAAAGACATTAATACACTTATAAATCAAAATATTATAAATAATAATAAGTACATATAATAGGTTTTCTTTGTATAGGATCCTAATCTATACGTTATCTAATTAAATTGATGCAAGTATATTGAAAGTCTATTCATATAATTTATAAATGTAAGAAAACATGTGGAAACATAAGCAATACATTCCAAAGCAAACGAAGAATCATTAGATCACGTTGCATACATGTTTGATTTTATGTTTGGACACAAAATTGTTAACAATTCGTGAGAAATTGGAAAATTTTAAATTTTTTTTTTTTTTTCAAACTCGGCCCATCTCCTCCAAATCTCAAAATCGAAGCTCCCCATCCATGATTTTTCATGCAAAACATAAAAAACCATGAATTGATAATAATTTGACACTAATTTAATATGATTTACAGAAATAAAAAAAGAAAGAAAAAAGATCAAAAATTGAAAATGCTCACCAAATCGAACACGTGGGATATATCTCATTACTTGTGTGTTTCAAGATATATCGTGGGATATATCGGCCAATATCGTCGATACTTGATACTTAAAACAAGGATCACAACTCAAGCAACTTTTCCATATCAAATATTCTCAATCCTAAAAACAAATATTCCTTTCATCACTAGCAAAACCACATGACATTCACAGAGAGCCCCCAACACAAGTAGAATTGTACATAGAAAAGAAAGGGGGGACCAATAATAACACAAGGAAAAAAGAAAGCAATATGACTAGGACTTTAATTCTAAAGCCGCCACAGCAGAGGCTGCTGTTACAACATGGAAAATAAAAACAAAAGAAAAATAAATAAAGATGGTAAAGGTCAAAACGAAAATGAAAATGAAAAAAAAAATTGACATGATGTGGGGGCTGCACAAGCATGACGGATGCTTGATCTTGTTAGACCATCTCCTAATATGTACAACACAATTGCAGCTTGTCGGCAACTCTTATGCCCCAGAGACTATTGGAAGTGCTGACAAATCAATGTGTCGCCATCATCTAAGTAAAGTAGTCGTTTCGCAGAACAGCAATGAAGTCAGCTGATAACCCATCTTCATCCTTGTGCTTCCATAGTTCTCCGTTCCCTTGAATGTGCCATGATATTTTTGGAGAAAGTGGTGTATACAATTCTGATCACAAAGAGACATGGAATGCATGTTATGCTAATGTGTTTAAAAGTTGGCAAATGAAACTGTAGAAACATAGGAATATGTTCTGTGTGAAATGCCAATAATCTTTCTTTGTAGTTTTCAGGAATGCTGTGGGCAGAATGCTGATTTGCCAAAATTGCCATTGAACCTACAAGATACAAGCTCAATGGAAATTATTCCACAGGAAAACCCCTTTCGTCCAATGATGCACATTTTTTAAAGTCCATTTGGCATGATGGGCAAGGTGCAGAAACACAATTCCGCTGCCTTTCCAATAACCATTTTGGTAGCAAAATGACACCCTTGAACAACAACATTAGGAAAGAGCACGAGTCACTTTCACAGTAGGTATCCTAGAGAATCATCTGGAAATATAGCTCCTTGGCAGACCAAGGTTATGGAACATCAGCATCATGGAGGCTAAGAGGATATGCATGCATGCAGTGACATACCTGAAATAAGGGGTGGATCTGGCTCCCGTGTAGAGTGCAATATAGTAGTCCCAGAGAGCACCGTGATCAACCCACAAACCTCAGATGCAATATTGCTAGCACTTTGACCAGATAAATCCTAAATGACAACAAAGTTGATGAGATGTCGTAATTAGGAGAGAGAGAGAGAGAGAGAGAGAAGGGGGGGGGGGGGGTGCCAAGTACCTTGAACATTATGGCACTTGCTAGGATCGTGAAAGTTGTGAACATGGCATAATAGATTGGAGAAACAACTGCGGTATTGAAAGAATCCAATGCCTGGAAAATACCAAAATCGGTCATTACACGCATAGTATCTAGGGTCCCATTTGATTACAACTAAGGCACATTGCATATGAACTAAAATAGTGTGTCCGACTGTGCGCACGTGCACGCGAAACATTACTTGCCAGTACATGTGCAAGGAGCCATCTTCTGTTGCACCTCCATGGAAATGAATTAACGAAGAGCAGATTTCAGCAAGGAAATCAACAAATTCACATGATTTGCAGCCAAATGCACCTCAAAAGAGCAAAATGGTCAATTATCAATTTTGGAGGTAATACAACACGGTTTTCATGAAACAAAATCAATGTTGTTCACCATTACCAGCTTTTTTTTACACACACACACCACATGGGCACTCAGTCCCATGATATCAGTGTTGAAACAGAGTCAGTCTACCACTGAGCCATATACCAATGTATTTTACAAGTTCCCTTTCTTACTCTTAGCACTACAGGTAGTGTTTCTCAACTTCACTTTTTAGAGCAGAATAAACAGGGCCATTTTGGTCATTTCACCCCCTGAAAAAGCACCTTCTACACATGAAACACCCAAGCTCTGTTGGGTCCACCATGTTGAATATATAAAATTCGCTCCACCCATCAAATAAGAACCATTATTTGGACAGTGCATACAGAAGATAAGCCCAACAAAAAACTCACATGGGCCCGCCTGAGTTTTGTATCACGCTGATTTTTTGTATGTTTCCTCCATCTTGGTGAGTTACACATGATTAACGGGTATGATGAAAGATGCACCTCATGGTGGCCCCAGACACAAAACTATGATTAGCATCCCTCCCCCATTCTTCCATGTGGTGTGGTCCATTTGAGTTGTTGATCTATCTGATTTTTGGCCTTAGGGCCTAACATCAAGGACAGAATGTGAAAGACATGTGAAAGACCCCACAATGTGGCTCCATTGACTTTGGTGTTTATGCAATGCATAAAACAGGTGCCGTAGAGGATTACAATCCTATAAGACAAGGTCTCGAACCCAACCAGTTGAACCGTAAGTCACCATCCACCCAGTGGATATCTTCATACCTGTCATGTACATCTGACATCCATACTGTGTGATATATTGGCTTCACCATGAGGGTCACCTTTCGCAAAAATCATGCTAATACACTCATTAGGTGGACCATAATTGAATTTTGTTATTTATCAATGGATATAGCTTATTTTCTAAGTATGGCCTACCTGGAAAGTGTAATGATCTAATTTTGGTATAAGGTGATCCTCATGGTGGGACCAACCAATTGGACAGGTTGGGATGTCACATGTACATGATGAGTCTCAGGCCATCTTCTGCTGTACGGTAACTTAAGGCCCAACCGGTTGGACCTGAAACCTTCTCACTGTAAAAAGGACTATGCTAGCCTGACAAGTGTAGGCACACCGAAAGTGTTACTGGCGCTAACTGAGCACTTCATGGAACAAAAGTTCATCAGATCCACCCCATCCATCAGGTGCACCATCACATTTTCACCATCGATACTAAAAATCAGTCAAATCCAGGACTTAGGTGGGGCCACCACCACAGGGAACAGTGTAAAATGATTCTAAGACCTCTAAATTCACATGGTGTGCCCCACATGAGTCTTTTAATGTCCTAGTTTTCGGGTAATCCATTTCTCCTGGCGTTGTACTACAGATGAGTGGATTGGATGGCATATAGACACCACGGTGGACTTCACAATAAATTTAGATAATTTTAATGGTGGCACTTCCCATCCCAACTGTGTTCCATGGTGTAGTTCATTTTAGAGTTGAATCTGCCTGGTTTTTGAGCCCCAGTACAAACACATGGCTGGCCCCTGATGGACGGGCTGGATCTCATCCACATGAAGTCAGTCCGTCCATATCAGCAAATGTAAGCCCTCCTCCATATGGTATGAAAGTCAAGCAAGTGTTTTCGTGAGAAAAAGGGTATGAAAGAAATTGTTGTGACAAAGGGTATTTTCGTCATTTCAATTCATTTACTGTGACACTTTTTGGTATAAATGTAATCAAATGATATATAGGTGGATGATAGAAATTATACAATTTTTATATGGGTTTTGACTCAACTTTCCCTCTGAAAATAGTCATTTTAGAAGAAAAACTGTGTTTTTGCTTTATTAATAAAATGTTGTTTATTTGTTTTTGGTCATGGCCAGTCAATTATTCAACGGTAGACCTTCATGTTCCACTAGGTGAGGCCCAGGCATACCTTATGGTAAGGTGATGATTACGTGGAGGGATGGACCATGTGTATTTGCATTGGGAGAATTCCATGTGCATGAAGACCCTAAGGAACTTTTAGAGTAGTAATGGCATTCTTTTAGTGGGATTATAACTCTGTGTTGGAGACTAAGGGCCTGTTTGTTAACGCTGAATTTTTGTACTTAACATGAAATTTGAAAAATGTTCCATATTTAGTGGTGTTTGTTAACGCGGAAGAAGGAAAGCGCTCCACCATTTTATGCCAAAAATTTTCCGTGATAGGAGTCTAGCTTAATGGGGAATCAAGAATGTGCTCCGTGATTATTATTTTTTTAATCCAAAATTGTCCTTTGCAACAAAGATTTTCTCCCTTGCATTATACACATCCCAACTTTTAACATGGGGCACTTCCCTGAGCCCACCATAATTTATGTGTTAGATTCACACCGTCTATCAACTTTTCTATATCATTCTAAAGCATGATCCGAAAAAAGATGGGCATCCAAAGCTCAAGTCAACCACACCACATAAAGTAGTGGGACAGGAACGAGTACCATTAAAACCTTCCTAATGTCCACCGTGAAGCTTATTTGCCATCGAATCTCTTTATAAGGTCACACAGACCTGAATGAAGGAAAAACACAAAAATTAGCTTGATCAGAGCCTTATGTGGCCCCAAGAAGTTTTCAATGATAGGCACCCAATTCCCACAGTTTCTTGTAGTGTGGCCCACTTAAGCCTTAGATTTGCCTTGTTTTTTGTCTTAATTTCTAAAATAATATGAAAAAAATGAATGGATGATATGGATAAAACATATATATCATGGTAGGCCCCACAAAGCCCTTAATTGTCCATATTTAGGTAGATCTTGGTGGGGTACTACGCAATCCCCTCCCAGATTTGGGGTGCGAATTATGTGCAAATGCCTTTCGCAGGAAGTTCCTATGTTGGAATCTTAGGTGGAGCCCACTGTTATGTTTGTGATAAATCTAATCTGTCCATCCGTGTTTTGAGATCATTTTAGGAGTTGAGACAAAAAATGAGGATACAAGACTTAAGTGGGCCGCACTAAGGGAAAAGGTGGGTAGGAAAATTCTTATTGTTGAAACCTCCTCGGGGTCAATAGTGATGTTTACATGCCCTCAATACCGTTCATACTGTTATTCCTAGTGAGATGAACTCAAACCACAAATATTAGCATGATTGAAAACTTATGTGGCCCCACGAATATTTTAATTATGGGCGTCTAATCCTCACATTTTCGGCCCATTTGAGTATTGGATACGGCTCTCACAAAATGGATGGACGGGGTGGATTTCACACAAACATCACGGTGGGCCCTGCCTAGATTTCTAGCGGTGGACTTCCTGGGAAAGGCTTTCCCATGAAATCCAGCTCACACATGGGGACGTGGTTTGGCAAGTGACAGTGGCACTAGCCAGTGGCTAGTGGTCGGTGCTCTGTGGCCCACCATGATGTATGTGTTTCATCTACGCCATTCATCCATTTTTGCAGATCATTTAATAGATCATTGATATGAAAAATGAGGCGTATATAAATCTTAGGTGGACCACAACAAAGGAAACAGTGGTGACTGACCATTTAAAAATTCTTTTGGGCCACAAAAGCTTTGGATCATGTTGATATTTGTGTCATTTCTTCATCTAGCTATTTGTGACCTTTTCAATAGGTTAGATGACAAATAAACATTTCAGTGAAATTCATGAAGTTTTTAAAGGTAGGGATTCAATCCCAATTGTTTCATATGGGTAAATGTGTTAAATTAATATATTTCAAACATTTCAGACGTTAGTTAACAAACAAGTTATTCTAGATTCACTATTAGTTTTCCAACTTCAGATTTAGATTTCAAATTCAGACTTCCGATTCAGACTTCGGATTTCAGATTTAACAAACAGGCCCTAAGAGTTCTATACCCATCACATATGCATCCCACACCTAGGATGCTTAGATTCATCTTGAAGTTTTTTAGGGTTTTAGAAGGGAAGACAGGAGACAATCATCCTCTACAAGGGGGATCTCTAGACTAGCTATTGGAGGTCATCCTCCTCATGGATTGGTGGCTTGATGCTTATCAAATTTGAGGCTTTTTTTCTTGAGATGTATGTAGAGATTTATGTTTCTCTCATCCTTGCATCTGAACATTTCCGTCTTTTCCTTGTTCATGCTTAAACACAATTTCATCATGGGAGGCTTTAACCATATCAAGCCTACAAATGTAGTATCAAAACCTAGTTGTGGGTGATTGCGTGTATCCACAGGGATTAGTCTCACTTCAAAAATGAGGTGGGGACACCCTGTGTCTTCAAAAAAAAAAAAACCTGGTTATTTTCGTGTTTGGACACATGATTTAGAGGTTGCAAATGTTCAAATTACTGGTAGATTTTTGTTGACTGATTGATGCTATGCAAAATTCATGCAATTCATTTCTTCTCTTTTGAGGATGATTTTTGTCACTTATCTTGCCGGCCCTTTTCCAGATATCAAACAGGCTCAGGATGAGTGAGCCTATGCATGTTTGTACCTTCGAGGAAGCTTTCTTCAACTAGCCCTAGGTATGTTTGAAACCTTGGATTTGCAGTTCTGTATAATAGGGAGACCAGCTGCTGTCACCTTATTTGTTTGAAGATTTGACTACATGGAGATCTCGTCATCTGGCCTGGTTCTTGGAGGTATTTCCTTCATTTTTATCATCTAGATTGTGCTTTAGTCATGATCAACAACTTTTGTGATGGGTTCTTGATTCTTTATCTTGATCGCTTCTTTTTGCAAGAATTTGACCACCATAGGGAATCAGTTAAAGGACTGATAAAAGGTCTTTAACAGATTAGAATAGGAATCACCTTTCCCACTCATCCATTCCACGCATGGAGGCAACCATTGGAGTTGGATGGTGATCATCCTCTTGCTTGGTCAACAGCTGGGAAAGAGTGGAATAACCAGACATTTAACGATAGGTCAGCCTCTTTTGATGGTATATATAAGTGCTAATGGTAGAGTTATTTCATGGGTGATGGGTCATAAGCATTTTGTGAATTGTAAAAGGGAGAAAAGGTGTTGTAATTTTAGGTGAGGGGAGCAATACGCTGGCCCCTGACCATTCCCTCTATTTGTTTTTGATCAGTTTAATAGAAGTTTTGTTAACGTTCATAATAAAAATCGCCCTGACCTGTTCCAATCTTTCATCTCTGGTTCACTGACAATACCCTTGTTAGGTGTGAGGTTTCAACAACACAATATTAGTCTCAAAGGGATCTTGAGACTAATAATTAATCTTGGTGGAAGTATTTTGGTGGATATAGAGACTAGAGATGGCGATGATAAGTGGTTTGACAAACTTCTTGGATGCAAGAACCCTAGACCTTCCCTCCATCTAAATTTTGATAGGTGAGATTCACAGTTGCTATCTATATAAGATCCAGTTGTCAAGAAGTTTGCAAAGAATAGTGGCTTGAAAGTTGAAACAACCACTACCTATCTTTTGGCAGTTTAATCACCCATATACGTCCCTTTTAACAAATCTTACAGTTTACCCCTATTGCTGTTTTAAGATTTCAGAGAAATCCAAAGAAATTTCTCTGGAGAAACAATTCAGAAAATAAAAAATAAAAAATCCAATGATATTTTCTTGAGGAAAGTAGAATAGGAGATGCTATCACTTGATTAAGTGCAAAGATGTTAAAAATTGCAAAACTAGGGGTTGGAGATTGTCAAGAAATTATTCAAACATTGCAAATTCTCCTGGTTTCCACTCTTTCAACCATTTTGATGAAGGCCCATAGCCCATCTAGGCCCACTGTAGGGCTCGACCCACTTAGGCCCATCTAAACCCATTGTAGGGCCCAACAAGACAGGCCCATAGCACAATGTAGGGCACAACATGTGCTGATTTACAAACTGTTTATTTATAGATTTGGGGGCCTAAATCAAAGACTGCGATTGAAAATATAAGGTGAATGTGATTGATGTGATCAATGTGATTGAAGATATGGGGCTAATTTAGAGATGTAATTAGGATTTTCTATATTTGTGGCTAATTTAGATATATAATTAGGATTTTTCTATATTTGCTTTACTTATTGTTAGGCTTTTACCACGTTAGGTAGATTAGATTGATTTGAAGTCAACTATGATTGATTTGAAACAAACCTTTGATTGTGGGGGATTCTCATTAGGGATTCACTTAAAAGTCTATAAAAATGGAGGTGGTGTAGGAAATGGGCATTTCAAAATTTCCAAAGTGTGAGTTCTTTTCTTAAGTATTGTAAGAAGAAGTTTGATATTAATAAAGTTATTTCTCCTTCTCTACTCAAATATTCTTGTGAGTGTAATTCTAGTCTACTTTTTGCAATTCAGTGTCAATATCCCATTGATTCGATAACCGGGTTGCACCATTTTTGGGATCAAAGTGGGTCATCTTATAGGATTTTCAACTCTACATCTTCTGATGGCTTCAAAGGGGGTGACATAGGAAGAGTTTGTGTAAGTAAACAAATTGATCCGCACATTCACAAAGTATGTTAAATCAATTTACTCATACAGTAGGCAATCTCAATAATAACGTGGGAGAGCTCCAGCATGAAGGGAATCTAGAGACCAAAGTTGGAACATTTGGACATGTAAGGGGAGGTCCCCACCAAGGTCCTAACCAACAACTTAGAACGTGATAGAGAGCCCAAAGTTAAGGTAGAAATTTTGAAATTCCATGGCTGGTTGCATGTTGACGATTTTATCGATTGGCTATGCAAAGTGGAAAAGGTGTTTGAGTACAAGGAAATCGCAGATGGACCAACACGTATTCATGTGTCATCTGGGACAAGATATGGTGCATTTGGCTTGGGCCAACACCTATTCCTTCGTCAAGGATGGTGTTAATATTACATTGCATCCAATGAAACTTCTTCCAACACCCAAATCCGATAAAAGGAGAGTAAAAAATCACTCAAGTTGCTCTTATACAAGAGCTCCTTCATGAATAGGAAAGCAAGGAGACTAGCATCATTTATGTCTTGGTTGCTAAAGAAGACACAAAAAAGTCAGATGTTTTGCCTCTTATACAGGAGCTCCTTCATGAATATAAAGTCTTAACGCCTAAAGAATTCTTAGTCGGACTCCCTCCCATGAGGAACATTCAACACCACATTGATTTAGTGTCACATTTAAGTCTACCGAATCTTGCGCACTAACGGATGAGTCCAGCTAAACATGTCAAGTTCCGCTGATAGGCTACTGAGTTGCTTCAAAAGGGTTTAATTCAAGAAAGCATGTCACTATGTGTTCTTCCTACATTATTAATCCCTAAGAAAGATGGATCTTGAAGATGTGTGCGGACAGTCATACAATCAACCGGATTACTATCAAGTTCGGGTTTCCCATTCCCCACTTAGACGATATGCCGAGCATGCTTCAAGGAGCAAAGGTCCTTTTAAAGATCGATATGAAGAACGGATATCATCAGATACATATTCGGCCTGGGGATAATCGGAACACTACATTTAAGACTCAAGATGGGTTGTACAAGTGGCTTGTCATGCTATTTGACCTTTCAAATGCGTCGAGCACTTTCATGAGGCTGATAACAAAGGTACTTTGCCCCATTATAGGAAAATTCTTAGTTGTCTATTTTAATGATATTCTTGTTTTTAGTTTAATTAATTTGTTCATCTTGATCATTTATGGAAAATATTTGATGTAATGTGGAGAGAGTCACTATTTATTAACTTGAAAAAGTGTTCCTTATCAATAGTGTTTTGTTTTTGGAGTACATTGTGTCTGCAAAAAGGGATCGAGGTTGATCAGGAGAACTCAAGGCCATTACGAAGTGGCCCACCCTATGAACCCTTTTGGAAGTTTGCTCTTTCCACGACTTGGCGACATTTTACTTGAGATTTATCCAAAATTTCAGCACCATCATCACACCTTCACCGATTGAATGTGGGGAGGCAAGTTCAAAAAAAGTAAAGCAACAAATCGAAGCTTCGATACCATAAAAATGAAAATGACAAAGGTTCCAGTTCTTGCACTTATGGGCTTTGATAAAGTCTTTGAAGTGGAAAACGAAACTTCAAATTTAGGCATTGGCGCGGTGTTGAGTCAGGAAGGGAAGCCGATCGCTTTCTTTGGCAAGAACCTTAATAATGCACAGAAGGACTACACCACGTATGAGCTTGAGTTCTGTGCAATGGTCCAGGCATTATGACATTGGGGACATCACTTGATTCATCAGGAATTCATTTTATTCTCAAACCATGAGGCATTAAGATATCTCAACTCCTAAAAGAAGTTGAGTGCTCGTCATGTGAAGTGGATGGCTTTCCTACAAGAATATACTTTCATTTTTTGTCACAAAGCTAGAAGTTAAAATAAAGCGGCATATGCTTTGAGTAGGAAGGTGGTTTTACTAAGAACTCTAGCAATGGAGATCATCAGATTCGATGCATTAAAAGAAAATACAAAGAGGACCCCATTTTTTTGCAAAATATTCGACAGGTGTGTGAATGGCCAAAATCCAAAGTGTAAATTCATCTCATATGATGGATATCTATTCAAGGGTTCTCGCCTATGCATTCCCGAAGGATCGTTGCAAGAGAAGATCCTATCTAAGCTACACAGATAACTGGGCGGACACTTTGGACAAGATAAAACATTGGCCATGGTGAAGGAAAAATATCGTTGGTCACGTATGTGTTGTGACGTTGAACAGTTCATAGCACGATGTTGCCAATACCAAGCCTCCAAATGTCATATGCAAAATATTGGCCTTTATACGCCACTTCCCGTTTCAGTCGTACCATAAGTGGATATTTCTATGGACTTCAATTTGGGTCTTCCTACGACTTAGGGAGTAGATTTGATTTTTGTTGTAGGGGATCATTTTTCAAAAATGGTCGCAAAAAATGTCCAACTTCATGGGGTATTGAAAACAATAACTTTGGACCGTGATTCGAAGTTTGTGGGCTACTTCTAGCGCACTTTATGGAAGCGATTGGGGACTAAGCTTCAATTCTCTAGTGCATATAATCCTCAAACAGATGGCCAAACCAAGGTAGTTAACAAGAGGCTTGGTAACGACTTGGGGAGTATTGTAGGTGATAACAACTCGGTAAAAAATCATATTACTAGAAAATTCCCATCCGAGATCGTAAATGGGAGATGTCTACATCATGTATTTAACTTAATACCATTACTGGTACAAGATCAATTGAGCGAAGGTTTTGATGCTTTCACTAAGTACATCCAAGACTTGCAAGCTCAAATAAAGAAGAAGATTGAAGACAACAACACTAGATACGGAGAAGTTGCGAATGAACATCGGCATGAGAAATATAAAGTAGGTGACTTAATTATTGTCTATTTCCACAAAGAACTCAATTCTAAGAATATCGGTTTACGTCGAGTCAAGAAGTTGGGTAACAATGCCCATGAAATCGAGTTGCTAAATGACTTGTATATCTCACCGGCTTTCAATATGGAGGATTTATTAGAGTACCATGGTGAGGCATTTGACATGCAAGATGAGCCATCATCGATATGGATAAACATCTCACAAAGAAAAAGGAAGAAGTTGAACAAGTATTGCGAATGAAGACTACTAATACTTGGCTAGGCTAATACAGGAAATACTTGGTGAAATGGAAGAACAAGCCCTATTCTAAATGCACATAGATCACAAGCAATGAATTGAAAAGATTGAATCCGAGCCTCTATTACTTATATGAAGCATCTAACTTGTCAGAGTCGAGTTCTTTCCAAATCGAGGGAGGGGGATGATGCAAGCCCACAACCCACTTCGCCCATCTAGACTCACTATAGGCCCCAACAAGATGTAGGCCCCCATAGCCCACTACAGGGCCCAACATGTGCTAATTCTTGTATTGTTTATTTATAAATTTGGGGGCCTAAATCAAGGATTGCAATTTACTATTTTTAGGAGATATGGAAGCTAAAATGTGATTGAAAATATGAGGGGGATGTGATTGAACATATGGAGCTTATTTAGATATGTAATTAGGAATTTCTATATTTGCTTTTACTATTATTAGGCTTTTACCACCTTAGGTAGATTAAATTAATTTGAAGTCAACTATGATTGATTTCAAATCAATCTCTTGGTTGGGGGGATTCTCATTAGGGACTCACTTAGACTCGAAGTAGGCATTCAATTTTTTTCTAACTGTCAGTTCTTTTCTTAAGCAATGTAAGAAGAAGTTTGATATTAATAAAGTTAGTTCTCCCTCTCTACTCAAATTTTCCTATGAGTGTAATTCTTATCTACGTCTTTGCGATTCGCTGTCATTATCTCATTGATTTGATAATCGGGCTACACCACATTTGGAAAGAGAAAATAGAGTATTTCACAAAATAAGAGTAAAGAAGGCTAACTTGTGAATCGGGCCTTCTTATGCAAGGAATTTGAAGTTGTTCCTCTCAAGGGTTTTCTGAGGACCGGAGAGTGGCATTCAAACATTGCAAATTCTCCTAGTTCAGCTGGGCGGATGATTATGTTAAAGTGGAGGCAAAGGCGCTCATAGTAAGCTTATATACACCTCTTGATTTTTTCACTTGGCCACATCATTCTAGAAGAGAGTTCTAAACTTATTCATGATTGGATCATGGAAATTCTAAATGCTGGAGATTGGCTTTTAAATTTTATGAGTTAGGGGAAGCATTTTAGTGCTAAACATTTTATTTTCCAGTCATTGGTAGTTAATGTTGATGCCTTGGCACTTGCCAAAAGGGTATTCTACAAGAAACCATTTGTATTGGGACTCCTAGCACCCTTTTGTAATTTTTTCTTCTTGAGTAAAGTTTCTGTATCCATAAAAACAAACGGATGTCTCTAAAATATCATTGCCAAGATCTATATGTTAAGGGATGACATGTACTATGCGAGTATTCTTGTAATTTTTGTGTACCATGAGGGTATTCTTATCATATGTAATTATAGAAGCTTGTCAACCCCAATTAGTTGGGAGTATTTAAATATGTGGATTGGCTTGCTTTTACTTGAAAAATAAAGCATTTGTAGGCATTTCTCATTTTTATTTTTATTTTTGCATTTTTTTGATATTTATTCTTACTATTTATTATATTTTTTCTTATTTTTTAATTAAAAAAATAGAAGTATCGTGTAGCTTATGCTACACGTTATAAGGGGTTTGAACACTGAGCGCTATTTAAAACACCGGTTGGGACTAGAGGCCTAGTTAAAAAATATTTTAGATAGACTGTGAAAGATTTCTAGGATCACTCTATATAAGCTTGAGAAGATTTCTAAACACTTCATACGTAGAATTGAGAAGTCTGTTAGTACTACAACTTCATATTGACTTTATTCAATCTAAAATAAATAAAATAAAATAAAAAATAAAAATTCAAACCTTAAAGGTTTTTACATGGTACCATGGCAAGTCTGTTGAACTTACTTTCTTCTTCATTAATGTGGCTTGCTAATTTGATTCCCTCCAACCTCTAACATCTGATATTTAGCAATCTCCAACCAAAAGCCTAATAATCTTGTCCCTGGGTTCATCGTCTTCCTCTTCTTCTAAATTTCTTCTTCTATTCATTATCTCTGTCATCAACTCCAAGTACACCCAAACCCTAGTCCCCTACTCCAAACCCAAATACTCTTTACTTGTTATCCCTGAAAATCTCATCTATTTTCTTTTCGTTCTTTCTTTCTAACTCTTTTTTTTTTTTTTTTTTCTTTTTTGAGATTTATAATCTTTTCTCAAAACAATATTCCTTTTTCTCTTCATCAAATCTTTCTCCCTTCCCCAACTTTTTTTCTCTCTCTTGAAGAGTGCCCAAGTTGTCACTAAAGACATTACGGGACAATGCTTCCATCACTAAAGACACTGACTTAGGTGATTAGCTTCAACACCTAACATATCCATGCTTTAAAAATTTGTCTGATATGACTCAAACGTTGTTTCAATCCACAACAAAACAAATCATCCGAATGAAACGGGACCCAAACAAATCAGTTAGGGTGAGTTGTAGTGGTTTCCATCCACAACCGAGTCGCACTCTAAAGCCATTATTTAAACCATGATCCTATGCATAAATTTAAAAATCAGTATCATATTGGCCGGTACAGCCATATCGTATCTATATCAGCCGGATACGATACGCGGTATGGTACTGTATCGGGCCGTTATGAAAAAGGGTGTCATATTGGCATCGATATTTCATTGTTGTATTGGTTCAACCGATATGGCTATAAAAGGCTCAAGCGGGTCTTTTTTTGTTTGCGTTTTCTCTTCATTTTTTTTTTCATTTTCTCCTTCTCATTTTGATTTGTTTGCAAAGAGGGACTGTTTCAAAGGCATTTCTGACCAGATTTAGGTCAAATTTGAAGATCAGAACTTCTTCTTTTTTTTTGCATCAAATCGAAGATCGAAGCTCCCTAACCTGATTTTAGAAAAATTGGAAAAAAAAAAATTCCTTATTTTGATCTGGAATCTCGTCAAAACAATTATATAAACTAATAAACCATTTCAATCAGATCGTGGCTGACTTGATCTCTATTGGAGTTTTTTTCCTTCATTATTTTTTTATGTAGAAATTTTGTGAAAATTTTAGAAAAAAAAAATAATAATTAGTTTGTTTTTCTTATTATGATGCTTGGGGAGTATTATAAGAATATGGATCTACTAATTTTGTCTCAATTTGGGGGTTTTCTTTTTTCTTTTTTATTTACCTAGGATTTTTTTGAAAATTTCAAATATATATATATATATATATATATATATATATATATATATATATATATATATATTAATGTTTCTTATTATGATGCTTGAAGAGTATTAGAAGACTAAGGATCTAATGGTTTCACACATGCATTGATTAAAAAAATATTTCTACATTTTTTGGTCTATTTTCAGGTTACGTTTTGAGCATTTCATTAATTTTATTTTTTGAAATTAATTTTAGGAAAATTATATGATTATGAATGATAGATCTAAGTTAATAACTGTTTGTTTTGAACATAGATCTACAATTCACAATTAAATTTAAATTAGTTGCTTATATTCGAGCCATTTTTATCCATTTTTTAGGTATTTTGTTTTTTTTAAAAAATAAATAAATAAAATCTTCCCTAGGCTAATGTCAATCGTGTGCATGCCAGATAGATTTCTTTCTTACAAGAATTCACGTTCGTGTTGAAGCATAAAGCAGGGAAGCAGAACAAGTTTGTTGATGCGCTCAGTAGACAAGCAACCTTACTAGCTACCATGAGTAACGAAGTCATGGGGTTCAAGTGCCTTGAAGAATTATACGCGTGGGCCAGATGCCGGGTGAGTCAGTCGAGTGATCTGCATATCTAGGACGGTTCTCTTCAAAGAAAACCAGTTGTGCATTCCGCGGAGTTCACTGCGAGAGCATGTCATTCAGGAATTACATGGCAGTGGCCTCAGCAGTCACTTACGGTGGAACAAGATGATAACCCTTTTGGAGGAGCAATACTTCTTGCCACAATTGAAAAGGGATGTCAGGAAAGCAGTGCAGAGATGTCATACATGTCAAACATCTAACGGGCAATCATAAAACACAAGCATTTACACCCCTTTACCTATACCTGATGGCCCCTGCGAGGACTTGTCCATGGATTTCGTGCTAAGTCTTCCAAGGACCCAGTGAGGTATGGATTCGATATTTACGGTGGTTGACAAGTTCTCTAAGATGACCCATTTCATCCCATGCAAGAAGACTCTCGATGCGATCCATGTTACTAATATGTTCTTCAGAGAGGTCATGCAACTACATAGCTTCCCCAAGACTATTACCTCAGATTGCAATACCAAGTTCCTAAGTCACATTTGGAGGACTTTGTACCAGCAATTTGATACCACATTGCAATTTAACAGTGCTTACCACCCCTAAACAGAAGGACAAACATAAGTGATAAATCGTACGCTCGGGAACCTCATACATTGTATCTCTGGTGATAAGCCTAAGCAGTGGGATCTTGCTCTAACTCAGGTGGAGTTCGCCTTCAACAACATGCAGAATCAGTCCACCGGTAAGTCCCAATTTGAGGTTGTGTATGGTCGAGTTCCCAAGCATACACTTGACCTAATCCTGTTGCCTGAGTTACCAGGAATGAGTGTTGTTGCGGAAAATATGGCGGACCAAATCATTATTATGCATGCCAATGTTTAAAAAAAATAAATTTATAGGAGTTTAACGCCAAGTACAAGGAAGAAGTTTATAAACATCGACGCAGGAAGGTGTTTAAAGTGGGTGATAATGTGTCGGTTCACCTATGCAAGGAGCGATTTCCAACTGGGACATATAACAAGCTAAGAAACAAGAAGATAAGGCCCAGTCTCGATACTTAGGAAAATCAAAAATAACGCCTATATTGATCTTCCCGAGGACATGGAGATCTCGCGGACGTTCAATGTGGCAGATCTGTACGAGTATCATGAACCGAGTTTGATTGATAACTCAGGGACGAATTCTTTTCAAGTGAAGGGGACTGATGTAGCGCAGGCCACATACCTATTCTTGGCACAGGTAGACCGAAAGAAGCCTGAACGAAAGTGAACGTAGTCCGTCGGATTCGGGCCCAATCCTACATAGGGCATGACATAACCGGGCCCCAAGCGCATCCGAATTGAAGAAATTCATTCTGGATAAGGAGAAATTATCATTCGAGGAGTGAATCATAAATCGACCATAACTTTTGATATGGGTATCATTACAGGACGCACGAGTCACAACCTATGAATTTTTACCGTAACAAGCCATCCGAGGTCAACCAAGAAATAAGTTTTACGTAAGCGGGTCGTGTCAGTCCTTTTCGTGAGAAAATGCTTCCTTTTAATTCAAAATCGCAATTTTAGTAAACTTACTATTTTTAGTAAGTTTTAGTTTGGACGCATCTCTTTCGTTTTAGAGTTTTAGTTTTTTAAAAAAAAAAAATTAACACACGCACACACACTCACCCTGCAATGGGATTTCACCACCTATGGATACTCAAACCCTTGACCGGGTGTTGAAATTCCTAAGAGTCTACCACCCGAGCAAGAGTAAGGATCCTCGTTTTAGAGTTTTAGTATATGTAGTCTTTTTAGGAATTTCTTCTAATCATGTTAAGAATCATTTGGCATGATGAAATTAGGACTCGCTTCCTTCCAATTCAAAATTGCAGTTTTAGGAAACTTACTATTTTTAGTAAGTTTTAGTTTGGACGTATCTCCTTCGTTTTAGAGTTTTAGTATATGCAGTCTTTTTAGGAATTGCTTCTAATCATGCTAGGAACCATCCGGCATGATTAAATTAGGACTTTCTATTTTTAGTAAATTTTACTATTTCGGGTAAATTCTAGTTTAGTTGAATTAGGACTCCTAATTAGGGGTTTTTTCTTTTCTTTATAAGTGATGTAATCGGGAAGCCTAAGCATTATTGATTAATACAATTTTGGTATTCCCTTTGTATCTTGTGGATTCAAGAATAACCTTATGGATTCAAGGTTTTGCATACTTGAGGTAGACGGTGATCTTCCTCCTCAGACCCTTCCCTGCGTTACCCACAACTACAAATTTCAACTTATGCTCAAACCACAAACTATGAGAGTGATTTCTTCTCCATCTCCAAATATTTAGGCAAACTTAAGTCTGTATGTGATGCCTTGGAAAGCATTCAACAACTAGTCCCAAGAAGGACAATTTTCTTTGCTTTCAATGGTTTCTAAAGGGAATATGACTATTACATTCATTAACATTTACATCATGTTTTCCACCTTCGAAGAATTACGACTTCTCATTGGGCAAGAAACACATTCTTTTAAAACTTATTTCTTGGTTGCAATGGGGAATTAGCACAGAATGGCATCAAGCATGTTTCTGCAACAACCTAAATCTGCATATTGGGGTGCTCGGTATTAGAAATGAGTTTTCATTAGCCATTATATAAAAAGCAGTTTAATATTAGTGTGGTGTAATGCATGGCAATAATAATTGTATGTTACGTAAGAAACGAAGTAGCATACAATTAATAATTGAAGTACATTATAAAAAAATTTATAATAATAATAATAATAATAATAATAATAATAATAATAATAACTATACATATTGCCACATGAGTTCTTTTTTCTTTTCTTTTTTTCTCGCCTCTAGAAGAGTTACGAAGGAATTGGAGGAAAATCAGGAGATATCTAGGTTCTAAGATGAGTTTGTTACATTATGCACTTAGGCTTTGGGCTTGGTGAGCTAGAACTGAAGTAAGCATAGGCTGGGCCACTTGAAAAGGATCAATCTTTCATCAATGCATGGTCAGAAGAACCATGAAGTGTATTTTCCAAGAAATTGTATGAATACCAAAGAATAAATTGATGTGGACTGCCTAGGGAGCCCGGGTAATGGAAGCCAACTTCAGACTCTTCAGTAGCTCTTCATTAGTAAGAGAAACTTATTCATTGATGAAAGCGGAGGATATTTCAATCTTTATATATATATATATATATATATATATATATATATATATATATATATATATGAGAAAAGGTACAATGCGCTCGAGCTGATTTTAACGCCCCATGAGGTCGAGCTGTGTGGGCCCCACCGTGATGCGTTTCGAACATCTACCCCATCAGTCAGATGCACCATTCCATCGTGAGCCTAGGTCTTAAAAATCAAGTCAATCTGTGACTTGTGTGGGCCACACCACATACAGAAGTGGAGAGGGGCCATGCACCATTAAAACATTCATAATCATTTTTGGGGCCCACCGAGATGTGGTTTGCAAATCCAGCCCATCCATTATGTGTGTCCCACTTGGATGAGGGTTCGACAAAGTTTCAAAGAACATTCAAAACTCAGGTGGGCCCCCACCAAGTGCTTTTATATGTTTTTGGCATGTCTTCACATGATTTTAGATGGTATGGTCCACCTGAGTTCCGTATACGGCTGATTTTTGGGATATCCCATAATTTAAAGGGGACCCATCAAATGCACGGTGTTGATGGTCGACACGCATCACGGTGGGGCCCACACAACTCGACCTCAAGGGAGCTTATCGTCAGCTCGAGCGCATTGTGCCTTTTCCATATATATATATATATATATATATATATATATATATATATATATATATATATATATATATATATATAGTAATGGTCTCCTGCGAACCATACCGCAAGGAATTTATGTGCGAGCCTTCATGTAAGCCGTAAGATGAGGAGAGCGGTTGGGATTCAGAGAGAGGGAGAGTCCTAAAAAAAAAAAGACTCTCCTACACTCACGGAGACCCTTTTGGAATTGATTTCACGCCAAAGCCTTTAGTTGGAAAATCCTATGCAAGGATTCTGTGTGGGGCCCACTATAATGTTTGTGATAAATCCAACCCGTCCATCCATTTTTCGAAATCATTTTAGGACACGCAACCAAAAATGAGGAGGATCCAAAAATTAAATGGGTCACATGAGAGGAAACAGTGGGGATTTAGTGACCACCATTGAAACATTCATATGGCTACAAAAGTTTTGTATCAGTTTATGTTCCTGGTGTTTTCATTTCATCTCAGTGAAAATGACCTTAGAAACATTTTGGATGGAATATAAACACCAAGGTGGAGCCTAGGAAGGTTTCAATGGTAAGCATTCCTTTCCCCACTGTTTCATCTCGTATGGCCCACTTGAATTTTGGATCCTCCTCATTTTTGGTATAATGTCCTAAAATGATATCTAAAAATGAATGGACGGGTTGGATTTCACACAAAGATCACAGTGGGCCCCACACAGAATCCTTCCACGGGATCTTCATGGGAAAGGCTTTAGGAGGAAATGCATGTCCCCTGGGTTTGGGAAACGGACTAGCTACTCCCCCGCCACCGGCCAATGGGGGTGGTTGGTGTTATGCAGGCCCCACCATGATGTATGCGTTTCATCTATGCCGTCGATCCATTTTTTTAGATCATTTTATGGTATGAGACCAAAAATGGGGTATATCCCAATCTCAAGTGGACCACATTACAAGAAACAATTTTGAATGGACGTCAACCATTAAAAAAATTTTGGGGGCCATAAAAATTTTGGATCAAGCTGATCTTTGTTTTTTCCCTTCATATGGGTCTGTATGACCTAATCAACAAATTGGATTTCAAATAAACAGTACAGTGGGCCATAGGATGATTTTAACTGTGGCATCACTCTCCCCACTTTTTATGTGGTGGGGTCCACTAGAGCTTTTGATCTGCCTCATTCTTTGGATAATGCCATAATATGATCTCTCAAAATGGATGGACAGTGTGGATATAATACATACATCATGGTGGGACCCACAAAACTTCGTGACGTCACTTTAGCTACTCAACTTCTCACCAGGTAATCTGCGTCCCACTCCGAGATGGAAGCGGATTGGCTGGTATACCACACACCAGCTATATAGTTGGTGTATTAACGTCAACAAGTTCCATGGGTCCCATCAGGAGGTATGTGTTATATCCAAACGTCCATCCATTGGGCAAGCTCGTCTTAAGGCTTGAGCCGAAAGATAAGACAGATATAAAGATCAAGTGGACCACACTGTAAAAAGTAATTGGGGATTGAACGTCTACCATTGAAACCCTTTTGGGGGTCACAGAAGTTTCTGATCAATATGAAATTTGTTTTTCCTCTTCATCTATGTATTTGTGATCTTATTGACAGATTGGATGGAAAATAAACATTATGGTAGGCCCTACGAATTTGTTAACCGTGAAAATCATTGTCCTCGCTGCTATTTTTGGTGTGATCTGTTTGAGCTTTGGATATGATTCATTTTTTGTTTAATTGTCTAAATTGATCTCGAAAAATGGATGAACGGTGTGGATATAATAAATAAATCATTGTGGGGCCGTGTAACTTTGATCTCCTTTGAACCGTTAGTACGACTCGGAGCTCGAGGAGGATCGGCGCTTGTCTTCGTGCGACACGTATCTACACAAGCTATATAGCTGGTGTGTGGTACACCAGCCAATCCGCTTCCCTCTTAGACGGAAGGGGATTGCTTAGCTTACTGAGTAAACTGTGTGAGGTCCACCATGATTTATGTATTTTATCTTCTTTGTCCATCCATTTTCCGAGATAATTTTATGGCTTGATCCCAAAAATAAACTATATACAATGTTCAAATGGACCACACCACAGAAACAATTGAATTGAACTTCTACTGTTGAAAATTTCTTTGGGGCCACATAAGTTTTGGATCAAGCTTATATTTATGTTTTCATTTCATCCATGTCTGTATGATCTTATGAACAGGTTGGATGACAAATAAACATCACTACGGGGCCGCCTAACAAGATTTCAATGGTGGAAATCATTATCCTCACTTTTTCCCTTGGCATGATTCACTTGATATTTGGATATGCTTCAATTTTGGGCTCAACCCCTTAAATTAGATGGAAAAACAGATGGACAGCATAGATGAAACACATACATCATGGTGGGGCCCACATAGCACCGACCACCTCCCATTGGCCAGTGGCGGTGGAGTAGCCAGTCCGTTTCCCAAACTCAGGGGACACGAATTTCCTGCTAAAGCCTTTCCCTTGAAGATCCAGCGGAAGGATTTTGTGTGAGGCCCACTGTGATCTTTGTGTGAAATCCAACCCGTCCATTCGTTTTTAGATATCATTTTAGGACATTATACCAAAAATGAGGAGGATGCAAAATTCAAGTGAGCCATACGAGATGAAGCAATGGGGAAAGGAATACTTACCATTGAAACCTTTGTAGTCTCCACCTTAATGTTTATATTCCATCTAAACCGCTTATAATGTCATTTTCACTGAGATGAAATGAAAACACCAAAAACATAAACCGATAAAAAACTTTTGTAGCCATATGAATGTTTCAACGGTGGTCACTAAATCCTCATTGTTTCCTCTCATGTGCCCTATTTAATTTTTGTATCCTCCTCATTTTTGGTTGCATGTACTAAAATGATTTCGAAAAACGAATGAACGGGTTGGATTTATCACAAACATCATAGTGGGCCCCACATAGAATCCTTGCACAGGATCTTCCAACCAAAGGCTTCTGCATGAAATCAATTCCAAGAGTGTCTCCGTGAGTGTAGGAGATTTATTTTTTTTAAGACTCTCCCTCTCTCAATGCAGTTGAATCCCAGTCGCCCTCCTCATCTTACGGCTTACATGAAGGCTCGCATATAAATTACTTGCGGTATGGTTCGCAGGAGACCATTACTCTCTCTCTCTCTCTCTCTCTCTCTCTCTCTCTCTCTCTCTCTCTCTCTCTCTCTCTCTCTCTCTCTCTCTCTCTATATATATATATATATATATGCGCTAAAAAAGTGATAAAACCTTAGAATGTAACGTCCCTGATTTTCGTGCATTAAGTAGGCACAAAAAACATAAGATAAAAAGGGTTAACAATTTAATTTTGTAATTAATAAACAAAACAAGCCACTTAGCCGCCTGGCAAAGACTCTCTGGATGTGGGAGAGGTCAAAGGATCGATTCCTGCCACCGCAACTCTTGGATGTGGGAGAGAGGGCTTCTCCCATAGAAAACCCTAAGAAAAAGAGAAATTGCAGAGAGAGAGAGAGAGAGGATTGTAGAGAAAAGCCATCAATCGGTAGATCTTGGGCGAAATCTCGTCGTAGAGATTAACGTGTTATCGTCTGGATGTGTTAGATCCTATTTGTATGTATCATATGATTCCTACGGCCAAAACACGCCATGGCCCTAAATGGATGTGTTAGATCAGATCTGATCTATGTCATCTATGTGAATTTTGGGATAAACCCACAACGTTGACCTTGACTTGCTGGACAACTGAATTGTGCTAAACAAGACCAGTCTGGTCGACCCTGGAAAAGTACACTCGACCTGGATCTTGCTGGGTGGTTTCCAGTCGACCGATCGACTGTGAATCATTTTTAAAATTTGTTTTTAAAAAATGGGAAAAAACAAATGAAATCCAATGCATTAATCAACCCTAGATCATTCTAATGACACTGGAATACTTACACCACCTTGATTTATTTAATGGGCCCCACAATGAGGAATAACAATTCCCTAACCCTGTGTTAAGGATGGAATCTAAAGGAATTCAAATTAGATAGTTAAATCCTCCATGCGGACCCTGAATCGGGACTTGATCGATCAAAGGTGGGTGGATTATGTGAATTTACTTAGATGGAAATATGATTTGATTATGCCATGTAATTAGGGGTTTCATAAGTTGATTGAATCGGATAACATCTCGGAATCATCGTCACTGATTACAAGTGAGTGATGCCAACATGTTTCCTCACCATTATGATTAAAGTAGATTTGATGTGATTGTTACGTTGGTTGTGTTGTTGGGCTAAATTGATTTATTGTTGAATGAATGATTGTATTCAATTGCTATTACTATTGTACTAAGATGTTATATCACTAAAATCATGAAATATGAGTTTCCTCTCATATGAAGAGATGCATGTGACAACTTATGTATGTTGATGCATTGATGATTGAACATTCATCATTTGCAATGCATAGCGCTCCTGCGCTGATTCTTAAAGGCCCGCTCTAAATGATATTGCACGCACACTTTGTGCCAAGTTCCTAGGGGACCATCCCTAGATGCCTACTATATGTAGAAGCCTATTCAAGGGGCAGATGTGGGCCTTGTCCATGCCTACCCACTATGGTAGAAGCCTACCAAGCACATATGTGGGTTGACGGATATCCAACCCAAGCAAGTGGACGATTTTCCCACTTGATGCATCATATACATCGTTCATGATTGCGTTGCACGTCATTCTTGCATTCATATACATTTCTGCACTTTATTAGTTATTATGTATTGTGTTGTACTATTTTAATTGTACCGTGCACGAACCATGATGGGTTCACTCACTAGGCTTGGTCAGCTGACGTTTGTTGAATGAAAAATCCTATAGAGGTTCTCGAAGTTGAACCTTTAGTGCAAGCGCAGGAGAACAAGGCTGAGCCAGTGGATGATCCATGAGAGATGTGGCCATACCTGACTGAAGATGAACTTGCTACGATGGACTAATTGGACTGATCAGTTTCGGTTTTTTTTTTTTTAATGATTTACACATTGTTACACATTGCTACGATGGACTACTGGATATTCTGTGCTGAATGATTTTGATATTTATGGTTAAATAAAGTCCCCGACATGAAAAGCGCTTGTAGATTCCCAGGTCATCATTGACTCTCTCAAAATATAGTGGTGCTAGAATGTAGGGACTTTAGTGATGGTTGCATCACCTGAAGGCGTCCTTTTGGACGGATTGGATACTGCAGTAACTGAACATATGTGACACATTGGCACGTCTGCAAATTCATGGTAAGATGTCGCTTTCTCAACTCATTTCTATGTAAAAGAGCCTTAAGCTATTTTTCAGTCAGTGTCAGCTGGATGGCAGAAATGATAAAAAAGGATAGAAGTGTGTAATCCAAATAGGCCCTTTTATCATTCCCCACAAAATGGAAAAAAGAGAATCATACAAGATAAAATCCTTCCATGAGGCTTCAATGGGCCCAAAAGGCCATCCTCCAATCCAACTGATAATTGACTAGATAATTTGAGAATTCCTCTTTTGAATATGGTTGGAAACTAGGATTCGTGAAGCTTCAACAAATGGGATTAGTAAAGCTAATCCCAAATAGCCAGGACAAGGCTATGATGATGCGACGTGGGGTGGATAAGAAAGAAGAAAAGAAGAACGGATTTTTGCAAAACCACATGCTTCTGGCGATCGTTCCTCCTTGCATTATTCCTCTCAGCTTCGAAAGCGATCCAGCAATAACATTCGTCTTTATCTCACTCCACACACTTTGACAGGAGTTGATTATGGAGGCCAACATGCCTACAAACTACTTCGTAGAGTATCCCACTCCCTCTTCGACTCTTCATAGTTCCTTCAGGATGGTTTGCATCTCTCCTTCAATGGTAGAATTGCTTGTATCAAATGATGGAATGGCAAATGTGCTATCCTCCATCACACTCGTTTAGTTTCATGATTTCACTGCAACGTCTATCATAAACTTCTTATCTGCATCCTCTATCACTGGGATGGAACTTGTTGGTGCACACAGATTTTGTGTACACCTGAGGTGTACACTGCACACCTACAGTATATACAGATTTGTATGCACCTACAGTGTACCATATATAGGAATAGGTTTAGTAGGATTAGGTTTTAAGTCTAAAAATTCATTTTAGTCTCTAATCCCTTTTATTTTCTTCTCTCTTTTAGACTCCAATTGTAATTAGAATTGGTTTAATGATCTATAAATAAAGGATTAAGAGAGGGTGAGATTGTGCAAAACTCGCTCTCTTTTCTCTCTTATTCCATCTAAGTTTTCATGGTATCAGAGCATCTCTAATCCAACTTTTTTTTTCCCGTCCCAAATCATTCTTCTTTCATCTTCCCATTGTTTGCAGCAAGTCTCTGATTCGAAAGTTGATCAGATCTTGTTTTCTCTCCCTGTAAGATGGTGAAAGCGAGATAAACTTCTATCTCCATCCTATAGATGTGATTATACGAGTCCAATGTCTAAACCGGAAGGAATTTTTCCACCGAAAGTTATCCTTGGAAGCAGCACTCACCAGAGAAGCCTCCTACAACAACAGATCTATACAAGAAATAGCCCTGTAGTACCAAAGCTTGCCAGAAATCCTTTTAGATCTGGGTTCCAATGCCGATTCTACACAGGAAACATCTAGCACCTCCAAAACTCGGTGAAATCCACCCCAGCAACTCTCAGCTCATCGAAAATCGGTTTAGGTCTATTTTTGGTGTTGGAACTCGATCGTGTGAAGCCCAGCATCATTAGAGGTCGCCGGAATCTTCTCTAGACTCCTATTCTATCGCCGAAACTGCACCCGGACCTCTCCAGGGCTGTCGGACCTTGCCAAAAACATCTTTAGTGTGCCAGATCTCATTGTAACCCCTCTAGGGGTGCCACAACTCACCAAAAACCTATCCAAGGATGCCAGAAGTCCTCAGAAATCAATTCATGGCCTTTTTCCGACGCCAAAACCACATCCTGACCTGTCCAAGGCTATCAGATCTTGTCAAAAGTGTCCTATGAGCCACCTACTGGGGTTTGATTCAAAGCTCGGACATCATCTAGACCCCTGGGCCATTCATTACTTCCAGATTTGTCAAGTAGGACTCCTTGCACTGATTCTGCTCTTTAGACCTCCGACAGACACTGACAGGTTATTTTGAATTATCGTTATTCCTCATCTTCCATTTTTCTACTTTTTTTAAAAGGGAGAAAATAAATAAGCACTGATTCCATCTAGACATATGAATAGCCCCTGTCATATTATAACTACAGTAAAACTAGATGGCACAAATTATTTGAAGTGGTTCCAAGCAACCTGAATGTGTATTAGAACACAGAAAAGGATAGGATACATTAGAGGGACCAAGAAACAATCCATTCAAGATGATCCCACCTATGATGAATGGGAGAGTGAAAACTGGCTTGCGATGTCTTGGTTGCTAAATTCAATGCAACCTAATATTAGGTCTTGGCCTTTATCTGTTGAAAACAGCAAAAGATGTATGAGATAAAGTAGCCAAACTGTACTCCCACCAGGAAGACTTGGCCAACCTTTACCAACTCCACACAAAAATTAACAATTTGAACAGAGAGATGGAACCATAAAAGAATATTTTGCCAGCTTGAACTAAAAATGAGGAATTGGATAACTGCCAAACAGTTGTTCTAGAATTAGAAGATCTGAAAAATTAAATATGACAACTGTGTATTTTCAAATTTCTTTCTAGTTTACATTCAGATTTGGAACCTCAACATATACAGATTCTTGGAAGAGAATCTCTTCCTACCCTTGAATTCGTATATAACTATATATGCACAGAAGCCCGAGGACAAATTGTTTCCCACACCATCCTACCAGAACAGTCCGCCTTAACTACATATTCTAAAAATAGTAAGAGGCAAGGAACTGGACAAGGATAAGCTCTGATGCACTCACTATGGCAAAAGACGACATTTAAAAGAACATTGTTGGGTTCTTCATCATCGTCTTCAACTAAAGAACATCAGAACAAAGTCTTCTACTAATGTGAGCGTGATTGAGGAAACTTCCACCCATAGTGAACCAGACCCAAGGGACAAAACGATTAGTGAGCTACAACAACAAGTGGCAGTTCTCCAAGCCTCCGTCCTTGCACCAACCAACTAGGGAAGTCAAGTACTTATGCAACTGCAAATCGCATCTCTCGGACATCTTGGATTATTGATTTAGAGCCTTTGAAGTCTGATCACATGACAAGTATGACCGATGGATATACTTCCTACTCTCCTATCTCAAGTAATATTAGATTGGCTAATGGTTCCTTCTTTGAAACTCTAGGGAAGGAAACTTTCTGTCTTTTTGATACTCTTTTCATCTCTTCTGAAGTCATTACTGATAAGCACGTTAGCTCCAAAAGCATATTAGGATGAAGCCATTCTGCTTCCAGCATTTATAATCAATCGGACTTTTACTAATGTTCTCAAGGGTAAATGCCCATTACAAGTCTTACAACCTCATGCATCTCTATTTACCCTGCCACCAAAAGTGTTTGGGTGCACCTACTTTGTCCATATTCTTGGACCATCTCACACCAAGTTGGGACCACAATCAATAAAATGTGTTATTAGGGTGCTCAAATTCTATAGAAAAAAATAATAATAATAAATAAAATAAAAGATACAAATGTTACTATCATGTAAATTATTATTTTTTTAAAGGTATGTTACTAAGGATGTTAAGTCTTTTGAAAATGAGCCTTATTTCAATACACAGGACAATACACATCTTGCACCTCTTCCTCTTCTTGTCATTGAGGAGTCATGGATTGAAGATGAACCACGGTCCAACTCAACCATAGAACTCAAGGGCTACTCTCAGAGGAAGAAAACCTACACTCTTCCTAACCACCACCACTCCTCAACAATTGAACCAAAACAAGTGGATCTCCCAATCACCCTCCGCAGAACCAGGTCATGTACTCATCATCCATTGGTAACTATGTCTCATACAAAAATCTCTCTCCCTCTTATCACCCATACCTTTCCTCTATACCATTCGTCTCGATGACGTCCAAGATTGCGGATACCCTTAGCTACCCTAAAAGGAAATAACCATGGAATAAGAGATGATTGCCCTTGAAGACAAAATACTCGGGAATTAATCACTCTTCCACCAGGCAAATATATCATCGGTAAATGAGTATTTAAAATTAAATACAACGTAGATGGATCGATAGAAAGATACAAAGCTCACCTAGTTACCAAGGGCTTCACCCAAAGCATTGTGAAGATTACGATGATATCTTTGCTCTAGTAGCAAAATTAAACTTTGTCCACATCTTATGTATGTTGCAGTCAGTGTTCGAATTATCTCCGATATTATCTTTATCTCCAACTCAGTGATACTAATAACATTGGTAGCGATACCGAAAACACTAGTAGTATAAAAAATTTCATGTATTAGCAATGTATAGTTAAGTATCGCCAACGTATCAATATCGCTAATGTAACACCAATATTTTCAACTATATAAATTCTAGGTGTCGCTTGTATTGCCAATGCATCAATATCGCTAATGTATCGACAATATTTTTTACTATGTAAATTCTAGGTAATGCTTGTATCATAAGTGAATCGACGATATTTCAATAATATCGCCAACGTATTGATATCATCAAAATTTTGTTTATTAGAAAAAAAAAATTTATTTCAATTTTTTATATGGGCACATGGTTGTATGTAGTGTTCAATTTGTCATTGATAATATTGATAATATCTCGATATTATCGATATCGCAACATGCGCGATATTAAGACCAGTGTTCGAAATATCAATATCTCGTTGCGTATCGCATTCTTGGGATACGGATACGTATTGGTTATCGCATAGGATATATCGGTTGTATCGTGTAATGTATCGTTGTTGTTGGAAACATAGGGAAACATTAGGAAATTGGTTGAATTTTTCGATGTAACTTCTGTGATTATTAAAAAAGACATCATACACACTTATGAATCAAAACATTACCAAAAACAAGTACATATAATAGGTTTTCTTTGTATGGGATCCTAATCTATGCATTGTCTAACTGAATTGATGCAAGTATATTCAAAGTCTATACATATAATTTATAAATGTAAGAAGACGAGTGGAAACATAAGCAATACATTCAAAAGCAAAAGAAGAATCACTAAATTAGGTTACAGACATGTTTGATGTGATGTTTGAACACAGATTGCAAATGATTTGCAAAAAATTGAGTAATTTTGATTTTTTTTTTCAATTTTTTGCAACTCGGCCCTTCCCATCTCTTCCAAATCTCGAAATCGAAGCTCACAATCCATGATTTTTCATGGAGAACATGAAAAATCATGAATTTGTAACAATCTGACACTAATTTAACATGATTTACAGAAAATAAGAGCATCGAAGTTCGAAAATGCTCATTAGATCGAACATGTGGGATATATCGCACTACTTGTGCATTTCGTATCGCACTGGTGGGATTAGTGTTTTAAATAGCGGTAGCGTGATCGTGGCGAAAGGCCAAATTTCCTCTATAGCGTGAAGCGATCAGCAGCTACACGATTTCTATTTTTATAATTTAAAAGTAAGATAAATATAATAAATAGTGAAAAAAAAAAGGAAAAAAATTATAAAAATGCCTAAAAGATGATTCATTTTATCAATTCTAAGCATGTTCAAAAAAGTTATTAGTTATCATTTATCAAAAGTCAATCCACATATATAAGCCAAATCAAATAATTATTACATCAACAACTTTCTAAGCAAACCACTTTAATTAATAATGTCTAATTGAAACCACAAGTCACAATTATGAAAAGAAATAAAAATCTCATAGGTTAAAAGTATCAAGTATATTATAAGTGTCACATTCCTTAACATTAAAAAGAAAATGTGAAAAAATAATAAAAAAATAAAATAGTAAAAAAATACATTGTAGCTTGATACGCTACGGATACGCGCTACGTAAATGTAGTAGCTTTGCTTACGATCGTGGCATACGCTGAGGATTTACGCTATTTGGGACGCTACGTAGCGCTACGGCCACGCTACGCTACGTACCGCACGCTACGGGCGCTATTTGAAACACTGGGTGGGATACAAGATATATCGTGGGATATATCAGCCAATATCATCGATATTTAAAACAATGATTGCGACTATAATCTTTCGTTTCCTTTCCAGTTGTTGATGATTTCTTGGTGAAATATCATGTGTTGTTGATATTTTGTAATATTAGATTGGTTAATTACATATCATTCATTTAATGGATGGTTAAATAGGTCGGATGGGATGGTTGGACTAATTTCTTATAACAACACATGTTTTTAAGGCCCTATTAAATGAAAACTTGTTAAGTATGCATTCTTTTTGTAATTTTTTTATTTCTAAATATGCAAATATGTACATTTTAACATCTCCTGAAGTTTCGCTGAAAATTTCATCGTTTTTCCCATGTTTCTCTGCATTTCCGGTTATCAGCGATATTATCGCCAATATCGATATTGTTTCTGTATCCCTGGCCAGCGAAACTTGTAGCGATACCGATACTTCGAACACTGGTTGCGGTATATCATAATTGGCCTTTACATCAACTAGATGTCAAAATTGTGTTTCTCCATGGCGATCTTCATGAAGAAATATATATGGTCATTCCTCACAGTTTTTAGCGTAAGGGAGTGACTGGCAAAGTTTGTCGTCTTTGGAAAGCTTTGTACAGCCTCAAATAGTCTCATCGAGCCTAGTTTGAAAAACTTGATAATATGATTTCCAACTTTGGATTTAAAACAAGCACTTTGGATCACTTTGTGCTTGTAAAACACATGGATGGAAAAACGACAATTCTTGTTGTCTAAGTTGAGCATAATTGATATAGACAATATCAAGCACTTCATGGCCTCATCATTCAAGATGAAGGATTTAGATATAATGAAGTACTTCTTAGGAATTGAAGTGGCTCGCTCAAAATGTGGAATATTCTTATCCCGACATAAGTATGTGCTTGATTTTCTAACAGAAGCAGGTTTACTTGGTGCTTGCCCTGTTAACATACCAATTGAAGTAAATCATAAGTTACATGAGAGACGGACAAATGAAATTGATAATCCGAGTGTGTATCGTCAACTAATAGGTCATCTAATTTATCTTAGCTTTACTCGTACAAACATCTCTTATTCCGTTGGAATTGTAAGTCAGTTTATGCAAAGACTTTGTTAGCACCATCTTGAAGCTATCTATTGAATCCTTTGTTACTTGAAAGCTCCACCAGATCATGGTCTTCTCTACTCAAACCATGGCCATTTAAACATCAATGATTTTTGTGATACTAATTAGGCTGGCTCCTCCTCTAATCAACACTCAACTATAGGGTATGGTACATTCGTAAGAGGAAATTAGTTACTTGGAAAAGTAAGAAGCAATCTGTTGTCGCTAATCCTCTGCCAAAGCTGAGCACCATGCAATGGCCCATGCAACTTGTGACTACTATGGGTGAAAGCCATTCTCCAAGATATGGGATTTACAACATCTTCCCCAATTCCAATTCATTGTGATAATCAAGCGGCCATATATTGCATCCAACTCAGTCTTCCACGAATGCACAAAGCATATTGAAGTTGAATGCCACTTCATTCGGGAAAAATTAGCCGCCAAGCTTCTATATACGTCATTTGTTCATTCAGAAGATCAATTAGTACATGTCTTCACCAAAGCTATGTCAACAATGCACCTCAAGGCCATCAGTATCAAGCTCGACATGAATGATATCCAGCTCAAGGGGGAGTGTTAGCGCACACAGATTTGTGTACACCTGAGGTGACACTGCACGCTTGAGTGTTAGTGCACACGGTGTATGCACCCATAGTGTACCATATAGAGGAATAGGTTTAGTAGGATTAGATTTTAGGTCTCCTAATTTGTTTTAGTCTCTAATCCCTTTTATTTTCTTATCTCTTTTAGACTTCAATTGTAATTTGAATTAGTTTAATTATCAATAAATAAAGGATTAAGAAAGAGCGGGTGAGATTGCAGCACCCTTCTCTCTTCTGCTTCTCTCTCCTCTCTTATTCCACCTAAGTTTTCAGAACTAATGCACCTATCTCAACTTTAAGAATCTCCACCCTTTTTGTTAATCTAACCAATGATCATTTGTCTATTCCATCAAGTAATCCATCTATTGATTGACTTGATTCATTAATTGATCCAGCTTTGAATCCACCAAAAAACTTCTCTTGGATTGTGACACTTTCACCAGGGCACATCATCCGTTGGATATTCAGACACTTATTCTAATGAATAGTAGATTTATTCTTTGAAATTCTCAAGTTCTTTGTAGAACTTGGTCATCTCGTATTTTATATCGTGTAGTCAAAATCCTTTGATCAGTCATCTCTTATACCATGAGGATCGTCAAAAGAAACAACATTGGAATGGCAAAATCTGATTCCAAGACAGTGGCATCTTCTTGCACATGAGACACTCCTCGATGTTGTGTCAACAATCTCATGGGATACTCCCTACATATGATCATATCCCCTTACTAGTTCCTCCAAGACATTCCTCATGTTTGCTCACCATTAATCTCATACAAGACCGTGATTGAACTTGCTTTGGTACCAATACCAATTTAACATAGGGTGGATTTGAAAGGAAAGAGAGAAAAGAACAAATTTATGAACAAATCACACAATTCAAAGAGGTCAATTTTGTAGGGTTTTCTCCTCTATAAGAGTATTTTCTCCCAAAACTCAAGCTTCTTTTTTTCTTTTTTTTTTGACAAATGGATCAATTTTATGCAAAGTGTTTCCTCGAGCCTGACGGAAATTGGCCCTCGAGTGCAAAAGCATAAGGGAGTTTGAGTGTAAGATCCACTCATCGAGCAAGGATGAAAGTCAGCCTTTGTGATCCAATGGTGCTAAGTGGAAGGGCCACCGCTCAACATTCTATACAAAAAGGAAACAAAGGAGAACTAGAGAAAAGATGGAACAAACCTCCGTTTATGGCGTAGAAAAAGGTTACATAAACGGCCGTAACAATGATTACATAACGGAAATAGTGGACATTGTTACGTGCTATGGGGCCATAACAGTTGTTATGAGAAAATGGCCCATTATGACCCATTACAGCATGGGCCAATTTATTTATTTTTTTAAACGACCGTTACACCCCATATCATAACGGTAACAATGATGGCTGTTACAGCCACCATTACCATTATTGAATACCTTGCCCCTGTTGATTCTCAAGATATCAAAAGCTCAAAAACACAAAAGATACAAGAGCCCAAGCAAAAGAAAACTAAATTAACCTAAAACATAGACAATTAAGATCTTGGTTGAGAAGGAGAAAAAGAGCTCCCTTAGATGGACCCTATCCTCAGCAAAGAATGTCATCTATAGAATTTGTTAAACGATGCACATGCAAAAATGGGACTTAATAGTCATCAACCCACACTTATTTCCTATCTATGTTCATCAACTCTCCTCGTACATATGGCCTCAAAGGACTCGTATAAACCAAAATACAAAGATAAAGATCCAAAAACATCAACAAAAATGGACTCTAATAATTTAGATCTAAATCATATCCTAGAGATTGTCTTTCTTTCTTTTCTTTTCTTTTTTCCTTTTTCATTTTTGTTTTGAAAGATAAATTCCAAATCCATAAAGGGGAAAACAACAACCCAAAAGATTCTAAATCTTTAAAATAATAATAATAATAAATAAATAAAATAAAATCTTCACAAAGTATAATGACCTAATAACACATAGATCTTACTAAAAAAAACCCACCATCTTTACCAAATAAAAACTCAAAAGGAATCTAGCCACAACCACAAACAAGCAATATTTTGAATATTTTCTGTAGCGTAGTGTAGCTATGACGCTATGTAGAGTTAGCAAATAGCAGAAATCCCCTGTCACGTATGCCACAGGGGCCATAGTGCATGCATAGCGTATGTAGCGTACGCTACGTTTTTTTATAAATGATAATTGTATTTTGTTTTGTACTTAATACTCTCAACCTGCGGGATTTTCATTTCTTTTCTTACTTGTGACTTGTGGTTTCAATTAGACATTATTAATTAAGGATTTTAATTTCTTTTCATACTTGTGACTTATGGTTTCAATAAGACATTATTAATTAAAGTGGTTTGCTTAGAAAGTTGTTGATGTGGTAATGATTTGATTTGGTTTATATATGTGGATTGGCTTTTGATAAATGATAATTAATAACTTGTTTGAACATGCTTATACTTGAGAAAAAATTAATCATTTTTAGGCATTATATATATATATATATATATATATATATATATATATATATATATATATATATATATAGTTTTCTTTCTTACTATTTATTACATTTTTTTAATTTTAAAAATAGAAGTATCGTGTACCTTACACTATACGCTATAGAGGGTTGAACGCTACACAACACGCCGCCGCTATTTAAAGCACTACACACGGGATCTATATCGCCTTTAAGGCCCTTAAGACTACACAAAACTCCATGTGAGGGGCCCACCGAATAGGTCATATGACCCGCAATTTGGGATTTTGGGACCCACATCTTAATCACAAGGCTTCTTGCAATCACTTCCACATGCATTACGATGATGATAATTTTAAAGCCTTAGCGAATAGTCAGTACATATTCTATCGTATGTGCACTGGTGGGGCACTAATTCAGTACCAAAGGCCTACTGGGAGTCTTAGTTGCATGATCCTTCTAACTTGCATTCCCACTCCCGCTTTGAATCGCACTTCCCACTTGCATTCCCACTCCCGCTTCTTGCCAGTTTATACTTGAAACCATTTTGAGACAGACATTTCCGCGCTCTGCACCCAAATTTATTGACCCTTCACTTCACGCTTCGTGCAAGTATAACCAGGACAAACCAAAACATTTTTTACCAAACACATGAGTGCCCCCTAATAGTTCCTGGAAACTTTGCTCCCTTCTAGTTGCTACATATCTACATCCCAATGGAAAAAAAAAAAAAAAAAAAGCCTTCACAAGCATATGTTTTCACAACCCGGACCCTTGGGGTATTTACACAGTTGGGTACAAACATATGGCTGTAACTAGAAAAGTATATGTTTGCACAACTCATTGAATTCCAAACCACACATCAAAACATTGCAAATGAGATATTCTATTGGCTATCCAATGCCCATCCTATACAGCAAAATGATTAATGCAGAATTCCAATCAACAATGCAAAAATGATTCCGAATCTTGCAACAAATGCATTTGGCACTGACCTTGTTTAGATAATTCAACTGAGTGACGATACAGCTTATTGCAACCATTGCAAATATCCATGTCTGGAAACAACCAGCCTGGTTTACACCCTCTATCGTCAGCTTTATTGCAATACCTATAGCTTTTATACTCATAACCTGTAAAAAAATAATAATAATAATAATAATCAATCACCCAGATCATGAAGATATTCAAACAGTACTGCCAAAGTGCAATAATTACCGTTATCGATCCAATTATGGAGCATATTCCCAGGTAAACCATTATGTTTGTCTGCCCATAGCGTGGCGCACAGTGCAACATCAGTACCAGAACTACAGCTACTGCTGACGCCGTATATAAAAGAAATGCTGTAATAAACACTCCAACCAATCACGACAAAAACTCTAAAAAAGAGATGGCATGGTTAAAAGATCAAGAGCTCCACCAAAGAAATCCGCCATAATACCTGGTTGGATTGCTAGATCCCATATTTCTGATACCGACGACGGAGTACGTTCCTCAGGCGCATGAAGCACGATAACGGTAGAACCCACTATGCAGAGAACACAGCCCAACACCCCCATCCTCTGGAGTCTCTCCTTCAATATGAAGTGTGCTAAAACAGCACTGCAATTTCCATAAAATGCATCCCATCCCATGTTAGTCACTTTACATGAGGCACACATGTACAAGGATCCACATCATTCATTTTGTGGGCCCCACCATAGCTGGGTTGAAAGCCAAAAATCACACCAGTCCAATGGTAACCACCATGAAGTGAAAGCCAGACTCACTAACCATTCATTTGTAATCTTCATCATTGATTGGTGGTTGCAACAATCCAATCGCAGTTTTTCGGGTCACAAGCCATCCACATTACAGCCCACCACATGAATGGTCCAGATCTCATACACGTACATTGACATAATGACGAATATTACTTCACTTGGTAAATTGAGCTTCAAGGAATCTACTTCTTTCCAGTCATCCCCAAAATGCATTCTTACCTAACAATAATGCTCAAAGCGCCAAGTGGTGTTACAAGAACAGCTGGGGCGAAAATGTACGCTACAAAGTTGGCGATTTCTCCGACAATCACTAAACACAATTTCAAGGATTCCAACTCAAAAAAACTTCTATAGAAATTCCATTAACTCTAAAAAAATAAAAAATAAAAAATCAATTTAAGAAATAATTCAAGAAGCGGACGCATACAAACACTTACTCGCAATCATACCAACCCACCAGAGCGGCTCCAACAAATACCTGTAGCCTCCGACCCCTTGAAATTCAATTCCACAAAAAACGAATTCTCATCACTTACCTTAGAAAAGAAAATTAAAAAAGAGAATTTGGGGGTGTAGAGAATCAAAGAGTACCTGCGCGGGGCGCGGATGCACCGGCCCGCTTAAGGCCCTTCTTCTTGACGATGAAGCTGGCGCCGATGAAGGCGCTGGAGACTACCGCGAGCACGAAGCCTTTGAGGTTATCGGTGTAGAGCAGCGAAGCCGATGGTGACGATCGTACGATGGTGGTAGCCATCGATTGGTGGGGCAGTCGTCGATGCTCATCTACGGCCGTCGATCAGTGGAAGAGGATTAGCAGGAAGAAGAAGTCATTATCTAAATTTCTCCATCTGTATTTTTTATTTTTATTTTTTGTGGGGGAAGAAAAAAAGAAAAACAAAAAAAACAAAAAAGGGAGAAATATGAAGTGTTTTCTTTCTGTCTTCTGTTCTCTCGATTTGTTTTCGCTTTGTTACTCTTACCTGCCAGTCCAAAGCATGGCAGGATCGTCGCGACCGTGTATTTATTATTTTTATAAGAGCGGAATCGTCTGCAGCTGCTGTGGGGCCTCAACACGGGCACCTTGATTTATGTGTTTCACATCTACGCCGTCCATCCGTTTTTTCTAGATCGTTTTATGGGGACGCGGATTTCCTGCGAAAGCCTGCAATGATGCTGGGTGGGGCCCACCACCATGTTTTTGTGAAATATACTCCGTTCATCCGTTTTGCAAGCTAATTTTAGGACAAACAACAAAAAATGAGGTGGATCCAAGATTCAAATGGGCCACACAAGAGGAAACAATAGGAATTCAGTGAGAACCATTGAAATATTCTTACAGCTACAAAAGCTTTGTTTCAAGCTAGATTTTTTGTATTTTAACTTCATCCCTGTGTTAATGGCCTTATAAACGGTTTGGATGGCATTTTATTTTTTTTGATTTTACTAGAATGAGCTAGCCAAACGGATGAATAAAGTATATTTCTCAAAAAACATGTGGTGGCCCCACCCAACAGACCTGCGCAGGAACTTTCAGGGAAAGGCTTTGGCAGTAAATCCACATCCTTGCGAGGAACTTTCAGGGAAAGAACCCATAATTTTTTAAGAAGTTTCAAATCTCAAGTGGACCATATTATAAGGAAATATTGGCTATTGAATACTCTACAGTTAAAAACTTACCAGGCCGGCCTTAATGTTTCCATAATGTTGATTTGTCATCCAACCTTTGGACAAGGTCACAAGAAGCTCGATGAAAGGATAAAAATAAATATTAGCTTGATTCAAAACTTTTATAGCCCATGAGAAGTTTTTGATTGTCAACCACCGCAGGTTTCTTATAATATGGTCCAATGCAAAACAAATGGACAGCATGGATATAAAATGCATACGTGGATTTTTTTGGATTCCATGATTCTGAAAATATCTCAATGGCACGTAAGTTCAAGCTCAAGCTAATATTTATGTTTTACCTTAATCCATGCTAACATTTTAGGTGGCAGATAAACATTGCCGTAGGCACTAGAAATGTTTCAATGGTAGGCATCACCGTGACTAGTCTACAACTTCCTATATTGTGGTCCACTTGAGTATTAGATCTACTTTCCTTTTGAGCTGTGTTGTGGCCCACTTGAGTATTGGATCTGCCTTCTTTTTGAGCTGATGGCTAAATTTAGCCATAAAAGTGAGAGGACAATGCGGATAAAACATATACATCACGGTGAATCCGACTGTGACCCTGTCCATCCCTTTGTAGCTAGGTAATGGTGGGGGTAGTACCCAATCTATGCCACCAGGCTGGGGAATCCACTCCCCTCTGTGACATCCACTCCATCCATCAGAGAGAAGCCCTTATTTTTTTTTGTACATAAATGATAAAATGCTCAGATGGGCCACACCAAAGGGAACAATGTAAAATAGCCCAAACCTCTAGAGATCATGGGTGCAACCTTCCTGAATTTTAGATCATGATGATTTTTGTAAAATAGCCCAAAACTAAATAGCCCACTTTAGTTTTGGATCCACCTCGCTTTTGGTCGATTTTCCTAAAATGAGCTCACCAAACGGATGAACGGAGTACATTTCCCAAAAACATGGTGGTGGCTCCCAGACAGCATCCGGACGCGGATTTCCTGCGAAAGGAAGTTCCTTTCCAAGGATGCTGTGTGGGGCCCACCATCATGTTTTTGTGTAATATAATCCCATCATCCGTTTTGCAAGCTAATTTTAGGACAAACAACAAAAAACGAGGTGGATCCAAGACTCAAGTGGGCCACATGAGAGGAAATAGTAGGAATTCAATGAGAACTGTTGAAACATTCTTATGACCATAAAAGCTTTGTCTCAGGCTAAATTTTTTGTATTTTCACTTCATCCCTGTGTTAATGACCTTATAAACGGTTTGGATGGCATATAAACATCAAGGTGGGGTCAGGAAGGTTTCAACTGTAGGTATTTCTTTCCCCAATTTTTCCTATGGTATGGCCCACTTTAGTTTTGGATCCACCTCATTTTTGGTCGATTTTCCTAAAATGAGCTAGCCAAACAGATGAATAGAGTATATTTCCTAAAAACATGGTGGTAGGCCCCACCCAACATCCTTGGGTAGGAACTTCCAGTGAAAGGCTTTCGCAGGTTTTATGGCATAAACCCGTAAGTTTTTAAGAAGATCCAAATCTCAAGTGGACCATATCATAGGAAACATTGGCAATTGAATACTCTACCGTTAAAAGCTCACGAGGCCCACCTTAATGTTTCCGTTATGTTGATTTGTCATCCAACCTTTGGACAAGGTCACGAGAAGCTGGATGAAGGGTCAAAAATAAATATTAGCTTGATTCAAAACTTTTGTGGCCTAAGAGAAGTTTTAAATTGTCAACCACCACTGGTTTCTTATGATATGGTCCAACGCAAAACAGATGGACAGCATGGATATAGAATGCATAAGTCAGTATGGACTCGTATCCGGGCCGGGAGTGCGGGCAGGGTACTACCCCGCGCCTAGTTAGAAAATGACAGCCCGGTCGTGGATTTTTTTGGAGTCCATGACTCTGAAAATATCTCAGGGGCACGTAAGTTACATATCAAGCTGATATTTATGTTTTACCTTAATCCATACTAACAGTTTGTTTGGATGGCAGATAAACACGGTTGTAGGCACTAGAAATGTTTCAATGATAGGCATCACCGTCACTAGTCTACAACTTCCTATGTTGTGGTCCACTTGAGTATTAGATCTGCTTTTCTTTTGAGTTGTGTTGTGGTCCACTTGAGTATTGGATCTGCCTTCCTTTTGGCTGATGGCTAAAATTAGCCATAAAAGTGAAAGGACGATGCGGATAAAACATATAAATCATGGTGAGTCCTACTGTCACCCTGACTAGTCCATCCCTTTATAGCTAGGTAATGGTGGGGTAGTACCCAATCTATGCCACTGGGGAATCCGCTCTCCTCCATGAAATCCACTCCATCCATCAGAGAGAAGCCCTTATTTTTTTCGGTACATAAATGATAAAATGATCAGATGGGCCACACCAAAGGGAAAAATGTAAAATAGCCCAAACCTCTAGAGTTCATGGGTGCAACCTTCCTGAATTTTAGATCATGATGATTTTTGTATATTATCATTATCTCTATGACTCACACATGATGAACGGGCCTGATGAAAGCTACATGCTGCAGTGGCACCATGGCATATTATTTCCTTTGTTCCTATGGTATGGCCCACCTGAGCTGGATGAAATTTTTTTTCCAAAAATAGCATCAAAGAAAGTACCTGAGAAAGAGTACCAATGGAGTAGTGTGTGTTGTTGGCTGTTCGTACAACCATCTTATTGTTTTATCCACGTGGTCCATCCATTTTGTCAACTTATTTTTTTTGGCATAAACCCAAAACTGAGGTAATCCAATCTCAACTGTAGTGATTCAATGCCCACTATTAAAAACTCCTCAAGGCTACGAAAGTTTTGGATGAAGCTAATATTTGTATTTATCTTTTCCCAAATCTTGACTCTTGTAACGTAGTTAATTGATTGGGTGACAGATAAACATTTGCAAACTTTTAACAGTAGGCATTCAGTTACCATTATTTCCTGTGGTCCATCTAAGAGTTGGATCTCCCCCTGTTTTGAGCTCGTGCCATAGAATGAGCGGGCAAAATAAATAAATATGAGCGAGCAAAGTAGATGGAAGAGCATGGATAAAAACACATACATCATGATATATGACACCAACAAAGCTTATGTCAGTGCTTAATTATGTGCAACACCATGCACTCCAGCCCAAAGTAATTGGCCAGACATCATTGTGGTGACTTAATATGGTGGGATATGTTTGGGCCCATCATCTACAAGATGGATAGAAACTGTTTTATGACTCAATCACCGTTGGAAGCTTGATGGGGTATGCTGTGCTGTTTGTGAGAACTCCACCTTATCTATCCAGTTTGCCAACTGTACTAGAATAGGAGACTCGAGTGGGCTACTTGATAGGAAACAATGAGGATTGTACGCCCACAAACATTCACATGTCACAAAATGTTTTCATTTTGGCTGATGTTTTTTTTGGTTTGTTTTAAGTCTATACCAGTTGGAAGGAGCTTATAAATGGTTTAGATGGCATGTAAACATCATAATGGACCTGCGAAAGGTTTCAAATGATAAGGATTTTTCTTCCCACTTTTTTATTGTCACGAGTTTTGAATCTTTTTAAAATTTATTTATTTATTTATTTATTTAAAATCTTGTTAGAACACAAGCTTGCACAACACATGGATGGATAGAAGTTTCACAAACATCACAGCGGGGGTCCCACTCAAAGTCCAACCACACTTCTTTTGTATGCGACGGAGGGAATCCACGTATAAATTCGACAACTTTCAAATACACTTTGTGTGGGAACCAACATATTCAAAACCAATTATGTTTACGGATGTTACGTAATGGTAACAGTCATAACCGTTACGAATTATAAGGTCAAAACGGTCATAACAATTGTTGCAGAAAAATAAGAATAAAAAACGATCATAAAGGATTTATAACGGTCCCGTAACAATATGTTACGACCAATAACATCCCATAACAAAAAATTTTCAAAAAATAAAAAGGCTCATAACAATTGGTGCAAGACTTGTAACAACTGTTATAGCCCATATCATAACAATAACAATAACAAGGTGGCCGTTATGGTCATTGTTACCATTTTGGAACATTTTGGTGGGAGCAATTAAGCATCACTAAGACAACTAGGTAGTATTGTTCAACCTTAATATATGTGTTGAATATCCATGCGCTGCTCTTGAGATTTGGATATATTTTATTTTTGTGACCATGCCTAAAATGGACTGGAAAAACTAAATGACGGTATAGATATACAACACATGCATCAAGGTGGGCCCCACACAGTTAGGGGTCATTTGACGACGCAAGGTATTAGATGAGATTAGGTGGGATAGAATTGCATTTGGTCCTGTCTAATTCCATCCAACATTTGGAGAGGATGGAAAAGGTTAGAATTGTGTGGGACGGAATTGCATTTAGTCTAGTAGAATTATATTTGGTCCCAGGCGATATTTCCTTAGATTTTGAAATCCACTACACATGTGGGCTCCACATTGATGCACGCATTTATCCATGCTGTCTATCCATATACACCATTTACACATTACATTCTAATTATATATGTGTACAAGTGAACGACATCTACTATGAATTTCGTTGTTGATTACAATTTCGTGATCCACCAAACATGGTTTTGCTTAATGCAGTGTCTTCTCGTAACAAAAATTTTATCCTAAATAAGGGATTTGATAGCTACAATACCATGGTATTTCTAGATATACAATTATTGTGCAATAATAATGTTAATCCAATCTAATACAATTCAATACAATGCAATTCTGCTAACCAGGCACACTCTCAAGGTAACACCCACCAGGGTCCTTACTCTTGCTCGGGTGATAGACTTTCGGGAGTTTCAACAACCGGTCAAGGGTTCCGCGTACACATAGGCGGTGAAATTCCACTAGCGTGAGAGTTGTGGGGTGTGTGCGTCTGTTAAAAAAAAAAAAAAAAAAACGAGGGTAACACCCTCAAACGTGTTATCCCGTAATACTTAATCCAGTTCAACGTCTATTGCCCAGTCTCTGACAGTGCTACATGGGTAAAAATCCCACCAGATCGGGTCACTACGGAGGTCGGTGTAACTAGTGTCCTGTTTTTACGAAATTGGATTGCGTACTGAGTTACTCAGTACGCTTTTATCATACTGAGTAAACTCAGTTAGACATATTTTGAATGTGTGTGGATTATCCACGCCGTCCATGAGTTTTTCCAGCTCATTTCAGTGGTTGAATACAAAACTGAAATATTTGAAAAACTCAAGTGGACCACACCACAGGAAACCGTGAGAATAATGATTTCCACCGTTGAAACCTTTCTGGGCTCACAGTGATGTTTATTTATCATCCAACCTGTTCATAAGATCACACAGACATGGATGAAGGGAAAACATAAATAAAAACTTGATCCAAAACATATGTGGCCCCTAAGAAATTGTCAACGGTAGAATCTCAATTCTCACAGTTTCCCATGGTGAGGTCCACTTGAGACTTAGATATAGTTCGTTTTTGGTATCAAACCCTAAAATTACCTGTTAAAATGGATGGACGGAGTGGATAAAATATGTAAATCACGGTGGACCCCAACGTGTTTACACAGTACGCTTACCGCACTGAGTTTCTCAGTACGCAATCCCTTCCCCTTTTTTACGCGTGAAGGAGGATTTCCGTGCAAAAAGAACCGGGCCATTTCACGTTTGATGGAGGATTCCGGGGACGATGAAAGTTCCTGCGGTGGAACCCAGGTGAGGCCACTGTGATGTCTGGAGAAATCCTATCCGTCCATCCGTTTTGCAAGTTCATTTTAAAAAATGAGGCCAAAGATAAATGGTATACAATGCTCGAGTGGGCTGAAAACACGTCCACGGTTGAAATTTTCACAGGGCACCAAAGTTTTGAATCATGTTATTATTTGTTTTTTTTTTTTTTTTCATTCAATCCCGGTACAAATGATGTTATTAATGATATGGATGGCATGAAAACATCACTGTCAAACCTAAAAAGGTTTCCACGGTAGAAATTTCCCTTACCACCTTTTTCCTTTAGTACGACCCACTCGAGTCTTGTATCCTCGCACTTTCCGCCTCATATAATATCCCACACAACGGATGTACGGAGCGAATTCTTGAAACTCATCAGGGTGGACCCACCTAAGGGAGAGGCTTTAGCAGGAAATCCGCGTCCGGATTCCGGTACAGGAAGAACCGCGTCCGTGTGGTGAGCCGCGCGGGGGAAACGAATCTCCTGCATCATGTTCAGACGGGAGTCCGTGCAACAAAAATCAGTGAGTCCCACTGCGTGCCAGCTACTCTGTCCACCAGGGACCCATGTTATAACATGATTAAAAAATAAGGCATTTCCAACTGAAACGTTAGAGCTGAGAATGCTACAATGCCCCTCATCTCCACCATTTCACGTGGTGTGGCCCACTTGATTTTTACATCTTCTCCTAACATGAGCTTGCGCAGCTGATGGACGGAGTAGATATCTTATTGACATCACGGTGGTACCACGTGCTGGATGAAACTTGCGTCGCTAACAGAGTGCCTTATAGGAGCGAACGTGCAGGACATCCAGTCCGTCCATCAGGTGTCCCTCATGGATCAAAAACAGATGTAGGCCCCACCATAGTTGTGTGACCCAAAATAGTGTTCACATGCCATCTAATCCGTTCATTTGCAGCGACTAACGATATGCAAGGAAGCTTCAAAAATCACGCCACATGATGCCCAATGACCGTCTATTCTTACTGGCCCACCTGACGGTTGGATCGGCCTGACTTTTGGCTTAAACTCTAGATACTAGATGAATTACGTGATGAACGGTGTGGATCTCATGCACATAAAGTCTTGTGCCAGCTACACACCTCTCGTACCACGTGACTCACATTTTCATTATTTTAATTCATTTATTTATTTTCATTAAAGAAGGGTGTCAGAGGAGTTGGTTACCCGTCAACGTGCGAACCTTTCCGAATCTGGACCATATTTGCTAACGTGCGCAGACATGACCAATGAATGCAGCGGCGGTATATGAATTTCAGGAATATCCGTAGTATCTGAATTTCAGGAACATCCATATATGAAATCCCATCCATTCAAAAGGTGGGACACACCAAGACAGGTCATATCATCGGATTTGATTTTCACATTATAATCCTGGTGTGGCCCAACTTTTCACAGATGGGATATCGTTAATACGTGCACGTTTGAAGGACAGAAATGTCTGTACGTGAAATTCACGTGCAAGGGATGTGTATTGCATCCTAAGTAACTCAGTACTGAGTAAAATATGTGGCCCGCTGTCATGTATGTATCTTATCCGTGCCGTCAGTCCATTTTTCCAACTCATTTTAGGGCTTGAGCCTAAAAATGAAGATTATCCAAAACTCAGGTGGACCACACCATAGGAAACAGTGGGAACAATGATGCCCACCGTTGAAACCTTCCTACGGTCCACAGTAATATTTATTTACCATCCAACCTATTCATAAAGTCCCGCGGATATGACGAAGGTAAAACACAAATATCAGCTTAATCCAAAACTTCAGTAGCCCTCAAGAATTTTCAACGGTAGGCGTTTAACTCCCACGGTTTTCTGTGGTGTGGTCCACTTGGGCGTTGGATATACTTCAATTCCGAGCTGATGTAGTAAAATAAGTTGAAAAAACGGATAGAGGGCGTGGATAAGATACATACATGATAGTGGGCTCCACAGAATTTACGCAGTACGCAATCACCATCCAACATCTGTTGCTCAATATGGTAATTTCTGTCTGTTAACAGACGGTTGAAATGAAATGTGGTCAGTGGTCCACAATCAACAACAAAAATGGCCATGAATCAAAGGTCAGAATCGTTCTATCAGTCTTAATTTTCGATTAAATCGATTCAATTTATGCCACGTATGCACTTACGTACGATTGCCTGCGTATCAGCCACCATACTATGCCTGAGTATGCCAAGAGTCAAAACGCGTCTAATAGGCCGACCCATCCACACGCGACAGCTTGACATAGCATGGACCACGATCGACAAATACAAAACCATCCATCATCAGGTGTTCAAGATGGTCTGGGTCCGGTGCCCTTCTGGGATATAATATTTAGAAATAGGCCAGACGGATTAGATAAAATAGGCCAACTATTTTCAGCCGTTCATTTGTTTTGTGGAGTGCACCCCACCTGATTAGGGGAATGGCTTGATTTTTGGAACCCACATAATGCAAAGCTTAGATCTCATACACGTGTGCAATGTTGGCACATGTGGTGGAGTGAAGATGCTGAGCAGAGTCGTACTCAGGCTACGCGCGGGAGGAGAGATTGAAAAAGACGCAAGGGATTTGGCATTTTGCATACATGTCCATGATCCAGGCCATTCCAAAGGTGGGGCCCACTGTGAAGATGGACTAGTGTGAACGTTAGGATAATGGTTTTATTATATGGGCGACATGTATGCATTGAATACACACCGTTGAGCATTATTTTCTTCTATCCATCTGTTTTTTAATATATTTTGCACCTGTTAAATGGTGGTGACTCGTCCCTGTACATGGCATACATATACATCATTTCAACTGCCCAGATCGTGCGGCCAAATGTTAGTTGAGCATATCCTAAAAGTCCCACTAACCGGGTAATGTTAACCATCTGAGATCAACCAATGAATTTGGAGCAATGCCACTTTCTTCTTAACCGTCCATTTCATGAACATCAATTCAATGGTTGGATCATTATGTTATTCTGATATTTTGAGCATCCTCCATCCACGGTTGAGCCCACGATTTGACGATATGGATCGGTGTACATTTACGCCACACCATGAGTCAGCATCATTTAAATGGGTGTGAAAGACGCACATGGTAGCGTTCATAAGGCAAAAGAGAAGGGGATAACATACGCGTTTGCCGGGAAGCCCTTGGATCGCGGAGCTTTGACAATTGCAAGAGCTGCCGTCTGCTGGAGCAGATTAGGTGCGGGCCCGACATGAACTAATACGGTGCGGCCTTGACTGTGGGGCCGCAATGATGTATTTGTAGTATATTCGTGTTGTTAGACAAATGCCTTAAATCTGAATTTGGGTTTGCTCGATTGATCGGATGGTCCACTCGAGCAATCGAGACCCGCTCGACTCAAAGTCCAGCGAATTATGTATTTTGGTGTCTAGGCTGCTTGACCAATCGAGGCCTCAACTCGACTAGTCAAGGTTACGTAGATCTTGCATGGGCTGCGTAAATTTAGACTAAGCGTTTTAGTCGAGTTTCCTAAACTATAAATAAGAGTCCCTAAAACTATTTTAATGTATTATAAAATTTTCTAAAAGTTTTTCAAGGATTTCTAAAATAGAGTTATTTTAAGGATGAGATTTTGAATCGGATAATTCATCTCTCTTGTAATTTCTTTTCACAGTGAATTTTTGTTACTTTATGCCATGATTTTTTTCTGTAAGGATTTTCCATGTTAAATTTTTGTGTTCTTCTATAATTACTTGTTACTATTAGTTTATTATCCTAGATCTAGATTTGTGTGATTCCACATTACAAATCTCTAACAAATTATGGCAACCATACATTTATATATATAATTTTTGTGCATAATCCAAAAAATAAAGAAGATAAAAATCTCATTTAGACCATGCTACAGGAAAGATGGGTGGTTGAATGCCCATCATTAAAAACTTCCTAAGTCTCACCATAATCATTACTTTACATCCAACCCGTTGATAGCGTAGAAAACAAGACCTGGATGAGTGAACGAACAAATATCAGTTTTGATCTAAAACTTTTGTAGTCCACAAGAAGTCTTTAATGGTCAACCGCTGCTGCTTCCTGTAATGTTGTCCACCTGAGATTTGTATCTCATTCATCTTTGGTATCGTACCCTGAAATGATATAGAAAAACGGATGGACGCACCAAATATACTACGCATACATCAAGGTGGGCCCCACAGTCAGGGTCGCATCTAATCTGCTCCCGCCGTCTGCGGTCGATTTATATGATTCTCGACCGGATTGTTCAATAGTATACCCGGGTTTCACAAACCTAATTAGTCGGGTCCATGGATCCGTAATCCATGCCATTTGTCTGTTTGTTACAACCGTTTATGTATTGTGAACCAAAAATCACTTCGGCGAAACAAAACCTTCTGATTTATGGCCGATGGATAGACGGTTATGACGTGAATACGACAGTGATTTGGACTGAAAATATTAAAATGATCCATAATTGAGATATTATAAATTTTTGGCATTTGATTCAAATACCATGACATTCAACAGATCAATGGTGTAGATTACCTAAAAGTGGGCCCTAGTCATCATATTTGGAAGCTGTACGTGGCTCGTCATATAAATACGCCTTTGCGATGCAACTTTCCGCGCGACACGCGTACATATAAAAGTTGTTATCTTGAAAAGAGAAATTTTCGACTGTAACTCCTTTTACCCACCGTCTTTTCCAAACGCTCCCAATCCTTGATTTCCCCAACTAAACCATTCCGTACGGACACTATTTTCAAATGAAAATACCCTTATACATTCATCACGGTTGTACGGCTATTCTTTAGATCTATAGCTACATATTATACTCGTAGCTATTGGTAGCGCAAGCCATTAGAGGTCGCAAACCTTTGCACAGTAACTTTGTAGACTTACGCTATAGATAGCTAGGGATATAATCCATAACTATATGTCTAAAGAATGGACTGTGCAACAGTGATGAATGTAAGTGTAATTTCGTCTGGAAATAGTGTCCGTACAGAATGATTAGTTTGGAAAAGTAAAGTTTAATAGTACTTTGAAAAGACGGTGGGTAAAAGGTAGAGTTTACAGTCGGAAATTTCTCATCCTCTCTTCAGTAGGGACCAGAACTCGTAAAATCTGGTACAAAACGAGAGTAGATTGAAGTATGCACCAATCGTCGCAAAAGTGCAATGTTAATACATTTATGCAATGATCCTGACCGTCCATCATGTGGGGTTAAATTTTTTAATACTTTATATAATAATTCAAGAATATATATATATATATATATATATATTTGCTGGTTCATATAATAATTCAAGAATACATCATGTGGGCAAATAAAGTGGGCAAATAATAATTCAAGAATACATCATGTGGGCAAATCATGTATTTTGAACATAGACCGTTGGTCAACATTCATCAACCGTCCATTTTTACCATACGCATGTGAACCAGCAGACGTCTGGACCTGCAATATATTTGTACCAGAGCATATTCACAGTGGTCCCCAGAAGATGAATGGCCCAGATTTCAAACCTTTCGTTGATTTTTTATTTTGTCACGTGCTCTCCAAATTGCATCCTCTGACGAACTGCATCTCTCTCTCCTTAGAGGAATATTAGAGAAATTTCCAACCGTACGACCGGTATATGGCCCACAACCGTTTTATGCCTACTCGCTTTTCACCTTCCAAGAATACTCCCCAGCTGTACGGCCCATTTCTCAGGTCGAAACTGCCCCTGCTTTCCTTCCTGAGGCGGATCGCATGGTGCTCGAAGACGAGCGCTTACGTTCCTCGAACTCCGAGTTGTACGAACGGTTCAAAAGATATCGACGTTGCATGGGCCCCACAGTTATGTATTTATTATATCCACAACGTTCATCCATATTTCGAGATCATTTGGGAGCATTATAGAAAAAAAAAAAAAAACCGGTACCCAAAGATCACCTGGACGACACCACAAAGAGCAACGGTAAAATTGATTTTCACCGTTAAAAATTTTATAGGGCCCACCACAACATATATTTTCCATCCAATCTATTCATAACGTCACAAAGACAAGAGGAAAAACAAATTTTGTAATGATCCAAAACTTCTGTTACCCCTAGAAGTTTTTCAATGGTAGACGTTCAATTCCCCGATGCCTTTTAAAGTGTGGTCCACTTGATAGTTAGATCTGTCTTATTTTCTGTCTCAAGCTGTAATACGAGTTTGCCAAAAAGATGGACGGTTTGGATATAACACATACCCCATAATAGGTCCCACAAAAAGTGGTGAGATTTCAACAGCAAAAAATAAAAAAATAATAATAATAAATAAAAAACCAGAACTTATGGCTACGGGGCTATGGCTACGAATAATAACCATAGCCATAGCCGTCGCCCCTACCATTTTGATATGCCCTTTTATATGTATCGAAGGTCTTTCGATACGTACTTTCATATATGGAAGGTCTTTCAATTAATCGAAAAAGGTCCAAAACTGTCCAGCGAGTTTGCCTCAAAAATCCTGCAATTTTCGATTAATCGAAAGGTATTTTACCTTTAGCTATGGATTATAATCATAGCCATAACTGTAGTCTGTGCCAATCTATGAAATTTTTTATTTTTTTTTATTTTTTAATTTTTAATTTTTACATGTAGAACTTTATTCTACCTACAATTTTCTCAAATACATATTTATATAAATATGTATATATAACCATATAAAAAAAAATTTCTCTCTTTTTTTCATTTCTTTCTTTATTAATTTAACAAGAATATCTTCTAAACCAAACTTAGTTACTTGATGTACCCTATATGATTTTGAGGGTAGGAGAAACTACTTTAGCCAACTAACCTAGTTATTTTCCAAGATTCCATCAGATCGATGGTCAAAAATCCATTTCATTCACTTTGCAGTCAATTTCAATCATGACCGTGAAGTGAAGGGGCATGACTGTGAAATGCGCCGGAAATGCATTTCATTCACTTTGCGGTCAATTTCAATCATGACCATGAAGTGAAGGGACATGACCGTGAAATGCGCCGGAAATGACCGTGAAGTGCATGGAAATGAGTGTGAAGTGAGGTGAATGGACCGTGAAATGTGCGGAAATGACAGTGAAGTGAAGGGGCATAACCGTGAAATGCGCCGAAATGACCTTGAATCAACACGGAATCAGCGGGAATGACCATGTTATACATGGAAATGACCGTGAAGTGAAGCGATTGGACCGTGAAATGCGCGGAATGACCGTAAAGTGAAGGGGCATGATTAGGGCTGAAAGTTGGGCGAGTTCAACATGACCGACCCGACATTGGGTTGGGCTCGGGTAGGATATTTTAGGTCCGATCTTAAGCTTGTGCTATACAAACACCAACCCGATAAAACTTGGGTTGAGCTCGGGTTGAGGTCTCGGGTTGCCCGACCCAACCCGAACCCGATCAATATATAAGTTACTTATAAATTATAATTGAGTGTGGATCGTTTGTATCGAAGGCACACTAGTGATGTCGAGTCTCATTTGTCCACGTCATTTCCAAGGACTCAAGCTAACAAGATTTGTCAGATTTCTCTCCCCCAAATAGACTTCATGCTATGCTACATGACTTTTAAAGGGGTATTGTCTTATATTTTAGCTTGTTTTTCAAAAGAAAAAATAAAGTTCTTTATAATGAATAATCACATATATAATTAATAAAATTATAGATACAAAAAATAAGTCCTATATTGAAATATAATAAACTAATGTAATAATGAAAATATTAACATGTATATACCCGACCAACCTGATCAACTTGACCGAGCCCGCTTGGGTTGGGCTTAGGTTGAGAATTCCCAACTTGAGATTGGGTTGGGTTGGGTTAGGGTTGAGGTATATGAACCTTGGGTAGGGTTAGGGTTGAGCACCAACTTGACCCAACCCGCCTGACTTTCAGCCCTAGGCATGATCATGAAATGCGTCGAAATGACAGTGAATCAACACAGAATAGGTGGGAATGACCATGATATGCATGGAAATGACCGTGAAGTGAGGCAATTAGACCGCGAAATGCGCGAAAATGACCGTAAAGTGAAGGGGCATGACCGTGAAATGCGTTGAAATGACCGTGAATCAACACGGAATATGTAGGAATGACCATGATATGCATGAAAATGGGAGTGAAGTGAAGCGATTGGACCGCGAAATGTGCGGAAGTGACCATGAAGTGAAGACACGGGACCGCGAAATGCGTCAAAATGATCGTGAATCAACACGGAATATGCGGGAATGACCGTGATATGCATGGAAATGGGGGTGAAGTGAAGCGATTGGACCGCGAAATGTATGGAAGTGACCGTGAAGTGAAGACGCGGGACCGCGAAATGCGTCGAAATGACTGTGAATAAACATGGAATATGTGGGAATGACCGTGATATGCATGGAAATGGGGGTGAAGTGAAGCGATTGAACCGCGAAATGCACGGAAGTGACCGTGAAGTGAAGACGCGGGACCGCGAAATGCGTCAAAATGACTGTGAATCAACATGGAATATGTGGGAATAACCGTGATATGCATGGAAATGGGGGTGAAGTAAAGCGATTGGACCGCGAAATGCACGGAAATGACCATGAAGCGAAGACGCGGGACTGCGAAATGCGTCGAAATGACGTGAATCAACACGGAATATGTGGGAATGACCGTGATATGTGCGGAAATGGGGGTGAAGTGAAGCGATTGGACTGCGAAATGCATGGAAGTAACCGTGAAGTGAAGACGCGGGACCGCGAAATGTGTCAAAATGACCGTGAATCAACACGGAATATGCTGGAATAACCGTGATATGCATGGAAATGGGGGTGAAGTGAAGCGATTTGACCATGAAATGCCCGGAAGTGACAGTGAGTAAAGACGCGGGACCGCGAAATGCGTCGAAATGACCGTAAATCAACACGGAATATGTGGGAATGACCGTAATATGCATGGAAATAGGAGTGAAGTGAAGCAATTGGATCGTGAAATGCACGGAAGTGACCGTGAAGTGAAGACGCGGGATCACGAAATGCGTCAAAATGATCGTGAATCAACACGGAATATGTGGGAATGACCGTGATATGCATGGAAATGGGGGTGAAGTGAAGCGATTGGACCGCGAAATGCAGGAAAGTGACCGTGAAGTGAAGATGCGGGACCGCGAAATGCGTCGAAATGACCATGAATCAACACGGAATATGCGGGAATGACCATGATGTGCATGAAAATGGGGGTGACGTGAAGCGATTGGACCGCGAAATGCGGGAAAGTGACCGTGAAGCGAAGACGCGGGACCGTGAAATGCGTCGAAATGACCATGAATCAACACGGAATATGCGGGAATGACCATGATGTGCATGAAAATGGGGGTGACGTGAAGCGATTGGACCATGAAATGCGTGGAAGTGACCGTAAAGTGAAGACGCGGGACTACGAAATGCATCGAAATGACTGTGAATCAATACGGAATATGCAGGAATGATCATGATATGCATGGAAATGGAGGTGAAGTGAAGCGATTGGACCACGAAATGCGCGGAAGTGACCGTGAAGTGAAGACGCGGGACCGCGAAATGCATCGAAATGACCGTGAATCAACACAGAATATGCAGGAATGACCGTGATATGCATAGAAATGGGGTGAAGTGAAGCGATTGGACCGCGAAATGCACGGAAGTGACCATGAAGTGAAGACGCGGGACCGTGAAATGCGTCGAAATGACCGTGAATTAACACGAAATATGAGGGAATGACTGTGATATGCATGGAAATGGGGGTGAAGTGAAGCGATTGGACCGTGAAATGCGCCGAAGTGACCGTGAAGTGAAGATGTGGTACCGCGAATTGTGTCGAAATGGCCGTGAATTAATACAGAATATGCGGGAATGACCGTGATATGCATGGAAATGGGGGTGAAGTGAAGCGATTGGACTGCGAAATGCATGGAAGTAACCGTGAAGTGAAGACGCGGGACCGCGAAATGTGTCGAAATGACCATGAATCAACACAGAATATGCTGGAATAACTGTGATATGCATGAAAATGGGGGTGAAGTGAAGCGATTGGACCACGAAATGCGCGGAAGTGGCCGTGAAGTAAAGACGCGGGACCGCGAAATGCATCGAAATGACCGTGAATCAACACGGAATATCCGGGAATGACCGTGATATGCATGGAAATGGGGGTGAAGTGAAGCATTGGATCGTGAAATGCGCGGAAGTGACCGTGAAGTGAAGACGCGGGACCGCAAAATGTGTCGAAATGATCGTGAATCAACACGGAATATGTGGAAATGACCGTGATATGCATGGAAATGGGGTTGAAGTGAAGCGATTGGACCGCGAAATACGCGGAAGTGACCGTGAAGTGAAGACACAGGACTACGAAATGTGTCGAAATGACCGTGAATCAACACGGAATATGCGGGAATGACCGTGATATGCGTGGAAATGGGGATGAAGTGAAGCGATATGCGGGAATGACCGCATGAAAATGCGTGAAAGTGACCATAAAGTGAAGACATGGGACCGTGAAATGCGTCGAAATGACCGTGAATCAACACGGAATATGCGGGAATAACCGTGGTATCATGAAAATGGGGGTGAAGTGAAGTGATTGGACCATGAAATGCGTGGAAGTGACCGTGAAGTGAAGACGCGGGACTGCCAAATGCGTCGAAATGACTGTGAATCAATACGGAATATGCGGGAATGACCGTGATATGCATGAAAATGGGGGTGAAGTAAAGCGATTGGACCATGAAATGCGCGAAAGTGACCGTGAAGTGAAGAGCGGGACCGCGAAATGCGTTGAAATGACCGTGAATCAACACGAAATATGCGGGAATGACCGTGATAATGAAATGAGGGTGAATATGCACCGGGACCGGAAATGGGGTGAAGTGAAACGCGATTGATCGAAATAAATGATGACCGTGAATCCAAAGTGGAATGAAGTAAAGACGAATGGGACCGCGAAATGCACAAAATGACCGTGAATCAAAACGAAATATGGGAATCAAAATAAATATGCGGGATATGAAGTGATGCATGGAAATGGAGTCTTCACTTCACTTCACCCCCATTTTCATGCATATCACGGTGAAGTGAAGACCCCATTTCTATGCATATCACGCTCATTCCTCGAAATATTCCGCATATTTTGTGTTGATTCCGCCTTCACTTCATTTCACGAGTCTTCAGATATTTGGTCCAATCGCTTCACTTCACCCCCATTTTCACGTCATATCACGATCACTTCAACACATTTCGTGGTCCCGTCTTCACTTCACTTACTACTTTCATTTTCAGCCCACATATCCTTCGCTTCTTCCCCATTTTCCTGCATATCACAGTCATTCCTGCATATTTCGTGTTGATTCACGGTCATTTCAACGCATTTCGTGGTCCCGCGTCTTCACTTCACCGTCACTTTCGTGCATTCGCGATCTAATCACTTCGCTTCACCCCCATTTTCATGCATATCACGGTCATTCCCGCATATTTCGTGTGATTCACGGTCATTTCGACGCATTTCGCGATCCCGCGTCTTCACTTCACGGTCACTTCCACGCATTTCGTTGTCCAATCGCTTCACTTCACCCCCATTTCATGCATATCCGGTCATTCCCGCATATTCCGTGTTGATTCATGGTCATTTCGACGCATTTCACGGTCCCGCGTCTTCACTTCATGGTCACTTCCGCGCATTTCGTGGTCCAATCGCTTCACTTTACTCCCATTTCTATGCATATCACGGTCATTCCCGTATATTCCATGTTGATTCACGGCCATTTCGACGCATTTCGCGGTCCCGTGTCTTCACTTCACGGTCACTGCCGCGCATTTCGTGGTCCAATCGCTTCACTTCACCCCCATTTCCATGCATATCACGGTCATTCCCGCATATTCCGTGTTGATTCACGGTCATTTCAACGCATTTTGCGGTCCCACGTCTTCACTTCACGGTCACTTTCACGTATTTTGTGGTCCAATCGCTTCACTTCACCTCCATTTCCATGCATATCACGGTCATTCCCACATATTCTGTGTTGATTCACGGTCATTTCGACGCATTTCACGGTCCTGCGTCTTCACTTCATGGTCACTTCCGTGCATTTCGCGGTCTAATCGCTTCACTTCACCCCCATTTCCATGCATATCACAGTCATTTTCGCATATTCTGTGTTGATTCACGGTCATTTTGATGCATTTCGCGGTCCCGCGTCTTCACTTCACGGTCACTTCCGTGCATTTCGCGGTCCAATCGTTTCACTTCACCCCCATTTCTATGCATATCACGGTCATCCCGCATATTCCGTATTGATTCACTGTCATTTCGGCGCATTTCACGGTCATGCCCCTTCATTTCACGGTCATTTCCACGCATTTTGCAGTCTAATCGCTTCACTTCACGGTAGGACCCGGTCGACCCCGATTGTTTCCATTGTGATGTCATTCAATCTCTACTGTTTTCTATTATGGGTCACATCAAGCTTTGGATCTACTTCATTTTTGGGTACATGAGAGTGAAGTAAAGGGAATTGACCATGAAATACGTGGAAATGACCGTGTTAGTGAAGGGAATTGACCGTGAAATGCATTGTAACGCCCTGAAAATCGGGGGTCGAGTAGCAACTCAACACCTGAGTTCCAAAACATCACTTATGCAACATAAATGCTTATGATTGAATGTTGTCTGTGTTAGTGCAATAATTATGAGTGGGATTATACCAAAACAGTCATTCATACTCTAAATCAAGTTATAAAACGCAAGCGGAAGACTGAAAGATGTATATAAAGCCAAAAACATCACAATCGGTCTCAAGAGTATGAACACCTTACCAAGTCACCATATACATATATTAGTTTAAAAAAATCAAAATGCCAAAAGAAGTGGTACAACTATAATGGTAAACCCTGTAGCCCCGTCATCTGAACGACCTAAGTGAAGCCTCCAGAGAACTGCATGTAGGAGAACTCATCCTGATCATCGTAGTAATCAGGCTCAGCCTCTTGCGTCTCGTCGATACCTGCATCTAAGACAGAGTCTGGTTGGTGTGTACAACACCGTCCCGTAACGTGGGAGTGAGTAGCTAACTCAGTGGAACAATAAAGCATAGGTTAACATGTTATCAATTCAGTCAAGCAGTAATGATAAAGCAGTATAATCAAACAATCCTAATTACTCTTGTTAATGCAAGTATAGAATGCAGTCATGATGCATGCCCTTACCAAACTTCCCTCGTGCGACACCATCTTACGTTCGTGGCATGCGTTCATCCCTCAGTGCTCCACAACGCCAGGCACATGCAGTGTTATGTTATGAGCATAATTACCGAGTTGTTATTAGTCCTTTTCATACAACAGTAATGAGAAACTAAGGTACCTCCCTTATATCATTCTCAAACAATGATCCATTCTAGGGTCGTCAGTCCTAGATAATCTCATAAGATGGTGCGGTTCTAGGTTGTTGTAAAGGGCTGTCAGGGCTGTTACACGCACTCGTTGCACCGCTCCCCCATCACCTTATCAATACAGGCCTAGTTTATACTCTGCTTACTACAGGAAGGCTCGTCGCCTCTCCGCAGATTCAGAGTATGCTCGAGGTCATTACAAAGGGTTGACAGGGCTTTTACTCGCAATTGCCCATCACCTTATCAGTGTAGACCGACAACTCGAATACAGTGTCCCATACCACTGTATTCGGCTCACGAGTTTGGGTTGCTCACTGGTCATTACGGGGAGGCTCGTCGCCCCAGCGTAACCCGACAGCTCGACCACGGTGTCCCATACCACCATGTCCGGCTCGTGAGTCTTAGCGGATCGAGGTACCAAGGTTAACGGGGTTACACTGGTAAGTTTGGTACCTTAGGTTCAAGCAGTAGCGTCCAAACATGGTGAACATACATTTGACAGATCGGGTTACTTGACGAGCTCGACTAGCACGAGCGCACCTTGTATCGATCGACATGAAGTGCATAAGCACTCTATGTGGCCTAACCACTGCCGACGACCAACATACGATTCGGGTTTGTCAAACACGTCCTACGTGGCGAATGAATCTCAGTCACGCCTTTAAACCTGTTACCGATTGCTTGGACTATCACATAGCCCCAATCATATTCAAGTCTTATCCAGAAGCATGTATTGTAGTCTAAGCAGAATTAACAAGTAATTCAAACATGTTAACAAGCATGTTATAAAGCACAACATAAACAGAAAATATAGACACACACATTTCATAAGTATGCGATTAAATTAAACAACCAACATGGAAGAAATCATATACATCTCTAAGTTAGTTGAGAATCCTATCTCAACACCTACCTAAAGCACCATCATCCAAGTACTTACTCTTACAAGCATTTTCATAAACACTTAGATACACTTATTTAACATACATAATGTATATTACCAAAAACATATATTAGGGCGAATCCTTTTGCCGAGTAAGTATTACACATATATATAGCATGTACACACAATGATTAATCATGGCAAACACACTTTCATATTTTGTACGTATACAGTATTTTCTACAAATATACAGAATACACTATACGCCATAATTTGTATACGTAACTGAATCGTAAAACGAATGTCGCATTTTACATGTGAAATAACATGTAGATCATGAATCTATTATTATCTGACATTGAAAGCTTTGAAAACAGTAACTTATACGTCTAAAGTCCGCACCTTACGCTGTAGAAGCGTCACGAATACGCTAGAATCTCTAAGCCTTCGTCTACGATGGTCTATCAACCTATAGCACGATTTAAGTCAGCTACTTCGCTACTTGTACCAATATAAATCCTAAAACATGTTAGGGTTAGGGTTCTCTTACCTAGAAATGAAGTTAGAATCGTCGGAATAGCGATTAGATCGTGATAGTTAAGCACGTAGGATAGTAGGGTAGAGTATCAGGAAGAATCTCTCACTCTTCTCACACTTTCTCTCTCTTTTTTCTCTTCTCTCTCTTAAGGTTTCTCAAATTCGTATGGAATGGGAGAGTGAGGGTTTAAGGTCCTTATATAGGCTTAAAACTCACTAAATTAGACTCAGGGTCATGGTATACCTAGGTTATAGCTAAAGTGAGGTTGTTCCTTCTTAACGGAGCACTTCTGGAGCCCCCCTTGAGCCAAAGGTCGGACTTAAGCTCACTGACCTTGGATCTAGGTCGAGTTAAGTTTTCGTTTCAGTCGGGTTCCCAGATCACATATGGCGGACCAGTTTCAGTTCAACGGTCACTGAAACTCGATCAGGGTTACAAGTACACGGACATGTATGGGAAATGTTCCCTGATCCGATGGTGTATTTGGGTTAGAATCCAATGGTCTGATTGCTTATATTTGGCCCGCAAACGACAAGCCTTAGATTAATTAAATTATATTTAATTTCTAAAGAAAACCATGTTTTCTCACACTCTTCGCTCTGGGCTCAAGCGAATAGCCCTGGAATACTATCTAGTTTTGACTTCCGAGATGGTTGTCAAGCCCAGCAAGGCGGTCCTAATTATATAATTTCATAGTCATCGGACTTTCGACGTGCGATCCAGATCCGATACGGAGTTTCAATGTGCTCCCGAGAGCAACTGGGTAATGAGATTGATCATAAATTTCAGGGTAACCTAGCGTCACTGATTTTATAAGTTTTGGGTCTTGCAGATCGGATTTAAAGTGGATCAAACGGATTTCGTAGCTAATCTAATTTAACACTTAGTTAATTTTGTCTAATTTTTAAAGGATTTAATCCTAAGTGATTTCTGCCTGAGGTGGTACTCAGGTCTTTGTATGAGATTTTCCTAGTCGTTACATGTATGGACTTCTTGTGGGCTATTTTGGATACAGAATGTTATGGTAGAGTGGTTAAAGAATCAATTCCATGCAGTTCATGGTCATTTCAATGCATTTCACGGTCATTTCGCTTCAAGTCGCGGTCATTTTCATGCATTTCAAGGTCATTCCAAACAATTTCGTGTTGATTCACGGTCATTTCCACGCATTTCACAGTCAATTCCCTTCACTTCACGGTCATTTCCATGCATTTCGCGGTCAATCCGCTTCACTTCACGGTCATTTCCATGCATTTCGCGGTCAATCCGCTTCACTTCATGGTCATTTCCATGCATTTTATATGCTTATATATACATATTTTTGAGAAAATTGTAGGTATAATAAAATTCTCCATGTAAAAAATAAAATAAAAATAAAAATAAATAAAAAAATTCATAAATTGGCACAGACTACAGTTATGGCTACGGTTATAATCCGTAGCTAAAGGTAAAAAAAATTACCAAAAGACATCCGATTAATAGGAAATTGCAAGATTTTTTATGCAAACTCGCTGGATAGCTCTGGACCTTTTTCGATTAATCGAAAGACCTTGATATATTGAAGTACAACTCACTGTCCTTTTTTCTTTTTTTTTTTCCCTCTTTCCTGTTGTAATCCCTGCCACCTTTTGTGGGTCCCATTATGAGGTATGTGTTATATCCAAACCGTCCATCTATTTGGCGAACTCGTATTAAGGGTTGGGACGAAAAATAAGATAGATCTAGCTATCAAGTGGCTCACACTGTAAAAGGCAGTGGAGGATTGGACGTCTACCATCGAAACCCTTCTAGGGTCAAGAAGTTTTGGATCATTATGAAATTTGTTTTTCCTCTTCATCCAGGTCTTTGTGACCTTATGAATGGATTGGATGGAAAATAAATGTTACCATGGGCCCTATGAAAATTTTAACAGTGAAAATCAAGTTTCCTACTGCTATTTGTGGTGTGGTCCAGTTGATCTTTGGATATGATTCTTTTTTTCGGTTAATGCTCCGGAATGATTTCGAAGTATGGATGAACGGTGTGGATATAATAAATACATCATCGTGGGGGCCATGTCGAGGAGCGTCAGCGCTCGTCTTCGCACACCAGCCAATCGGCTTCCCGAAGGGATGTTTGACGGGGGTATTTTGGTCCCTTGAAAAGTCCGCCGTACACAGGAGAGTATTCTTGGAAGCTAAAAAAGGAGTGGGCTTCAAATGGCTGGTGGGCCAGATACTGGTCGTACAGTTGGAAATTTCTCGGAATATTATTCCCACGCTATTCTCGTTGATACGCAGGAATCCTGCGTGAGTTCCACGCCATTTAAAAGCATGGCGGAGACTCTTCGAACGTACGCATGGCTTAGTTATCCAGACCGTCCAAATCGATGAACCAACTGTCGATAGAGCATAATCGAAATTTTCACTTGGAGATGATATTAATCATCTGAGTTTTCTTTTGAATTTGGACCACTAACTATTTACTTTTAAACATCCATGTGATAGCAATTAATTTGATAGTTATGGTTGCTTAATCAGTGCGATTTTATATGAAGCCGATTGCGTGCTGTGCCTGCCTGTACGATAATCCGTCCAGGCAGGGGCTCTGTGGGTCCTACCGTGATGTATGAGTTTTATCCACGCCGTCCATCCATTTTCCATATCATTTTAGGTTATGAGCCGGAAAATGAGTCAGATCTCAAGCTCAAGTGAATCAGACCATAGGAAGAAGCAGTGATAATTATATCCACCGTTGAAACCTTCGCAGGGGCCACCGTGATGTGTATTTTCCGTCCAACCTGTTCATAACACCATATAGACCTTGATGAAGGGAAAACACAAATATCAAATTAATTCAAAACTTCTGCGGCTCCAATAAGTTTTTAATGGTAGGAGTTCAATCCTCTATAATGTGGTCCACTTGATATTTGTATCTGCTTCATTTTTCGGATCCTACCCTAAAATGATCTGAAAAAATGGATAGACGGCTTGGATAAAACCATACATAACAGTGGGACCCACAGAACCCTGCCTGAACGGATTACGGTCCATGAGGGGCAGGACGCAATCGGCTTCCATTTTTCAATTGAGTCAGATCTGGACGGTCTGAATGGCTGTATTAGAGGAACGCTCCATGGACAATGGGGGCACACAATCTGGATGGCCTGAATGGCTCTAAATCAGTGGCCCACCTGAGGAGGATTGGTCATAAACAATTTTCAAATGGCTCTAGTCTTGGTTGCCTACTACGATGACAGTTCGTATCATTTGAAGGTACATGGCCAGGGCTTGGCCCAAGGTCAGGCCATGGCTTGAAATCTAGGCTAGAAAGGCCTAGTCTCTGGACCAGCTTGGGTGCTGGCCAGTGACCAATGGTCTGGCCCAACTCATCGGTCGGTCTAGCCACAGTCTACCACCATTGTACACAAAAGAGTGGACAGTTTAAAGACATTAATGAGATATTTGCATCTGACATAAGGGCGTGTTTGGACAGGCGACTTAAGAGGGAGTAGGCCGGAGTAGGTGGGTTCCAGTCCTTGGCCGAGTGGTAGACTATGAGGAGTTTCAACACGAGGTCATGGGTTCGAAACCCATAGGTGGTGAAATCCCACTACGGCGTGCGTGTGTGTGTAATTTTTTTTATTTTTATTTTTTAAAGGCAGGAGTAGGCGTGATAGGATTGTAAAATTCTATCCCTTCCGTATGGGCGGCGAGCGATTGATATCTCCTGTAGATTTTGCTGGATTCGGATGGGACTCCCGAGAGGGATTACGAAATCTCGCACTGGAGAAATCGCGTCGTCCAATCCCTTCTCGAGCCCATCCCATGCCCGTCTGTAGTCCATCGTACGGACTGTAGGATGGGATTTAACAGGATTTCTTGCTGGGGGGAGAGATGACGAGTGGAGGGTTTTTGGCGCGAAATCTGGTTATAAGGGCTGCCTTCAGGTCGCGATGGCTGTTTTCATCGATCGGGTGCTGCCATAGCGAGCTTACGGTGTCTGAAGGCTGAGGTAGGTTTTCTTCCTCGCCCCCGAGCATGAAACGCCCTGGTGTAGTGTCCAAAGGTCCTGCATGTTCCGGGAAATGTTTATTTTTGTAGCGTCTGAGAGGGCCATGATGAATTTTCATGCCTGTGATATATCCTTGTCATCACCGGCAAAACAGGCCTTCCAAGATGCATTTGGCCTGTCTGGCCGGCTGCCATGGCTTCGAGATTTCTGATGGATATGTACAGTTGGATTTCTTTTTTATACTTCATATATATTGTTCTTTTATTCCTAATGCTCTAAGCTTTCTTATGCACATCTGATGTATTTTCCTGCATTGTTTCATTGTCTTAAAGTTTATTGATCTCGGATGGTGGATTTGTTGTAGGAGTATGGTCGTGTGGGTTTTCTTCTATTTCGCTTTACTGTTTCTCGGATTTAAGGTATTTGGATTCTGTTTCTTAGATTCTTTGCAATATCAAGATCTTGAGGATTTTGGGTTCTCTGAATATATTTGTGGATTTTGATTATTTGGGTTTTCTTTAATTTAAATAAAGGTTATAGTTCTTATAATCTAGTTATTTCTCTGAATTTCCTGTGGATTGCTGTTCATGAATTCTGTTTACTTCCTTGGAGAGTTATTTTGGTAGATCGCATATGTCTATTCATTGGACTTGAAATTACATTTTTTCTTCATGTTACCAGTGATCTCAGATGGATTTACTAGTGTTGTTTTCCTTGGATTCCAATTATGAAATTTTATTTAAACATGTATGAAATCCAATCCACACATGAGGTGGGCCCCCTATGTGGATGTAGCTAAAATACAATTTATTTACATTTAAACAGTCCATTAGTTTCTGTTTGTGGCCCACCTTATGAGTTGACAAGACTGATTGATCAGGTCATCTCCATGGTTGCCTACTTGATGCAAGGCTTAGATGTCCACCAAAGCAAAAAGTAGATGCATGCAAATTCATTTAGTTGCATTTGTAGCCTGGATGATGGTGGAATTTGTAGCCTGTCAAGAGGTATCTACCATTTAAACTGTCAAGTGATCTGTTTGTGCAAAGATTCTTAAGTATCTTGTTTTAGTTTCTTGGTTTATAAATAGAGGAAGAATTGTTTTCTTTTTGAACAGTTAGAGGAAGAAATTTATTTCACATTCCGTTTAGTCTGGAACAAGTTTCTTGGTTTATATAGAGGAAGAATTGTTTTCTTTTTGGTCAGTATATATGAAAATTGTTGTCTTTTGTGGTTTGGATTGTATCCTTTAGATTCAATCCAGATATGTGCAGTTGGATTCCTTCTTTATATAGAGAAAGAATTGTTTTATTTTTGGTCAGTATATATGAAAATTGTTGTCTTTTTGTGGTTTGGTGTATCATTTGGATTCCAGATAGATATGTGCAGTTGGATTCCTTCTTTATACTTCAAATATACTGACTTTATAAACCCAATGCTCTATGCTTTCTTTGGAAATCTGTTGATTACTCGCAGCAGCATTTCATTGTCCTAAAGTTCATTGATCTCATCTCTAGAATTGTTATAGATCTCTGGTATGGTTACTCCATCTATTTCGCTTTACTGTTTCTCAGAATGTGAACACCTTTAGCCAACTATTCTCTATATTTGTTGCATGAAATGAGAATTTCTTTGGCAGAAATTCAGTCAAATTGCTCACCAATCGACTTCAAAGTGTTTAATCTTTTCATGGTACATGAGATTCATTAATATATGGATGGCTGGTCGACTGTCTCACCTAATTAATTTCCATATGCTTATGTTATAAAAGATCTAATTTTTTCACTTCTTTAGCCACTTTAATTCACATGGAGTGAACAAAATAGCCAACAATTGTTTGCTTTTTGTTCTTTCGGGTGAGCAGTCATTAAAGCAATTAACTCTTTACATTGAATAGAAAACACCTTGAGTTTTTTTTTAAAAATTATTTCTTACCGGAGCTATATACTCATTTTAAATATGCATATTCTTCTCATCATTATTCATATGGAACCTTTGCACTTGAGGAATTAAAAACTTTATTCTCAGAAGTATCTTTATCTATGATAAATTGTTCATGATCACCTTTATAATACAAATATGATACTTTTGGTTTAGTAATCTTTACCATGCTTTGCCAACCATGTTTCATCTATAAATTCCTTAGTGCCCACTGTTTTTATGTCTTACATTTCTTAACATCTTGTTAGAATTTCATTGCATAGTGGCTCTAGACGAAATGATAAGTGCTTGCCTTGCTACTTGTTCTGATAAATTAATTCAGATCCCATCTTGTATCGATATTTTGACAACTCTCTGTTGTCTTTGTCTGGAAACTCTATCTTATAATACATTGGGTTTTGCAGACGTCGAGCCATGAGGCTTTAGTTCGGAGTTTTCAGCTAACATTTTCTTTAAGGAGCATTTCTCTCAGAAAAGGAGGTTAGCTCCCAAACCTTTTCATTTAATTGGAAAGTTACTTGTTGTCGCGCCCCAGACTCAGTAACCGGACTCACAAGGAATCCGATGGCCGGTTCTGGCCGCAACAACCTCTGTAGTACTCCATTCTCGACTCCCGAGACAGGTTCCGATATTGAGATCCTACAAGGAGGATTTCCATAACAGTATAATCATTTCAAATACGAGCATACCTAAGATCACGGTAAGTACATTTGAGAATAACAAGGGGCACACATCATAAAATCTACTAAGAATTTAAACTTTTATAAGCTTACATCAGGTTCAAAAGGTCATACATAAGGAAATAGGAAAAGAGGGAGAAGTTAGCACACTGGAGTCCTCAAGCTCAAATCAACTCCACGCTCTGCTGCTATGACACCTGCCTAGAGTCTCCTGCATGCATCAATTGTGCATAAGCTTATAGAAGCTTAGAGGGTAGTGTAAGTGTGTGACAATGGTGCACAGAAGAATAGTAGGAGGTACAAGGAAAGAAACATGCTCACTGAGAATAACATTATCCTTACTAAGGCTTATCATGAATACGATGTAATGAGTACTGGACGCCATACTAGGGCAATGCATGAATGGGCTTACACAACCAATGCTAATGTGATGCAAGTAAGGGACCTCACTACCCACCTGTGGACAGCCAATCACCAACAAGGCCTGACGGTAGAGGACCCATTCACGAGGTGGTCAGACTCAGCCTAGCAACGCCTCCTCACATCAGCAGGTAAGGCCACACCCCTATCCAACCGACTACACAACAGTGGGAGTCGTGGCCTAACGGTATAAGGCCCTTGTGCGTTCATATTTCCACCGGGTTATGACGTTGGAGCAGATCCTTGGTACTATGAAAGTTTTGAAAATTTCACCCATGGGCATCCTATGTACCCGGTATGCTCAAGTAATATTTCTGGTGTCCACACATACGGCCATCCACGAATGTCCCTGTAGAGGCAAGGCCCTGATGAAGCAAAGGCGGTATTATCATGAAATGTGATGCCAATGCATAAGTCACACATACAGATTATGCACTAGCTGCAGGCACATAATATGCATGAGGGGAGAACTCCATCCCTTAATGACCACCACACAATGCAATCAATTCATACAGATGATGCATATGGGTCACAAAATGTAAGTGTGCTACTTGTGGAATATGGAATCCTCCGTCCTAAGGAGGGTTAAGGTCTAGGCACATAGACAGGTACCCTAAGGAGGAGCGAGTCCTCTAGTGGGGGCCCAATACTTTAGGGTGGCCCACAAGCTAAGAGAGTCATAATGCCAAGGAGGAAACGGTCCTAGTTAGGCCCAAGGTGGGCCTTCAACCACCTATAGGGGCCTTATGGGCCTACCTTAGGGCCACCAAGGAAGACATCCAACCTCAACCGGGTCCCAAAAGGTAGCCCGCTACGCAATAAGGTAGGGTCTAAGGCCTAAACAATGCATGGCCTAATGGGCTATACACAAGCCCAATTCATAGATCATATAGTGGGCCCTCAAGTAAAGTTTGGGCCCCAACCATAAGGGTCATAAAGCCATATATTTTGGTGGGCTTCATGGGGAGCCCATAAACCCAAAAAACACACATGGCAAGGCCTAAACCTAACAGTGTGGGCCTTGCCACATCAGCCCAAGGACTTAGCAAGGCCCTCCACAATATGCATCAATGTGGGCCTTGCAAGTCAGCCCATAGATAAGAACTTCATGAGGACATCAAGGCCCATGATACACATGATCAACTTGTAGATAGCCCATTGAGCCCATAAATCAATAAGGTCAGCCCTTGCACAATCTTGGGCTTAAGGAAGAGGTTTCCAACCCATTGGGCTTACGAAACTACAAAAAATCTAGTTAAGGTTAGCCTACAATATCACAACGAAGGTGGGCCTTAAGGGGCACTAATTAAGCCCAAAAATGTAATAGTAAAGAAGGCAAAGAGTGTGTGCAACACTCCCTTAAATATGGTAGACCACAATAGCTCCAAAACAATCAACCATGCGGCAAATTTGGGCCCCTTGCTGGAATTCTAGCCCACCCATTTCTTGGGCCTGCTGGAGTCTAGAAATTAATTAATTTAAATGGGTTACTGGCCCATGGTGGCCCACACATATTACAGTGGATCCCACCAAATAAGAAGGGGGATATACAATACTTAGTTTAAGTGGGCCATGCCGTTGGAATGCAGGCCCAACAGCCCAAGATAGGGGTGTCCCATGGTGGGTAGTCTTACGGGCCTAGGTATTTGGCCTAAAACTAATCCAAATTGTAGGCCGCACCATGGTCGGCTAAAATATCCGTTGGGTCTGAAATTTTGTAGGGTAATACGTCCATAGGTGGGACACATCTTCACAAAATTTTGTAATTTTTGGATAACTAGAAGTATTTTAATTAATTTAAGAAAAACAGTCTGTCCAGAAAATCGGACTGACCTGGATGTCCCAACGTGGTGGGCCAGTCTGGCCCTTGTCACGGTGTGTATAGGTATCCATTGTCCCAAAACATTTGTAGGTGGGTCCCACCATGAGTGGGACACCTCCTTGTAAATTTTCATGATTTTTGGATACTCAAAAGTATTTTAATTAATTTAAAGAATACAATTTATCCAGGGTGAAATATTGCTGGAATATAACTGTCTTGAATTTGGGCCATCCAAATGGTGGGTTCTGGGCCTCTAAAATTCCTGAAATTTGGACCCAAGGTCCCTCATCAAGCGTACAACAAGGTGGGACCCTGAAATATGGCCCACCTTCTAAGAAAGTATTTTTAAAATTTTGTTTTTATGACACTATATTGCTGGACTGCACACCAGAAATTTCTGGCAGTCCACTATGTTGGCCCACCCTTTTGGATGCCCAAATGGGATCCATTGGCCCTGAAATTGAGCAGGTAGATCCTACCATGGGTGGGCCACCTACCTGTAAATTTTCAAAATTTTTAGATACCCAGAACTATTTTAATTAAATTCGGAATTACAGACTGTCCAGGAATTCTTCTAAGTGCAGAATTTTGGATAGACCATGATTGAGCACCCAATGGGGTGTGCCACGGATGTTTAAAAATTAGGAAAATTAAATTTAAACCTTCTCTCATATATGCAGTACAAGATGGGGTCTACCAAAGTGGCCTACTTGATCAGAAACTATTTTATAATTTTATATTTCCAAATTGCAATCATGCTGGAATTACAACAGAAATTTCAGCAAGTACCCATCCTTTTGGGGACCCAAATGAGGTCAATTGGGGCTGAAATTTGGCATGCTTATAGGTGGGATACCCATCTTCAAAAATTATATTTCATTTGATAAAAAATTCCCCACCAAAAGCCCCAAATCCTAACCCCAAGTTGGCCCAAAATTTGTTCAGACAGATTTGGACAACAACCTGTACTTGAAAGAAATTAAATATAAACATCATATAAGAAGGGATTTAACCCTCAAAAATCATGTTGTGGACCACCCCAGTGGGCCCCACAATTATCCAGACCTTTCTCATCATCAAAAACCCTTACATGTGCCCTTTTTTGGTGGATTTGGGGCCGCATGTCTAAGCATGGACCACCATGGACGTCCAACCTCCATGGATGGTCTGGATTTTTTGTTGGTCCACAAGGTGGGCCACTCATGCATGATCAGAATACTAATATCAGAAAAATGAAGGATCGGCCATGGGGGTAGGGCCCCACCACTAATGGGCCCTCCTAAGATTCAATCACACCCATACAACTACCTTGATTACACATGCAACCATAAAACTATCACATGCATGGTTAATATCTACAATAGATAGTTGAGATGCCATCCCAATATGATCTTTAAGGTCTAGATGACCTTGAGATGGAGATGATCATGAAATACATCATGAAGGGGTCCATGGAGAATGAACTCATCTTGTATCATGACATGCATGTAGGATGGGCCAAGGGCCACATCCATAGGGTCAAATGGAATCCCCACCATGGATTGGTGGGTCCCATATGATCTACACAAGAAGAAATATGAAGATTAAAAGTGAAAAATAAATCAGCAAGAATAATAGTCATCCACCTAGATCAACCTTGAAACTTACATCACCATCATCTAGAGGATCCAAGCAACATGGATCAATGACTAAGATCAAGTGAGAAGGGGTAGATGAGAAGGTATTTTAGGGAGAATGGGCTGGAATGGAGGAAAGAAGGAGCTGAAGGTTCTGCAAATGGAAGAGGAAATGAGAGAATGAGAAGAGAGAGAGAGAGAGAGAGAGAGAGAGGATGTGTAGGGAGGTAATGATTATGTTGTAAAAAAGCAAATGATGGCCTATGGTGACAATAATAAAGTTGCTATACTTAGACTAGGTTAGGTGGTGTCAATTCCATGTAATTGTGTAGTATGTGTGGGTAGTGTGCATGAGAAGTTGTGTCATGGAAGTGGTCCATATGTTTTTTTTTTGTACAAAAAGTGGGCCACATAATGAAATGCTCATAACTTTTGATCTATAAGTCGGATGAACGCACAAGACACGTCGTTGGAATGGCAACAACGATACGAATGAGATGGCATAGGTCTAAGGTCGATCCGAGTCGAGTCTACGTGACCGGACCTAAGGATGACCGTAAACACAATTTGAGGGTCGACGGAATTTAACCGATAGGACCGCGGGACCAAAATGAACGAGATGCATACTCACACACACATGCACATATGAGAACTAGGGTCGGGTCTCACACTTGCACTGTGATTAAATCTTCCTGACTGTCCAATTGGTGGGGATTGTTAAATAAATTGCTCACCAATGCAAAAGCATTGGGAAATCAGATGGTTAAGATTGCCCATTCAGTTTGATTTTTGGGCTAAGATCCATCAATAATAGGTTTGATTGTTTGCATTGTCATATGTTGTTGCCATTAGTCTTGACCATTTTGAGAATTTATGATGAATGTAACACTTACTTTAGTCACTCTTTGCATTTAATGGTCCACAACAGTTCAATTACAAATGCAACATGGAATTACTTTTATGTTTGTGTTTTAATTTATAAGACGATGAATTAACACTTTTGGAATTTAATTGTTATTCCTGCCAGGTTTGTTGTCACTTCTTCTGTTGGTTACTCTTTAGGAATTGGTGTTAGCAAAAGGTGATATCACCCTCGGTACGTCACTTGTGTTATCTTTGTCCTTGGCTGAACTGGAATTGTATATTTTTGCCTTCTATAGCTTAGTGCTTGATTTTGAGATAGTGCAAATTTAACTAGAGGAAGGGTTGCTTTTATGTAGGAAGTCTTGTTTGCTTGAAATTAATTTAGGCCGTGAGGATGTGATTCATGTAACATTGAGGAGACTGTTACATGAATGTACATTGTTCACACCCCGAGTATAGGGTTGTGATGTAGTAATAATCTCGGTAAGACCGAGGTCGAATCCACAGGAACTGAACCTTGTACGTAATTTGAAAGTAACCAGAACTAGAACTAGACGAAGATATGATCTAAATCAGAAAGAATTAAGAGAGTAATGGTGAATTATTAACTAAAACTTGAAAAATCTAAAGGTGGGAAACTAGGGTGCCATGGATCCACTTGTAGAGATCAGGGAAATCTATGCTTAATTCATAAGTGCAACTGGATTCAGAGTCTCGTCTTCATCTAGTTGGAAGATATTTTATTAAAATCCAAATCTGAACTTCTTTTGATCCAGTTTTCAAGAGAAAATAGGTATGAGAATTAGAATTGATTCCATCACAAAACCATGCCTATGAGACAAAGCAAACTACATTATTTAGCCAATCCACATCCAATTTAAGGGATGTATGAATGTTAGGAAGGATTCCATCATCCAACCATGCCCAGGAGACGATGGTGAACAACAGGGACTCCTAAATTCACAATCCCTATAATGCTAAGAACATGCTCAAAGCTATTGCAGATCCATTGTAATTTAAGTTACAACAAACCATTAAAAACTGAAAGCATTCCTTAATATAAAACTAAATCAAAGAGAGTTTAACAATCTAGAATCAAAGCAATAGATAATGGCCCATCACGCTACAAGCTCATGGTGAAGCTAAGATCTCTTAACAGTAACATCAAAGAAGAAAAACTAAAAACAGAGGAAGGAAAAAATCCTGGCTAGCCACCTCTCTCTCTCTCTCTCTCTCTCTCTCTCTCTCTCTCTCTTCCCACGGTTCTGGATACCTCCACACGTCTCCACGGCTTTCCCTTTATAGAGGCTAGGTCAGTGGGAATCGTGTGTGTAGACTTTACGTAGCATGGAAAATCCTTTTGCGTGAGCTGTGTTTACGCAACAAGCAACACAACAACTTGTGCAACCAGTTTGTGAATGGGCCAGGATCTGCGGAAATTAGATTTGTTTTGCTTGATCTTCCTCCTTGTATCTGAGTCATCTGGCCCATTAGACGCCAATTGATTCATTAGCATGTCAGTCTTTGGGCCCTGATCAGACTATCCTGATGGGTTCTTTGTTAAGAGGCCATACGTTGCTCTCATGGTGGGTTCGTCCCACCTCACTCTTCCTTCCCGCGATGATCTACAGATGGTGCAGATTGTCCGTCCGACGCCCCATGGTCCACCAAATTAATGGTGTGCGTAAGATCTCTCTATAGTTACGGAAGACCCCTTTTTACACAGCCGCGTTTCGCAGTATCTTTGTTCGGAAGAAATGGGAAACACCGTTCTTACTGAAATATTCCTTCCTATCTGCCAACGTGGACACGGTCAGATGTGTGTTTACACGTTCCTGACCAGTTTGGATTGAATTCCAGTTGCCTTCTTTGAGTTTCTTACGTAGCAGAACTCAAAACCGTGTTGGTTTCTTGGTGTTATTGCGGGATCATTTTGTGGATAGAATTCGGCTTGAGTACTTGAGCAGGTTTGGCATGAAATTACTGGGGTTTGGATGGATTTGACCCACCTTCAAGATGGACGGTTTGGATTGGACAGATGATTACGCACGGTGGGCCACCATCGTCCTCAAACGGACGGTACCCGTTTAATTCGCAGTCGGTGGGAGTTTTTTTTTTTTAAAAAGAAACTCCTCTTTTCTTTGGAGATTGTGGGTCAACACGGTCAAACCGTGTTGGCCGTTCAGGTGTGCTGGAGGTGCAAGCGCACTTTCTGCACGCGCACATTAGAATTTGGGGTCCCCATGTATGTTCTGAGAGATCCACTCCTTCCCTTTATTTTTCCATCTTGTTTCAGGAGTTGAGATCAAATTTGAAGCATATCTAGAGATCAGGTGAGCTCTAAATCAGTGTTTTATGGGCTGATTTGTCCGTAGGGCTACTTCTACAAGGATCTAATGGCTGAAATTCGACGTGTATAGTTAATTTAGGGTCCTCAGGCCAGATATATAGTTTTGAGTCGAACAGATGGTAGGAACCCTGTGATCTTACATTCTGGAGGCTTTCAGGCCTCTTTAACGTGAATGATTTGATTTTCTCATTCTTCGATCTCGGTCCCCTGCGGTCCGTCCCTTGCCTTGGTGATTCTGGAACATCAAATCCATGCATTTAACATCATTTTTTAGTCCAAGCTCCTAAATTTACCTTGCAATACAAACACGATTAAAATAGGCCGTTAAACAGTATCTTGTTTGTAAAATCAGGTAATAACTGGGGTCTAATATGTAATATTTTACCCTCAACATACATGTTAGGATTCGCTTATATATACACACACACACGCACACACACACACACACACACACACACTGTTATCACTTTCGTGAAATAGGACATAGAATACTAATGTAGTGTAAACCAATGATTTAAGATATATATTTAAAAGACATCCGAACTTGAGAGTGTAGGTTATTAGTTGGCGATGGAAAATGAAGATGAGGAAGAAATGGAGAGGTTTATTGTTGTTTAAGCGATGGCGGCTTGTATAGTAGCTGTTGGGGAATACTGTTGCGTATAAATGTTCAAACAACTGGCTCGTCATGGGGATGATGAGCGAGCGAGGTTCATTAACTCTATCATTCGCTAGTGATTGAGATTGTGTCACACAACTCACGATGAATCAAGAGACATTCTTTGAACTATGTACCAAGCTACGCGAGAAGACACAGCTGCGTGATACTCGTAGTGTGAGTCTTGAAGAACAATTAGTTATTTTCCTACACACGTTGGGGCACAATGTTCGGAATCGGGTCATAGATCACAGATTCATTCAATTGGGTGAAACCGTGAGTCACCACTTTCACTGTGTACTAGATGCACTTGTATTAATGTACCCCAATTTCCTTAAACAGCTCAGACCAGAGACGCCCTCTAGGATCCAGACAAATGTAAATTGGGCTGCTTACTTTCAAGTATTATTTTCATTTGGTCGGATTTCTATATATCTATTTTTCACTTCCCTGCATTCACACCTTTAGCCTAAATGACATTTGATTCAATGCATTTAGGATTGTATCGGTGCAATTGATGGTACACATAGTCCAGCTCATGTGCTCGCAATTGACCATACGAGCTTCTGCAATCGGAAAGGGGTCCTCTCCCAAAATGTACTGGTGGCATGTTCATTTGATATGAATTTTATATACGTATTGGCCAGTTGTGAGGGTTCTGCTTCGGATGCGAGGGTGCTACACAATGTATTGACCTGATCAGATGATCCCTTACTTGTCCCACACGGTACTAGTTATCTGTTCAAAGATTGCCAATCTATTTCATACTTATGAATTTTTTGATTGTCCACTTAATGGAACATTGATTCAAATGTGTAGGAAAATATTATGTTGTCGACGCTGGATACACTCATTCACCCGGTTTTATAGCTCCATATCAAGGTGTTCGATATAGGGCAGTACACAAGTCGAGCTAGCTCGAAAAGCTCACTCGACTCGGCTCAGATTGACTCGGCTTGAAAGGCCGACTTAAGGCGAGTTAAGCTTGTTTACTAAAGCTCAAGTTGAGTTCAAGCCAAGTTCAACCATGGTGTATTTTAACTCGACTCGAACTCGAACTCGATTTGACTCAAAGCTCGAGCTCGAGCTCGACTCAGCTCGGGTAATATATTTTAATAATATATATTATATTAATATTAAATATAATATATATATATTAAAGTTTAAAAAAAAGTTAAAACTTAAAAGTTTTTACTAAAAAACCCTACCCGTCCCCATTCCCACTTTTTCTTTCCCTTACCCTATCGAGGTAAACTCGACTCGACTCGAGATAAACTGGACTCGACTCGAACCACTAGCTTGACTCGAACTTGACTCAAAAGCTTTGGCAAACAAGCCAAGCTTCAATGGTGAGCTCGAGGCAAGCTCGAGCTCGAGCTTGAGTATAGCATAGACGAGTCAAGCCGACCTTGGCCCACCTTGACTTGACTCGACTCGGCTCGATGTACAGCCCTAGTTTGATACCACTTATAGGAGTATCGAACAGGGAGAGTGCCTGCCAACATGAAGGAGCTGTTTAATTACCGACATGCACAATTGCGTAATGCAATCGAGTGTTATTTTGGTGTTATGAAAGGCAGATATCCCATCTTGAAGAGCGCTATGCAATATGAATTCCACACACAAGTTAAAATTGTGATAGCCTGTTGTGTCTTACACAATTTCATACATACCGAACATGAGTCTCATTAGGACCAAGAATACGCTGGTATATCTGTTGCCGATGGGGAGAGTAACCCAATGTTTCACAAGGTATCAATGACTGACGAGCGACAATAGTTGCTGCGAGTAACTCAGTGTGAAAAAGATGATTAGATTCGCGTGCGCGATGATATTGCAACCAGAATGTGGACGGATGCGCAACAGAATAGTAAGAGTAGATAGTCGATTTTTTATGTTTAATTTCCATTACTTAGTTGCTGATATTTAGTTTCAAGAAATATTAAGTACCAGACAATGATATTATGGTCTTCCAAAATCTGACTAGGTTAATTCATCATAAGTAATGACCTGTGAATTTCTGAATAATCATTCTTTTCTAATCATTGCCATTCTCACAATTTCGGTTAACATTTGCAAAACATCATCATACTTGACACGTGCTGCATTCATGTGGAATGGTAGACTCCTGGTGCAATGATACATCGACACCAATGCAATCACCGGTTAAAACACCAGTGGTGCCCACTCGATGTTCTCCATGCGGGAAGACGGTGAAATCCCTAGCTAAGCCTCTATCCTGAGCCCCAAAAATCAAATGGACTATTGCTATGGATCAAGTTCTTTTCGACACATTGCTCGAACAAGTTGCAATGGGACGTAAAGCTGATAATGGTTTCAAGCGGGAGGCGTACCAAACAGCTGTCGAAGAAGTGAAGAAGCATACAGACATAGTCGTCAACTTGCAGAACGTGACGAACCGGATGAGGTATTATAAGAGAGAGTATAATGCAGTGAAGGACATGCTGGCGGCCAGTGGGTTTGGATGAGACATGAGCGGATGGTGGTTACAGCTCTTGATGAAGTTTGAGAGGAATATCTTAGGGTAAGATTTACAAAAGTTGAAATTCTCATCTTGCATAAATATCTACTACTTACTGAGTTACAACTGTCTTCTACGGCTGCAGTCTTACCTGCATGCTGAAAGACTCCACAGGAAACACATCGATAGAATGGATGACCTTGTAGTTATCGTCGGATCCAACCAGGCCACGGGACGTTATGTGCATGACAGTAGGAGTATGGCTGCATCAACGTCATCATCTCGTCTTCAACGAGATCTCAATGATGCATGGAGACAGTTCGATGATGATATTGACGATACGATTGACCTCTCAGTGAATCATGTAGCAGACTCCACGGGGACCATTCCATTTTCATCGGACAGTCCTTTGATGGAACATCGCGGCTCCCGTGGAACTCCTACTTGCACTGTTAATTCCAATGGTAGTCGAGGTGGGACCACAACAAGAAAACAATTGCGCCCTCCTTGTCCCTGTGATGTACTAGGCACCTCTCTCCAGACCGTTGCAGAGGCTATGCGTGATTTTAGCCTCGGCAAAGAGGTGAATCGCACTACTAAAGTACTTGATGTACTAGAAGAGGTGCAAGGCTTGACCAACTCGGAGTTTATCAAAGTTGTCAGCTCTTGAGTAGGGACGAGAAGCTGACATAGTTCTTTGTCAGTCTTTGACCTGAGCGCCGCGTGGAGTGGTTGAAGAAAACACTCTGTGATAACTTGGTGATGGAGGTGTTGGGTTCGTCTGATAGGGTGTGGTCCCTGGTTTTATTTTTCTGTTTCTTATCTGGGCATGTAATAACTTTGTTATACATAATGATTATTATTATTTTTTTAATTTTAGGATTGATATATGTTGGTATATACGTAGTGTATACCATTGTGACTTTTGGGGTGATGATAATTTTTTGCTATTTAACATCTTTCATATATGTAATCACATGCTTGCATTATGCACATTAAGACAGATAGGACCACACAGTTCATTTGGAGAAAGGGTACATACTTACAACTTTTTTTTAAAAAAAATTTAGTAAGGTTTTTTGTACTTCATTTTTACAGTAGGACAATAATGCATGTTTTCTATTTCGCGATCCTATTCCAAAACACGAATCTCATGCCAATTCCCTCCATGTCATTATAGATGGGAAATGAGAAGTTCTATGTTGTCTTGGTGGGATGTTGGCCAGGTATATATTTGACATGAGACGATGCTAGATTGGAGGTGGAGGGATTTAGTGGAGGGAGACATCGAGCCTTCAAGAACTAGAAGGAAGCTGTTGCATGTTAGGACGGTCACTTCAGTAAGGCCAGTGCACCGTTGAGACCTCGCACAGAATCTCCTGCGGTTCAGGTTGCTGCATATTCTGATGAGGTGGACATCCACCATTCTTCGACTTTGTCTATCCAACAGACAACCCAGATGACCCGGGCCATGGTTTCCAGTGCCACGTCGACTGATGATCCTGCCCCATCAGATAGAGAGAGATTCTGTACACTTCTGGTTGCCGTCGTGGTTCTTTTTCTTGCCTTGATTGTTATTTTTAAATTCTAGATATTACTGGTACTGTAACTTGGGGATTATTACTTGTTCTTTTTAGTCTCTTTGTGGTGTTTGACTTATGATGACATCGGCCATATGAGCCGTGGAGATCATTTACATTATCGACTACTTCATATTCTCTGGATATTTCTGTATGACACCATTGTCATATGGTGTGGTCCACTGGATACGTGGACATGTCCCACGTGAGAGTGCTTTTGATTGAATACTCCAGATTTTAGGGTGTGGCCCACTGCATTTTTGGATGGTAACAAACGAAATAACGGTGGCCCATGGAATGTTTTCAACGACAATTTGATTATCACCGCATATTCCTTCAGTGTGGTGCACTGGAGATATGGACCTGCTTCATTTTCTGGAATATGTATTTACATCAGTCCAGTGGCGCGATGAACGGCGTGGATGAGACAAATACATCACAGTGGGCCCCATAAAGCCCTGCCCGGATGGGCTATCGGGCATGGGCAGTGACGTATATGAGTTTTGATTATCACCGCACATTTCTTCGGTGTGGTCCACTAGAGATATAGACCTACTTCATTTTCTAGAATATGTATTTACATCAGTCCAGTGGCACGGTGAACGGCGTGGATGAGACAAATACATCACAGTGAGCCTCATAGAGCCCTACTCGGACGGGCTGTCGGGCCTAGGTAGTGACGTATATGAGTTTTGATTATCACCGCACATTCCTTTGGTGTGGTCCACTGGAGATATGGACTTGCTTCAGTTTCTGGAATATGTATTTACATCAGTCTAGTGGCGCGATGAACGGCGTGGATGAGACAAATACATCACAACGGGCCCCACGGAGCCTTGCTCGGACGGGTTATCTGGCCTGGGCAGTGACTTATATGAGTTTTGAATCCCGCCCCACCTAAACCCAATCTGCCCAAATGGGTAGCCTTTGAAATCCATGGGATTACTCGGCCAAACGGGACAATTGTTTGGCATCCCTGGATAAGGCAGGCTTCCCAAACATGCAGGATTTTTGGCCATGGGATACATCAATACCATGGGATTGACACCAATCCACTGACGCTGCCATCATTACCTTAAAACTGATCCCGTCCACCCTAATACCATTCAATCCACCCGGCCAAACAGGCCCTAAATGTTTAGCTTAAAAGCAATCTTAAATTTGGATTGTGTTTTAATGATCAAAGCCATTCATAGGATGGTAATCCACCCTAATGGATGAAATAGCCCAAAAGACATTATAGATTGGACTATTTTGAGGCTTTGATCATCTTACTCTTTTTCCTACGAGGTTGGCCTGGCCTTGTGGGACAAGGGATAGAGCCAAGGTGGTTTTACTCTATTTCATTGCCACTCCTGGATTCATCATCATCTATACTCCTGGCTAGGGTATTGAAGAGTTAGGCTTAGGCTAAGCACAACGGATTCCACTCCTTTTACACGATTGGCTTGGCTCTGTATATTTCAAAAAGTTTAAATTATGTATTATTTTACATTAAAAATATTTTCAAATATTTATTTTTGGCAAGATTTTCCCAACAACATAACTAAAAGAACCTCAAAATTTAAAAAGCTCTGGAGAAATTTACTAGCGGATAAATTTCCAAAAAAGTAATTATATATATATATAGAGAGAGAGAGAGAGAGAGAGAGAGAGAGAAGGTACTATGCGCTCGAGCTGATGGGAACGTCCCATGAGGTCGAGCTCTGTGGGCCCCACCGCGATGCGTTTTGAACATCTACCCCATCAGTCAGATGCACCATTCCATCTTGGGCCTAGGTCTCAAAAATTAAGTCAATCCGTGACTTGAGTGGGCCACACCACATACAGAAGTTGAGAGGGGCCGTGCACCATTAAAACATTCATAATCATTTTTTGGGCCCACTAAGATGTGGTTTGCAAATCCAGCCCATCCATTATGTGTGTCCCAGTTGGATGAGGGTTCAGACCAAGTTTCAGCAGCATTCAAAACTCAGGTGGGCCCCACTAAGTGCTTTTATATGTTTTTAGCATGTCTTCACATGATTTTAGATGGTATGGCCCACCTGAGTTCCGTATACGGCTGATTTTTGGGATATCCCATAATTTAAAAGGGACCCATCAAATGCACGGTGTTGATGGTTAACATGCATCACGGTGGGGCCACACAGCTCGACCTCATGGGAGCTTATCGTGAGGTCAAGCACATAATACCTTTTCCCATATATATATATATATATATATATATATATATATATATATAGAGAGAGAGAGAGAGAGAGAGAGAGAGAGAGAGAGAGAGAGAGAGAGAGAGAGAGCAGTGGTCTCCTACGAACCGTACCGCATGAGATTTCGTGCGCATTAAGGCATTCATATAAGCCGTAAGAGACTTCATGCGCATTGAGGCCATCTTACTAGCTTGTAAGCTAGAGGTGGGCCTACCACAATAATTTTGTGAAATCCACTATGACCACAAGGTCTGTGATGAAAATTTAGCCACACAATTCAAAACCCACTTAGACTCATGAGTTAGGTGGGCCACACTAAAGGAAAAAGTGGGAGAAGGGAATACTTACCGTTGAATTTTTAAAGGGCCCACGAAATCCACTCCAACCATTACTTGTCTCATGAATATTCATGCATGGTTATAAAAAAATTACGCACATATATAATTTATGTGGGCTACAACAAGTGAATTAATTTGGATGGTAAGCATCTTCCCACACTATTTCCATTAATGTGCCCTACCTAAATTATGGATCATGCTGATGTTTGATCCCTACTGATAATTTTTTATCACCCACCTCATGGCTGGAGTGGATTTCACATACATGTCGAGGTGGGCATCCCCAACACATCCAACTGGTATAGGATGGCAGGACTAGCTGGACGTGGATTCCATTATGCATGTGAATGTCTACCATTAAAAATTTCTTAGGGGCCACAGAAGTTTTGGATCAAGCTATAATTGTGTTTTTCCCTTCATCCATGTCTTTAAGATCTTATGATTAGGTTGGATGACAAATAAACATCATTGTGGGGCCTAGAACGGTTTCAACGGTGGAAATCATTATCCCCACTATTTCCTATGGTATGATCCACCTGATCTTTGGATATACTTCAATTTTGGGCTCAACCCCTTAAATTGGATGAAAAAATGGATGGACGACATGGATAGACCACATACATTCAAGGTGGTCCCAAATGAGTTTACTTAGTAAAATAAGAGTGTATTGAGTAACTCCATACGCAATCCGATTTCGCCCATACCAACCTTATCATTGGTTGTGCCTGTGGCCCCTGCAATCATCCGTGTGTTTTATGCAAGTCCATCCACTTCGCTAGCTCATTTCATGACATGAGCTCAAAAAATGAGGTAGATCCAATCTAAGGTGGACCACATCGCAGAAAACAATGGTGATTAACGCCGACCATTAAAAACTTCCTAAGGTCCACTATAATGTTTATTTGATATCCAACTTGTTGATTATGTCATACAGACTTGGATGAAGGGCAACATAGATATCAGCTTCTTCTAAAACTTTTGTAGCCCCTAAAATTCTTTTAATGGTGGGCGTTCAATAACTACATTTTCATGTGGTGTGATCACATCAATAGTACATACGTATAAAATTTTCATTCCTGTCCATGAATTTTAACAAGGCAGATAATGTTTGGAATGGATGTCACAAACAAATCATAGTGGGGTCCACTCTCAACCTACTGTCTAAGTAAGCCGGCCTTAGTGCACACGAAGTCTTGTGCGGTACGGTTCGTAGGAGACCACTGCTCTCTCTCTCTCTCTCTATATATATATATATATATATATATATATATATATATATATATATATATATATATATATATATATGGTACTATAAGGTCGACCTCATGGGAACTTCCTATGAGACCAAGTTGTGTGGGCTGGACCATGAAGTGTGTCAACATTAACGTTGTGCATTTAATGGGTTCCCTTTAGGTTATGGGATATCTCAAAAATTTGCTGGTGGGCCATACCATCTAAAACCATGTGAAGACATGACTAAAACATATAAAAGCACTTGGTGGGGCTCACCTGCATTTTGGATGCGGCTGAAACTTGGTTTGACCCCTCATACAAGTGGGACACACAATCGATGGGCTGGATTTGTGAACCACATCTCAGTGGGTCTGATAAATGATTATGAATGTTTTAATGGAAGGGTAACCCCTCTCAACTGTTGCATGTGGTGTGGCCCACCCAAGTCATGGATTGACTTGATTTTTAAGCCCGTGGGCCACCATGGAAATGGTACTATGAGGTTGACCTCATGGAACTTCCCATGAGGTCAAGCTGTGTGGGCCCCACTGTGATGTGTGTTGAATAACTACCCCATCAAACAGATGCACCATTCAATGGTGGACCACGGGCTAGAATCGAAGATCCTGCAAAATCAAAACAATCAAATTGTGTTAGCAATGTTAGAAGAAGAAAGAGAAGAGAAAAAAAAAGGTGAATCCTAAAAACAAAATTCTGAAAACTGAAAAACCTTGTATTAGAAAATTTTAGAAAATAAGAATAATCTAACCTAAAACAAAAATCAAACCTAAAAAACCTAAACTTAATCGTGTTCAATACCACTCCCCAGCAACGACGCCAAAAACTTGTTCACAACCCCAAGTGCAGGGTTGCGATGTAATAATAACTCGGTGAGACCGAGGTCGAATCCACAGGGAATGTGGAACATGGTCTAAAGCTAATCTAAGTCTAACTTGGTTTGTCTGGGTTTTGAATCCAACAATTTAGAGAAAATGTTTTGAAATAATAAAGATAAAAGACTAAGGATACAAAAATCCACCTATAGCAATATCAATATTCAATCTACTTGATTCAATGATAACTCAATTGGAATCAAAGTCCTATCCTATCCAATCAAATAATAAAGCAATTAAAATAGAATATGAACTTTCATTGGAATAGTTCCCAATTATCTGTCTAATTATAATGATGACAGGGAATTCAATCATCAACCATGCCCAGGAGACGATGGTGAACAACGACTTATACCCATATACAATTTAAAATAAGTAAGAAGATATTCAAACTTCTCACAACATCTACTATAACTGGAGTCACAATAAACTATAGAAAACTGATAATATTCCTTAAATCAAACTAGAAGTCAATGAAGTTCAACATAAACTTGAATATAAGTAAGATAAACATTAAAATAAACTATAAGTTTTATTCCTTAACCGTTAAGAGATTAGCCTAAGAAGACTAACATCCTAGAAGAAAAATAAAAAGATCTACTATAACCTGTGAAGAAATCGAAGTGGAAGAACGTTGTCGGTACTCCACCTAAGCCTCCTATCCATTTCCAAACCCTAGAAGATGATTTGGACTAGCCCGAGAACTCCTTTAAATAGTTTTGCAACTCAAACTTTCGTACTGCCTTGGAAAAATCCACAAGCCACCTCAAATTTACGCATTCCACGTAAACTCTGCGTAATGCCTTCGATGTCATCAAACATGAAGTTTTAAGTTGAATCGGATTCGGAAGTCGTGCCTTTTCGCACTGCGTAACTCTTCATGTTATTGAACAAATCTTCGATGTCATCGAAGGGTGTTTATGTGATTGAGAAAGTGTCCAGAATGTTCCATCGAACTGCCTTCGATGTCATTGAGCACTTACTTCAATGTCATCGACTAGTGGTCAATGTCATCAAGAAATGCTTCCAATTTGTCCAGCAACCAAACTCAATTTTCATGTAATTCTCGATGTCATCGATCCATGTTCGATGTCATTGTTCACAACCCCAAGTGTACGGTCGCGATGTAGTAATAATCTCGGTGAGACCGAGGTCGAATCCACAGGGACTAATCTTGTACGTATTTTAAAAGTAACTAGAAGTAGAAATAGAAGATGATCTAAATCTAAATCTGAAATAGTAGAGAGACTAATTGTGAATGAAGTAATTGAAACTTATGAATTTAAAGGTGGGAACTAGGGTGCCAAGGATCCACTTATAGCAATTAAGATGCTACCTCACTTGATTCAAGAGATCTAATTGGAATCGTTGTCCTATCTTATTTAATTGGAAAGAGAGATGATCAAATCTCTGAACTTCTCATTGATCTAACCTCAATGGAAGAGGATTGTGAAGATTGAAAGAGATTTCGTCACAAATTATGCCCAAGATACGATGACAAACAATAAGATTTATCAATCCCATAATCACAAATAAGAAAAGAAGATATTTAAAGCTATCGCAGCATCTACTGTAATTTGAGTCACAATAAACCATTAAAAACTGAAAATATTCATTAAAATTAACTAGAAATCAATGAAGTTTAACATAAACAAGAATCAAAGTAAAATAAATATCCTAATCATGCTACAAGTTTCACCTCTTAGCCCTAGCTAAGAGGTTTAGCCAATCATAGACATGATTGAACTAAGAACTCTTAAGAAAAACATAAAAACAAACTAAGGAAGAATAAGAAAACTCTTGGTGGCGGCTCTCCACCCTTTTGCTCAACTCCTTAAACCCTAGAAGATGCTTTGGAGCATCTTAGAAACTCCTATTTATAGTTGGGGAACTCTAACTTTCGCACTGAGTTGGAAAAGTTCGAAAACCGCCTCAAATTTACGCAGCCCACGCAAAATCTGCGTAACCTTCAACTAGTCGAGGGCAATCTTCGACTGGTCGAAGGTCATCTTCAACTAGTTGAGCGGAATCTTCGACTGGTCAAAGGTCATGCGAATTTGAAAGATAATGTTGCTAAAGTTCGAGCCAAACTTTCTTGGGTTGGTCGAAGCAGAACTTGGGCTAGTCGAGGCAGAGCTTGGGTTAGTTGAAGCAGAGCATAGGCTAGTGACCCAGAGCTTGGGCTAGTTGAAGCAGAGCATAGGCTAGTGACCCAGAGCTTAGGCTAGTCGAATCAGAGCTTAGGCTAGTCGAACTTCACGCGTATTCCTTTTCTTAACTTCAAATTTTCGATTCTCTTCATTCCTCATTTGATTTCCTTGGATCTTTAGTATGTGAATTCTTCAATTTTTGTCTTCTAAGATCCATCCTTTGCCTTGGTGATTCTTGAGCATCAAATCCATGTTTTTAACATTCTTTTCAATCCAAGCTCTTAGATTCACCTTCCAACATAAACATATATAAAATATACCATTAAACATTATCATGTTTATAAAACCAAGATATAAATAGGGGGAAATATGTAATATTTGACACTCAACAGTCATCGAACACTTGAGGTCTTGAAATCTTCAATTTTAGTCTTCTAAGATCCATCCCTTGCCTTGGTGATTCTTGAGCATTAAATCCATGTTTTTAACATACTTTTTATTCCAAGCTCTCAGATTCACCTTGCAAGACAAACATGCATAAATATACCAATTAAGTATTATTATCTTCATAAAACTAAGATATAAACAGGAAGAAATATGCAATATTTGACACCCAACACACCCCCCAACAAGCATTTTGTTAGTCCCGAGCAAAACATGCAAAAGATATTTTGAAAACAATTGGATAATTTCCATGAGCTCAGTAGTTCTAAAAATAATCCAGATTATAGAAATCTAAAATTCATTAATTTTGAGAACTACTTTCTCCTAAATTCTTAGCACTTGGTAACTTTCCTAATCAAGTTCAAAGCATTAATCCTACAATTAGAACAATCTTAAACATTGAGTTCCATGGGTGCATAATGAAGTCTATACTTATCACAATCAAATGTTCAATTCTCTATTTTCATGATAACATTGATAATCAAAAGAGCATTCAGGATAACCAAAACCTGCATTACAGTTCAAAACTCTATTCTTCCAGCTTTTGATTCTTCCATCAACGACTTTCACATTATGTTCACTCTTTTTCTTTTTTCTTTATATATATATATATATATATATATATATATATATATTCATAACAATCTTTTCAATGAACTTTGATAGGTGGCCATTTTTAACGATTACTATTTTTTAGCTGGGTATTACTTTTTCTTTCTTTTCAATTCTTCTCAGTGAACATGATGGACAAATTTCATAGGTTGGTTCCTACCATCTTTAATAATCATTAAGTCAATAATTCAATATCAAGCTAAAACTTTAATGTGTAAACTATATGTGACGTGAAATCATGACTCAATCAATGTTTAAAACTTCTAATTAAGAATTAATAACTCAACTTAATTTTGAAATCTATTAAATAACTAAAATCTAGGAGTCATAAATTTTCAACATTAAGTATCTTATAATTCTACTTTATGGATTATCTTTAAAATCACTTAATTTCACAGAAATTTTCAAGAATTTTGAAAAATTTTAGCTAAAAAAGTTAACAATTTTCCTCCAAGTTGAAGAATTTCTGAAAGGAAACTTACCCCCAAACCTAAAATCAACATTGTCTTCGATGTATAAGCATATGCAATATGAGCAAAATTGAGAGTAATGAAAAATAAAGAGAAGTAGATAAAGAGTACCTATGAAGTGAATACAATCTTCCAATAAAATGTGGTTCTAGTGTCTAAACGAAATTGTAGAAAGTAAACTAATCATAAGAAAGCAAATAAATTCTAATCCTAAACTAGGAAAGCGAGGGAAAACTACTCAATCTCGTAGTAAGGTTCCTCATTCGGCCAATATATGATAAATTTCTCAGTAGATTTCTCAACAAGATCATCCAAATGCCATTTTTACAATAAGCTTGGACGCCTTGAAGCATGTATGTCCAAAGAAATTTATGGACCTTAGCAAAAAAATCATCGTTTAATCTCCTAAGGTATCCGAAGTGGATAATATTCACCTGTGACAGAAAAGTTTTCAACGTTAGTGCACCATGGTGAATCAGAGACTACAAGTAGATGAAATTCAGAAAAATTCTCATTATGTAGTATAGTCTTAACACGTTCCGAAGTTTTAGACCTTGGTTCAATTTTCAGCTCCTCATTCTTTAATGGTAAACATCTGGGATATGTGATAGGAGGTTCTTCGGAATAAGGGTTCCCTCGGTCAGTAATAATTACCGAGGTATTGTCTTTCAAGGCATCCACTATTTCTTTTATCATATTATCATTTGGATCTTTAAAGTGTTCTAAGTAATCTTCCAAAGAGTTGAAAGATTCATTTGAGAGGAGTTCATTTTCCTCATTGAGGTATGTGATGATATGCCCAATGACTCCATCGTCTTTGAAAATAGAGGGAAGCATACTCTCTTGCTCTTTATCTTGGTAACAGTAAATTATCACTGGATACATCTCGCCTTGCCTTGCATAGACAGATTGAGGATCAGTAGGCGTAGATTTAATGTGAAGACTCGGTTTCTTGATACTAATCAATAGAGGTTTTGTATCGTCAAGGGGTGATTGCTCAAATGGTGGCCTCCACTGGGTAGTTTTAAATACCGGAGTCGTATTAAGCAAGTCGTCCATTTCCTTAATTATATCATAATCTAAATTAGGGGAGTGGGCTAAGCATGTCACGCCCCAGACTCGGTAACCGGACTCACAAGGAACCCGATGGTCGGTTCTGGCCGCAACAGCCTCTGTAGTATCCCATTCTCGGCTCCTGAGGCGGGTTCCGATCCTGCGATCCTACAAGGAGGATTTTCATAACAGTATAATCATTACCAATACAAGCATACCCAAGATCACAATAAGTAAATCTGAGAATAACAAAGACACACATCACAAAATCCACTAAGAATTTAAACTTTTACAAGCTTACATAAGGTCCAAAAGGACATACATAAGATAATAGAAGAAAAAAAGGAAGTCTGCAACACTGGGTCCTCAAGTTCAGCTCTAATCCAAACCCTGCCACTGCGATGCCTGCCTAGAATCTCCTGCACACATCAATCGTGCATAAGCTTATAGAAAGCTTAGAGGGTAGTGAAAATGTGTGATAATGGTGCTCAGAAGAAGATAGAGAATGCAGAAGGGAGTCATGATTAATACTAATACCACTAGCCTTACCAAGGCTATCATGAATGCAAGAAACTATACCAAGGCAATACGATAATGCAGGAAGCCATACCAAGGCTATATAGTGCAATAAGTACTGTAATGCAATAAGGACTAGGCGCCATGCCAAGGCGATGCAATATGAGGCTTATACAACAGATGCAAATGCAATGCGAAGTAATGCCAGTGCTCATATCCAATCTACATATCACGTACATTTCCATCATAAGGAAATCACCGGGGTCTATTACACTGCTGGATGACTGCCGCTCTACAGACCCCGCATAGTCAAACGAGCGTAAGAGACCTCACTGCCCTGCTTGCAGACAACTAATCACCAGTAAGGCCTGAAGGTAGCAGACCTATTCATGAGCTGGTTAGACTCAGTCTAGCAATGCCTCCTTACATCAGGCGAGTAAGGCCACACTTCTATCCAACCGACTACACGACAGTGGGAGTCACGGCCTAACGGTATAAGACCCTCGTGTGCTCATATATTCCACCCGGTCACGGCGCTGGAGCAGGGAATTTCACCCATGGACATCCTATGCACCCGCTATGCTCAAGTAACATTTCCAGTGTCTAAATATGGCCATCCACGATGTATCTGTAGAGGCTACAACCTTGATGAGGCGAGGGTGATAATGCTCATATGTTATGCAATGCCAGATACATGAATCACACCATCAACTATGCATCAATTCCAAGCATCTAACATGCTCAAGAGGGAATACTATGTCCCTCGGGAAGGCAACATGTAATGCCCAATGGTACAATCATAACCACACACACAGTGTTATCCAAGTACACAATGATGCACATGGGCCATGAAGATGGGTCTAGACACATTATGTGGCGATATACAAAGTAGTACACTCCTCCTATCCAAGAAGGGACCAAGACTAGGTATTTAGACAATATCCATAAGGAATCCCACCTCTAGTGGGGGCCCATTTACCTGGGGTAGCCCACGAGACTAAGCATACAATTACGTGTCTAAGTAACGCAGAAGTGAGTCTAACAAGAGTTTAAGACGAGCATCTAATCACATTTAGATACAAACGGGCCTAGATGGGTCTATAATGGGGACATTTAACCACCATTCCCCAAGAGGCATCTCAACCATGAACTATATGGATACAAGGCTCAAGGCTCTACATTCAAGATAAGAACACAGGTAACCACATACATATATCCCTCATAATAGGCCATGAGAAAAGGATATAATACCACCTTTAATAATATGGGCCCCAAGAGGGAAATTAAGGCCTAAGACTCAATTTTCAATGGCCATAGAATCCATACATTAAGTTGGACTTGGTGGGCAGTCTCCGTGCACAATATACGACCCAAAAAAAACAAGTTTAAGTCTGGATGAAATGGGCCCCACTACATCAGCCCAATAACTAGCAATTTATGTGGACAACCAAGAGCCCAATACTATCCTTACCTCAGCTTACAAGTCCATCAAAAATGGTGGAAGTCAGCCCAATGTATGGTTGGGCCTAGCTAGGACGTCCCAGCCCACTCTGGGCTTAAGGGATGTCCTAAAAATCTGATCTAAGATGAGGTCCTCATGTGATCACTAAAGGTGACCCAAAAGAATGCACTAATTAAGCCCAAAGATTATAAGAAAACATAAGCATGTAACACGTACACAAGTTCTCAATATGGTAGGCCCCACAGCCAAATAAAGTTTTAACCATACAATTTTACATTTAAGGCTCTTTGATAAACTTTTGGCCGGTTTGACTTCCAGGATCGGCTAAGGTTCAGAAATTAGTTAACTATGTGGGAATAATCTCATGAAGGCCAACTATACTCACTAGAGGACCCCACCAAATGGAGAGTATGTATATATCATGAAAAGATCAAGTGAGCCTGTTACTGGATTGTGAGTCTAGCAGCAACCCAAGGCAGGGAGTGCTTCCATGATCGGGCGACCAAGGCTTGAATGGCCTGGACCAACACACGTTGAGGTAGGCTCCACATACATCCATATTTAACCTTAAATAAATGGCCTAGGGTTTATGGTGGGCCTTTAACCATCCATAGAGAAACCCATGGGCCTACCTCAGGATCACCCAGGAGGACATTCAACCTCAACTGGTTTCCAAGAGGTAGCCCGCCATTACGCGAGCATGAAATAAGGCCCAAGGCTGAAACAATCCATGGCCTAGTGGGCCATACACTGAGCCCAATACAAAGGCAACCCGGTGGGCCCTTTAAGCAAGGTTAGGACCCAATGATAAAGGTCATGGGTTCACTCATTGTGGTGGGCCTAATGGGCAGCCCATTATCCCAATAATATGGAAATCCTTATTTTTAATACAAGTAAGTTGGGCCTCACATCTCGGCCTAAGTATGGATTTACTATAGTGGGCAAACAAGGGCTCAACTACTTGAGTATTTAGCTCATAAGACCCATCACAATGGCATGGTTAATATAGGACCCAAGGGTTCAATGGGCCTATCAAAAGTTCCAGCCCAACCAAGGTTATAAGGCCCATACTTAACTAGGAGACTAGCTTAAGAAGAATCCAATTGGAATGGGCCTTTAATCATGCACTAATTAAACCCAAAAATTAACATTAAGATGGTAAGATAACTATCTTAAGTCCTCATCAGATCTAGTGGGCCATATTGCCCCAAAAGAACATCTATAGGTAACAATTATTGGGCTCAATGCCAAATTTCAGCCCACCCAAATTTCTGGGTTGGTTGGAGTCCAACAATAGAAGTATTTCTTAGTATATTTAATCTCTGATGGCACACACACATCACTGTGGGCCCCACCAGATGAGAGAAGATATGCAACACATATATCAAATGGACCAGGCCTTTGGAATGCAGGCCCAACATAGCCTAAGGCAGGGATGTCCCATGTGTAGGCAGCCCTATGGGCCCGGGGTATCTGGCTCAAAAATCCACCCAATGGGCCCCAAATTGAATACCAAAAAAATTGAGGATGATCAATCCCCTAAGGACCCCACGTAAATGGGTGGTGGGATATACAACACATCAAGGTGGGCCCACGAAGCAGGCTGGACGCCCTAGCCTGGGCGTTCCTGCCTAGCTGGATGCCCTAGCCTGGGCGTCCTTGCCTGCCGCACTACAGCCAGATCAAATGTCCGTTGGGTCTAAAATTTTACAGAGTGACACTTCCATAGGTGGGTCACACTCCCACAAAATTTCAGAATTTTTGGATATTCCTAAGTATTTTCATTAATTTAAACAAAACATTCTGTCCAGAAAATCAGATAGACCTGGACATCCCAATGTGGTGGGCCAGTCCGGCCCTCGCCACGGTGTGTACAGTAGTCCATTAACCCTAAAATTTGGTAGGTGGGTCCTACCATGAGTGGACCATACCTCCACAAAATTTCAGAATTTTTGGACATACAAAAATATTTTAATTCATTTAAGAAAATCAATCTGTCCTGAAAATCGGACTGATCTGGACACCATATTATAGTGGGCCGGTCCAGCCACCACCATGGTGTGTACAGGCGTCTATTGGCCCCAAAATTTTGTAGGTGGGTCCTACCATGGGTGGGCCACCTTCTTGTAAATTTTTAGAATTTCTAGACACCCAAAAGTATTTTAATAAATTTTGGAATTGCAACCTGTCCAGGGTGGAATGTTGCTGGAACAGTGCAGAAAATCCAGACTGTTCACCTCGCTTGGACCACACCTTTGGGACCCTAATGAAGGTCAGATGGGGTTGGAATTTGGGGGAAATTAAGATGAGATCCACACCTTTTAGAAAAATATATTTGATGGGTATAAAAGGTCCCCCAATTAGTCCCAAATTCAAGCCCAAAGTCCAACAAAAATCGGTCCAGAAAATTTCTGGGCAGTAACATGCACATGAAATAAAATGAGCATAGAAACCAAAATAAGGGGAAATCACCCCATGAAATTTGAGTTGCGGTCCACCTCAGTGGGCCTCACAAATATCCAGACCTAATCCATAACATAAAATCCATTGCATGTGTCCAAAAAGGAGCAAATGAGGGCACCTATGTTCATAGAGTGGACAGACATGGGCGTCCACTCTCTTTGGATGGTCTAGATACTTTCAGGTCACAAGGTGGGCCACACACATCTGAAAATAATAGATCAACAAAATAAGAGTAAGAATCGACCACAAGGGAAGGGGCTCCGCCACATCGAGGCCTTTCCTTTCATAACAAACCACACAAATCACTATATTGATGGGATTACAAGATCTACCCGTGCATGCATCTTCTAATCAAAATCCAATAGTGGAGATGCCATCTCCACTAGGGATTAAGGGTCTAGATGACTTAAGGATCCTTCTAATTAGGAAAAAAAACTATGGTGGGGTCCATGGAGAATGACCCCTTCCATGAGTTATGCATGCATAAAAGGATGGGCCAATCGCCACATCCAAGAAGACATGGGGCCTCCATCATCATTTGGTGGGCCCCACATGCTTCAAACGTGAGGTGAAGAAGAGAAATAAGGGGAAGGAATGTAGATCCTAAGATTGTAAGTACATGCACACCCACCTACAAGGTCTGCAAGCAAACACCTCCAAGATAGTCTTCAAGCTCCAAGGTACATGGATCTAAGGTTGAGATCTCATTCCAATGGTTAGATGGGGGGATATATGAGTGAAAGTGAGCTGGAAAAATGGAGGAAAGTTGCTGGAGAGAGAGAGAGAGAGAGAGAGAGAGAGAGAGAGAGAGAGAGAGAGAGATGAGAGGGAAAAAGAGAAAAAGATTTTTAAGGCAAGCAATCATCTTTCTCTTGCCTTGGATAGAGAAGAGTAATCATTACAATAGGGAGTTAGAAACAATGTTGTAGGGTTAGTAGGCTTTTTAGGTTAGTGGGTAGTGTTTCAGAGATGAGTGGTGTATAGATAGGGCCTAGGTAGTGTGTGTTGGAAATAGTTTCAAGAGATGGGACCTACGTAGAAATCTGTGCACACCACCCTTAAGTGAGCCACATGATCATGATCAAGGGCTTAGAAAATGAAATGCACCCAACATACGATCTACATGCTAGATGGACGCACAAGACGTGACGTTTGAACCGCGGTGATGATGTGATCGCAATGACATAAGTCTCATCTCGATCCGAGTCGGGTCTTCATGATTGGACTCACGAATGATTGCAAACACTATCCAAGGGTTACGGGTCACCGGGATTCTACCGGTAGGACCGCGGGATCAAGATGGACGAAATGCATACTTACACACACATGCACACAAGCGAAGTCGGGTCGGGTCTCACAAAGCATGCCTCAAAAGAGTCATGTGGTTTACTTGAAAGTGACTCATCCTCCACATTGGAATCAAGCGTATCATGTAGGTGAAGTGTGTCAGCATCATTATATTTGAAAAATACTTTTGATCATTACTTTGGACGGTCATTGAGATCGACTCTTTGAAAAATTGAACCGCGTATTTTTTAACACAATCCAACTCTTCATTCTCAATTTTAGTATCTCCTCAAGCGAGTTAGGATCACTTTCCTTACGTTGTGTTTCTAAATTTGGTTGAGGCTGGGTTAACTTAGCCTCTTCCTCCTCATTGAGGTGCGACTGACGTTCTAGAATGATTGATTTAATCAATTTTATAGATTTTGAGATTTCTACAAATGATTGCATGATATATTGATTGAATTGTTCTTGTGCATCAATGTATTTCTGAAGTGAAACCTCTTGGATTGTTTTTGGTTGGATCTCAAAGTTAAGGGATCCAAGAGAATTGTCACTATAATTGATTGTTGGTTCATCTCTCCAATATTGATGTTTCTACTGATTATAGTCATACAGGTCATATGCGAGAGGGTTTGATGGTTGTTGGTATGCATTATCACCCATTGTTTTCTTATTGCCGGATGAGTGATAATTGTTCTCAATCCAATAATCACATAATGATTTCTTAATCTGTGGAGTGTAATTATTCTCCCGCATATGATCGCGTATAGACTTCTTAACTGGTGGATCATTATATTCTGGTCGGTTCTCAATATGGTTTCAGAAAAACATTGAGACATAGGTTGTTTCCTAACATAATCATCTGACAGCCCTTCTCAATATCTCTCATCTTCTAGAAGTAGATTAGCATACTTACGTGTTCACTCTTGTATATACATGGTGAAACCCTAATTCTGAATCTGTTTTTAAAATAAATTCATATATATATATATATATAAATATAAATCTACAGTAATATGAAAAGCAAGTAGAGGAAAGAAGTTACCAAAAGAGAAGAACTAGAATTGAAAATCCTACAAAATCAAAATAGTCAAACTATGTTAGCAATGTTAGAAGAAGAAAGAGGAGAAAAACATAAGGTGAATCCTAAAAACAAAATTCCGAAAATTGAAAAACCATATATTAGAAAAATTCAGAAAACAAGAATAATCTAACCTAAAATAAAAATCAAACCTTGAAAACATAAACCTAATTGTGTTCAACGCCACTCTCCGGCAACAATGCCAAAAACTTGTTCACAACCCTAAGTGCAGGGTCGCGATGTAGTGATAACTCGGTGAGACCGATGTCGAATCCACAGGGAGTGGGGAACATGGTCTAGAACTAATCTAAGTCTACTTTGGTTTGTTTAGGTTTTTAATTCAACGATTTAGAGAAAATGTTTTGAAATAATAAAGATAAAAGACTAAGGATCCAAGAATCTACCTATAACAATCTCAATATTCAATCTACTTGATTCAATGATAACTTAATTGGAATTGAAGTCCTATCCTATCCAATCGGATAATAAAGCAGTTAAAATAGAATCTAAACTTTCATTGGATTAGTTCCCAAATATCCGTATAATTGCAATGATAACAAGGAATTCAATCATCCCCCATGCCCAGAAGATGATGGTGAATAACGACGTATACCCATCACACAATTTAAAATAAGTAAAAAGCTATTTAAAGTTCTCACGACATCTATTGTAATTGGAGTCACAATAAACCATAGAAAACTGATAATATTCCTTAAATCAAACTAGAAATCAATGAAGTTAAACAAAAACTTGAATCTAAGTAAGATAAACATCAAAATAAACTATAGGTTTCATCCCTTAGCCTTAGCTAAGAGATTAGCCTAAGAAGACTAATAACCTAGAAGAAAAATAAAAAGATCTATTAGAATCCATGAAAAAATCGAAGTGGAAAAATGTTGTCGGCGCTCCACCTAGGCCTCCTATCCCTTTCCAAACTCTAGAAGATGATTTGGAGTAGCCTGCGAACTCCTTTAAATAGTTTTGCAACTCAAACTTTCAAGCCGCCCTAGAAAAATCTGCAAATCCCCTCAAATTTATGTACTCTGCATAAACTCTGCGTAACGCCTTTGATGTCATTGAACATGAAGTCTTAAGTTGAATCGGATTCGGAAGTCACACCTTTTCATACTGTGTAACTCTTTATATCATCGAACATAGCTTCGATGTCATCAAACAGATCTTCGATGTCATCGAAGGGTGTTCGAATGATCGAGAAAGTGTCCAGAATGTTCCAACAAGTTGCTCCAGAAATTTTCATAATTCTCGATGTCATTGAACTGCCTTCGATGTCATCGAGCACTTACTTCGATGTTATCAACTGGTGGTTGATGTCATCAAGAAATGCTTCCAATTTGTCCAGCAACCAAACTTGATTTTCATGTAATTCTCGATGTCATTGATCCATGTTCGATGTCATCGAACACTTACTTCGATGTCATCGACATAGACAGTGAAGTTAAGTTCTCTGAATTTTTGCACTTTACACTTTCGACTTTCTTCCTTCTCCACTTGGTTTCCTTGATTCTTGAGATCTTGAAATCTTCAATCTTGGTCTCCTAAGATCCATCACTAATTGGTGATTCTAGAGTATTAAATCCATGCTTTTTATTCCGAGCTCTTAGATTCATCTTGCAAGACAAACATGCATAAATATACCAATTAAGTATTATTATGTTCATAAAACTAAGATATAAACAGGGAGAAATATGCAATATTTGACACTCAACAATATATTCTAGCAAACCTCCATTATGTTTGGCCACGTAAAAACAACATTCTTTATAATTTTTGCTTGTTTTGGGAACCGGAGGGACCCACCTTTGCTTCATCTAGACTGTGGCTTTATCAAGCACAGTGGCGCCCCGAAAAAAGGTCTCCCACCATCGTAAAATCTTACCATATTATAGGGCTTTATGAACAGATTACCATACGATAACTCTACAACAAAAGAACCAAACACATGTAGAAATTCCTAACCGGGACGCAAGACACTACCCATTCAAAATAATTTTCTCTTAAAGATGAAATGGTAAAAAGATTGATGATGTTTCCTTGCATTCATAGTGAGGAAGCAGCCCACATATTGTTAACAATCGTAAATTGGAGTTAAAGGTAAGACAAACATTTCAAAGAAGCTATTCCAAGGACTTGGCCACTTTCGGCTCAATTCGTACATATAATATATAGAGAGGCTTCTATATAGTAGAAGAATGCATGATACGGTCGACATAAAGCTAAATTATAGAGTAGTTTATAGTGTAGAGATCTTTAGAACTTTCTAGAATTCTCTACAAAGTAGAAGAGTGCATGATATTCCCATAAGATTCTAGACCATTTTCACCTGTTGGATGAATGACACATGGCTTCGTCTTCACCGTTGATGTAAAGTAGCCAGAATGTTCTTATGTCTTTACAAGGACGATTGCTTCTCACTTGGGAGACAATATTGTTGTATTTGATGTCTTAAATTTAGTCAGATATAGGGCTTGTCGATATCATTGATAGACTGTTTGATGCCACCTTTGATGACATCGAACAATGCTCGATCCCATCGAGATTTTTCAAATTTTCTCCAGTAGGTCACTGATCTATCAGGGTGACTTTTGGATGTCATCGGAGGGTGTTCGATGACATTGAAGGAAATATTCGATGGCATCGAACATAGCACGATGCAATCGAGAAATTCCAAAAAATCATGTTATGTCTTTGGACAGTTAAGGTGTTTATTAGATGCCATCGAATGAATAGTTTCGATGACATTGAAGTGTGCTCGATGCCATCGATCTCGTCGGCGCGGATTTATACAGAGTTGCAATTTTGCGCGATTTGTTTCTGATTTCATTTGAGATTCTTTCATGGCTTATAAATCTGGGTGTAAACGGGATTGGGAGGTAACTTTAGGGTTCCAAAATTTGTCCAAGGGTTTCAAGGGTGTAGCAAGGGTTTGATTTGAGGTTGTTTGAATTGGGTAATCACTCTCTTTGTAATTTCTGCATTTCATAGTGATAATCTATCGCTTTGTGCCGTAGTTTTTTTTCCCGCAAGGGTTTTTCCACGTTAAATCAATGTGTTATTTTTGTTTGCTTGGTGCGATTGGATTACTCTTCTAAATTAATCTCCGTGTGCTTCCGTGGTCCCCCAACAAATACTAGCTACCTGTTGATCGCCAGTGAGACCCAAGGAAACTAAAGAATCGTTACATTTTTCATATGCTCGTCTTATAAACAGGAATATTAAAATCTAACAAAAATCATTTTATATCAATCATTTTATATCACTTCATCCTATTTTCATTTATTAATTTCTTTTTATTTTTTATCACATCTCTTTATGAAGTTAGTAAGCAAGTGAGCTCTCGAGTCAAGCTTCCTTCACTTGTGTGCTCTCTTTCCGTCCAAGGAAAGCTCAGCGAACACTTGGATGGTTGGCTGGCTCACCCATTAAGGGATTGTGAGTACAAGTGTCGGATGGTCTACACTTGGGAAAGCATTCGAGCCATGACATTAGACTCTCAATGTGAGTGAATAGAAGGGAGGGGGAATTACAATTTGGTAATTTCTGCTTATTTAGATTTATGGGGTTTTTTAGATTACAGGGACTTTGTATACCTATAATTGCCTATAAACACCTTAAAACCTGTAAAGGTTTTACAGCTTTCAGCTGCAATTTGACAGCTTTCAGCTGCAATTTGAAACCTTGCATAATGCCATGTTTCAGATTACAGGCTACTGGCTAATTGGCTATATTTTTTTAAAAAATTGTATGAAGGGAGCATTGCAAGGATGCCTCTTTGAAGAGAGGAAGGAAAGGGTACAGTGTCATCTGCTGTTGTTAAAAAACAGGTTGCATGCCACTGTTTGCAGGACCAACCTTGATTTGTGTTGGCCATCCAATCCGTCTATTTTTATATCTCCATTTTCTATCTTTCGGTCCCCAAAATCAGGCCGATCTCAAAATCAAGTGGACCACACCAACAATCTGGACAATTTTCATGGTGATTGTACCAGTCACAATTATTCATTGTGGTTTGGTCCACCAGACTATTGAAATGCCTGATTTTCTGCATCCAGCCAATCCTGGTTAGTTGAACCATTTGACTAGATTAGATGGAATATAGAGTTCATGGTGGGCCCCACAAATAATCATACCCTTTTAATGGCAAGCGTCCCCATCCCAACAATTACTTGTGGTTTGGCTACGAAGATCTTTGGAATACAGGATAATTGTAAACACTTTACAACGGAAAAGACTTTCAGGTTTAAAGTGATTACAACTGAAACTTTACAGGCATCCAAATAACCCATATACATGGCTTACAGGCTTCCAATTCTAGCAAATGGGGCCCACGGATCCGTAATCTAGCAATCAATGGACCACACTAGGGCCTGTTTGGAATGCAGGATTAAATGGTACTGAATTGCATTTGGTGGAATTAACATCATTATTGCATGTCTAGAAATACCATGGTATTTTGAACATCAAATCTCATGTTTGGGATCTAATGCTTCCATTGAGAAAAACATTGGATTAAGTGAAAACTTCATTTGGTGGACCATAGAATTGTAATCAACAGACCAGATTTCACAAATGATGCTGGTCACTTGTATGCATATGCAACTCAATTGCCACATGCAAGGGGCGCATGTGGATAGACCGCGTGGATAAAACACATGCATTAATGTGGGCCCATAGACGTCATGGATTTCGAAATCCACAAGCAATCTCGCCATATCTGCTGCTGGTAGGGTGTTAATGGGCCGGAGGGCTTGTCAGGCTTCCAGGTTTGGCCCACCTCGGCGGGCTTGGGCTGGTGTATCAGGCCCTAACGCAGGGCTCAGGCTTAAACTTCCAACCTGACTCAAATTCGGGCCCGGTTTGGACTTAGATGGCCAAAAGTCCATACACCTAGCCCGGACCGTTAAGCTTTGATTTTATTTATTTTTTAAATATAATTTTCCCTCTCTCTCACGCCTCCCCCTCTCTCATCTCCAACCCACGCAAATCCTCTCTTCTTCTTCTTCTTTTCCTTGGAATAAAAAACCTTGATCAGTCCATTGACACCGCTGCAGGCAAGGAAGTGTGAGGTTGAGAAGAATGTCGGGGTATGCAACCTTCGATTTGCCATTGGAATCCCTCTTTAAAAACAAATCCTTCCAACATTTCTAGCTCCCACCCAACCCATCTCATTTCCATTGCTGGATTTCCCCAAAACCTACCCAAAAATCTCTCCCATGTGGGGAACCCATCTACCATATCTAAAGAAACCCTAGAACTTGGGCTTGGAGAGAAGAAATGGACGATGGATTTTTATCAAAATGAGTGGCTTAAGATTGGTTCTTTTGTGAACAACCAAGGAAAAGCTCAGCTCTAAAGGAGAGGAAGGTCAGGCATGGTGAGTTTATCTTCCCCCCGTTTTAAGGGATGAGGCTCAGGTTGGGGCTGTGGGGGCAGCCGACTGATGGGAAGGATCCGCCCGAGCATAGACACCTGCAATCCAAACACGATAACCACACAAAGTAGAAAGAAATCATCTAGAAATTTTCATTCAATTCAAAAATACTTTGATACTACTCATCCCAGGCCCTTATATAAGCTTTAAAACGGACACGGATTGTGTCCTACCCCGCCGTCTCTTGCCCCGAACGGGCAGTTCTGTGGAAGAGCCCACCTTGATGTATCTGTTTATCCATGCCATCCATCCCTTTTCTCGGATCATTTTAGGGCCTGTTTAGATGCCTGTAACTTTTTTAAGTTGTAAGAAAGTTACATGTAACTTACTTACAGGTAATCCTGTTTGGATATAAGTTGTAACTTACTTACAGGTAACTTACTTTTTGTGTTTGGATAACTTGTAACTTTATTACAAGCAATAAGTTGCATATTCACGTTAAGTAGAGCTTGAAATAGGGAATCGTTGAAAAATCAGATTTACATGTAAAAAAGATTGGATAAAATTATTCCATTTTATCAAGCCCATGTAAATGAATAGTTTGGTTGATTCTTAGGCTAAACAAATCAACAGGTGAGCCATGAAAGTGGGCTCACGTTTTCAAAATGCTTGTAATGTAGGAAAAAAAAAAAACTTGAGGTAAGATATCCAAACGAAAATTTCCCATAAGAGTGACTCTTGTTGGCAAGGATCGGTTAAAGAGAAATCACAAGCATAGGAAGCTGCTTCCACCAAATTCTGCATTAGCAGTTAAAATCTCAAAGTGGGACATTATTAAAATGGACCAATATCAAGGGACTGTTTAAAACCAGATATCTTAACACTTCGATGTACCCTCGATTTCTCATCATTTGAGAATAGGTAAGAATCCAGATGCAAATGGAACTTGGGACTATTTGAAAATGGATATGTTAACAATGCAGTGGGCACTCAGTTTCAAAACACTCGAGGACGTGCAAGAATCTCAATGCAAATAGAAATTGGGAGTGTTTAAAAAACCATATGTTAAAATGGAGCGTTTAAAAAACCATATGTTAAAACGGAGCGTTTAAAAAACCATATGTTAAAACAGATTTGGGACCTACACGGGACAAGTTGCACTGACCAACAAGCCCCACTTATACAAAATGAACAATGGAATGTGGGCCCCACTATGATGTATTTGTTTTATCCACACCATCTATCCATTATTCTAGATCATTTTAAAAAATCAACCCAAAAATAAGGTACATCAAAATCTCAGGTGGACCAAATCACTAGAAACAATGTTGGTTGAATGCCCACCATTAAATACTTTTGGTAGGCCACTGATGTTTTGGATCAAACTGATATTTGTTTTGTTCCCTTCATCCAGGTCTTTCTGACCTAATCAATAGGTTGGATGTGAAACAAACATTACAATGGCCCAAGGAGTTATTTAATGGTGGACTTTCAATCATTACTATTGTGTGGTGTGGTCCACCTGAGATTTAGATATGCCTCATTTTTGGAATCAAGCCCTAAAACAATCCAAAATAATGAATGGACGGCATGGATAAAACAAATGCAGGATGGTAGACCCCACAGACCATCGGACATTACCCATGCGTCTAGCCAAACTGCCTCTGTCAACCCTGATGGTAAAAAAAAAGGAAAGGAAAACAAATTAATTTTTTTTTTTAAAAGGAAAGAAAGAAAGGGGTTTTCTAACCCGCTAAATTTGGATCGAGAGGGAGAATGAGCGGGAGAGGGAGGAGAAGGTAGGTATGCTTCTTAAAGATTCTTCCCAACGGGTGTCAAAACAAACGGAGAGAACTCTTATTTTGAAAGCCACTCCTTTCTTAGATCTTGAATGTTTATCATTAAGGGAGGAGGAGTTGAAAGTTGAACTAAAGTCTGAAATTTTGAAATATGTTGAGACTACATCACTTACTGAGAATTTCTCTTAATTTTATCTATTTGTAGTCTCTGATTCACCATGTTGTGCTAACTCTAACACTTTCTCTATCTCAGGTGAATCATATATACTTTGAACACCTCAGGAGATTAAAAGAAAACTTTATGTTGAGGTCCGCAAATTTCTACGAAAATTCATGCTCCGGGACATCCAAGCCTATTGCAAAAAGGGCTTTTGAATGATTTTGTTGAGAAACCTACTGAGAAATTTATCAAGATAAGATACAGGTAACTTGAAAAACGACTCAAGTGCCTGTAAGATTTTCGCTTCTTTCTCTTGTAAGAAAGTCATAGGTTAAGAGAAAGTTACCTATGACTTTCCTCCCCCAAACACCAACTGTAACAAAGTCACTTGTAACTTTGTTACATTTTAGAAAAGTTACAGGCATCCAAATAGGCCTTTAAGGTATGAACACAAAAATTAGGTAGATCCAACGCTCAAATGTACCACACCACAGATGACTCTTGCATTTAATGCAACTAACATTTAATGCGTTGTGCATTTAATGCAACCAAGCTTATTATTTGGCATGGTACACTTAAGCGTTGGATCTATCTCAATTTTTTGTTCATGCCTTAAAATGATCTGCAAAGAGGAATGGATGGATTGGATAAACAGATACATCGCGGTGGGCCCGCCCATAGAACTGCCCGTTCGGGGTTAGAGACGGGCAAGGGTAGGATGCAATCCGCGTCCCTTCCCTTTAAAACGTACGTACAAGTAAAACTTATAATGTCATTGACAACCAATGATTTATTACAAATATGAATTATTTATAACTAGTAGATTGATTTCGCTAGTTAACTATCTAAAATGAAACTTGGGCTTAATGGGCCTATCCCTAGCCCGTGAATCGTGGCTCAAATCAACATGCATCAGGCTGGACTATTTTGGGCTCGGGCTGGGTTTGGGCTTCCATTTAACACTGCGGGCTGGGCTTTAGACATAACTTGGCCCGGCCCCTTGACACCCTTAGCCGCTGCGACTAGATTATATGATTCCTGCATTCATCCAACCCTTCCCATTGTTTCCAAACGGCCAGATGGAATTTACATTGGATCAAATGCAATTCCATAACACCTAATCCCACATTCCAAACAGGTCCTAAGCTTTCAATTCGTGGCCTGCATATAGATGGCTAGAAAAAAAAAAAAAAAACAATAACGGTCCACATTCAACTCTAACAAGATCCTAACATTGGCCAATGGGATATTCACCAACCTATGAAATTATCACGGCATTCTCCATCCTCTGCAGGACACAACAAACCAATGGTCTAGATTACCTAACCATCATCCCAACTTATCAGAATCGAAAACTGACATATACCATGGTCATACAATTCCTCTCAAACCATAATTCAAATCCATCTCAAAACAAAAACCCAGAATTCAAATCAAAGCAGTACCCAAAACGATCACCAGTCAAAGAAAATGAATCATCTACAACTGAGACTGACCGGTGGCAGTAGCGCTCGAGACGCCTTTTCCTATGCGGACTGCTGCTGCTGGGACTGGAGAGGGATGGAGAGCTCCTGAGGGACGGGCTCAGGAGCTTTGGGGGCGTTCCTGGCGGCGACGGGGACGGCGATGAAGGTCTTGGTCTTGCTGATTGGACGGCTCTTCTCGAGCTGAACGAAATCACCGACCTTGAACTGATTGTCGGGGTCGTGGGCCTGGTATTTCTTCTTCTTGCGGACGCGGCGCTTGTATTTGGGGTGAGGAGCGAGACGGACGACCTCGACGGCAACGGTCTTGTCGCTGGTAGCGCAGACGACGCGGCCCTGCATCTTTTTCATGGCTTGGATGGAGAGGGGTTGCGCGGAGAGAAATGAGGGTTTTGGGATTTTGGTTGGGAGAGAGAGGGAGAGAGAGCCATTGAGGAATGGAGATGAAGATGAGATTAGGGTTTTTGAGGGTTTTGATGGAGGAGATGAAGGAAGGGTTTGGAGGAGAAGGGATTTTGGAAGAGAGGAGAAAAACATTTTTCGTTTTTTCTTCTGGATTAGGGGGAATGAGGAGAGAACGGTATTCTGCTTCTCTTATCTTTGTGGATGAGGTCGGAGTGGATCTGTGAGGGATGGGAAATGGTTACGTACTGAGTAAACTCTGTGGGCCCCACCGTGATGTATGTATCTTATCCACGCCGTTCATCTATTTTACCAGCTCATTTTAGGGCAAAATACCAAAATTGAAGGATATTCAAAGCTCAAGTGGACCACATTACTGGAAACAGTAGGGATGTTTATTAATCATCCAACCGTTGAAACCTTTGTAGGGAGTAGAGTGATGTTTATTTGTCATCCAAACTGTTTATAAGGTCACACAAACATGGATGAAGGTAAAACACAAATATCAAATCGAATGAAGATTGAAGGTAAAACACAAATATCAAATCGATCCAAAACTTTTGTGGTCTCAGAGAAAATTTCAACGGTAGGCATTTAATTCAGACTTTTTTCTGTGGTGTGGTCCACTGAAGTTTTGGATATACTTCAATTTTTTTATGGTGTACTAACGTGAGTTGTTAGAACAGATGGACAGAATGGATACATAAAAATAATGGTGGGCACCGCAGTTTCCTACAACATAGAGCCTGTGGAGCCCACCATGATGTCCACGTGAAATCTACTCCGTCCATCCGTTTCCCTATCTCATTCTACGATCTAAAACCAAAAACAAACCAGATCCAAGACTCACGTGGGCCATACTATATGAAACATTTTAGACTGGTCGTCCATCACCGTAACCTCATTAGGGCCCTCAGAACTTTTGAATCAGGCTGATATTTGATTTTTCCTTTCATCCTGGTGGGAATCACCTTGTGAACGGGTTGGATGGCTTATGAACATCACGATGAGCCCCAGGAACATTTCAATGATTGGTGTTTTCCATTGCCACTTTTTTTTATGGTGTGGCCCACCTGAGTTTTGAATCTAGTTCAACTTTAGTTTTTCATTGTAACATGAAATGGAAAACGGATGGACGGAGTGGATTTTACAAGGGGGTTGTGGTTGCTGGAAACTGGAAACTGGAGTGTCTGGACGAGAGTGACACACGTGCTCTTCGATGCTTGTTCTTCATTACACGCTCTTAGTTTGGTGAGATCTGGATCATTCATTCGGTGGGCCTTTGTGTCGGGCTATCAAACATCTCACGCTGGTCAGAATACAGAAATTAGAGATCGACTTCGTTGTTTGTAACAGCGAATTCCCTCGTTCTGCACATAATTTGTAGGTGTGGACACCATGAATTATCCAAGCTATTATATTGATTGCATCAATCACGGATGGACATCCTAAAAAACGATACTAGCCATCCAATCTTTGGCCTTTTATTCATCAATCGAAAGTGAATTGTTGGTGCATTTTCTTTTAACCATTGGGTGTGGCAATGGTCCAGACAGCCCAGCCCAGGTTCCAAATCTAGGCTGAACCAGGCCCAATGATGAATGGCCCAGTGCAGTATGCAGGGGAAAATCCAATCATCAGTTGCACTGCCTATGATTTTAGAGTTTGGATTTACCTGCATTGTGATTGGGCCACATCATCAATAACAGAAATAGAATTTCTCTGTTTGTTACTATCAGACGATCAGGGCTCATCTGAAAATAATTCAGTGAGTTTGGTGCGGCTTGTCTAAGTCAACTCAGGTGACTTGATATGACATATCTAAGTCAACTTGGATTGACTTGATCTTAAGGATAGCTGTCGCATATGTCACACATGTGGCACATTGGCATGGGGCTCTTATAAATGGGTGGGGCCACACATTGCACATGTGGCACATTATCAAGTGTGTAACACTTTAGAATGAATGATGGTACATTTTGGATGCTTGGAGAAGAAAGGCAAAATATGTGAGGTACTTGGAGATGGAAAATAATAAGAATGGTGTGTTATGTCAACCAGTGCTTTAATTAGCTCTATCTACAGTACTTGATATTTAAGTAAATGAGTCAGGCCTTAGGTAAACCCCGTCCAACCTGACTGGCTTATTTAAGTCATCGACGGGTTGGGTTGCATGACTTGGACTTAAACCTGGCTCAAAACCCCAAAACAAAAATCATAAGAAGATTTATTTTTATGTATGTACAAATCGACCATCTGGGTCACGTCAATAGCCTTAGTGTAAAATCTCATCTTAACCGCAGTCAAATGGTGGCGAGTTGGGTTGGATTAGTTGAGGCCCGCTCATTTTAAAATTAAATGCGGGCTTGATAAATTCTAGTGGGTTGGGTTGGAGTCCAAGGGCAATGGGTTATGGGTAAGGCCTGGGCATGAATTCTTGACCCATTTAGTAAATGGGTTGGAATTGGGTTGAACCTGACCCTATCCCAGTCCAAACTTGACTAATTATCATCGCTAACTTTAGTGCATGTGGCTGACATGTGGCGTGACATTTTATTTTTTGGTGCGACATTTGAGTGTGGATATGGTGGTCCATGAATTACTGTATATTTTCTATGGAAAGGAAGCTATTTTTCTTTAACCATTAACCGTGAATACCACCCATGTTGAGATGGTCCACATTCAAAGGAGAAAAGACTAACAATTAAATTTTAGTGTGAGAATTTTTAATTTTAATTTTTCTTTTTATTTATGACTATCCCTCATCTGATTAGGCTCACCATATAAATGGCTTGAGAAGAAACATGAGCTAGTTCCATTGGGTAGAGACCAGGCGTAGAAAAGCAGTACACATGTACTATAGCAAGTCGATATTCTATCAAAGGTATGATGCCTGATATGCAGAAACTCAGCACATTAACTCAAATTACATGGAGCCTATGCCACCGAGTCATCGTCCCAAAATCTGTTTGGCTAAGAAATCCAAACCTCTCACTCAAGGACGTATGCTGTTGAGTTTTCTGTCACGAACCTTTCAAGTAAATCCGTATTATACCCAAAAATAAAAAAAAAATAAAAAATAAATAAAAATCTTCAACTCTAGCATTTCTATATTGTGTTCAAGTGTATCATATGGGATACACATTAACACAATATTGTTATGAAAAAAATGTCGGCATGTGATCAATGTAAGCGAGGCTAAAACAATAATGAAAAAGGCCAAATCAAAATAAGAGAAGAAGCATAAAGATTTATGCGGCTCGACTATATGACTACTCTATGAGACAACAATATAGAACTTTCTTCTTCACTAAACATAAGAGAAAAATAAATATAATGCTTACCTCCCTCTCACCTATACAAGGAATCCCACACCAAGGAATACCCTATAAGATGAAAATAATTTAACATGGTACTTCTATCTATCAATGACCCTCCTTATATGGATCATAACATAAGAGAGCATGTCACAAAGTCTGGAGGAAGTAGGCTTCATTGTACATATGACCATACATGCGCGTGCGCGCGCACACACACACACACCACATAGAGAGAGAGAGAGAGAGAGAGAGAGAGAGAGAGAGATGTCTCTCACCAGGAACATATCCTGATGAGAGATCTTTACCGCCACAATATTCTCCTACTTGAAGACTAGTTATTTTAAAAGTATAAAAATTACTCCAATAGTAGTTGCCCAGATGTCACCATTCACTAGGTAACAATAAGCCTAAGAAAAGTCTTACACCAAACAAACTTCTCCCTTGCAATAGGATTCGTTAGTATATTTACTATATTGTCATCGATGTTAATATTCTGCACTGAGATCTAATCGTCTTCCACCATGTCATGCACAAAGTGATACTGAAAATCGATGTGCTTGGTTCGAGCATGGAATACAGAATTCTTTGCCAAGTGTAACGCGCTCTGACTGTCACAATGAAATGCCACCACTTTTTGCTTGAAGTTCAATTCTTCTAGCAACGTATTCAACCAAATAGCTTCCTTACATGCTTGTGTAACTAACATGTATTCTGCTTCTATATTAGACAAGGCTACCACTGATTATAGTCTCAACATCCAACTAATTGCACAATTGGCCAAAGAGAAAATATAACCTCTAATAGATATATTATTATTATTATTATTATCATAGTCTCCTACATAATTTGCATCCACAAACTCAACCAACTCTAAATTTCGGGTGCTATAACAAATAGTTGTTGTTAATGCTTGAATCCGGTCAATCCTCCTTCGCTTCCTGTTAGCCTTTTTGACACCTACAAAAGGGAGTGAACAAAGAAATACTAGGGACGCTGGTTATGGCTGGGGACCTTCATTATTTAAGTCAGGCTTATGGGCTTACAGTGGGCATAGTTGAATCGAAATATTTGTGCGTACCTTTGTCTCATGGCGGTGGGTGTATTTATAGGCTTTCATAGGTGGCTTGTGTATCCGAATGGATTTGTTGGATACGTAGGAGGGACCCATATTAGAGAGAATCTATTATCAGATATTTCTTCAATTATGCCTTGATTTGCATGATCTTTGGCTAAGGCCCCGTTGGGCAGTCATGCCCACACATGGTACGAGATTCTCTTTACATGTTTTTATCCTAAGGTCAAGCTCGTGCCCGATATTTAAGGTTAAGGCCGACACTCAGGGTTAGGCTTGGTACCCGAGGTTGAGGCTGACAACCGGGGTCTGGCTCTATACACGAGGTTGAGGTCGGTAGGTTTGTTGATGAGTCTATTTGCTCAGCCCACCTTTTTTAGCTCTATTTAGAGGGTCTGTTCTGATGGTCACTTTGCCGCGTGCTCCATGCATCAAGTCAGTTCACTTTTACCCATAACAGTTGTCCCCTACTTCTAAGTTCATGTCCATGAGCTCAGGAAGTAATCAGGTTTGCATCGATGTGTAGGCGGGAAATTTTGAATTTTTGGGAGGCCAGCTTGCCTTACGGGTATTCCTCTGATTTATCATCTAACATTTAATGTCAGAATTGGAAAGAGACGGCGCATGTTGCTATGATCGATGGGTATATCATGACAGGGCTTCGTATGAGAAGACGTGCATGGAGTGGCGAGCGCCGCTTCGTCTTCAAGTGATTCCCAGGCCGACAGCCGTCAATTTGTCATTAATGCGGGTTGAAGGCTAGCCTTGTGCTGCCACATGGACAGGATTGTGCGTCGAGACATCCTTTCATATTCTAACAACTAATGCGTGCATCTAATGATTTCACCCAGGAGCCCTTATAAATAAGGGGTTGCCCTCATTCTTTTCGCTATTGGTTTTTGGGGCGTCCGAGCTGTGTCAACCACTCTCTCCCTTCTCTCCTTTTCATTGTGCCGAATCCGGTTAGTTTAAGCATTTTTCAGTTCATTTTTTCCCGCTGCATATCTTCTTCTCCATCACCATTCTTCCCTCTTATCCCTCTGTCCTCTCCCTTTTTCTTTCTTTTCTATCATAATGTCGTCGGAGGGTTCTCGCGCAATATCTGTTTCGGGGGCTTTCCAGGGGAGTTGATCCCCGATAGTGTGGATTCCTAGTTGGGTGCTTCGTCGAGTGAGCCATCTCCGATGATGATAGCTCAGGAGGAAGAGGTCACACCTCCTTAAACGAGGTTAGCTTCTACGTCTTCTATGGGTCCGCCTTCAGATCGAGGCTCCGGGAGGCAAACTTAGCCTCTCTTCGGTCGGAGTTCCACATGCCCAATTCGGTGGGGCTATGACTCCCTGAGATCGGGGAACTTCTATGCCATCCTCCCGAGGGGGAGGTGGCCATCTATTCTGCTTTCTTCCAATGCGGCTTACGACTGCCCCTTAATGCAATTATTCAAGAGGTAGTGCATTGCCTTAGGCTCGCCCGGGTCAGCTCTACCCTAATATTTGGCGGCCATTTTTGGTAGTTACAATTTGTGGTATCAGCTCGGGCATACCAAGCTGACTATGGATGAGCTCCTGTATTTGTACAGGGTTAAGAGGAGCCCAAGTGCTTGGGGTTGGTATTATTTCTCTTCCTGGTCGAACAAAGGTCAGGCCCTCATCACCAATAATCCTTCCTCCAATAAGAGTTGAAAGGACAAATGGTTCTTTGCTTCAGGGGAGTGGGAGGCCCCAACGATGGAGCTGGGCATATTACGCTCTCGGGTCCCCACCGAGTTTGCTTGCCTAGGTCAGAATTCTCGAGCCATAGCTCTGTTCGTTAATTTCATTCTTTTTATGCTCTGGTTGTTACTGATTGTAGTCGCTCCTTCTTACAACTCTGTCTCAACGCTAGCGCGAGCTCACCCAGTTACAGCTCCGCCAGGTTTGGATCACTCGGGAGGTATCTTAGACTAGAGGAATTAGAGGAAGTTGATCACTCTAGCTCTCTTGAAGGAATCAGGCTTAACGGTAGTCGAGTCGTCGGGTACATTTCTTTTGTTAGTCCATCTTTTTATTTTTCATTTTTTTTGTTCTTCCTTGCGTTGACTCCCCCCTTCCATTGTTTCAGAGATGATAGATCATCCTCAAGCAAAGAGGTTGAGGCTCCCCTCTAGAGCCGAGCTGGAGCAGCTGAGGAAGAATGCCAAGAAGGATGCCCCTTGGTCCTCAGTCCGCTTGGTCGAGGCTGTAGAGATCGGCACTGACGGCTCGATGTCCGCCCCTGGGGCCCTTCCCCCAGGTCGGGCAGTTTGCATATGCGGAGGAGGCTGTCGAAGTTGACGTTGGGGGCCTCTGTGAGGCTGCCCCGGATGGTTCAGTCCAGAGCGTCCCTCCTTCGGATTCGGCCCTAAGGAAGGTTGTTGACATTGAGTCGTTCCTGACCCATGTGGAGGTAGAAGGGCGGGCAGAGGCCACCGCACCTGTTGGGATGGAGGTTAGTGCTAGGAGCAGCTCAAGGTAGCAAGCGTCCGTAGGGGCTACAAGATTAGTAGCTCTTGCTCCTCTTCCCCGATATATGGGGGTATTGGCCCATCGGAATCATTACAATGTGAGCGAGGAGGAGATTAACTCCATGCTCGCCCTGCAATCCGAACTCTTAATGGGCGGGGTAACATCGATGTTGATCAAGGTAAGGTCATACATCCTTTTTTTGTAGGTGCGTAACTTTGACGGTAGGGTGACATTTCGTTGTTCTTGCTTTGTAGGGCATTACGGGGGTTCTAGCTTCTCACCATCCTTCCCTCTAGTTGAAGGGCTGCTTTGAAGAGCCAGCTTTGAGGCTCGAGGCGACTAGGGCTGAGATTAGGCCTAGGCTATGGAGCTAGAAATGGCCATAACAGCCCGAGCCGAGGTCGAGGCCTTGCGAACGGCCTTAAGGGTCGCCGAGGAGAGCGGGGCTGCCAATGTTACTCAGTTGGTCGTGGAGTAACAAGAGAAGGCCCAGATGGTTGCCTGGGCGATGGAGGTCAAGTCCCGTCTCTCCGAGGTGGAGGGGCGAGTAGCTGGTGCAGAAGCTAGAATGGCATAGCTTGAATCCTTGATTTCTGTGAGGAAGGTAGCTGATGTGGAAGTGTTCAAGGCCTCCGAGGCACATGCGGCCGAGTTGGAGGACATCTTCAACTTGGGCTTTCAGCGGTGCCGAGAGGATATTCAGCAGAGTTATCCAGACTTGGACCTGCTTTGTCTGGATGATGATGCTCAAGAAGACCTCACCGCTGCTCCTGCTGAGGCCGAGAACCCTCCTAGGGAATATGCCTCTCTTCGTATCCGCCCACTCTCTGATGTACTCTCCCATTTCCATATATGAATGAAAATTTATTTTTTTGATATGTTCTTGGTGTATTGTTTGATTGGGTTACTTGGCCAGTATGTGTGCTTGCCTTTTTTTATATAGACCTAGTAGTACAAGGTGGGGGACCTCCCCTTGTTTTTGTCTGATGGAGGTCATTCGTTAGTCGGATGTGTAGGTCGCGATGGTGATAGTTGGGATAGTAGATAAAATACATTATTTAAAATAAAATGGAGAACCATTTTCCCTTTGACTAAGGGGGGTTCCTCACAGTTGAATTTAAGTAGCAATTGTCGGGTCGGGCGTCACGATTGTAGTATTTGTAGAAATTCCTTAGGGGTAGTAGATTTTTAAGTGTTCTGCGTTCCACAAGTGAGGTAGGAGCTATCCTTCGATATCTTCTAGTCGATACACACCTAGTCATGTTTCACTCGCCACCCAATAGGGCCCTTCTTAGTTCAGTCCTAATGATCCTCAGTCGGGCTCCTTGGTGTTTTAGAAGATTTTGCGAAGGACCAGGTCTCCTGCTCGAAACCCGCGTACCTCGACTCAAGAATTATAGTGTCGAGCGACTTTGTGCTGATAGGCGGTGACTCTCAGCTGTGCCTTCTCCCTTTCTTCCTTGAGTAGATCGAGACTTAAAGTCATCTGCTTGGAGTCTTCGTTTGGATCGAACAACTCAGTGCGCGCGGACGGTATACCAACCTCGACTAATATGACTGCCGCCGTGCCAAAGGCCAGGGAGAAGGGAGTTTCTCTAGTCGAGGTCTGGGTTGTCGTTTGGTATGCCCAAAGGACATGTGTTAACTCTTCGGCCTAGGTTCCTTTGGATATCTCGAGCTTGGTTCTGAGATGATTCTTTATAATTTTTTTGACCGACTCTACTTGTTTATTGGCCTGGGGATGCTGAGGTGATAAGAAGGCATTGTGGATGCCAAGTCTTTCGCATAGTCCTCGGAAGTGGGCGTTGTTAAACTACTTGCCGTCGTCGGTAACTATTGTGTTTGGGATGCTGTATCTGCAGATGATGTTCTTCTAGATGAAGTTAGTAGTCCTCTTCTTGCGTATTGTTTCACGTCTTTTTGGATGGTAGGCTTATAGTATCCTTGTCGGATCACTTTATGGGCCAGGGCTCTTCCGCCTGAATGATTGCTGTAGATGCCTTTGTGAATTTCTTTCAGGACATATTCAGCTTCGTCAGGTTGAAGGCATCTCAGATAGGGCAAGAAGAATCCCCTCTTGTAGAGCACGTCTCTTGTGATGACATATCGAGCTGCTCAGTTCTAAATTCTCCATTCTTCGAGCTTGTTGTCAAAAAATTTATTTTGTTTTAGGTAGTGAATAATCAGGTCCATCTAGCTCAGCGATGGGGTTATCGGGAATGCTTCCCTTAGGTTGGGTTGGTCGATGCTGGGCTCAGGGAGGAACTTAATTGGCACTGTCCTGGCGATATCATCATTGGAATTTCACTAGGGCGTCAACCTTGGAATTTTTTGTTCTAGGGACCAAGGTAACTTCACATTTGTTGAACTCGCTGATTAACTCTATCGCCTTTCGTAGGTAGGTGATCATTTTTTCTCATTTGGCCTGATACTCTGCACCAACCTGATTGACGATGAGCTGGGAATCATTATGAATCTTCGAGGCTTGGGCCCCCATTGCCTTGGCCAACATGAGCCTAGCGAGCAATGCCTCGTACTCTGCTTCGTTGTTAGAGGTAGATAATCCGAACCTCATGGCATATTGTACGCAGGTCTGGCTAGGTGTGATGAGGATCAGATTTACTCCACTGCCCTTCGAATTTGAGGATTCATCCACATGTAGAATCCATTCTTATAGATTGGTTCCTCCCTCATTATTGGTCTCTGGCGAGGGTACTTGATAGGTGAATTCAACGATAAAGTCGGCCACGGCCTGCGCTTTGATCGCGGCTCGGGGTTGGTATATGGCATCGAACTTAATTGCCCACTTTGCCAACCTCCCTGATGCTTCTGGTTTTTGGAGTACTTAGCGAAGTGGTTGATTAGTTGGAACGATTATGGTATGGGCCTGGAAGTATGGTTGAAGATGCCATGATGATATAATTAGGGCTAGCACTAACTTTTCTTTGTCAGAGTACCATACTTCAGCTTGGACCAAAGATTTACTGACGTAGTACACTAGGAGCTATTTGTTCCAGACCTCCCGTACCATGGCCAAGGTGACTATGGTGGTCGAGACGACCAGGTATAGTAGTAATGGTTCTCTCAATTTAGGTTTGGAGAGCAATGGGGGCGACCCTAAGTACTCCTTAAATTGTTGAAAGGCCTGCTCGTAGTCGCTTGTCTAAGTCGATTTCGATTTCCCTTTTAGTTGTTTGAAGAATGACAAACATCTATCCGTGGCCCTAGGGACAAATATGTTGAGGGCTGCCACCCTTCTTATGGGCTTTGGATTTCCTTCGTAGTACTAAGGGACTTCATATGCAAAAATGATCGGATCTTGTCGGGGTTGGCTTCGATTCCTCTTTGATTGACCAGGAAACCGACGAATTTTCTCGAGCTAATGCCAAACGTGCACTTGTTCGGGTTCAGTTTCATTTGATACTTTCTCAAGATCACGAACATGTCCTCCAGGTCAACCGTATGATTTATCGCTTCAATGCTCTTGACCAACATGTTATCAACTTAGACTTCCATTATGTTGCCAATCTGCTTAGCAAACATTTTGTTGATGAGGCGCTTGTAAGTTGCTCCAGAGTTTTTTAGCCCAAAGGGCATGACCTTATAACAGTAAAGTCCCTTGTCAGTGACGAAAGTTGTCTTCTACTTATCATGCTTATGCATGGCGATCTGATTGTAGCATGAGTACGCATCCCTGAAGCTGAGAAGCTCATGTCTAGCTTTGTTATCGACCAGCTGGTCGATCCTCGGAGGGGGAAGCTATCCTTCGGGCATACTTTGTTCAGGTCAGTGTAATCAACACATACTCACCATTTTCCGTTAGACTTCTTTACCAATACGATGTTTGCCAACTAGTTGGGATAGTAAACTTCTTCGATGAATCTGGCATCGAGGAGCTTGTCGACTTCCTCACCAATGGCGGTGTACCACTCCGGGTTGAACTTGCGTCGCTTTCGTCTTACAGGCCTGTGGTTTGGGTTGGCATTCAGCCTATGGACGATTACCTCTAGGTCTATATTGATCATGTCCTAGTGCAACCAAGTGAAGATGTTAACTTGTCACTTCAAAAGTTAATGGTTTTGTTTCGATGGTTTGGTTCCATTAATGAGTTGACCTGAATCATGCGGGTCAGGTTGGCTTTATAGAGGGGTACATGCATGAGGTCTTCTACTGTGATCCCCCCTCGATAGACTCTCCTCGCCGATCTAGGGAGGTGATGGTCATCGTCTATTACTGCGATTTCTCTTAGAGTACTTTTGAGTAGCATTGTCGGGCTTTATACTGGTCACTCCTCACTTGGCCAATGCCATACTCAATATGGAACTTCATTGTGAGGTGATATGTGGACACCGCGGCTCTCATAGTGTTGAGAGATGGTCTGCCCAAGATCACATTGTAAACTGATGGGCATTCGACCACAAGGAAGTCGATCATGGCGGTCGTCTGGTTAGCTCTCTCTAGCAGTGACTGGTAGTAGTATGCTTCCTTCAGGGGTGATTTTTCCTCTTGCGAATCCGAGTAGGGGGTGTGGACGGGTCGTAACCCAGACCTCTTGACTCCTATTTTGTCGAAGGTGGCAGTGAACATGATGTCGGCTGAGCTGCTGGTGTCAACTAATATCCGATGCACCTTATGTCTAGCCACGATCATAGTGACTACCAAGGCATCATGATGTGGATGATGGATTCTTCGGGCGTCTTCTTCTGTGAAGGTTAAGTTGCACGAATTTAGCCTTTGCTCTTTCGCGGTCATGCTAGTGAGGTACACGCGATGCTTTGTATCCTTATTGTTCATATTTTAAGCATGTGCTATGCGTGCTCTGTTTGAGTCCCCACCACCAGTCGGTTTGCAGAATATGATACGTATCTCTCCCGTTGCCTTGTTGTGGTTCTGATCGTCATGTTGCTCACCTCGCTTATCTGATCGGTTGTCCCTTCTTCTGTCGACAAACTTTCGCAGGTGCTCCTTCCGGATGAGGGACTTAATCTCTTCCTTGAGGTTGAAATATTCTACGGTGTTATAGCCATAGTCTCGGTGGAAATGATAGTATTTTCGCTTGTCCCTCTTCTCGACGTTGGCCTTCATGCTGCTCGACCACTTTAGGATTCTTTCGTCATGTATCTCCATGAGCACTGGTTCGGGCATTATGTTTAAGGGAGTACACGAGCGAAATCGGCTCTCTTGTCGTTGACTTATACGCCGACCTCTGCTCTAGTCATCCACTTTTTTCCATTTATAATTAACACCGAATGACTCTTCTTCCTCCTTTCACTTCCTTCCTTTAACCAAGCTACTTATGCTTCGAGTAGCCTTCCGCGAGTTGAAGAGCTCCTTTGCATTTGAATACTTTCAAGCTCGGTTAAGGAGGTCGACTAGAGTGGTTGGGGGGTTCTTGCTGATTAAAAAGAGAAACTTCCCCGTTTGAGGCCAGCTATCATAATAGCAAGAGTTATCATGTCGGAGTAGTCATCGATCTGTAATGCTTCCACATTGAAGCAAATGATATAATCCCTTAATAGCTCATCCTCCCTTTGTGTGATAGTGAGGAGATGAGTCTCAGACTTTCTTTTATCTTTTTCGCTGATGAATTGTGTGATGAAGGCCTTGCTGAGTTAGGCGAATGAGCTAAAGGATTTTGGCTTCAGCTATCTGTACCACTTTTGTGCTGCTCCCGATAAGGTTAGGGAGAACGCTCTACACATTCTGGGCCCTGACACACCATGGAGCTCCATCCAGGCTCTGAAGGACTCAAGGTGCTCGGCTGAGTCCCTGGATCCATAGTAGGGGGTGATCTAGGTCATCTGAAACCTAGATGGGAGATGGAATCTCATAATGTCGTCAATGAAAGTAGACTCGACTTCTTCTATCATGGCTTCGATGGAGGTCGAGGCTTTGCCTCGGCACACCTACTAAATATTACCAAGTTGATCTCAAATCTCTTTGAGCTCTGCCTCCTACGGGACCTCGTTTTGTGCCATGATTTCATGGGCCTTGCCACACCTCCTTTTTTCTAGAGTATGGTGCAGGTCGGACTCAGCGAGCATGGTCATTCCCACAGTACGTGTGGGAGCTTGCTCATATCGTATTTGTAACACCCCGATTTTTAGAACCCGAGTACACGCCCCGCATTCCAAAAACCTAGGAGTTAACTAATAATAATGGCAATCAATAAGTAAATCAATGTGCAAATAGTGGAAATGAAACATAGCATAAATATGATCCAAAATGTGAACAATATCCTAACCCACTCAGCTGGGGGGCAATTACAAAACTTCAAGTTTCTAAATGTACTGAAATACTCATGAAGGACTAATCTACTGATTTAGCCCAAAATAAGCGGCCGCCTCCTGCTACTGCTCCTCGTCATAGAGCTCCTCCTCGACCGCCACTGCCTCCAGATCTGCAACGTATTCATTGGCTCCTGTACCTACGTCCTCTGTACGGTTGGACATGGATGAATAAGTGGCCAGCTCAGTGTGATTTCTCCTCAAGATTACACACCGCCGCTCTAGACAAGATATAACATGCAAAACAGAGCAATATGCAAGTCTTATTTAATGCATGGATGAATGTGTGCACATTAACTGGGGATGCTCATCCAGTTGGCTTTTGGACAGAGCCCATGCAATGTGGCCGGTCACCAGCGAAAGTATATAGTACATGCGTAGCGCCAAACTCACCAAAGGTGGGTCGATAGTCGATGGTCTGGGAACTAGCTAAACGATACCCCAACTAATCCTAATAGGCACACCCGAATGCTATGAATGCATGATTAGTCAGTCCGTTATTAGTCCAATTGCACTCAGCCAATTTAATTAGGCTCACGGTCACTACGGGGAGCTTGTGGCCCAGCGTAGGCCGATGGCTCGGGCATAGTGTCCCATGACCACCATCCTCAGCCCATGAGACTACCGCCTTAGGGTGTGTGTAGTACCACCAACACGTGGTCAATCAACTTAATATGAAGGGACCACTGCCAATGCCGATTGGGAATGAAAGGTTGAAATTACCAATTATGGCGATTAAACATAGTGGCATAAATGGTTCAAGATGAGTAAACAACGGTGTTTAAAAGAGTGCAAAGATCATCCAAATTAGTTAGGTGAAACCACATATAGATGGTAAGCCCCATAGTCAATTACCAAAACCAAAACCTCCATGTTAGGGGCCTACTCGTATCGCAACCAGTCTGGTTACACCCTAAGCACGGACTCTCCTTAATTAGGGTTTTCCATGGGGAGATTTCATCAATGTGTGCGTTATAATAATATGGATTTGAAGAACAATATCGTAACAATAACCTGGGTCTTGCAATGAATTAAGAATTAAAGAACAATATATATATTTCTACAAGAACATACTAATGAGCCGACATAAGGTACATGAAAAGAATAGTTAGTTTAATCACCCAAGCAGTTCAAGGCACATATTCAAGGGTCTAAACAATTAGCATGACAGTCATTATGCTAAACAAATATATCAAGTAAATGCAGTGTAATACCATAAAATTCATCACAAGCCTATCTAACCATCAAACCCTTATATTAGCTACTTCTAGTCTAATTGGAGATGGAAAAGAAAGTCATCAACAGACAAGTTGTAGCGCCCTTGATACGAATTCCCTCAAAAAGTTAATGGTCCCACGCTGCTCAAGTAGTTCCCTAGAGAAGTTTGTTCACATTAGATAGCAAGTTTTGTAATGCCCTGACTTTTCAGGACCCAAGTACACGACCCGTTTTCCAAAAACTCGAGTGTTAACTTATAGAGGACCAAATTCCATACTTTTTTTTTCATCAGAGTTAACAGATGAGCGTAGAATGGAAAAGTAAACATAAAGTAAAAATTACAATTTCATTTAGAATATACAAGAGGTTGCCCATAATGACTTATACAAACTAATGTCTATGAATTAACAAATGCATGGATTTCACAGTTTATACAAGAAAGATAACAAAACGCATATAAAATCTGAGCTGCAAGATCATGTAGCGCTTCGTGGTAATACAACCATACACCCCTGACACTTGTACTCAGCTCCTCACCAGCCTGAAACTGAATGCCACCTGGGCCACCTGTTCTACCTGTACGGTTATATATTTGATGGATGAGTGGCTAACTCAGTGTGAATTCCCCTCAAGATTACACACTGCCTCATTAGGTAAGCATACTTATAAAATAAAGCATACAAAATAATACATGATGCAGGTCTTATTAGATGCATGGATGCGTGAATGCAGTCACGCCCCGGGGATGCTCATCCGTGTGGAATTTGGGCTCGTCACCCATGCAAATACACAATCAACGCCCTGGGGTCAACCGTGCAGAATGCAATCATCGACCTAGGAAAAACATCCAGTCAGACAGAGGTTAGTCGTTAGCGAAAGCATATTAAGTGCGGCGTAACGACCGCCCATCGTACGAGGCTAGTCGTCAGCGAATGCATACTAAGTCCGGCATAACCACTGCCCATCATATGAGGCTAGTCGTCAACAAAAGCATACTAAGTGCAGCGTAATGACAACCCAGCGATAGACGCTGGTCTGTGCCATGTATGCATTATTAGCCAAATATTATTAGTTCGGTTACAATCAACCAGTTTTAAATAAGCTCAAGGTCACTACGGGGGTTCGTCACCAGCGTAGGCCGACAGCTCGGGCATAGGTCCCATACCACCATCCCCGGCTCATGAGGCTACCATCTTAGGATGTTTAATAGAACTCGTCAACTAGTGGCCAATCATATTACAATATATGGGGCTTACCATCGCATGGTTACACAGTACAAAACATAGAATCCATATAGGAAAAATACTAGAATAAAGCCACATAGGGCGATATCAAAACAAGCCACATAGGAAAATGATCAAAATAGGCCACATAGGGTGAGCATCAAAACCATGCGATAAAAAACCATCCTGCAAAACCACTTGGATAACAAACCCTAGATGGTAGGCCCACATCAATGGTCAATTTAAACCACTATTCAATAACCACTAAGTCGAAGATCCATTATAATTACGACCAGTCGGGTTACATCTCAAGTATGAGTGTATATTTATAAGTGAGAGTTTCCCACTGATGTACTAGTTTAAATTCTATAAGTAATCCACACTAATCTACAAGCATGAATAAATAGGTAGGATAAACATTAAGCATGTAATGTAACAATTCAATCCCAATAATTAACACATGTGACTGTGAAATGGAGATATAAATTTTAAATTAAAATAAAAACTATAACTTAGGCTAATGAGAAGATGAAAAGCTCAAGGGGAAGAATCATCACCTTATACTTTGAATTGCCTATCAGTGTTGCTAGAGGGTGCGTGTTCCCTTAGAATCAAACCCTATCATGAATTGTAAAGTTATACAGTTAGGTACACACTATTTAGGGTTAGGGTTTTAACTAGGGTTTGAGTTATCTATCTTAGGGTTTTAATGTAGAATTAGGCTTTTTGTCATAGAGTTTAGTTTATATGCTTAGATTCTAAGATTTGAATGTTAATTGAAGTACAATCACAACATCACCATTATCCTTAATGACGTGATTAAAATTAGCTATGCGACGTTAATAATCTTCGCGATGTAGTAAGTAGTATGATCTACTACCAACGATTGTACGTAAGATTGATAAATAAGGTACTAGTATTTAGTAATGGTGATCTTTATTTGTACTAACAACTATTAACATGGACAACCTATTAACGGTTAGGATCATAGCTTATGTTTTAGATTACTTAGGTCTAGGCTAGACTTAGGGTTTGAACTCTAATTTGCATGGCCATTAATGATATTGTTAATGAGAATCATTGGTAAATAAAATTTATAAAATGAATTAGTTATTAATTTTAAAAATATTACAATAGCTAAATTTATCTAATGACACCCACGATGAATAATGATACTTATAATTTCCAAAACAATTATTAACATTAACAATGTACTAAATATTAGTTAACGTGGCCCTGATAATCATTGTGATGAATAGAAATAGTGTGCTCTAATGTCAATAATAATGTCTTAAGAATGACGAATAAAATACTAGTATTTTAATGATAATAACAATATATATATATATGTACATATATCAATTAATATAAGTATGGACAATTACTAATGGTTAATCACATCTAACTTAAAAATCCTAAAATGATGTTAACAATGGTAATTAAAGTGATTTAAATCTGGAGAGAAAATATAGACTCACCCTTGTCAACTCGGTGAATTGACTCAGTTTGAAACCGAGTTGACTCCATCTCCTCTCTCCTTCTTCCTTCTTTCCTTCTCATCCTCTCATACTTCCTTTTCTTTGCTGGAAATTCAGCACGGCTTTAAACTAGACTCGACTCGAATCGTGACTTGACTGAGTCAAGCTGGTGCACCACACGACAACAACAATCTCTCTCTATTCCTTTCTCTCTTCTCTATTCTCCCCTCTCCTTTATTTCTTTCTTTCCTTCCTTCTCTTCTCCCTCTCACTTTCTTCTCCACCCAATCATGCACACTAGCAGGCTTGCTGGACCAAGACAGGCCTAACTCGGACCGAGTTCCAACTTGCCTGCAACAGGAATGTTGCAGCCGAAATCCCCTGCTCTCTCCCTCTCACTTTCTCTCCCTGTTTTCTCTCTCTTTTTTTTTTGTCCCAGTCCCTACAGGGTCAGACAAGCCTAGACTCGACCTAATGGCTCAACAGCGAGCCAGGCCATGACTCGGTGCTGCATGAATCTGGACAGCAGCCCCTGTTCTTGCTGTTCTCCCTCTCTTTTCTCCTTTGATTTCTTCTCCTTTCCCTTCTTCCCTTCCTATCTCTCTCCTTTCTTCCCTTCATGTGCTGGAACGTCCAGCAATGGACCTCGCCTGACGAAATCGCACTGCTCGACCAATTTCGACTCGGTTTGAGTGGTGGAGGAGATGAATGCCATTAATGGCGGATATCCAATGAAGGTTTCTTTCCTCGTTCTGCCAGTTGTGGACTGATCCAATGGGCCCCAGGAAGCTTGGAGAATAGAGAGAATGAAGATTAGACGAACGTTTGGGTGGTGGGTTTTGGTGGGGAAGGAAATGGCTGCTCCCTCTCTGTTTTCTTTCTTTCATTCATTCTCTCTCTCTCTCTCTGTTTTTTTTTGTCCTTTTATTCACACATCTAGAACAACTGGCATTGGACGACCAGGATCACCTTCCCATGGATGGTCGAGATCAGCCAAAGACTCTTCATGCGGATCACCAACAGGCTGCATGGAAGGCAGTTTCCGTTTCTGGAAACGTGTGTTAGTAGGTCCTGTTTGCTCTGGTGATTGTGCGAACACACGTGTGCCATTTCGTGCGAACCAGCTATGGTTTTGGTCAGGGCTGAGGGACGTACATGATGGACGGTTTGGATCATCCATGGGACGATCAAGGTGGGCCGTAGATTCACCCAAACAGGGTCAGTCCATTTGAAATGGACGCTGGCGGGAGATCTTCCCGTTTTTGGAAAATGTCGGGTTAGACCGACTTAACTGGCAGTGCAGTCCGGTGCACCGCTGGTGGATAGTGCTCACGCGTTACCTCTAAATGGGGTCCACCAAGGTGTGTGATCAAATCCACACCAATCATTAGCTTCGGAGGTCCCAGACACGGCCTTTGACCGAAAAATCAAGTGGATCCAATTCTCAGGTGGGGCCTGTAGTTTGATTTGGGTCCCATTCATGGATTCACATCGATCTGACGATCGGGCCACCCCGAAATTGAACATCAACGGTTAAAAGGGCCTTAAGAATTCATTCAGACGGTCGGGACCCTGTTCTATGCATTTAGAACATTAAATGTTATTATTAAAATAATTTTAACATTTATTATTATTATTACTATTATTTCCCCCACACATGCATGCATTTCGTAGTCAGGTCGTGGGTCCCACTTTGCAGGGCTACTCACCTCTTGACTTTATATTATTAAATACTTTTTTTTTTTTAAGAATCAAATTGTAGGGCCTTATTTTAAGGCGATCATGTAAGTAGGCCACATGATGTTTTAATTGAAGTCCCTAGTAGTTGGTTACAAGTCTTTGAACCCCTATGGTTTCATTGGTTTCAAATTGTTGGCCCATGCAGATCAAATGGTTGGGATTGACTAATATTCGGGTCGACCAATATTTGACTAATATAAATCTAATGGTTGGATCGAATAACATCTAATTACCAATAACCCTAAGGGTTTTAAAGAGCATTTGGGTGTGGTCCGAGGTTAATCGTGAAATCATATGATATGATTTGTCTTCAAAGGGTGGAGCGTCTAACAGGACGTTGTAGACCGATGAACGGTGGATCTTGTGATTTTGATCCCTAAGTTTACTTCACATGATTTAATTGTACTGAATAGGCATATTCCTAAATCATCTTCAAGATTGAGATTCTAAAAATTTTGAATTTTCATTTATTTAAGCATAGGGTTAACTTAATCGTGTTGTGATGGTGACATGTAAGTTAAACTACGTGCATCATCATATCCATGTAAGCTAATTTAAATCTACGTGGTGACACCCGAGCACTGAAAGTACGGGGCATTACAAGTTCTTAGAGCTTCAAGTGCATGCAAAGTTGGTGAGGTTTGGAAGGTTTCATGTATTAGGCTATTCGGGCCCGACTTAAGGTATTTAGGCCCATTAGACTCTTGTTGAAACCGGTGACCCTGCTTTGGGCCCAAACCTGTTATTCATTAAGTGCCGAACTGGCGTGTAGTAGTGACAATGAAAATAGGCTTTTACTAGGCCAGATTTGGCCCATCAGCTAATAACGTGTGGCCCACTTTCTGTTAGTGTGTGGCCCACCTACTGTATGGTGAGGCCCACAGCAAAGGGGCCTGCTGCACCTCATGGCAAGGCCCACTGAACCTTTGGTATGACCCACCTTTGTATATAGTGAGGTCCACTCATTTTGAAGGTGCAGTCCATTTGGGCTGTAAGGTGTGGCCACCTTGGATGAAAGGTGTGGCCCACATCGATCTAGAGTGTGGCCCGCCAGCAATGCAGCCCACCTGTGCACACAGCCCAGGGCTGGCTGGACTGGCCATCTGGCCCAACTACAAGACTTCAAAAAAAACGCTGGCCCATCACCAGGGCTGGCCCACCATATTTTAAATGGGGCCCACCTACATCCAGCTAGGTGCAGCCTACTGATCCTTTGGCTCAGTCGAGACCCCCAGTAGATGAAATGTGGCCCACCAACTCATGCTTCAGGTGGCCACTGCGATTTACAGTGTGGCCTGCTGAGTGCGTAACTTGGCGGGGCCCACTGTAATTCATGGTGTGGCCCACTGAGGTGTCCCTCATGTGCGGCCCACCGGTGATACATCTGCTTTCAGCATCAACCCCCCACCTTTTAACACCCCTGATTAACACTATCTCTCGGACAATAAAAAAAACAGTCTGCTCGCTGGCATCCTCAAGTTGCACTCTCAGAGTGGCATTGTCCACTAAGTTTCTGGCCCAGTGAGAACCGTCAGTTGTAGCTCTAGGACTGGGTTTTTCTGTGTTTGGTCTGCTTCTGATGAGAGCTTTTCATCCAACCTAGATGCATCATCCTGAGATCTGATTTCTGCCATGGTTTCGACTCAAAATGCAGCCATTACTTACTTCAGTCCGTTCTGGTTCCTATCATGACCATTGTTTGGGTCCAAAACCAAGCGTCAACTCAGCTTGTCTCTCAGCCCAACCCACAACCATTATGAGGGCTAGTTTGGGGACAGAGTTGCAGCCGTTAATAATCATGGATTCAATCCGAACTATGGCCATTGTTTGGCTTAGTTCCAGCTCAAAACAGAGCCTCCATTTTACTAGATTTCAGCCCGATGCCTGGCCATTATTTGGCCTGATCGGAGACTACCTTTCCTATGGATTTTTAGCCCCGTGTGTGGCCTGAAACACAACCATTATCTGGCGTGGTTCTAGCCCAAAACATCATCTGGGTGTGACCTGAGTTCAGCCTGATTTTTGCCCGAAGTGCAGTCATTGTTTGGACTACCATTGGTCTGAAATGCAGCCATTACTCGGAAAACCGTCATCGCGGTGAAAGAAGATGAAAGAACAGCTTGTTACCTGGTGGGTTCACAGTCCTCACCTTCTCTCCTTCAACCGAATCGGCTCACAGACGGTTGAGTCGACTCAACTTCCCTCTCTCCCTCTCAGTCCCCTCCCTCTCTTTTCTCTAGCTCTCCTTGGCACGAATCCCAAGGTCTACAGAACCTTATTTGTAGTAATGGAGGAGAGAGCTCCCAACGGTCGGATCTGTCCACATGGCCAGGGGATGGCCGCGATTGTGCCATTCTCTATTTTTCTCAGAGAGGAAAGTCTCCACTGGCCTTTTTCCACCTACAGGCCTTGCCCAGCCGTTTTTGGCAAAGTGAGAGCATGCCTCATCCCAGGAATGGACAGATGGGATGGCCTGATAAGGGTGATCATGGGCCACCCATGGGGTCCTAGATGGGTCCCATCTCACAGATATCCGCCACATGCAATGTATTGGATGGTTGCAACCAATCTCTCCCGTCCGTTTACAAGGGCTCAAAAGCCTATATGGTTTTGATCAGGCGGGTCCCACGGAGAAGTTGGATGGTTCGGATTTTTCGGAAAGTGCCTAGGGTGGGCCACTTTGGGGTCCGAAAAACTGTCAGTTCGAATATATGTTGGTGGGATAAATCCGCCATTTCTCTTATTTCGCAAGGAGCTCGGTCAAAGCTAGTTTGACTGAGTCCATAGTCCTAGTGCACGTCGTGCACATGCACTTGTGTGAGGTCCCCTATGATGTTTGTGGTAGATCTACTTCGTTTGTTCATCTTAGGATCCCCATGTAGGGGTCCAGGCCTAGTTTTTGGCCAATGGTGGGACCCAAGTTGGCCATATAATACCCTTCGGGGCTCCACTTGGCCCATACGTCACAACCCAATGGTCAGATGGGTCTGAGACTTTGTTTTGATGGGTAAATGGGGATTTGAGGGGTCTTGAGTGTCTCTTTGGTCACTATCTGATCCCCAAGTGTTGATAATAATGTGTTGTATCAGTATCCTTTGATATAATGGCCCTAATTCGAAGTGTTCGGATAACATTACCTTTTTGATTTATGTAGGGTGTGCTCTTAGCTTCCAGAGACCTTGATGGGTGGCCTCAATGTCGACTGGGAGTCCCATCCTACATCGATTTGATTTATTAGTCGAGTGTTGGTGCCCTTAGTTAAATTTTAAATAGTGACACTCACGTACCAAGAGTACAGGGTGTTACAGTCTACCCCCCTAAAAAAAATTCGTCCTCGAAATTACCTGTGAGGTGCCACTGAATAGATGAGGGTACTTTTCCATAGCTTTTGCTTCTCATTTCCAAGTTGCCTCTTCCTCACCATGATGTGACCAAAGGACCTTGACTAATGGTATAATCTTCGTTCGTAGGACCTACTCCTTGTGGTCCAAGATGCGGATAGGTTCCTCGGTATAAGAGGCGTTATCTGTCCGCTCGATCTGCTCCCAGCTAATGATGTGCGATTCGTCGGGCATATATTTTTTCAATATGGACACGTGAAAGATGTTGTGAATACCGGCCAATGCAGTAAGCAATCCAAGGCGGTATGTTACGGCTCCTACGCGATCCAAAATCTCGAAAGGCCTAATGAAACACGGTGCTAGCTTCCCTTTCTGTTCGAACCTCATTAGACCCTTCATAGGCAATGCCTTCAGAAATACGTGGTCGCCAGTCGTAAACTCCAGGTCATGACGTCAATTATTCACATAGCTCTTCTGTTTGCTCTGGGCGGTACGCAGATGCTTCCTAACCACATTAATGACTTGGGTGGTAGCCCGAACAAGCTCAAACCCTAACAAGCTCATTTCCTCGATTTTTGCCCAGCACTGAGGAGCTCGGCAAGGGCGACCATAGAGAACTTCGTACAGTGCCATACCTATGCTGGACTAGAAGCTATTATTGTATGCAAACTCTGTTAGTGTCCGGTGATCGTCCCAATTGCCCTGAAAAGTCAGGACACACGCTCTCAGCATATCTTCTAGAATCTGATTCACCCGCTTAGTCTACCCATCTGTTTGAGGATGAAATGTCATACTGAACTTGAGCTCTGTGCCCATCTCTTCCTATAGCCTCTTCCAAAAGGCAAAAGTAAACCTATAATCTCTATCTGATATAATTTCTCACGGAACTCCGTAGGATCGCACGACTTCCTGGATGTGTAGCTTTGCCAAACTATTAGTGGAATCTGTCGTGCGAATCGGGAGGAATCTGGCAGCCTTTGTCAACCTATCGACAATGACCCAGATCGAATCATGCTTCCTCTAGGTCCCAGGGAGACCAGATATGAAATCCATGGAGATACTGTCCCACTTCCACTCAGCTAGTGGCAATGGCTAAAGGAGGCCAACGGGTTTACAATGATCGACCTTGATCTTCTGACATGCCATACACCTTACCACGAAAGCTACTATATTCCTTTTCATATTACCCCACCAATACTGTCTCTTGACATTGTTGCACATCTTGGTGCTACCCGGGTGGATAGCCAACTTGGAATGGTGGGCTTCCATCATTACTCCTCTCTTCAATTCAGCATCATCGGGTACGCATATTTATCCCTGGTATCGGAGACCGCTGTCGGGACCAACCCTCCAATTAGGCATTTCCTCATTCTTACACCGCTCTTTCATCTTGACGAGCCACTCATCCTGGTCTTGGACAACGATTACTTACTGAACCAGGGTGGGCTCTATAGTCAAAAGGGCTACGTACGCATCTGGCTCATCGAGCGTAAACTGGATGTCGAAGTCCTAAATAAACTCCATCATCTCCCACTCCTTGATCATTAGAGTGGCTACCAGCTCATGCTTTTTCTTCTGACTCAAAGTATCGGCCACTGAGTTTACCTTGTCAGGGTGGTATGAGATATCAAAATGGAAGTCTTTAAGTGTCTGGATCCATCGACACTGGCACATGTTCAAGTCCTTCTGCGTGAATATGTATTTCAGACTCTTGTGATCGTAGAATAACTGAAAATCCTCTCCATATAGGTAATGCCTCCATACCTTTAAGGCAAAGACTACCACTGCCAACTCCAGGTCGTGAGTCGGGTAGTTATCTTCATGTTTCTTCAGTTGGCGAGAGGCACAAGCAATCACCTTGTCGTTCTGCATCAGGACGTAACAAAGGCCCAACTTCGAAGCATCGCTATACACCACGAACTTTTTCCCTTCTTGTGGGAGAGTAAGCACTGACATAAAAGTTAATCTCATCTTCAGTTCTTGGAATACTTCTTTTGCATTCTCGTCCTGTGTGAATCGGGCGCTTTTCTTTATCAGTTGAGTGAGTGGTCGCGCAATTCTGGAGAATTCTTTGATAAAGCGCCTGCAGTAAATGGCCATACCTAGGAAACTCCAAACTTCGGTCACTGTAGTGGGCTGCTCCCACTTAGATACTGTTCTACTTTAGCCGGATCGACCACTATATCTTCTGCCTTCACCATGTGCCCTAAAAACTTCACTTCCTCCTCCCAAAACTCGCATTTGGATAGCTTAGCATACCGTTGGTTATCCTTCAGCGTACTTAGGACCGTGCGCAGATGTTGTTCATGCTCATCCTGGCTTTTGGAGTAAACCAAGATGTCGTCAATGAACACGATCACGAACCGGTCTAGGTATGACATGAATACTCGATTCATCAAGTCTATAAACACGGCTGGGGCATTGATGAAACTGAACGACATCATTAAGAACTCGTAGTGCCCATAACGAGTCTAGAAGGCTGTCTTAAGGATATCCTCATCCTTGATCCTCAACTGGTGATACCCTAAGCGTAAATCTATCTTGAAAAAATACTTGGCATCCTTCGGCTGATCGAATAAATCGTCGATGCGTGGCAAGGGATATCTGTTCTTTATCGTTACATCATTCAGCCTCTTGTAGTCTATACAGAGGCACATCGACCCATCCTTCTTCGTAACAAAGAGGACCAGCGCTCCCCAGGGAGAAACACTGGGATGGATAAAACCTTTATCCAGTAGATCGTCAATCTAACTCCTTAGCTCCTCCATCTCACAAGGAGGCATGCGAAATGGAGGGAGCGATATAGGAGCGGTTCCTGGCTTGAGGTCGATGCAAAAATCTACTGCACACCTGGGAGGTAGTCCCGGTATCTCTTGGAATACTTCGGGAAAATCTCGGACTACGAGTATTCGCTCGATAGTGGCTTCCACTGTCTCAGCTTCTGCTAGAGCCTGCAAGCTCTCGAACTCCTGACATCTGCCCATCCCTTTCAAGGTGAAAGAGGCCTGCTCTGGGATGGATATAGTCACTGTTTTATCGCAAAAATGCATGACTGCACGTGCCAACGTGAGCCAGTCCATCCCAAGGATGACATCAAATTATCTGACGGACATGACAATTAGGTCCACGGCAACATCGCGATTTATGAGCGTGACGGGACATACCCTGCATACTTTATCTGTTTCCACAAACTTGCCCATAGGGGATGCTACGACTAAGTGAGCATGCATCCTAGTGGTGTTCAGTCCTAGTCTAAATGCAATAGCAGCATCAACAAAAGATAAAGTTACACTGGAATCGAATAGGGTAAGTACCGGGGTACCGTTAATGTGGGTAGTACCGTGGATAGTTTGCATGGGGTCCTGCTCAGCCTCCGTAGCAGCAACGACATACACTCTGGTATGGGGGGCCCTCTGCTGTGTAGGAGGCCCCTGCCTGGGCTGCTGGGGCCTAGGCGCTGCTCGGATCGTCGCTCGATTTTTCTGAGGGCAGTTTGCTGGCGGCGCGTTGCCTTCCTCGACTATCCTCTTGTAACAGAATCGAGCAGTATGTCCATTTCATCCGCAGTACTCGCAACGTCTCCTCGAAAGTGCGGGTGGGACGGCTACAGGCTGAACCCTAAACTCCTTGCTGTAGCAGGTGGGGCAGGAGGTGCCTGCCTCGGCCGTACCAGAGCGTCTCACGCTGGAGGGCGAGAGTGGATGGTGCGTTCGAAATCTCTCTACCTGCATCGCCTTGTCCACCAGCTCTGGGAAGTCCTGAAAGTCCCAGGTGTGCAAATAGGATTATATCCCAGGTTTCAGTCCCTCCTTGAACTTCTCCAGTTTGTACTCTTCGTCTTCGAGGGCTTTGGGTACGTACCGAGACAGCTCGTCAAACTTCGCCTCGTATTGGGCGACCATCAGATTTCCCTGTTCCAAATTTAGGAATTGCGCAATCTTTTCACTCCGGCAGGACCGCGGGAAATATTTTCCCAGGAACTTTGTCCTGAAGCCAGCCCGCGTCCAGGTGTACCCAGCTGGCACGCCTTTATGCACGATGTTCCACCAATATTTCACCTCACCCTCGAGCAGATATTTGGCCAACGTGACCATTTGAGAATCCGTACACTACATAGGCCGCATCATTTTGGCGATCCTGGCTAGCCAATGCTCGGCTTGAACTGGGTCAGGCGCCCCTCCAAAAGTTGGCAATCGTAGTCTTAGGAATCGGTCGAAGATGTCTAAGCCCCTGGTGTCCCTATCTCGCGAGGCTGCCCTACGATCTCTATCCCGCAGCATCTGCATCATCAGTGCATGCATGTCCTACTGCTATCTTGCGAAGGTGTCTTGTTGCTGTTGCATGGTGGCGGCCATTTGTGCAAAGGTCGTAAAGGCTACTGCTCCCATAGGCGTGTCTGTGTATTTGTTGGCTGATGGTTCAGCTGAAGGCATCCGTTGTTCGAAGTATTAGGAGGGTAGTCCCGATGGGATGACTTGAGGAGATGGAGAATCTCCTACGGCCTCTAACTCAGTATCCATGTTTGCTACCCCAGGCAGAAGGCCTGGTGTGTACACGGGACTGTGCTCTCATTCACGTTCCGTCGACGAAATATGATGTATATCAACGGTATGCGTCCTCTGCGATCGCAATATGGGTGGCATGATTTCCTGAGAGGTCAAAATTTCAGGGCTCAAGTATGAGGAAAAAGTAGTTCTAATCAATTACGAGGCAACGCAAGAGTTAAATATCTATCTTGGTTGAGTTCTCAAGGGGGCTAAGGTTTCTGGCTCTAAGTTCAGACAACCAACTTGCCGTTTCCCAAGGGATTCTAGGTTCTTTCCTAGGTGATTCATACTCTAAGTTCTTTCTAGCCATTGGGGATTCCTTCATAAGTTCAAATGTTTATTCTGCTAATATCTAAGGGGTCTAAGTCATTTGTTTCTATGTTTGTTCCTTCTAGCTATTTTTTTTCTTTCTGAGGGGAAGTTTCTAAGTTTTGCCTAAGTTAATCTCTAAAGGTTTTATATGTTGATCCCACAGCCAGGCTATCTCATACTCCGCTTTGATACCAACTTGTAACACCCCAGTTTTCAGAACCCGACTACACACCCCGCATTCCAAAAACCCAAGAGTTAACTAATAATAATGGTAATCAATAAGTAAATCAAATGCAAATAGTGGAAATGAAACATAACATAGATATGATCTAAAACGTGAACAATATCCTGACCCACTTAGCTGGGGGCTAATTACAAAACTTCAAGTTTCTAAATGCACTGAAATAATCATGAAGGACTAATCTACTAGTTCAGCCCAAAATAAGTGGCCGCCTCCTGCTACGGCTCCTCGTCATAGAGCTCCTCCTCGACCGCCACTGCCTTCAGATCTGCTGCGTATTCATCGGCTCCTATACTTGCATCCTCTGTATGGTTGGACATTGATGAATGGGTGACCAGCTCAGTGTGATTTTCCCTCAAAATTACACACCACCGCTCTAGACAAGATATAACATAACACAATATAGTATACAAAACAGAGAAATATGCAAGTCTTATTTAATGCATGGATGAATGTGTGCACATCAACTGGGGATGATCATCCAGTTGACTTTTGGGCAGAGCCCATGCAATGTGGCCGGTCACCAGCGAAAGTATATAGTACATGCGTAGCCCCAAACTAACCAAAAGTGGGTCGATAGTCAATGGTCTGGGAACTAGCTAAACGATACCTTAACTAATCCTAATAAGTAGGTGCTACAGCATCCAGAATTAGCCATCCGTCATCACCCGAATGCTATAAATGCATGATTAGCCAGTCCGTTATTAGTCCAATTGCACTCAGCCAATTTAATTAGGCTCACGGTCATTACGGGGAGCTTATGGCCCAGCGTAGGCCGATGGCTCGGGCATAGTGTCCCATGACCACCATCCTCGGCCCATGATACTACCACCTTAGGGTGTGTGTAGTACCCACCAACACGTGGTCAATCAACTGAATATGAAGGGACCACCATCAATGTCGATTGGGAATGAAAGGTTAATATTACCAATTATAGTGATTAAACATAGCGACATGAATGGTTCAAGACGAGTAAAAAATTGTGTTTAAAAGAGTGCAAAGATCATCCAAATCAGTTAGGTGAAACCACACATAGATGGTAAGCACTATAGTCAATTACCACAACCAAAACCTCCATATTAGGGGCCTACTCATATCGCAACCAGTCTTGTTACGCCCTAAGCACAGACTCTCCTTAATTAATTAGGGTTTTTCATGGAGAGATTCCATCAATGTGTGTGTTATAACAATGTGGATTTGAAGAATAATATCGTAACAATAACCTGGTTCTTGCTATAAATTAAGAATTAAAGAACAACATATGTATTTCTACAAGAACATACTTGTCACGCCCCAAACTCGGGGAACGGGCTCACAGAATTCCCGATCGCTGAATCCGGTGCTGACAGCCTCCGTAGTACCCCATTCTCGGCTCCCAGCGCCCATACGCCAGATTCCGATCCTGGGATCCTACTAGGAGGATTTTTAGTATGACATTTTTTTTCTGTAAAGGAGCATAACCACGAGCATAACCAAGTCATAAAATAGCAATACCACATATCCACTATATCAAAAACTTTTAAGTACAATGCGGGAAGGGAAATACAAGATGATCAAAAGGCTCCAAAATGATTTGATCCGCACTCCTGCCTCAGCACTGCTGCTGTCCAACACTACCTGCACGCAACGGTCGTGTATAAGCTTACAAAAGCTTAGAGGGTGGTGTAAGTGTGTGCGCAAGGCAAATGCCAAGTGTACAATATCAGAATAATGCAGAAATATGCGATAAGTCCATGAATGCTATCAGCTGTACCAAAGCTATGTAATGCAAGGCATGAATGCTATAGGCCATGCGATGCGAGGCCTATGTAGCTAAATGTCATATGCGAGATGTAATACAAGCATGTCAGTACTCATCAAGTACACATATCAGTACAGTTTCTCTCTGGATATCACCGGGGTCTAACACACCTCACACTGACTGCGTCCTCCTTAGCTGCACAGTCAAACAAGTGGAAGAGACCACACATCCGCCTGACCAGTAGTCTGCCAATACCTAACCGGCTCGTCAATAGCAGACACATTTACGAGCTGGTCAAACTCAGCCTAGCTTATAGCCCCCTCACTCAGGCGGATAAGGCCACACCCCCTTCCAACCGACCACGACACAGTGGGAGACGTGGCCTATTGGTATTCAGCACTCGGGCACTCATGTTTCCACTCGGTCTAGACGTTGGAGCATCCCCTGGTACCAAAAAGGTTTTGGGACTTTCACCCAAGGACATTCTAAGTGCCCACAGTGCTAGAATAAAGTATTTTCGGTATCCGATACGACCATCCATGATGTGCCTGTGGAGGCCACGATCCTGATGTCGCTAGGCGTGCAGTGATCACGACACACAATGCAAAATGCATGAGTCACACCGTCAAATCATGCAGCAATTCAGCGCGTACCGCGTGATCATGTGGGGCACTCCATCTTATCAGGAATCCCATAAATGTCTCGGCCTAACCGGCTTATGCTATGATCAAACATCCCTCACATCAAGCATACAGATGATGCATATGGGTATGAGTCATGGAGTTACACTAGCATGCTATGAGATGATGAACTATCCTCACACGAAGGTGAGCTTAGATGGCCTACGCACAACAAACATGGGCCTATAAATGAGCCTAGGGAGATTTATAATGCGGACATTAAACCAACATTATTCTTACAATGTGGACGTCAAACCAACATTGCTCCCAAGGCATGGCCCGCCATAAAATATCATTACACAAGCCATGAAGGCATCACACATTGCAATGGACCTTAGGTACATCCCATTGGTCCTTAAATACATTAATGAGACATATCACATGGGCCTTATGTATATCAAATGGGCCACACCAATTGGGCCTTACTAATGTGCCTTAAGTGCATTGCAATGGGCTATAACCCATGGGCCTTGATTACCTCACAATGGGCCTCAACCCATGGGCCCTAATGTATCATAATGGGCCTTATATATTATGGGCCTACAACGACCACACTTACATCGGTATGGACCTCTCAACAGGTGGGCCTCAACAACGGCCACACTTACATCGGTATAGGCCTCCTCATATGGGCCTCATGTGTATACCAAGGTGGGCCTCAACAACAACCACACTTACATCGGTATGGGCCTCCTCATATGGGCCTCATGTGTATACTAAGGTGGGCCTCAATGGACGGCCATGAACCAACCAAGATGGGCCCCATACATATACCAAGGTGGGGTCCACTTGAAGTATGGATCTGACTCATTCTTTAGCTCATATCATAAAATGAGTTCTCAAAATGGGTGGACAATTTGGATGTAGCACATGCATCATGGTGGGGCTCACTGTCCTTGGACAGTGTGAATAAAACACATATATCATAAGGGGGAGGGGGGTCTCATTAGCCGTCCTCCACCTAGCAAAAGGGCTGGACGGCATGATAAAACACATACATTATAGTGGGTCCCCACCGTCCGCTTGGACGGTGGGATGGAACACATGCATCATTGTGGGCTCCACATGAGGGCCCACCATAATGTTTACTTACCATCCAACCTGTTGATAAGGTCACCAAGACCTGGATGAATAGGAAAAACAAATATCAGATTGATTCAAAACTTCCGTGCCCCAAAAAAGGTTTCAATGGTAGAGTTCAATCACCGTTGTTTCTTGTAGTGTGGGCCACCTGAGATCTGGATCAAGCTGATTTTTTTTGGAGGGGACCCACCTCAGGGGGTGGTCCACCTCATGGATGGTGTGGATACAAAATATACACCACGGTGCGGCCCACAACAGGGGACCTGTGGGTCCCTGCTCGTTCACGCCGCAGCTACTTAAGACGCAGCGCCGTCGTTTTCTCGACGACAACAAAGAAGAGGCACGCTTGGCCATTTCTTTGTTGTATAATTTTATTTTTATTTTTTTTGAAAATGCGTATTTTCATGGTTTTTTGTACGTGGGGCCCGCACTAGATGAATCTGACCCTCCCAATGAATTCCATAGTTAAAAACCAATCCATCAAGCCCAATATTGAGTATTTTTCGGTATGAAGAAATATCAAGGACGATTTCAACAGTGAAAACCATCATTCGTTATGCTAAGGCCCACTGGAACATCGGATTGAGTCCATTTTTCAGCTCAACGCCTATAATGAGCTTGGGAAAGGAGCGAACAACGTGTATTGGATACATACATCAAGGTGGGGCCTACATGAGCGGGCCACCCATAAGCTTGAAAACAAGCTGATATTTAATTTTTCCAAACCACGTCCAGCATCCAGGGACGCTGGATGGTCTAGCTGTACAAGGTGGGCCTGCTCAGGGGGGCCACCCCAATGATGGATGGTGTGGGTATGACACATATGAAGTGGGCCCCTCTTACAGATGAGTTGGATAAACCACATACTTCATGGTGGGGGTCCCATCCAAGTGGAACACATGGCCACATCATCATCATATGAAAGAAAATGAAAGAGAGAGAGAGAGAGAGAGAGAGAGAGAGAGAGAGTGGGACACATGTGTGATGGAGGGACCCCGACACTATGGGCCCTCTCTTACATCCAATCATACATCAAATGATAATCAAGGTGGGCCATCGGCCACATCTTAGTGTCCAAAGTGAGATCCATACCATTGATCGGTAGGCCTCACTTGGCCCATCATAAAAACATAGAAATCTAGGCTATAGAAGCACCCACCACTTGATCTTCTTGGTCCGTTGGAAAGCCTATCTCCTTGTGCTTCACTTGGATGGTGGAAGATGGGAGATGGTTGACTAGGATGGAAGATCTTGGGAAAGGAAAGTAGGCCACACAAACTCTCTCTTTTCTCACTTGGAAGCTTGGACGTGAGCTCTCTTTGCTTGGCTTGGAATTGTGTTGGGAAATGAGAGAGAGAGAGAGAGAGTTGTAAGGAGATGTGAGAGATGGGAGATGTGAGTGATGGAGTGATGTGTACTTGACTAGGTACGGGTGTGTAAGAGAGAGGGTGAGAAAGAGTTGACTTGGTGGTTGCTTGGGGATGGGGTGAAAGGTGATGTGTACTTGACATAAAGTGATTGATTGATTGATTGGACATGCCGTAGAGATTCTCTTGGGATTGCAAATACGCAACGTTTCTTCAAAATAAATGCCGGCCCACATCTTCCAGCTTGGGTATCGGATTGGTGCGTGAGTCACGGCGTTGAAACCGTGGCGATGGTGCGGTCATAATGATACAGGTCTCGGATTAAGCCGATTCAATTCTACAGGATATGACTTAGGGTCGATCGTAAACGTCGGTTATCAGTCGCGGATTGCCCAATTTCGACGGAAAGGATTGCGGGATTCGATGGAACAGTACGAACTAAGATACTGGTCTTACAGCTCTCCCCACCTAATAAAAATTTTATCCTCGAATTTGTACTACCATCACAGATCAACATAACCCATAAGGGAATAGGAAACATATCACCATATATAATCACAACACAGTACAACATACAATCAAACATCGAAAAGATGGGGATAGCGCTCGCGAATCTTCGCCTCGCGCTCCCAAGACGCTTCATCCACACTATGATGTCCCCACTGCACCTTCACCAAGGGGATAACCTTGGTCTGCAAGACCTGCTCCTTCCGATTGAGGATACGAACTGGCTGCTCAATGTAAGAAGTGTCCTCACGAACCTCTAACGGCTGCCAATCAATAACGGGAACAATGTTTGACCCACATTTCTTCAACATAGAGACGTGGAAAACGTTGTGAACGCCAAACAACTGAGTTGGTAAGGCAAGTCAATAGGCCACGGTGCCAACGTGCCCGATGATTTCGAAAGGTCCTATTAACCTCGGGGCAAGCTTGCCCTTCACTCCAAAACGAACCACACCCTTCATGGGTGAGACCTTGAGATACACATGGTCCCCAACGGCAAACTCCAAGGGACAACGCCGACGATCAGCAAAATCTTCTGCCGGCTCTAAGCTGTGCGCATCCTTTGCCTGATGATGTCTATAGCCTCTGACATCTGCAGCACAAGATCAGGACCTAGGAGACGACGCTCTCCAACCTCGGTCTAACAACTTAGAGATCTGCACGATCTGCCATATAATGCCTCAAAAGGAGCCATGCCAATGGTCGCCTGATAGTTGTTATATGCGAACTCAGCCAATCACAGGTGCTCATCCCAACTACCCGAGAAGTCAATCGCGCATGCCCGAAGCATATCCTCAAGGATCTGGTTGACCCTTTCAGTCTGCCCATCGATCTGCGGATGATACGCGGTGCTGAGCTGCAAATCAATGCCCATCGCTCTCTGAAAGCTCCTCCAAAACTTAGATGTGAACCTTGAGTCTCGGTTTGAAACGATCGAGACAGGAACACCGTGTAGTCTTATGATCTCATCAATAAACATCTTGGCGAGCTGGTCCATATGCTAGGTCTCACGAATCGCAAGAAAATGTGCCAACTTCGTCAGATGGTCCATGATAACCCATATGACATCATGACCGCGCTGAGTCCTCGGCAAACCCATGACAAAATCGGTAGATATGTGCTCCCACTTCCACATCGAGAAGCTCAACGGCTGCAACAGACCAGGGGGTCTCTGATGATCGGCCTTGACACGCTGGCATGTGTCACACTCGGCCACAAAACTGGCTATCTGGCACTTCATCCCTGACCAAAAATACTGACGCCTCATATCGCGATACATCTTCGTCGAGCCAGGGTGGATAGAGAACTGCAATCGATGTGCCTCAGTCATAAGATCTCTGCATAACTCAGGAATATCCGGGACACATAATCGGCCCCTGAAGCGAAGTCCACTATCAGAATCAATCTGCCAATCTGTTTGACTCTCAGATGCTGCCTCTGCTCGGTATTCCTGTAACGACTCGTCTGTCTGCTGAGCCTCGATCACCCTTGCGACAAGGGAGGGTTGAATCGATAGGCTTGATAGCTGAATGATAGAAGACTGTAGACCAAACTCGAAGTTATACTCGGCTACATCCTCGAGCATCCTCCACTCCCGAATCATCAAGTGCGCCACCAGGCCTCGTGGCTGACGGCTGAGGGCATCCGCCACCACGTTCGCCTTACTCGGGTGGTACTGGAGATCAAAATCATAGTCCTTAAGGAGCTCCATCCAACATCTTTGCCTCATGTTCAGCTCGGACTGAGAGAACAGATACTTCAAGCTCTTGTGGTCGGAGAAGAGCTTAAACCTCACCCCATAAAGATAGTGTCTCCACACCTTCAAGGCAAAAATAACTGCTGCCAGCTCTAAATCATGGATGGGGTAGTTCAGCTCATGCACCTTGAGCTGACGAGACGCATAAGCCACTGTCTTCCGGTGCTGCATCAGGACAGCACCCAAGCCAACTCGTGAAGCATCGGTAAATACAACAAATCCATCACTCCTAAAGGGAAGAGTGAGGACAGGAGCGGACGTGAGGCGGTCCTTCAGCTCCATAAATACATGCTCACAAGTGTCACTCCATATAAACTCGGCACCCTTCCAGGTCAACTTGGTCAACGGGGCTCAATACGAGAGAATCCCTCAATGAAACGTCGGTAGTAGTCCGCCAAACCAAGAAAATTGTGGATCTCAGATGAGTTCGTGGGTTGACCCCACTGACGTACTTCATCAATCTTTGAGGGGTCCACTGGGACACCCTGCCTCATCACCACATGACCGAGGAACTTCACCTCCTCCTGCCAGAACTCGCACTTCTCCAGCTTCATGTAAAGTTGGTGTGCACGGAGGGTCTGCAATGTAATCTTCAGATGCCGCTCATGCTCCTCACGGGTCCTCGAATATATCAAAATATTGTCGATGAACACCACAACAAACTAGTCGAGATACGGACGGAAGACCTCGTTCATCAACTGCATGAATACTGCGGGTGCATTGGTCAGTCCGAAGGACATGACCTAGAACTCAAAATGACCGTAGCGCGTCCTGAAGGCTGTCTTCGGGATATTCTCATCTCGATCCCAAACCTGATGATAACCGGACCACAAGTCTATCTTCGAAAAGAATTGCACCTCCTGCAGCTGATCAAACAAGTCATCGATCCTTGAAAGCGGGTACTTGTTCTTGATCGTGACCTTGTTGAGCTCGCAGTAATCTACACAAAGCCTCAACGAGCCATCCTTCTTCTTCACGAAGAGTACCGGTGCTCCCCACGACGAACTGCTTGGATAAATAAAGCCTAGCTCACGTAACTCGTCCAACTGTTTCTGTAGTTCCTGTAACTCCAACTGTGCCATACGATACGGGGCCTTCGAAATAGGTGCGGTACTAGGCACAAGATCAATCTGGAACTCAGTGTACCGACGAGGTGTAACCCCGGAATCTCCTAGAACACATCAGGAAAACTACAAACCATCGGTAGCTGGTCGATACTCAAAGCAATTGACTCCTCAACAGCACACAATAACAGGTAAGAAAGCTGCTCTCCTCTGGGCTCGGCAACAAACTGGAACTCTAGCACGCCGGGTATAAAGAATGTGACTGTTCTCGCGAAGCAGTCCAATATGGTGTGGTACTCGGCGAGCCAATCCATATACAGGATGACATCAAACTTGGACATCGACAATACAAATAAGTCGGCAGGCAAGCAGATATCCCCAACCAGAATGGGGTAAGATGTGCAAAATCGGCCTAACACTGCAGTCTTTCCTAAGGACGTCGATATTGACAAACCCTCACAGGCAGACTTCATCGGCAAACCAGTCGATCGGTAGAAATCATCGGCCACAAAGGAATGCGATACACCAGAATCAAACAATACACATGCAATGCATGCAGAAACAGGGAAAGTACCCTCAACGACCCCTCTTGATGACTGTGGGTCCTGCTGTGCAGTAGAGAACCTGCCTTGGGCCTGCTAGGGAGGTGCAGGTCCCCTCTGAGGTCTCTACTGCTGCTGTGGCCACTGTGGGAGCCTAACCTGCTGCCTCTGCTGCTGCGGGGGAGGTACAAGAGGCTGGTGCTGTGGTCGCTGCTGCTGTTGTGGTGGCTGTCGTGGAGGCTGATGCGGTGTCCTCAGCTGCTGTGCTGCGGATGGGGACACTCGTGCAAGCGATGTCCTGTCCTATCGCATCCAAAGCAAGTACTTGTGAACGGTCCTGAAGGTGGTGCTGGGGATACTGCTGGTGCTTGGAATGCTGGGTGAGTCGTACGTTGCTACTGTGAATGATGCTACTGCGGCTGCGAACTACCTGAGGACGCCTTCCTCTTCTGATCTCCTCTCTGGTCATGGGCTCTCTACAAATTGGCCCAATCTGACTCATAAATCTATGCCCTCTTAACGATCTACTTAAATGTGGGAAGCATGTGTCCGATCACATGACTCCTGAGGGCAGGGCGTAAGTCGTTCTTAAAACGGAGGGCCTTCCGCCCCTCCTCATCAATAAGGTACTTCACAAATCTCGATAGTGCGACGAAACGAGCCTCATACTGGGACACAATCATGTTCCCTTGGACCAGAGTCTCAAACTCTAGTGCGCGCTGCTGTCGAACATGCTCAGGAAAAAACTTCCAGTTAAACCGGTCTACAAAGTCCTCCCAGGTCCATACGAAATCGGCCGCTACCGATCGGGCTACAGATGCCCACCAATGCTGAGCCTCACCCTGAAGAAGAAACAAGGCTAAGGTAACTCGCTGTTGGGTCCTACATCTCATGGTGTCGAATATCTTCTCCACCTCAGAGCACCATATCTCTGCAGCAGTAGGGTCTGGCTCACCCCGGAAATGCGAAGGATCATGCTGTCGGAAGTCCTTAAGAAGGGCGCTCGCATGCTCCTACTCGACCTCAGCTGGTGTAACAGTGGTGCACCTGCTCTGCCCCTAAGAATGACGGTCATCGCCTAAAGCATCTGCTACACCTGGGTGGCACTCACAGGTACGGTCGGATCCGCACCGGTCTCAGGTAAAGGAGTGGCATCTACAGGTTGGAAATCAGGAATATCCGGTGGTGGAGCAGGAGTCACAGGTAGTCGACCGGAATTCGCTTGAGTTGCTCTTCTAGCCATTACGTCCTACAGGAAGGAACAAGGGCCTATCAGCCTTAAGATTTCTCGAAGGCAGAAACATCAAGAGTCTATGTCAGAAAATTGTTAAGTTATTCGGACTCAGAACCTATTCATTCTAAGTTCATAGCAGATATGTGATGTGATCTCAGGTATTCCCAAGTTATGCTCTGATACCAACTTTTGTCAAGCCCCAAACTCGGGGAACGGGCTCATAGAATTCTTGATCGCCGAATCTGGTGCTGACAGCCTCCGTAGTACCCCATTTTCGGCTCCCAGCGCCTATACGCCAGATTCCGATCCTGGGATCCTACTAGGAGGATTTTCAGTATGAAATTTTTTTTGTAAAGGAGCATAACCACAAGCATAACCAAGTCACAAAACAGCAATACCACATATCCACTATATCAAAAACTTTTAAGTACAATGCGGGAAGGGATATACAAGATGATCAAAAGGCTCCAAAATGATTTGATCCGCACTCCTGCCTCAGCGCTGCTGCTGTCCAACACTACTTGCACACAACGGTCGTGATAAGCTTACAAAAGCTTAGAGGGTGGTGTAAGTGTGTGCACAAGGCAAACGCCAAGTGTACAATATCAGAGTAATGCGAAAATTTACGGTAAGTCTATGAATGCTATTAGCTGTACCAAAGCTATGTAATGCAAGGCATGAATGTTATAGGCCATACCAAGGCCATGCGATGCGAGGCCTATGTAGCCAAATGTCAAATGCGAGATGCAATACAAGCATGTCAGTACTCATCAAGTACACATATCAGTACAGTTCCTTTCTGGATATCACCGGGGTCTAACACACCTCACACTGACAGTCTCCTCCCTAGCTGCATAGTCAAGCAAGTGGAAGAGACCACACTATTCGTCTGACCAGTAGTCTGCCAATACCTACCCGGCTCGTAGATAGCGGACACATTTACGAGCTGGTCAAACTCAGCCTAGCTTATAGCCCCCTTACTCAGGCGGATAAGGCCACACTTCCTTCCAACCAGCCACGACACAGTGGGAGACGCGGCCTACTGGTATTCGGCACTCGGGCGCTCGTGTTTTCACTCGGTCTAGACGTTGGAGTATCCCCTGGTACCAAAAAGGTTTTGAGACTTTCACCTAAGGACATCCTAAGTGCCCATAGTGCTAGAACAAAGTATTTCTGGTATCCGATACGACCATCCACGATGTGCCTGTGGAGGCCACGACCCTGATGTCGCTAGGGCATGCAGTGATCATGACACACAATGCAAAATGCATGAGTCACACCTTCAAATCATGCAGCAATCCAGCGCGTATCACGTGATCATGTGGGGCACTCCGTCTCATCAGGAGTCTCGTAAATGTCTCAGCCTAACCGGCTTATGCTATGATCAAACATCCTTCACATCAAGCATACAAATGATGCATATGAGTATGAGTCATAGAGTTACACTAAGCATGCTATGAGATGATGAACTATCCTCACACGAAGGTGGGCTTAGATGGCCTACGCACAACAAACATGGGCATATAAATGAGCCTAGGGAGATTTGTAATGCGGACATTAAACCAACATTATTCTTACAATGTGGACGTCAAACCAACATTGCTCCCAAGGCATGGCCCGCCATAAAATATCATTACACAAGCCATGAAGGCATCACACATTGCAATGGACCTTAGGTACATCCCATTGGTCCTTAAATACATTAATGAGACATATCACATGGGCCTTATGTATATCAAATGGGCCACACCAATTGGGCCTTACTAATGTGCCTTAAGTGCATTGCAATGGGCTATAACCCATGGGCCTTGATTACCTCACAATGGGCCTCAACCCATGGGCCCTAATGTATCGTAATGGGCCTTATATATGCACCAAGGTGGGCCTCAACAACGACCACACTTACATCGGTATGGACCTCCTCATATGGGCCTCATGTGTATACCAAGGTGGGCCTCAACAACGGCCACACTTACATCGGTATAGGCCTCCTCATATGGGCCTCATGTGTATACCAAGGTGGGCCTCAACAACAACCACACTTACATCGGTATGGGCCTCCTCATATGGGCCTCATGTGTATACTAAGGTGGGCCTCAATGGACGGCCATGAACCAACCAAGACGGGCCCCATACATATACCAAGGTGGGGTCCACTTGAAGTATAGATCTGACTCATTCTTTAGCTCATATCATAAAATGAGTTCTCAAAATGGGTGGACAATTTGGATGTAGCACATGCATCATGGTGGGGCCCACTGTCCTTGGACAGTGTGAATAAAACACATATATCATAAGGGGGAGGGGGGTCCCATTAGCCGTCCTCCAGCCAGCAAAAGGGCTGGATGGCATGATAAAACACATACATTATAGTGGGTCCCCACCGTCCGCCTGGACGGTGGGATGGAACACATGCATCATTGTGGGCTCCACGTGAGGGCCCACCATAATGTTTACTTACCATCCAACCTGTTGATAAGGTCACCAAGACCTGGATGAATAGGAAAAACGAATATCAGATTGATTCAAAACTTCCGTGGCCCCAAAAAGGGTTTCAATGGTAGAGTTCAATCACCGCTGTTTCTTGTGGTGTGGGCCACCTGAGATCTGGATCAAGCTGATTTTTTTAGAGGGGACCCACCTCAGGGGGTGGTCCACCTCATGGATGGTGTGGATACAAAATATACACCACGGTGGGGCCCACAACAGGGGACCTGTGGGTCCCTGCTCGTTCACGTCACACGCACGTAGTGCCGCCGTTTTTCGACAACAAAGAAGCGGCGGCGCAATGTGCTGTTGTATAATTTTAATTTTATTTTTTTTGAAAACACGTATTTTCGTGGTTTTTTGTACGTGGTGCCCGCACTAGATGAATCCGACCCACCCAATGAATTTCATAGTTAAAAACCAATCCATCAAGCCCAATATTGAGTATTTTTTGGTGTGAAGAAATATCAAGGACGATTTCAACTGTGAAAACCACTATTCGCTATGCTAAGGCCCATTGGAACATCGAATTGAGTCCATTTTTCAGCTCAACGCCTATAATGAGCTTGGGAAAGGAGCGAACGGCGTGGATTGGATACATACATCAAGGTGGGGCCTACATGAGCGGGCCACCCATAAGCTTGAAAACAAGCTGATATTTGATTTTTCCAAACCACGTCCAGCGTCCAAGGACGCTGGATGGTCTGGCCGTGCAAGGTGGGCCTGCTCAGGGGGGCCACCCCAATGATGGATGGCATGGGTATGACACATATGAAGTGGGCCCCTCTTACAGATGGCTTGGATAAACCACATACTTCATGGTGGGGTCCATCCAAGTGGACCACATGGCCACATCATCATCATATGAAAGAAAATGAAAGAGAGAGAGAGAGAGAGAGAGAGAGAGAGAGAGTGGGACACACGTGTGATGGAGGGACCCCGACACTATGGGCCCTCCTTTACATCCAATCATACATCAAATGATAATCAAGGTGGGCCATTGGCCACATCTTAGGGTTCAAAGTGAGATCCATACCATTGATTGGTAGGCCTTACTTCATCATAAAAACACAGAAACCTAGCCTATAGAAGCACCCACCACTTGATCTTCTTGGTCCGTTGGAAAGCTTATCTCCTTGTGCTTCACTTTGATGGTGGAAGATGGGAGATGGATGGCTAGGATGGGAGATCTTGGGAAAGGAAAGTGGGCCATACAAACTCTCTCTTTTCTCACTTGGAAGCTTGGACGTGAGCTCTCTTTGCTTGGCTTGGAATTGTGTTGGGAAATGAGAGAGAGAGAGAGAAAGAGAGAGAGAGAGTTGTAAGGAGATGTGAGAGATGGGAGATGTGAGTGGAGTGGTGTACTTGACTAGGTATGGGTGTGTAAGAGAGAGGGTGAGAAAGAGTTGCTTGGGGATGGGGTGAAAGGTGATGTGTACTTGACATAAAGTGATTGATTGATTGATTGGACATGCCGTAGAGATTCCCTTGGGATTGCAAATACGCAACGTTTCTTCGAAATAAATGTCGGCCCACATCTTCCGGCTTAGGTATCGGATTGGTACGCGAGTCGCGACGTTGGAACCGCGACGATGGTGCGGTCGTAATGATACAGGTTTCGGATTAAGCCAACTTAATTCTACAGGATACGACTTAGGGTCGATCGCAAACATCAATTATTAGTCGCGGATTGCCGGACTTCGGCGGAAAGGATCGCGGGATTCGACGGAACAGCACGAACTAAGATACGGGTCTTACAATACTAATGAGCCGACATAAGGTAAATGAAAAGAATAGTTAGTTTAATCACCTAGGCAATTCAATGCACATATTCAAGGGTCTAAACAATAAGCATGACAATCATTATGCTAAACAAATATGTTAAGTAAATGCAGTGTAATACCATACAATTCATCACAAGCCTATCTAACCATCAAACCCTTATATTAGCTACTTCTAGTCTAATTGGAGATGAAAAGCTCAAGGGGAAGAAAGTCATCACCAGACAAGTTGTAGTGCCCTTGATAAGAATTCCCTCAAGAAGATAACGGTCTCACGCTACTCAAGTAGTTCCCTAGAGAAGTTTGTTCACATTAGATAGCAGGTTCTTAGAGCTTCAAGTGCATGAAAAGTTGGTGAGGTTTGGAAGGTTTCATGTATTAGGCTATTCGGGCCTGACTTAAGGTAGCTAGGCCCATTAGACTCTTATTGAAACCAGTGACCCTGCTTTGGGCCCAAACTCGTTATTCATTAAGAGTTGAACTGGGCTTAAGCCAGGTTTGCCCACTGGCGTGTAGTAGTGACCCTGAAAATAGGCCTTTACTAGGCTAGATTTGGCCCGTCAGCTAATAACGTATGGCCCACCTACTATTAGTATGTGGCCCACCTACCGTATGGTGAGGTCCACAACAAAGGGGGCTGATGCACCTTATGGCGAGGCCCATTGAACCTTTGGTGTGGCCCACCTTTGTATATAGTGAGGCCTACTCATTTTGAAGGTGCGGTCCATTTGGGCTGTAAGGTGCGGCCCACCTGGATGAAAGGCGAGACCCACAACGATCTGGAGTGTGGCCCGCCAATAGTGCAACCCACTTGTGCACACAGCCCCAGGTTGGCTGGGCTGGCCATCTGGCCCAACTACAAGACTTTTAAATAAAGCTGGCCCATCACCAGGGCTGGCCCACCATATTTTAAATGGGGCCCATGTACATCCAGCTAGGTGCGGCCTACTGATCCTTTGGCTCAGTTGAGGCCCCTAGTAGATGAAACGTGGCCCACCAACTCATGCTTCAGGCGGCCACTGCGATTTACAGTGTGGTTCGTTGAGTGCGTAACTTGGCGGGGCCCTCTGTAATTCATGGCGTGGCCCACTGAGGTGTCCCTCATGTGCAGCCCACCAGTGATACATCTACTTTCAGCATCAACCCCCCACCTTGCAGCACCCTTGATCAACATGATCTCTCAGACAACAAGCAAAACAGTCTGCTCGCTGGCATCCTCAAGATGCACTGTCAGAGTGGCATTGTCCACTGAGTTTCTGGCCTAGTGAGAACCGTCAGTTGTAGCTCTGGGACTGGGTTTTTCTGTGTTTGGTCTGCTTCTGATGAGAGCTTTTCATCCAACCCAGATGCATCATCCTGAGATCTGATTTCTGCCATGGTTTCGACTCAAAATGCAGCCATTACTTGGCCTGCTTCAGTCCATTCGGATTCCTATCACGACCATTATTTGGGTTCAAAACAGAGCCTCAACTCAGCTTGTCTCTCAGCCCAACCAACAGCCATTATAAGGACTAGTTTGGGGCCGGAGTTACAGCCGTTAATAGTCCTGGATTCAGTCCGAACTATGGCCATTGTTTGGCCTAGTTCCAGCTCAAAACAGAGCCTCCATTTTACTAGATTTCAGCCCGATGCCTAGCCATTGTTTGGCCTGATCGGAGACTGCCTTTCCCATGGATTTTTAGCCATGCGTTTGGCCTGAAACACAACCATTATCTGGCGTGGTTTCAGCCCAAAACATCATCTGGGTGTGACCTGAGTTCGGCCTGATTTCAGCCCGAAGTGCAGTCATTGTATGGACTACCATCGGTCTGAAATGTAGCCACTACTTAGAAAATCGTCACCGCGGAAAAAGAAGATGAAAGAACGGCTTATTACCTGGTGGGTGCACAGTCCTCACCTTCTCTCCTTCAACCGAATCATCTCATAGACGGTTGAGTCAACTCAGCTTCCCTCTCTCTCTCTCTCACTCTCCTTTCTCTCTCTTTTCTCTAGCTCTCCTTGGCAGGAATCCCAAGGTCTACAGAACCCTATTTATAGCAATGGAGGAGAGAGCTTCCAACGGTCGGATCTCTCCATGTGGCTAGGGGATGGCCACGATCGTGCTATCCTTTGTTTTTCCCAAAGAGGAAAGTCTCCACTAGCCTTTTTCCACCTACAGGCCTTGCCCGACCGTTTTTGGCAAAGGGAGAGCACACCTCATCCCGGGAATGGACGGATGGGATGGCCTGATTAGGGTAATCACGGGCCACCCATGGGGTCTTAGATGGGTCCCATCTCGCAGATATCCACCACATGCAACGTATTGGATGGTTGCAACCAATCTCTCCCGTTCATTTACATTGGCTCAAAAGCCTATATAGTTTTGATCAGGCAGGTCCCACGGAGAAGTTGGACGGTTCGGATTTTTCGGAAAGTGCCCAGGGTGGGCCACTTCGGGGTCCGAAAAATCGTCAGTTCAAATATATGTTGGCGGGAGAAATCCGCCATTTCTCTTATTTCGTAAGGAGCTCGGTCAAAGCTAGTTTGACTGAGCCCATAGTCCTAGTGCACGTCGTGCACATGTGCATGGGGTGCACATGCACTTGTGTGAGGTCCACCATGATGTTTGCTGCATATCTGCTCCATCTGTTCATCTTGAGATCCCCATGTAGGGGTCCAGACCTAGTTTTTGGCCGATGGTGTGACCCAGGTGGGCCATATAATACCCTTCGGGGCTCCACTTGGCCCATACGTCGCAACCCAATGGTCAGAGGTCTGAGACTTTATTTTGACGGGTAAATGGGGATTTGAGGGATCTTGAGTGTCTCTTTGGTCACTATCTGATCCCCAAGTGTTGATAATAATGTATTGTATCAGTATCCTTTGATATAGTGACCCTAATTTGAAGTCTTCGGATAACCTTACCTTCTTGATTTATGTAGGGTGTGTTCTTGACTTCCAAAGACCCTGATGGGTGGCCTTAATGTTGATCGGGAGTCCCATCCTGCATCCATTTGATTTATTAGTCGAGTGTTGGTGCCCTTAGTTAAATTTCAAATAGTGACACCCGTGTACCAAGAGTGCGGAGTGTTACAATATTAGTTGGTCCTTCATCGTGTGTGGATCCTGACGTACTTGTGGAGGTCGGGAATGTTTGGTAGCTGCACCCGCTTCCACGTCTTGATCGGGGAATAGTTGCTGCCTCTCCAATATCCACATTATCTGATCGACGTTGTTGGCCAAGGCCTTGACTTGGTTTTCTAAGGAGACGAGCCCCCCGTTGTTCAATCGACAAATTAAATTCATCTTGTTTTCTTCAATAAAGCATTTGGGTTGAGTTATATAAATTTCTTCATCAAGATTCTCGTGTACGAAAAGTATTTTTTACATCCAACTGCTTCAGCTCTAAGTCAAGCATCGTTACCATACTTAATACAGTATGAATAGTATTCAAACAAACAATTGGAGAGAACATTTCATTAAAGTCAATTCTTGATTTTTAAGTATGTTCTTTGACTACTAATCAGGCTTTATATCTTTCAACAATTCTTCTAGTATCTGTTTTCAACTTGTAAACCTATTTGCAGCCAATAGCCTTCCGCCCTTTGGGTAATTTAACCAATTTCCAAGTCTTATTCTTATGCAGAATTTTAATCTCCTCCTTCATGCTCTATCAGCTTTGTAACTCTCTTTGGTCGACCTTGAACACTTTGCGTTTTAGTGCTTAGGGCGTGTTTGGACGGGCCCATCCCATGGGATTGGATTGTATTAGTGTGGATGGCAAGTAATGATGGCTGTGTCAGTGGATTGCTGGCAATCCCATGGGATTGTTATAGCCAGGGAATTCACCAACGAGTATGTTTGGCTCGCCTTGCCAATCCCGGGATTATGTCAGCCAATCCCGGGATTACTCCGTCTAACCAAACATGTCCCAAGCAAAATAGATGGGATTAAGAGGGATTGGGTGGATTTCAAGGTAATGATGGTGTTGTCAGTGGATTGCTGACAATCCCATGGGATTGCTATATCCAACTTCTGCCTGTTTGGCACGCCCGGCCAAATCCCGAGATTGCTCCTTCCAATCCATCCTAATACAACCTAATCCCATTCACCCTGCTCGGCCAAACAGGCCCTTAGTATCTCATCGTCATGCTTTTCATCTGCTTCATCTTTAATGATATTATCAACTTGCTGATCATCTGAATCAGTAGACTGATTTTGAACATTGTTTAGATATTCCAATTCAATTATCTCTCATGACTAAGCTCGACAATTTTGTTTTTTTTACAATGAATCTTCATTAAAAACCACATCTTGACTAATTATTAACTTGTGGGCAGTAGTGTCTCACAATCTGTACCCCTTTGTTCCATCTGCATAAGTAAGAAAAACACACTTTCTGGACCTTACATCTAGCTTAGTCTTGTGCTCTTTGGAAATCCACACATAAGCATCCGAATTAAGGGCCTGTTTGTTTTTCAAATTCAACTGTAAATGCAATGTAAATGGGTTATTATTATTTACCCATGTATTTACACCTAGTAGCCGCCTCTTAACAATGACCTGATGTTGACAGGAAATTTCTTTGAAAAGCTATTGCACTGGAATAGAGTGGGCGAAGATTTTTTCCACTAAAATACATGGGGGTCCACTATTATGTATGATCTTGATCCACACCGTCCATTCATTTTCCCTCTCATTTTAGGGCACGAGCCCAAAAATGAGGTAGATCTAAAGCTCAAGTGGACCACATCATGAGAAATATGGGAAAATGATGCTTATAGCTCAATTTTTCTTTGGGGCCATAGAAGTTTTAAATCAAGCTTTTTGTTTTTATTTTTTTCCCTTCATCCATGTCTGTGTGACATTATGAATAGGTTGGATGGAAGGCATACATCCCTGTGGGCCCTAGGCTCATTTAAAATTTCAATGGCAGACGTTCAATTCCTCATGTTTTCTGTGTTGTGGACCACTTGAGTTTTGTATCTGCCTCATTTTTTGGCTCATGCCTTATAATGAGCAAGTTGGTGTGGATCAGAGACATGTATAGTGATGGGCCTCACAACACACTATAATTTTGGTAAGATGACATTGTTCTGTGCAATAATTTTTGAGGTGAAATTACAATCTCATTTCCTATTTTCTAATTAGGTAGAAAAAGTATTAATTGGCCATTTAAATTGCATTTACCATGGGATTTGAAAAGCAAATAGGCCCTAAGATCCATTGATGGTTCAAATTCTCTTGTGGAATCACTACAGACAACACTTCCTCATTCTTGGATTAACTGTCTTTCTAGAATAGATTCCCTTTGGAACCCTTGTTTATAATTTTACTGATTCGCTTTCTTGAGTTTACAATTTTTAAGCAAGTGACTATTCTTTTTGCAATTCCAATACTTACTTGTTTTGTACCCTTTTTACTTAGATCTCGTTTGATCTCTCACCATTGATACCATTCTCAGTTGATCTTCATCTGACCATCATAGCATCTTCAACAGATTCCACACGTGTTTTTCTACGAGACTCTTCAGTAAAAAATGTGGATACAACTGACTCCATAGTGAGATTTAAACCATTGTTGAGATTCATAATCAAACTATCCCATGAATATGACATCGAACATAGCAAAAGTACAATATTTTCTTTATCGTCAATCTTCACACCGACTGCTACCAATCTTCTAATCATGGTATTGAACTCATTAAAGTATTATTGCAAAGAGGACACTTCCTTCATCTTCAAGTTGTACAGTTGCCGTTAGAGAAATATCTTGTTCAACATCTATTTCCCTTTATATAAGTTTCATAATTTGTCTTACAAACCTTTTGCAGTGATTTAATCGAATATGTTGAACAAAACCGAATCATTTAGTTCAAGAAGAACGTTCGTCATGGTTAATTGATTTTTCTCCTTAAATACATCGTCTTTTATCTTTATAGGCTTCTTTACTTCTCCTTGAATTCGATTGCGCATCATTCATTCACTAACATCACGTTTATCTTTAATTTCCATAATACGTAATTGGATCTATTAAACTTAAGCATTTCGAATATAGTAGAATCCAACCATCTAAAACACAATTGTAAAACAAATGCTAATACCGATCTTGTGCTAAAAGTTTTCTCAAACTTTGGCTTTGATGTCAATTGTTGCGAAAAAATATCCGTACATAATTAATATAAATAAAGCCAAAACATAAAAGAAAAGGGCCAAACAAAAATTAAAAATACTAAATCAAAATAAGAAACAAGAAGCACAAGAACTTATGTAGTTTGGCAATATACTTACTTCACAAGATGGTAACATATAACTTTCTTATTCATTAAAAACAAGAGAAACAGAGATATAAGACCTCTGCTCTAGAGAATACCTCACAAGATTAAAATAGTGTAACAGAATTCTGCTCTAGAGAATACCTCACAAGATTAAAATAGTGTAACAGAATAAATTTCCCTATCAATGTCCTTCTTTATATACGTAGACCACGACGTGGGATAGCATGTCACAAAGCGGGAAGAAAGTAGGCTTCGTTATACGTGGCTGTACATTCGGCCATACACGTGGAGAGATAAAAAAAAAAAAAGGTGAGGTGAAGAGAGAGACGTCACCGCCACAACAAGTATTTAACAAGTCTTTATGGTTGTGTTTGGTTGCATCTGCAAAGGATATCATGAATTCCATGACATTTGTTGCCACCAAACTCATCTTAAACTTAACGGTGGAATTTTCCCAATTGAAACTTAAAAAATTGTTACTTACAAAACAATGCAACTTCGCAATAATTAAGTATAAGATTCCGCGGAGACTAAAACTATATATTATCACGAATTATTTTCTTTTCTTTCAAAGATTAGGATAAGGCATCTGTCTCTTCTTCCATCTACACCGTTCACCCAATTGACCATTGCTGATATGGTTAGAATCATCTCAATCAGAATCGCTATTGATAAAAGTGGACAACGTAGAGTGGGGTATGCATGATGTGTGGTGAAGATTGATGGTTGGACATTGATAATCATCCATTTTCTAACCATTGATTGGATGATTAGGATAACGGATCAAAGACAATCTTTAAGAGAAATAGGCAATCTATGGTGGGACCCACAATCTGAGCTTTAAAAGACTTAATCAATCTAGCTATTAGAGAAATGGACCTTGCCATGCAGTCAATCTCAACCCTTTGTTTTCCGGCCGCTGATCGGATGGTTAGGATAAACACAGTGAATCTTGAGAGATGGAGGAGCCCACTTAATGGACAATCAAGATCAATTGTTGGACCTTTTCAATTAAATCAATCTAGACTATCCATTTTGTAAGTCATCGATTAGATGGTTAGGATCATCCATCAAAAAGGGATTCATTGGGGTCAAGACAATGCAAGGTGCAGCTCACAATGCACGGTCCAGATCAATGATAGCTCTTTGTTACAATCAATTTGTATTAGGGACCGTCCAATTTATTGTACATTAATCATATGGTTAGGCTCATCTGATAAGTGTCAAATTTTAGAGGCACTGCCAATCCAAGGTGGGACCTATATGGATGATCATAACTTTTTTCTATAACCAATCTGGACCATTTGTTTTATTGGCAATTGAATAGATATGGTTACGATCTCGATTAATATATATTAACAATTACTATAGAATTCATGAATCATTAGTTCCGTTTGGCAGCCTCTAATTGAAATCTATTAGAATCTGATACATCATTACTACTTCCAAACGACCCCTCACAGGTAATCATAACCGTCTAACTTGCAGCAAGAGTGGGACCCACTTAATGGTATCTGTGTGTGGTCAGGTAATCACAAATCTATGATGCGGGATACAAATCCAACATTGGATGGTCTAGATTCATTGTCCCATGTGGCCCAAAAGCAACTGGAGGTTTCGTGTGGGGATTGGATGGTCTAGATCCATTGTCCGAGCCAATTAGGCCCACAAGTCACGATTGAAGCAGAACCAGCTCTTTTGTTTTTAATCGACGTCCATTTCACTGGTTTGATCATTTTGATTGGAGTGATGTCGTCCATCCACTTAGAGGCTTCACGAGATCAACAGTACAGATTACTGTACGTGTGTGCATGAGATGTGGCCCGTGTGGGGACAGAGAGTCACGGGGCAGAGACTCACGGCGGAGTCACGTGAGCTACTTTCCACTAGAAAATTGAGAGTGCAGCCAATTTCATAAAGGAGAAGAGAAAGGTAGATCGTGGGAGCACCCAAAAAATTAAGCTTGCATCAATATTCACCATACACGTGGCATCTTCTTACATATCTAAACAGGCGAAAGAGATACCCCAAGCATGGATGGACCACTGGCCGAAAATACAACCATTCTACATTTTTGATTGCTGGACTTCTGCCTTTACAATCTAACCGTTATTCATTTATGTTAAACCGTTGGTTTGCTGTAGATTATCTTGAAGTTTGAGAATTGTATGATGAAAAAGAAATTCATACATCCAAATCATCGGCCCCACTCTAGATGGGTCACAGACCAAATACACCTATCGGATAGTTGAAAACGGAAATACTTGATGGTCCCAATTCAATAAAGAATTTTGATGAAAATCAGAGGTTCTTATCATCTAACCATCTTGATTTGAATCTATGATCTATATATAGTAGGCTTCACTTTTTGGACGGTTTGGATTTAGGTACATATATGCCAAGTGAGCAATGGATGAATGCATGCGTATGGCTCTGTCATACTCCGAGATTATATCAAATAACTCATGTGTTGTTGAATGTTAATCAGTTGTTCTGGAATATGGCCCACCTAAGATAGGCCCACATCTCTAACCTCTTCAAAGCCTATTTGTGATGTGCCAACGATCCAACCAAACCAATCCTCTTTCTAACCCTCCAAACATCACTTATAAAAGGGACACACTCGACCTCCTCCGTTCATTCTACCTCATCACTTCTTTCTCATTTCTCATGAGTTCCTCTCCAGTTACCATCCATGCCAAAAACAACCCATATGATCCAGACCATTCATCTCCCAATCACAACCGTCCATCAACTTCTAGGTGGGCCAGGTCACCCTCTTCTTCCTCCTCGTTATCACCATCTTCATCAATTTCCTCATCTTCAACCATCAATTCTCCATCTCCCCTCCATTCATTCAGAATCCCATTCTCATGGGAGCACCAGCCAGGCATTCCCAAACACTCCAGTTTCACTCCCCAGCAATATAAAGATCTTCTCCCGCTGCCGCCGGCCGGTCATCGATTCCCAAAGAAAAAATCTCATTGTAGCATGCGATCGGATCCATTTGTGGCTGCACTAGTGAAGTGTTCCAGGGACATGGGCCATGAAGCAATCAGAAACCGTTGGAAGGGTGCAGATGCATTGAGATCACTGAGTGGTCGGTTTGGATTCGTCGATCTCTCGATTTCATGCAAGAGCACCGCATGCGCCGTTGTAGAATCGACGGCTTTCATTCCAAGATCAAGCCATGTGGGTCACGGTCTCGTGACCCGCCGTGCCCGTTGAACTTCATGACTGTGCCCACAGCAATGGGTATGTAAATATGAAGTGTTATGATATATTAGCTAGTTTAAAAACTCAACTCGACTTTCCCGAGTTGACTCGGCTCGACTAGATTTTATGAAGACTAAAAAAATAGATCGATTCGACCCGACTCAACTCAACGAATTCGGTAAAGCTCGAAAGAAATCGATAAAATCCTACTCAGCTCAACGTAATTTATATATTATTTCTATTTTAAATATTAATAGAAAAGTTGGCAAAAGAGCTTTCCAAGAACTCGTCCGAGTTTTTGAGTTGACTCACCTGTTCGACTGGGTTGAGTGAGTTGAGGTTTGATGTTTTTAAACTAGGTGCATGGAGTGAGCTTTGGGTTGAACAACTGCAATTTTGTTTCCCTCTTCTCACTTGTATACCACTTAATCGAACCGTCCAGATGGTATGGTCAGTGTGATATTCTGTCTATTGTGAGTTTAATGTGGGGTCCACTGAATGAGTGGTCAAAATCTTATCCATGTAGGTGTTTCTTTGTGTGTTTTAATAGTAATATAAAGTGTTGCTCTTTTATTAATTTGAGTTCTTTGATTGTAAGACACTTCAGTTCTTGAATTAATGGGCTCTTTGTTTTGCCAATTATCCAGCTAATGCAAAGTAAACATGCCATGGATATGAAAACATAGAAATTGTCAGTCAAATGCAGATATATTTGTGAGATTGGTAAATGATTTATAGTTATTATATTTTTCACAGTATTATCTTAGAAATTTTAAATTCAAATAATGATATCAATGTATTTTGACGATGAATTAATATTAACTTGACGTAAAAGTATTACCATTATAATTTTACTGTGGATAAATTAATGAAACACTAGAATCAACGCTCAAATGCAGATATTGTGAGAAACTCGTAGAATAATTTGTAATTTTTATTTTAGTAGTCCTCGTTGGTTTATGGACTGTTTAGTGGAGAAACATCCATCATATGGTCGTAAATAGGCCAGCTAGGACATCAATTGCAGTATGATCCATCTAAAGTGTGGCCCACTATTTAGAAGAGTTAATTGAAATTCATGTGTAGAATGTGTATTGTTTCCGAATACATGTGTATAAACTTGCCTATATATAGACTGATTTTATAAGCAGTTTTCAGGTGTGATTATTGATACTCATGTACAAAAAATGGTGCAGCCTGGCATTGGTGTAACTTAAATTAAAGTGTTGGCCCACTTGATTGAGTGATCCCAACCTCTTTATTAATTAACATTTATTTGTTGAATTAGGGCACTTAATTGTTTTGAATTTTAACTATTTATTAGATGTCAATCAATAAGTCATATTACCATTTACTTGTATTTTTAAATAATTGAACCGTTTCAGGTAGGGCCCACAATTTGTAACTTTTAATTTTAGTTTGTTCGGCAGTATGCCCGTCTGGTCCAGCAACGATGTGGGGCCTATTAAAAAGCTCCAAAACGAAAAGTAAAGTTCTTTTTTCCAAGAAATGACAAACTCATCATTTTCATTGAGGATTTGAACTTGACAATCGCACATAACACTTTTTCACGCATCAAATACTTCTAAGCACCGAAACAAAAGATAAAGTTTTTTTTTTTTTTTTTTTTTTTTTTTTTTTTTTTTTTTTATCCCTTGAAATGACAAACTCATCATTTTCATTGAGGATTTGAGCTTGACAGTCGCACATGATAGTTTTTCATGCATCAAATACTTCCAGGCCTGTTTAATTTTCCATGATACTAATAAATTATGATAAATAAGTAATTATTACTTTTTCACCTTGTTTGAAAACATGAGAGTAATTCTACTTTGAAAATTGGTACAAAAGTGTTGACTTAAATCTGTGGACTCCACCGTAATGCATATGATATATCCTCACCGTCCATCTATTTTATTAGAACATTTTGGGGTATGAACCAAAAAATGAGGCAGATTCAATATTCAAATGGCCTAGATGAAAGAAACCATGGCCTTAATTTGTCCATCGTTGAAAGTTGTTTTCTTTACTGGGCTCACGTTAAGGTTTTTTCATCATCTAACCCGTTCATAGGGTCACACAAACATGGATAAGGGGAAAACACAAATATCAGCTTGATTTTAAACTTTTAATGGCCCAAGAAGTTTTTAATGGTAGGCATTCGATTCTTGTTGTTTAATGTGGTGTGGTCCACTTGAGCTTTGTATCTACCTCATTTTTTTTGTCATGCCCTAAATTCAGCTGGCATAATAAATGAGCGGTGTGGATAAGTCACATACATCACGTGGGCCCCACATTGATTTTGTAAAATTTTTAATTTAAGTGAGTTGTCATATGTACATTGGGAAAGATGCAGTAATTACCTAGGTAAATAATTATTACCCATTTACATGGTAATTGCAACTGAGTTGAAAAATCAAATAGGCCCCTTAAGCTCTGATATAAGTAATTCGGCCTATAAACCTGAATATGATGGGGGCATCTCTTCACGTTACCAGTTGCGTGGCAAATTTTCCATCCAGATCGTTCATCTAATTTCCCCTCCATGGATGGGAAATGGATCAAGATCAAAAGCTACCGAATGACCTTAGGGCGTGTTTGGTACAGGGTATTAGATGGGATTTGATAGGATAGAATTGCATTTAGTCCCGTGCAAATTCCATTTAGCATTTGGGAAGGACGAGAAAAGTTAGGATTAAGTGGGATGGAATTGTATTTGGTCCCATGGAATAACATTTGGTCCCATGCGAGATCTATGTGTATTTTGAAATCCACTACACATGTGGGCCCCATATTGATGCATGCAATTATCCATGCCATCCATCCATATACATGTGACATTCTGGTTATATATATGTACAAGTAAACGACATCCATTGTAAATTTGGTCTGCCGATTATAGTTCAATAGTACACCAAAAATGATTTTGCTTAATTATGTATTTCCCCAAGCAAAAAATTTTAACCCAAACATAAGATTGAATGGCTAAAATACCGTGATATTTCCATACATAGAATCATTATGCAATAATTATGTTAATCCCATCTAATACAATTCAATACCATTTTATTCCACAAACCAAACACACCTCAAAAAGATCTATTAGACAAAAGTAGTTAATGGTGAAATTCAGTTATTAGAGAAGTGAACCAAACTGATGGATATAGGGAAAAAAAAAAACTAACCATCCATTAAGGATATCGATGGCTGGAGCAGATTGATGTATCACCCTAACACGTGTCACTGGCCTTACATAATAGAGTTGCGGCCCTGACAATGGAGCACACCTTGATGTATATTTTGTATATCAGGCCGTCGATCTATTTTGCCAGCTCATTTGTGCATGAGCCAAAAAAAAGAAGCACGCATAAAATTCAGGTGGACCACACCATATGAAACAGCGGTGATTGAACGGCTACTATTAAAAATTTCCTAAGGCCCACTTTAATACCCACTGTAATGTTTATTTTTCATCCAACATTTTGAGAAGGTCGTACGGACAAGGATGAACGGAAAATAACTATCAGCTTGATCTAAGACTTTTGTGGCACATTAGAAGTTTTTAATTGCCAATTACCACTGTTTCGTGTGGTGTGGTCCACCTTAGAGTTGGATATACTTCATTTTTGGGATCATTCCTTGACATGATCTGAAAAAACCGATTCACGGAGTGGATATACAATACATACATCAAGGTGGGACCTACAGATAGGGCCGCACCCAATCTGGTCCCCTTAGAAAGACGCATGGTTACTCCGGCTCTCCCTCAGGCCTAACTGTTCACGGACGCGGATTGCGTACTGACAGCGTCAGTATTGAGGTGGCTATCCACAGTGCTCTGTGGACCCCTCATGGTATATTTTTATTTTATCCAAGCCGACCATCTATTTTTCAATATCATTATAATGCATTATACGAAAAATGAGGGATATAAAAATCTCCAGTGGACCACACAACAAGGAAACATTGGTGATTGAATGCTTACCATTAAAAACTTCCCATGGCTCACTGTAATGATTATTTGTCATCCAACCCGTTGATTAGGCCACGAAAACCTGAATGAAGAGAAAAAATAAATATAAGCTTAATCTAAAACTTTTGTGGCACTTAATAAGATTTTAACGGTAAGTGTTCAATCACCACACTTCCCTGTGGTGTGTTCCATTTCAGATTTTTGATCTGCCTCATTTATGGGATTATGTAATAAAATATTCTTAAAAGAAAATAGATTGATGGCGTGGATGGGAGACATACATCATGACGGGCCACGGAGCACTGTCAGTAGCCACCTCGCTACTGACGCTGTCAGTACGCAGTCCACGTTCGAAGTTTACGGCTCGGGAGTATTTCCCGAGGGATTCTTTGATACTCTCTTTCAGATTGTAATGGTCCACTCATCACACACTTAGAAATTATATAGCCGGATGCGTGCAAATCAATTTGAGCCGTCCAAATTGGTGTTTCTTACTTAAGATGGATCATATATCCAAATTCAAACTGATCATACTATCCTAACCTTTAATGTATGTATATCAGTTTGTTGACTGGGACTGTTTGATATATTTCATTTTGACCGTTCATTCGATGTCCATCAGTCAGTTTTAATGATGAAGTTTTAACGTGAGCTATGTCTAATATCAAGTCTACAGTATATGAGCGCGTGTATGGATAAACATAGTCCGCCAGTGTATCAAAGTTTTTCTTTAAGGGAAAGATAAGACAAGATGGGCGTCTGACAAGTCAGGATTTCACGTTTCCCTAGGAAAAAGTGTCACGATAGCAGCTCGACCATGCATCGGTGGGCCCTCCACCAACGTACCCGGTCGGAAAGAAATTGGACTGAGTACTGAGTTAATCGTACTGAGTAAACTATCTTGGGCCCACCGAGAATGTATGTGCTTTATCCACACCGTCCATCCATTTTTCCATATCATTTTAACGGTTGAACTCAAAATTGAAACATATAAGGTCAAATAGACCACACCACAGAAAACCGTGGGAATACAGATTTCCACCGTTGAAACCTTTGGAAGGCCCATATGATGTTTATTTGTCATCAAACCTGTTCATAAGATCAGACATACATTGTATGTGCTTTATCCACACTATTGTTTCTGTTTGTATGGCCATGTAAATTATGGATAGGTATTATTTTTAGGCCACATGCTTAACTTTTTGTGTGCAACCTAACGGTTAGTGGTTTTATACAATTGTTGGTGTGGGTGGACCCTCTAAAAATTAAGGGTAGACGTCTCTCTTCCAACTGTTTCTTTGGGTGTGGCCCACCAAAATCATAGGTTGGTATGATCGATTGTCTCTGGTCTTAATTTCATGGGACTAACATTTATTGGTTGGGTGGCCCATCAAAATCAAGAGTGGAATCTCATACCATGCCTTTTTTCTTAATGCCTTTTTATCCAATGAATCTCTTAAAGGGATGTCCAACTTCGTTTTAATGGGGCACACAATGGTGTGTATGTGAAATCCACTCCAGCCATTAGATTGTAAATCTAGTTTAGGCCTAGAAAAAAAAATAGGTTGACTTGTAATTCATGTATCCCACGTTAAATAAAACAATTTGGGGGGAGACATTCACCCTTTATATATATATATATATATATATATATATATATATATATATATATATATATATATATATATATATATATATATATGGAAAATGTACTATGCGCTCGAGCGTAAAGCGGTCGTCCGTGAGGTCGAGCTGGTGTGGGCCCCACCGTGATGCCGTTCGAAAATCCACACCGTCCACCAGATGCACCATTCCAGAGGGGGCCCACACGGCTGAAAATCAAGTCAATCCGTGACTTTTGTGGGCCACACCACGTACAGAAGTTGAGAGGGGCCGTGCACCATTGAAACATTCAAAACCATTTTTGGGGACCTTTCGAGATGTTTTTTGATGATCAACACCGTCCATCATGTATGTCCCACTTGAATATAATTTTAGACCAAGTTTCAGGTGGGGCCCACCAAGTGCATTTATATGTTTTTACGTGTATACTTATGTTTGCCGATGGTATGGCCCACCTGAGTTACATGGACGGTTGATTTTGGGCCGTGTGGGCCCTCCTGGCTTGCGCATCTGGTGGACAGTGTGGATCTTCGAACGGCATCACGGTGGGGCCCACACAGCTCGACCTCACGGACGATCGCTTTACGCTTGAGCGCATAGTACCTTTTCCTATATATATAGTCATGCTCCCCTGTGCGCCTACGCACGTGCGCTCCTTTTCACACGTGCCATGGGTGTCTAATCTGAATGGTCCATGTGATGCGGAATCCCATGAAACCCCATGCGACAAATCTTCACCCTGATCTAAAATTCTGGTGGGCCATAGCATAGAGAAATGCAAATCAAGGGAGGAAACTGTTTTCATTTTTCATGGCCCATCAAAGTTTTAGATCAAAGTAAAACTTGGGCCTGGGAGATTTCACGAGGTGTTGCTTCATATAAACGGTTCAGATTTTGGATCCACATCACGTATGATGGGTTCTCAAAAAAGTTTGTACGTAGTACGTACGAACTTGTTTACAAGTGAACGTTTCTGAGCATTCCTCTATGTGTGTGTGTGTGTGTGTGTGTGTGTGTGTGTGTGTGTGTGTGTGTGTGTGTGTGTGTGTGTGTGTGTGTGTGTGTGTGTGTGTCTGTGTGTGTGTGTATTCAGGGTGAGCATTGCCCACTAAGAACTAAAAATAAGGCCCATCCATGATTCAGGTGAGCCATACCAATTGAAACAGTTTAGAGGACAATTGTTAGCTTGTACACTATTTCCAATTATGTGATCCACCTAAATCACGAATGTGGGTGATTTTTTAGCCCTTTGCTTAACATAAGGTGACACACCTAGTGGGCAAGGTGGATTTCACATAAACATCATGGTGGAGCCCAGCCAAGTAATTTACCCATTTGATCGCTAGCCCACCCAAGCGGTGTTAAGGAAATGTAACAAAGAAGGTAGTAGAATGATAATTATATTGGCTAATGAGTTAGCATTTTGAAAAAAAATCATAATATACATTTCATATTAGTTAGTTAATTTTTTAAAATTAAATTCCCAAGTAAAAAACTTCAATAGTCCGTAAGAGTGTGATGGTTGATACACATGCACATAGAAAGGACTTAGAAATTGCATAGAGACTGCTAAACTATGGGCGCCAGTATACCAAAAATTTCAGTTATTTGATTACGTGGTCATCAGATTGGTGAGCATTTATTGGACGGTTAGAAATGAAAAAAAAAAATTCAAAAGTCAGTATTTAAACAAAATCATTTTCATGAGACTTTTGGTTTGTATATTAAGAGTAGTGGGTTCCACAACTTAATCTGTTTAATTCGAAGCTAACATATGCCACCTGTGTCATTTCCAAGTGCCAGCGTATCAAGTGTCCATCCGATCATAGTATCAAATAACTCTCTTGTTAGAAAACAAGGATGGCTGATGGGTGGTGGGCCACACGAGTTTGAGACCTGGCATAAAATAAGACAAATAACCTTGTTCAGTCGACAGCACTCGATGAGTGATCAACCTCATTTTCGTACAAATGCACGTTCATGGTAGGTCCACGTGATAAGTGACTCGGCCTTCCTTGCATGTGTGCATGCGCCAGGGTGGCATTTATGTGATGGGAATTGCCTGTAATGTCAGCCAGTGACTGCACTGCTAGCCAGCTAGCTGGTGTTAAAGCTCTACGGGCCCACCATGATGTATTGTTTTATTTATATTATCCATCCATTTTATGGCACGATCAAAAAAACGAGACAGATCGAAATCTCGAGACCATACTTCAGGAGATAGTAGGGATTGAACATCCATTTTTTTAAAGCTCATTTAGCTCATTTTAGAGCATGAGTAAAAAATGAGGTAGGTCCAAATCTCCCTACTATACTACAGGAAATAGTAGGGATTGAATGCTTACTGTTGAGAACTTTTTGATGGCTGTAGAAGTTTTGAATCAAACTAATATTTGTGTTTTCCTCTCACTCAAATCTGTGTTACCTTATCAATAGGTTGTATGTCATTATAGGACTTTAAGAAGTTTTTAATCATGAATGTTCGATCAATACTGTTTTCCAATGGTGCTATCTACTTGTGATTTGGATCTTTCTCATTTTTTGCTTCATACCCTAAAATAAGATAACAAAATGAATGGACAACATGAATAAACATATACATCATGGTGGGGCCTACAAAGCTTTGACACTGGATAGTGGGATGGTATTGGGTCACTAGCTAAACTATGGCCCAATTTTTGATGTACTTTTACAAATTCCATCTAATTCTATACTTACAAAATTTGTGCTAGAAAGTCCAATCGGCCAATTTGACAAGTCGGCCAACGAAGCAAACCGGACACTCCCTTTTGTAGAGACCCCTTTCAACAGCTTTTGAAACTTTCTTAGAGCTGACCATGACGTTTACATATCATCCATACCGTTCATAGGTTCGTCACCACTCAGATAAATTGTAGGCACAAATATAATCCTATAAAAAACTTCAGTCACCCCAGGCATTCGGTCCCCACTGTTTCATGTGGTATGGCCCACATAAGTTTTGGATCTGCCTAATTTTTAAATCCTGACCTATCGTGGTCTTGAAAAATAGATGGATGGAGTGGATTTTTCATGGAAGTCTCTGTGAGCACCACACAGCCCTGGGCACAAGAATATCTCTATGCTTGGGTCACAAGCAATCCGCTTCCTGAAAAAGGAGTGGGAGAACATGTGGGAAGATTATGGTAATGTACATGGATTATAATGGGCGTATATGCAGTTGCTCTAACATGAATGGTCGCACATGTAGATTATTTGGCACATGTGCAATGTATATAGAATTCTATACTCTTAAGAACACTAGACAATGCTGTTAGCATATGTAATCTATTCAGCCATTTAATAAGGATAGACTTTCATTGTTGAACATTTACATATTTTGAATAAATGATATACTCGTTCTTCTCATCTCGCGTATAAAAGAGAGTTTGACAAACTACACATTTAGTCTAGTCAGCAAAAGGTGGAGAAAAAACCTAACATTGAATGTGGAGAAAAAACTCTTAAACTGTGGAGAAAAAACCTAGTCTAGTCAGCTACACGCATAGTCTAGTCAACTATGGAGAAAAAACTTAATTAACATAGAATGCTAAAATATTGAAAGTTGGGAATTTTCAATCTTAAAATTTATCGTTTCATTGAAGCAGTGATTTAGTAAAAATGTTAAAAGGTCAATGATAAAATAACAAAAGGTCTCTTATAACCTTAAAAATCTACTTAAAAATCTACCATTTATGCCTTCTTTGAAAGACATCAATATCTATAAGGTTTTAGTAAAAATCTTGAAAATGTAAAATGATTTCTAACCCTACTTTTCTGGAACTAAGAAAAAACGGTTTCCTTAGAAAACGTTTCCATTTTCAAGATACTTTATGTTCCTTGCGCTTTAGGGCTTTTTAAATTTCTTTTTTTTTTTTTAATTTTACTTTTTTTTTATTTAAATGATCACTATCCTTGGATGGTGTTTGAAATAATATGGGTGCATTTAGATGAATTTCTTTTCAACAAGCTTTTGTAGAAATGTTGTTGGCAAAAGGTAGATAGAAAACGTAGACAATGCACATTCTCATGTTAAGTGCCTGTTTAGATACCACAAAATAAGATACTTTTTAACTTATTTTAAGTCATTGAGTTACTTTTTCTACTTAAGTTAGTTTAGTAAGATTCATGGTAAAAATAACTTATTTATTAAAATCTACTTGATAAATTTATTATTTTAGCCTTTTGATTTATTATTATCTACTTATCTCTCTTTCTTTTACACTCTCATGGTCAATGTTGAAAGAGGATTTCTCACGGTCCATATATATGAGGTCTATGTGAAAGGAGACTCGCTGACACAGGGATGAACGTGATCCATCACTGTCTTCCTCAAGGATAACTACTCCGAATCCATGGAGCTTCTCTGGACTCTTCACAGAGACTTCTTGAATCAACGAGGAAAAGAAATATAAATAATTTTAAAATATATGAAAGAAGTTTGTTGAAATAAATGAGTCTACAACCCTTTAAATAGGGATACTAAGCTAAAACTCCCTAAAATTCGTAACTTACTATAAATAGTAAATTTTATATTTATAGTATCCTATGTGGCTAACCACATTATTCTCCTAATTTTTCTAAATACTTTTTGGGCGCAACTCTTAAAGCCCAACGGATGAAGAGTTATAATCAAACTAAAACATACTATTTATAGTAAAAACGGAATTAAACATGGAATTCGACCGTCGATACGATGGTTGGTTAAAGTAGCTCGTCCTACCCCAAAATCATATATGGTACGTCGAGTAACTCATTTCGGTTTGCGAGATATGCTTGTGTTTAAGGTTCTGATGGTCTTGATGACTTCTGCCTTCGATCGGGTCTTCTTTGGTTCATCTTGGACATGAAAGTGTCCGCGACCGCTCTACATCACTTGTTCCTTGTATCTATCAAAGGAGGCCCCACTTGATGTACTGTCCACATCGAAGGTGGGGCTCACAAGCTGGACAGTTCACATTAAAGGTGGGTCGCACTTGATGAATGATCTCATATCGATGTAGGCCCATGTAATAGATGGTCCACATCAAAGGTCACCCCCTAATGGTAAATAGCCCACATCCAAATTTGGCCGGTATGATGGACGACCCACTTCAAAGGTGGGGCTTACATGATGGACGGTCCACATCAAAGGTGGACTCCACATGATGGGCAATGGATATTGAAGTGGGGCCCCACATGATGGATGATCTCATATTGATGTGGGCCCACATAATGGATGGTCCACATCAAAGGTTGTCCCCTAATGGTAAATAGCCCACATCCAAATTTGGCCAGTATGATGGAGAATCCACTTCAAAGGTGGGGCCTACATGATGGACAGTCCGCATCAAAGGTGGGCTCCACATGATGGGCAATGGACATTGAAGCGGGGCCCCGCATGATGGACACTCCACATCAAAGGTTAATGCTTAATGATAAATGGTCTACATCTAATGTGGGCCCCACATGATGGGCAACCCACATTAAAGGAGGGGCCACATGATGGATGATCCACATCATAGGTGGGCTTCATATGTTGGGTAATTGATAATGAAGGTGAGCCCCACATGATGAAAAACCCAGATAAAGGAGGGCCTCACATGATGGATGGTTCACATGAAAGGTCGGCCCTAATGATGAGTAGTCCATATTCAAGGCGGGCCCTACATGATGGACGGTCCATGTTGGAGGTGGGGCCTACATGATGGACAGTCCTCAAGATGGGGGTGATGGATATTAAAGGTGAGCCCCACATGATGGACAATAACATTGATAGTGGGCTCTACATGATGGATGACCAACATCAAAGTTGGGCCCTATAGAATAGAGGATGCACATTAAAGGTCACCCATAATGATGAATGACTCACATCCATGATGGGCCCTACATGATGTAAAATTGCGGTGATACCGCTACAGTAGAAGTATGGAATTAGTCAAATTGTTCTAGAGGGGGGTGAATAGGACTTTTCAAAAATTCTAATCTTACTGACTTGTAATGTTTACTAATCTAAATTAGTTCAACAAGATTATCAGAGAATCATTCATATTTATGGCTATAAAGCATATTAAGGATCGAAGTTAAACAGAATATAAATACTGCATATTTAAACATATTAAGCCATCAATTCAAATATGCAAGAATCATCACAAACACATCGATATATAGTGGTTTGGCTATGTGCCTACTCCACTCCCGGCTGATGCACTCTACCCTAGAGTGTGTCGGATTTCACTATCTGATGGTTTTAAATTAGGTTAACCACAAACCTTCACAACTTACATAAGGTATTGTCTACACAAGACAGATATATCCTACATAAGGAAGTGCCTACCAAAGGCATTCAACATGCCTACACAAGGCAACCAATGATGCTTACACAAGGCAATCAATGCCTACACAAGGAAACTAAACATGCCTACACAAAGCAACCAGACATGCCTACACAAGGCAAACAAATATGCCTACAGAAGGCACAATAGATCCTACACAAGGACTCTATACGTATTCTCCCATTGGAGGCCTGTAAAAGGTCTCGGTAAGATAGTGAAACACAATTACCTGAAGGCCAATCGTACACAAGGAAGGATCCTCAGATTCTGTGGACTCTTAAACACTTACCTATAAGTAGGTCAGCCCTTGATTTAGCACATGGTGAAGATGATCTTCCTTGATGGCAAAGAATCTTCAGCTCCCTTGAATCACAACACTTGTAGATGCTCCAATAGTATCTGGGTATTTGTTGGAATCTATTCTATTAAATGTGGATCTTTAAGAGACAGTGATTCTTAGGTTTGTGCATTCAAGAGATTTTAGCATAATGATTTGTCACTAAGAAAGTTGCTGGAAGATCCTTGAATGGTGAAGTTCGTTCTTCGATCCAATCTATTGAGTATTCAATTATTAAGAAGGGGTTGGGGAATGAACTTTCATAAGAAAAAAGATTAATGATAGTAGGTAAGAAGTTACCTTCTTGGAACTCTCTCTTTTTCTCAATGAGAACTCTGAAAACAAACTTCTAGATATATAGAAAATAATCTCAATGGAAATAAAACGGGTAGAATCTTTCTGCATTCGACGTCATCGAATCAGGTTCGATGTCATCGAGTATCAGTTCGATGACTCGGGATTTTTGGTAAAAAATTGTTAAAGTTCGCTGGACAGTTTCTTGATTGAACTCGATGTCATCGAACGTGATTCGATGTCATCGAAATTTAAATTTCGATGTCATCGAATCGAGTTCGATTCCTCAATCTGTTAAGTGATTTTTCTTCAGAGCTTTTTGGGCATTTTCATGTCTTTGTTCGATGTCATCGAATGTGATTCAATGTCATCAAAATTTGAATTTTGATGATATCGAATCAGAGTTCGATTCATCGAATTGTCAGGTGATTTTTTTTCTGAGCTTGCTGGACGTCTGAAGGTCCTTTTTCCATGTCATTGAAACGCCCTTGATGTCATCGAAGGTTGCCGTTCAATGTCATTGAACGTAGTCTCGATTTATCAAATTTTTGATGCTTTTTTGCTTGAGCTCGCTGTCCATTCGAATGCACTTTTTCGATGTCATCGAACAGTGTTTCGATGACTCGAAGGAGATAGAAAACTGATATAATTTTCATATAAATTTCCAACTTAGTTTTCTATTACCTAATCTATAAAATATGTTTTCCTTATTGGTTTTTTAATAGATTAAAGTGTTTAGTATTATTTACCTGAGGTGTTTTGGTCATGGGATGTGAGGTTTAATTTACCTTTGAAGCTCTTGATCCATCCACTGTATTGAGTCTGCATCTTGTAGTCTTTTCATATGGGGTTCACGTACTGACTCACTCAACCTTCACATTAATTAACAAAAAAAGGCACTTTCAATCTCCCCCTCTGCCAATTACGTGATAAAACACCTATAACACACCTATAACACTTGGAACAACAACCTAAATTGTGTGTACAACTTCATTACACAATTTTACATTTGTATTCTAAAACTGAACAAGTACACAACTGTATTGCCTGAGCTGCTGCTCTCCCTATCATCCTGCATCACCATGCATTTTAGAAATACAACCATGGAAACAGAATGGTGGGATTGTTCTCCCCCTTTTTGTCAATCATTGGCAAAGGGTTAGTAAACAATTACTCAAAATATAGAACATATTCCAAGTATGTAAATCGCATGGGAGAAACAATAAAGAGAATATTTCAATTTTAACACCAAACACAGGCAGAGCATGATATATCACATTAGAAAATAAGTGCCCAAGCTTCACATAAACAAAGCATTCCAAGAGATATCCAAAACAAAATCTTAAAAAAAAAAAAAAACATTCAGCCCATCCATGGGCACTATCATCCACACCACATATACAAGTATATATATAAAAAAAAAGAACATTACATACATACACACATACTTAAGCCATCCAAAAAGATATTTATGCCTCAAGCACAATCAATCAACATATGTATGTGATGAAGAGAAGATCACAGGGCAGAGCCGGCATCATGAGGAGCAGTATCGTCACGGCGACAAGTCAGCAAGTTGACAATGTGCTGAGTCGTGTGTTGTAGGGCCCCGACCATCTGCTCAAGTTCAGTGAGTCTTTCCTCCATGCATGCCATAGACTCCTCCTGACGATTAAACTGATCCTCAAGTCGTGCCTGTCCTCGAAGAGTTGCACCAACCCAATCCTGATGGCGTTTATTGCGTTGTACATGCATCGAGTCATGAGTTGATGGAATAACTGGCGGTGGTCTTGCCTCATCCTCAGTAGGCGCTGCAATCTCTCTGACTTCTGTCTCAGCTTGCATCTCATCCTTATCTAATTCACCCGAGAGCGGATGAAATTTCAGATCCATCCGTCTAATGTTGAGTGACGTAAATCGTTGCAAGGGACGCTCGGGATAGTCAGGCCCAGTTCTTGACTCATAGCACAAATAAGATAGGGAAAAGTTAGATGAGTGGGTCTAGAACTATGGACAACTACAACAAGTTGATGGGCGATCAAGGATGGAATACATAATTTAACGCCCGATGCAATGCTATATAGAACTAAGACCATGAAAGAGGTAAGGTCGACTCGATTGGTGCCACATGGATAGACATTTGTGGAAAAGATCCCATGTAGTACCTGATATTTGGGAAGCATATAATTGGTTTTGAGAGCATTCCCTTGGTGCCAAGGAACGTCTCTACCATGGCACAAGAACTTGGTCATCAAGGAACGGATGGTAGGATCATCAATGTCGAGTTCAGACAGACCAATGGGAGACAATGTGAGACTGAACTGACTAGCAATGGTGGCAGTTGTGATAACAGCGGTAGATTGTCCAACAATAATAGTCACTGAGGGTGGATCCAAGATCGGGGAATGACAGTGGGCTAGGAATCAATAGACCTCTTCATCATGACATGCGCCCCCAAAATTTAGAAGTGGAGTCCAGTCCACGGCCGACAGAAGTGGTTTGATCTCAAAGGATCGGATGCATTCTCGATCAACATATCGTTCCTGTACTAACCGTTTCCCAAAATATTTCTCTAGCAAACGAGTGTTAGGGGGAGCAATAGGAGGTGCGACGGGAACAGCAGGAGGAGCACCATTGCGCGATGATTGTCAGGCAAGGTTATCGCGCCATGGTGCAGGAGAACCCTGATCTGTCGGTGGCGCAGGGGTCTTGGCCCATTCTTTAGGAGCCAGGGATTTCTTTCTTGTTGGTCGTGAGGGTTCTCCTTCGGTCGGAGCTTTCCCTTTGTCCTTTGGCATTGATTCAAGAAGAAACAAAAAACTAGAGCTGTTGTAGATGACAAAAGAGGAATCCTATTTTCAAAAACCAAGGAAGATGAGGAAGATGGGGATGAAGAAATTTACCAAGATGGTAAGGATTTGCAAAGGTATGTTGAGGAAGGACTAATTTGAGCTTTGCTTCCACACCAAGACTCTGTTAGACAAGAAGAGAGCAGTGAGGAGACGCCCCAAAAATTTCCCAAAAGTTTCACACAAAATGGAAAATTTTCGCATGCACCGTATGTATATGTTTTAAAGCATCTTCAATGCATTGAATGTGATTCGATGTCATCGAAGTTCAAATTTGATGACATCGACCGATTGTTTGATAATATTGAAATAGTAATCGATGCTTCAAATCCTTCATATACTTCGATGATATCGAGGCTAGTTTGATGAAATCGAACATAGTTCGATGTCATCGAATGATCCATCGAATCGATAAACTTTAGAATTCGCTGCATGATTCGATAGGATCACGAGAATGTATTAAGACTATACTTATGGACTTTGTATTCTCATCAAAATTTGTACAAAAATAGTAACCAAAACTATAAACATATCCTATGTTTATGTTCAAAAAGAATTTTGGAGGCTAAAAAATCCTCAAATGTATCATTAAAAGCTTGCAGACCACAAAATATTTCATCTTGCACATATTCCAAGTGATCTATAACTTGCTATCACACCTCATTCTTTTTCAATTTGTTTGAGCACATCTTGTACTTTTGGGCTCAAAAATTTTAAGGTGAGACATCAATGACTCAGGTAACCTTCAGGCTTACTTAGAGGTTTTTTTTTTTTTTTTTACATCAAAATTTGATTTGTACGTTACTCAATAGCTGAGGTTCAAAAGAGAGGAAATGTGGATTTGTTATAGAATTTTCCTATGATGCATGAGCCCACAATATCCTTTATATTAATCGAAGGACTAGATTCGTCAGAGGGTTGTTCATCAACAATCTAAATAGCAATTTCTGGAGTAAGTGTCCTCCTTTCATGTTCTGGTAAAGTGCATGCCCAAGTCTTGGGTGTCATGACTTGGACTCATTATTCATAGCCATGTGGTATCAGGTAGATGGATCATTCTTCCTACTACTTTCAATTACGTAGCAGTTGTTGCGTGTGCGAAGACCTTTCGTAATAAATTTTCCTGTAAGGTCTGAGATCTTGCACACATCTTTGAATAATGTGACCATGTGTTCTTTGTCGCAAATTTGTGAGATACTAAGAAGATTGTGTTTCAATCCTTCTATACAAAGAACATCTTCAATCATGGTCATCCCAGGGCCAACTATTGTTCCTTGCCCAATTATCTTAGTAGAGCTTCCATCTCCAAATGTGACTGCTTGACCATCAAATTTTGAATAATTGTAAAAGTGGGATTGGTCACTAGTCATATGTCTAGAGCAACCGCTATCTAAATACCACTTAGAACCATTACGTGTATTAAGATTAGAATACATTACTAGGCAAGTGTTCTTGTTTTTCATTACCCATTTGGTGACAATTTTTCTTGGTGAAGGTGCTTTGTCTTTACCATGGGTCTGTTTGGATTTTTCGGGCAACTGAACCAGATTCCCTTGTTTCATCAATTCTTTGGTTTTCTGATTCAGTTGAGCCACCTGATTTAATAACTCCTCCATCCTTTTTGTCATTTTGGGTGGAGTAGGATGTTTCCTTCCTTCTTTTGGTATGTATTTTGAAGGACTCTTTAGTTTTTACAATGTTCTTTCGGTTGGTTTAAATTTGCCAGAATAGTTCAACCTGAAAGTGGAGTAAGACTTACCAAATGTAAGACATTCAAACTTGTAATGTCCCAAGTCTCCACAAGAACGACAAATAAGAGTATTCTTTGTGTTGCTTCCAGATGCAACAGTTTTCTTAATCATAGGTGGTGTAGGAAAAGAGTTTGATTTACAAATTTCATAGCCTAAGGCTCTCCTATCCTTTTGATTTCTACCCATTCCTAGAAGTCTTTCTAGTTTTTCATTACTTTGGAAGAGCTTATGACTCAGTTCAACAGATTGCTTTGATTTTTCTGCATCTAATCTTAGTTTATGATTTTCAGTCTTTAAACGCATATTCTCTGATTCTAGATGTTTAATCTGTTTGTTTAATTTCAACATTTCAAATGTGAGGGAACTTGTTGTCCTTTCTAGTCTGTCATTTTTCATCTTCAGTTAAGATCTTCCTCTAGGTGATTAAACCCTTCAAGAGGAACCAGGCTTTGATGCCAATTGAAATTGCGGTGATACTGCTATAGTAGAAGTATAGAATTAGTCAAAGTGTCATAGAGGGGGGTGAATAGGACTTTTCAAAAATTCTAATCTTATTGACTTGTAATGTTTACTAATCTAAATTAGTTCAGCAAGATTATCAAAGAATCATTCACATTCATGGCTATAAAGCATATTAAGGATCCAAGTTAAACAGAGCACAAATATTGCATATTTAAACATATTAAGCCATCAATTCAAATATGTAAGAATCATCACAAACACATCGATATATAGTGGTTTGGCTATATGCCTACTCCACTCACGGCTGATGCACTCAATCCTAGAGTGTGCTTGATCTCACTATCTGATGGTTTTAAATTAGGTTAACCACAAACCTTCACAACCTACACAAGGTAGTGTCTACATAAGACAGATATATCCTACACAAGGAATTGCCTACCAAAGGCATTTAACATGCCTACCCAAGGCAATCAATGCCTAAACAAGGCAACCAAACATGCCTACACAAGGAAACTAGACATGCCTACACAAGTCAAACAAACATATCTACACAAGGCACAATAAATCCTACACAAGGACTCTATATGTATTCTCCCATCGGAGGCCTGTAAAAGATCTTGGTAAGATAGTGAAACACAACCTGAAGACCAATCCTACATAAGGAAGGATCCTCAGATTCTGTGGACTCTTAAACACTTACCTATAAGTAGGTGAGCCCCTGATTTAGCTCATGATGAAGATGATATTCCTTGATGGCGAAGAATATTCAGCTCCCTTGAACCGCAACACTTATAGATGCTCCAATAGTAGCTGTGTTTGGGTCAAGGTATTTAATGGAATCTATTCTATTAAATGTGGATCTTTAAGAGACAGAGTGATTCCAGGGTTTGTGCATTCAAGAGATTTCAGCATAATGATTTGCCATTGAGTAAGTTACTAGAAGATCCTTGAATGGTGAAGTTCATTCTCCAATCCAATCTATTGAGTATTCAATGATTAAGAAGGGGTTGGGAAATGAACTTCCATGAGATTTAATGTCATAGAAATTTGAATTTCGATGACATCGAATCGGAGTTCGATTCATCGAATTGTCAAGTGATTTTTCTTCTGAGATTGTTGGACATCTGAAGGTCCTTTTTCCATGTCATCGAAACACTTTCGATGTCATTGAAGGTTGCCGTTCAATGTCATCGAACATAGTCTCGATTTATCAATTTTTTGATGTTTTTCTGCTTGAGCTTGCTATCCATTCAAAGGCACTTTTTCGATGTCATCGAACAGTGTTTTGATGACTCGAAGGAGATAGAAAACTGATATAATTTTCATATAAATTTTCAACTTAGTTTTCTATTACCTAATTTATAAAAAAATGTTTTCCTTGTTGGTGTTTTTTAATAATTTAGAGTGTTTTTTTAAATGAGTATTGTGGGATCTCGGTCTTTTACAACATCGCTCGTGTGCACACGTGTCCCAACTTACACCGTTGATAGACCATACACTGCACCTTAGTGTACTTAGAAAACCCACCTACGTGATTTATTTTGGATGATCTTGAGACCTCTATCATGTGGACCGCATCATCGTTGCGATCGCAATGGTGAAAACCGTGCATCAATTCGACGCTCCGTTAGTGAGATATGACCCATCGAATATAAGGCCCAAATTATGTATCCAGTAACACAAACAACCTTTATTATGCTAGGCCCATTGGACTTGAGCCTATGTGGGCCTAAAGCTCACTTTTAGAACATAGAAATTACCAACAAATAGGATAATTGTTACATGACAAAATAAGAAGCTAGCACATATAAGACAAACACTATAAGACAATTGGATTCTATCCCAAAACTAATCATTAGCTCTCTCCCCATGCCTTAGAAACTAATCATGGCTCATGTCCACCTCATCCTATACATGCATCCAATGCATGTCTTGATTTGTGCCACTTCAAACAACCAATTACAACACTCCACTTCATCATCCACCACGCATCACCTACAAGCCATAACCCTTATCCATCCATTAGCCAATGTATGTCTAAATTTCTTCCACCTTGGCCAATGCATGCTTAGCACCAACCACCTCATCCATCCACTACCCATATCATACATCACCTTCCACCTCAATTGTAGCACCAATAAGATCCCATAAACTTGCCATATCATCTTGCCACCTCAACCCCTAATTCCCTATATAAGAGTAGGAGCTCTCTTGCACTTATTTTTTTCCTATACTTAGAAAAATTCTGAGATTTTAAGAGAGAGTGAGAGATAGTGGGGCCAAGGTGTGACCCACTATTAATCATAGAGGGAGTGGACCGCACATCATCATCCAACCATCCATCCATTGAGGTGAGTCTACACCCCTCGTTCCATCCTCCTTATCCTCCTCTTTCTTCCTCTTTTTATTTTCTTGACATGTATGGGTCTCACTGGTGTGGAGTTCTTATATGAATATATTTATGACTATGGTGGTCAACAAAGTGACCCATGTCAGTATGGTCCACCATGATGAACATCATATTCACACCCTTCACTTGTAATCCTGTTTTATTTTTATTTATTTATTATTATTATTTTTTTGTATCTAAACAGCAAGTTTTAAAATTCATATAAAATCGACCATGCTAAGATTAGAGTTGAAATTGAAAATAATATGAACCACAATATGAACTAACTCCGAACCAAATTTCGTAGTCATCCAACGGTCCAATCATCCGTAACATCAAGTTTACTTGGCTACTGTCCAGTAGCACATGCAGAATTCTGATTTGTTGTAATTCCTTTAATAAATGTACTAAAAATATACGTTCCGTTGGATTTGTAGAAAATTGAACCAGCTTTCCAACAGTATATAATAAACCTCAATCGGAGTTCGGACGGCTGAGATCTTGGCCTTATACAAAGATGTATTTGGGGGCTTGTTATGACCATTCATGTGTCGTCGATATCCGTGATTCCAACGGTCAGATGCATTTGATATTTGTTGTTAACTTACTTGAAATAGTAAATAATCATATGTATGGTCCCTATGATCAGATTCTTTCATGATAAAATTTAAAAAGTTCTGAACTGACAAATACTTCCGCAAGGATAAATCTTAAATTGCTTTGTATGGTCCAGATGGATCCAAGGCTCTATATGGTTGAAAACCTATATACAGCCTAATTGATATATTATTAAACCATCTATTGGATCGAATTTTCCAACAGAGAATTTGATCATAGAGATTTGATCAATATATTTCATTTGCTACTAGATGTGTATGTTGGATATATGTTGTACATAACATTCATCCTCTTATTTACCCACTTGGGTGTGGGATCACTTGTGATTTATGTATTTTATTAGTTCATCCAATCTGAAAACCTATGTATATTTTTGTGTCTCTCTTATCTATGGTTTGCTAGCATGTGGGCCCCACTTGCCATTGGTTCTATTTCACTTCTTTTGCACTTTCTGTTTGCTGGAATATTTACCTAACTGCATTGCATGTAGGCCTCTTTAACACCTTATGGTGGGCTCCACACTCTGTAGTTAAGGGTACCACTATGAGGGATGTTTAATTATTCTATTAATGAGCTGAGATGTCCCACCTTTGTGTCAGGAATGATCCCCAAGTGTTTGAAAATTTGGCCCTAAGTTGCGACAAACCCCATTTCTGAAAACTGTCTGATTATTTTTGTATTTTGTACCAACTTTAGGCCTCTGTAGTGGACTACATGCTGGAGATATAAGTAGGCCACTACTTGGAACCTTTAACCTATACCAATGAATAGATAAGTAATATTTTATTCGTACTAAATCAGACCCCACATGATTAGAGAGTGGATCCCAAAATGTGGTCAAGTATGGTTGTGTAGAAAATTATGTGCAGAAAATCAAAGTACCTATGTTTGGCCCTATACCAAATATTACGTGTGCACAACTAGTTGGTCATAGTTTATAATTTTTGAAGTACATATATAGTACAACCAAGGGCACCTGATGGGACACTGAAAGGTGGTCCCCTGTGATCATGGGACATACTCAAGATCGGGCCAAAACTAATTTTGCACTATATTTCCTGCACAGTTTCTCCAAGTACCCATGTTTAGGCCATCACCATAAATTGTATACACCCAACCAATGAGGCCCGCCTCATAATTTGTAAAGCCCATACATAGAGCTACCAGGTGGTTATTTTCTTTCACTATATGTAGGCCGCATGTGATCATGAATCTGACTCTAAAACGACCCAGAACCAACCCTGCGCCAAAAGTCTGTTTTACATAGAATTTATGTGGGGCCACGTTGGTAGGGTCCATCACCTTCCCAAAGCATTTAATGCAACATCTAAACTTTGAAAAAAATAACTCTCAGATATTTTTGGGCTTAAAAACCTTAAGTGGGCCATTTAGTATGGGCTATCTTGTATGGGCCTTACCTTTCTTGTAATGAGGTCCACCTGACATGTTTTGTAAATGGGTGTTGTATAATTTGTAAAATATTTAGTGGATAGATCTTGCTGTCCAAATATTCTCTTAAGACATAGGTGGCCTTGGGCACATCTAAATGATGCAACTCTAAGGACCAAGCAGGCCCAACACTAAGAGAAATCGTTGGGGAATGAGAAACCCACAATGGTAACCTCTCTTGAGCCTATTGGGCAGGCCCATTGCCTACTGGGGCAACGTGCCTTTCATGCTACCTCTAGTCAAGTGGACCATGCTTAGAGAAACCTATTTTACAATGCATAAACTGAATAGTTGGGCTTTTTCTTGGTTTGTTGTGTAAGTGGCTAGTGGGCCTAATATGATATATGACATGAGAAATGTTAGCATGTTATCCTTTATGTTTGAGATTGTGCATTATTTCTAGTTGGTGGAATGTGTGGGGCCCACTTAGTTGTGGAACTAGATCCACACCATTGAAAGCATTGTGGTTGGATATTTATACCATTGGGTTGGTCTATTGGTTCACTAAGTGAGACTCACAGTTGACCTATACGAACCCATGCCATACATGTAGTTCAAGTCCAGTGTGGAAGTCACATTAGGCAGGACGCACCTAGTGATGGATGAGATGATGATACATGTATAGTAACATGATAATGATTATGAGTTGTTGGTTAAAATGATAGATATAATTTAATGGATGGTGAATTAGAGCATATGCATTGATGATGGATGAGTAATTATTTATAACACTTATGACATTGTTTATGTTAACCACAAAGTGAAAATTATCCTCATAGTAATGATGATGATATTATATATATAGATTTATGCATGATGAAAAAATATGCTAGTTGACCATGATGCTTAATATCCAAGTGATAATAATGCATGTATTGATTGTCATGATGATAATGTCGATAAGAAAACCATGTTTTACTTTATGCGTGGATAATGATAAATAAACGATGTTGGTGGATGTAAGGATAACCTTATGCATGATAGACAACTAATGCCTAGGGCATGTATAATGACAGTATTGAACAATGGCCTTGATATTGATGATGCATGTGACTCCCTATATGTTATGTACTCTATGCATATGATTGCATGATACATGTTATGAGGATAAATTTGATGTTGAATGATATCTATGATAATGATGATACATGTTAGAACTTATGTACCACCATAACCTATGTACCTTATGTATGTGCGTGTTATAGGAGCCCTAGTGGCCATTTGTCAAGTATTCACAAGAGGAATAGGGCCTTAGTGTGCTATTGAAGACACTTAAATATATGGACCCTCAAGTCACATTGGCTATTCTTGTGTTTAGGTTGATTATTGTTTATATATGATAATCATGCTAATGTACCTAGTCTAGTAGGACACACTGAGAATATGCTTAGTATAGCATCATGATACATGCCCATATGCATCATTTACATGCTTTTTATGAGGAGTGATTGATCATAACATGTGCCATTGGGCTAGTTGTTTTTGGGACTCCCTGAGAGACGGAGTTACCCCACATGAGCGCGCGGTACGCGCAAGATTGATGCATGACTGGATAGTGTAACTCATGCATCTCGCATTTGTGTGACATGATTATTATACGCCCTAACGACATCAGGGTCATAGCCTCCACAGGCATGTCATGGATGGCAGGATTGGACACCAAAAATATTTTGGTTCTAGACATAGATGTCCCTAGGTGAAAGTCCCTAAACTCTTATGGTACTAAGAGGATGCTTCAACGTCGTGACCGAGTAGATACATGAGCGCATGAAGGCCGGATACCAATATGCAGCGTCTCCCACTGTGTCATGGTCGGTTGGAAGGGAGTGTGGCCTTACCCACTCGAGTGAGGAGCAATAACTAGATTGAGTCTGACCCAGCTTGAGGAATGGGTCCGCTATCGACGAGTCGGGCCCGATATTGGCAGACGGATAGTGAGGTCTCTTCCACTTATCCAGTTGTATGCTTAGATGGGGCGGCAAGATGGTGTTGAGTGTACTAGACCCCGGTGATATTTCACAGATGAACTGTACTGATATGCTGATCTTGATGAGGACTGATATGCTTGAATTACATCTTACATATGACATCGACCACGTAGGCCTTGCACTGCATAGCCTTGGTATGGCCGACAACATTGTACTAGACCCCAGTGATATCCCAGAGATATACAGTACTGATATTGTGATGCCCCGTCACTGTTGCACACGTGGGTGGGCACACGTGGGCGAACGCTAATGTGAGTGGGGCCTAAGGGCCTGGGCGAGCGACCAGTAGTTGGCAGGCTACTGTGCTGGTAGGCTACTGTGCTTATAGTGGGGCAGAACCTTATCCCACATCGGAAGCGTTGTGGTGGTTATATGTAGACTTATTGAGTAGGAGTTGCTTACTCAACATCTAACTCATTCATTCATTCATTCACTATCCACTCGGGCTGGTGGCACGCAACTAAATCATTATGTATACCTTCATAATAGCCATGATTTTGGTTGGGTACACGACTAACCTGAGATCAGGAGTTTACCACATTGAGTCTAGCTGTCCAAATTTTGGTATGAGACTGGTTTGGATAGAAGTCCCTTATGATGAACCCCACAGCTTGCGATATCACGTACTATCATCTCGACTACGCACTCCAGCTCTTCCATTGCTCTTCCATTATATGCCATATAGTAGAAAATGAAATCTTATTCATAATGATTGACTATTTTAATGATTCATGGTCGCTTATTGAGTGACATGCCTATTATTGATGTCATGTTCATGATAACTGTGTAGTTATACGACTTGATTGATTGATAACCCACTCACCTATGATAACATGACTGATTGATAACATGCCTATGGTTGTTTTGGATATCTTTACGGGAGTGCCCTAATAAGGCGTGTTTTACTCCCGGCACATAGTAGACTCATGAGCTATGATTTACTCATACATATGACTTACACTTTTTCAAAATACATATAAGAGCTGTTGGAGTTTGCTATTGTTTCCTTCATTACTGTTAAGCTGGTGCACCATATTATGTGTGACATGTTGAACAGGTTCGTCTCTTCGATATGCGTGGATACCATATACAAAATGTGTAACCGCCTAAACAGATTAACCATTAAAAAAATCACACTGAAAATCCTCCTTGTAGGACCCCAGGATTAAAATCTGGCATATGGGTGTCGGGAGCCTAAAATGGGATACTACAGAGGTTGTCAGTGCCAGATTCGATGATCAAAAATTTTGTGAGCCAGGTTTCCGAGTTTGGAGAATGACAAGTATTATTTACGTAAGGTGTTTTGGTCATGGGATGTGAGGTTTAATTTACCTTTGAAGCTCTTGATCCATCCACTTTGTAGTCTTTTCATATGGGGCTCATTGTACTGATTGACTCAACCTTCACACTAATTGACAAACAAAGACACTTTTATGCTAGACGACCCATGTCAAAGGTGGGGCCCACATAATGAATAGTCAAAATGGATGGTGAATATGAAGGTGGACCAAACAAACTTGAGGGATAAATACTTACATATTGTTGGAAACAAAAAATGCTTTTTAAATTTTTTTTTTTTTAAAAACTTTTTAAGTAATTAGTATGTTATTTACCAAACAAGCTTATCTATCGATTAAGTAGATAGATAAGAAGATGAGCTACTTATGGGATAAGTAGCTTATTTAAAATAACTTACCATCTAAATGCCCCCTAAACAATTTGAATATTTAGTGTCACTTCAATTAGTTATGAATCCAAAGTCTATTGAACATGTGATCTTATTAAGTTGATTGTTAGACACCTAATGGGCGATTAAAGCCGAAGATAAGATATCATCAATTGTAGGTTGTCTTCTTATTGATCTCAATAATCATTGAGTGAATAAAAATGTCATTCATATGCAAAAACCTCCGAGTGCAATACTGCATAATGACAAGTAAACTATATTTATGATAGCTAATAGGTGACAATGCATCTGAAAACATAAGTTAGTTACTGCACAATGGGTGAGTGAATTATACCCCCAATAGATAATAAAGACTCAATAAATAAAGAGGCAATCGATGGAAAATAAGTAGATACTCACCCTATGACAGAACAATCAATCTAGGCCAATTAAAAGAACTACCTCACACATGGAAATTTAACATGCACCCTGTCCAAGACAATAGAAGTCCATCTTAATCACCCTTAATCCAATTTACACTATCTGAGAGCCTGATCCAAGACATCCAAACTCTAAATAATGCCAAATTGACAATTCAATGGAAGTAGAAATCCAAAATCGGCTGCCATGGTTTCTTCTCCGGAAGTTGTCAAGTGTTCTCACAATCAACAACTAATCAATCAGGTATCAGGATTTGGTCAAAGATCACAAATGGATATTTTTTGGATTCTTGATGACTACCCAACCATGCTATCATTTCCTCATTTTCCAAAATTTCTATCATTCCCTCCCTTATCATAAGTCATTTTTCAATCCCATTGTTAAAAATTATTTTACTCTTTATCCTTAAACCTCATTTAAATTACTAAACCATCTCCCTAATCATCTAATGAAAAAATGACATGAGTTCAAGAACTTTCAAAAGCTAATAGCAACAAGCCATGTCATATTTTGCCCCTCACCTACTCAACTTACTTATAAATACCTTCACCTTCTCATCTCTAACATATCAATAAATCCTAATTATAAAAAGTCATGGAGGATAGGGTGAAATGTTCCATCTTTCTAAGAACAGAACATCCCAAGCATTTGAATTTTAAAAACTAAGTGAGGTAAGTCCTAAAGAAATTTGAAATCTTCCACTATCTTTAAGATCCATCCTCCTCAAGCTTTATGTGATAAGGTACTAGGAGTAGGGCGTATATCGAAGGGCTTCAATCATCTTCTCTAATCGATGAGTACTATTATTATTCCTTTCCTGCTCACCGATCTATCTAAATAGATGACAACCCCAAGTGCAAGGTTGCGATCTAGTTTTAACTCGGTGAGACCGATATCGAATCCACAGGGACTTATTTGTGTGCTTTCTCTAAAACACTAAAGAACTATAATTAAAACTAAAACTAACTATGTAATTTGATTATAAGAAGTAATGATTGAGAATTAAGTAATTTAAAGGAGAAATTAATAAAACAAAACACTAGAGTGCCAAGATTCACTTTTAACTATTCTTAATGTCTAATTTACTTGATTCAATTAGATAACTGAACTAGAATTTGAAAAGGACGAGCTCTCAGTTCCTTAGGGGGGGGGGGGAATAGGACTATGACAAATAAAAAGTAAATGTGGAAAATAAATACAGATAGCTGAAACAAATAACAACCTCAAATGCAATAGTATTGAGAGGTTAATACAAACGTTATTCAAAGGACAACCTTACACCAAAAACCAAGGTTTATGGTAGGACAACCTGATTTTTTGAACGCAGTAAGGATCAAAAACTCAAACCAATGCAAGGAGTAATAGAAATAAATATAGCTATTACAATATTTGTAAGACCCGTATCCTAATCCGTTCCGTTTCGTAGGCTTCCACAGTCCTTCCGGTCGAATTTCGGTAATCCTCGACCCGTATCCGATGTTTGCACACGATCTTAAGCCGAGTCCTGCATACTAATGTCGGCTCAACCCAAAACTTGTACCTTGGCGACCGCACCGTCGCCGCAGTTTCAATGCCGTGACTCACGCACCAATCCGATACCCAGGCTAGAAGATGTGGGCCCACATTCATTTCAAGAAAAATGCCGCGCGATGCGAATTTTAAAGGAATCTCTACAATGTGTCCCATCAATAAATCAATCAATCATCCAAGTCAAGTACACACCATACCCTAAGTACAACAACCCATCCTTTTCCCTTAAGTCAACTCTCTCCCTTCACCGTCCCTCTTTTACAAGTTTTCAAACAAACCCATCCCTCTTTACAAAATTTCAAACTAAACCCATGCCTCCCCATCACCCTTCCTTACAACCACCATTCCACCCATCCCTTTTATCCTTTATTTTCTATTTATCTCAATTCTCAAACACTCTCCCAAGCTCCATACGTCTAAGCCTTCCCAAACATTTCCAAGAGCAATAAGTGTGGTCCACTTTCCCTACCCTCTCATCTCTCATCCACACCATCAAAACCCCATCAACCTCCATCAAAAGAGAACGCAAGGAGCATAGGAGTCCAAGGGATCAAGGAGAAGGCCGATAAGTGGGTGATCCACCATTAACTCTCTTTTTAAGGGGCCCACTTACGATGGGACCCACTTGATGTATGTGTTTATAATTAAAGAGGGGCCCATAGTGGCGGGGTCCCTCCACTCCACCGATCTCTCTCTCTCTCTCACTCTTTCATTGTTGATGGCCCACCCGATGATATATATGTTATATCCATGTTGTCCATTTAGTGGACCACACTACAACCCATTGGTGGAGCCCACCTTGCTGTCCAAACTTGGATGAAGGAAAATACAAACATCAGCTGATCCAAACCTTGGTGACCCACCACGTGGACCCCACCATGGTAGTGTGTGGAGCCCACCATGATGCTTGTTTTATATCCATGCCGTCCAGCGTCTCCGAATGCTGGACGGACGTGGCTAACACGGGGTGCGTGTACTGACATGGGTGTGTACTAATAACTAACCAAAAAAAGTTCTTTTTTTAAAAGTTTGGGGTGGGCCGCTCATGCAGGCCCCACCTTGATGTATGTAGATAATCCACGCCGTCCATTCCGTTGTTTAGCCTATTTTAGGCGTTGAGCCGAAATTTGAGACCAATCTGATAATCAAGCGGGCCATACCATAGGAAATAGTAATGTTTACCGTTAAAACCCATCTGATGATTCTCCACACCGAAACATACCCAATATTGGGCTTGTTTTGTTGGTCTTGAGCCATGAAATGTAATGGCTGGGTCAAATTCATCGGATGTGGGCCCCACCCAGGAAACTCCTCAGAAAAATGTATTTTCTTATATATATATATATATATATATATATATATATATATATATATATATATAAAAAGCAGCAGCAGTAGCATCTGCTCTTTGCCCGGCAACAGCTTAGTATGGACGATAGAGGCAGGGACCCATGGTCCCAGTCATGGGCCCCACCATGATGTGTGTGAACATCGACACCATCCATTTGATGGCCCCTAGGTGAGTGGCCCCCCTCCCAAAAACCAGCCGTGCAAGGACTCAGGTGGCCCACATCACAGGGAACAGTGAGGATTGACGCTTACCATTGAAACCCTTTTTGGGTTGTAGAAGTTTCGGATCAAATATGAAATTTTTTTCCTCTTCACTTGGGTCCGTGTGACCTCATGAACAGATTGGGTGGAAAATAAACATTACGGTGAGCCCCAGGTCCACGTGACTTTATCATCAAGTTGAGTGGAAAATAAACATTACGGTGGGCCCCATATCTGTGTGATCTTATCCACAGGTTGGGTGGAAAATAAACATTATGGTGGGCCCCATATCTGTGTGATCTTATCCACAGGTTGGGTGGAAAAAAGACATTATGGTGGGCCCCATGCCTTCCATTAGTGTGGATCCCACCATGAGGTACGTACTTCATCTATGTCGTCCATCCTTATGGGACCCGCCATGATGCATGTGTTCCATCCAAACTGTCCAACCCTTAGCAATCTCATTTTTAAAGCTTGAGACAAAAAAAAAGACGGATCTAGGATCAGGTGGACCACATTATAGAAAATAGTGGGTTTGAACGTCCACCATTAAACCCTTGGGAATTCTAATGGTGGAAATCCTTATCACCACTTATATTTGAGTGTGGCCCATTTTGATGTTTGCAAGGCCCATGTGATTAGGCCCAACTTGATGTATTTGTGGCTCACCCACTGAGGCTCACTTTGATATATATGAGGCCCATGGTATGAGGCCCATTTAACGTATTGGAGGCCCTTGGGTTGAGACCCAATGAGATGTACATAAGGCCCATTGTAATGTGTTTCCACCATGGTTTATGTGATAATTTCGATGGCGGGCTATGCCTTGGGAGCAATGATGGTTTGATGTCGACATTATATGGATGATGTTGGTTAAATGTCCGCATTGTCACTCTCCCTGAGGCCCATTGATAGGCCCATACTTGAAGTGTGTAGGCCGTCTAGGTCTATCTTCGTTATGAACAGAGCCCATCACCATATAACATGTTTAGTATAGATCCATGATTCATGATCATACGCATCATATATGTGCCTGATATGAGGAGTGACTGATCATAGCATATGCCTATGAGCAGATTATTTATAGGCTCCCTAATAGGCAAAGTTGCCCTACATGAGCGCACGGTATGCACAGGATTGATGCATGATTTGACTGTATGACTCATGCACTTTGCATTGTGTGGTTACTGTATGCCTTAGTGACATCAGGGCCATAACCTCCACAGACACATCATGGGTGGTCGGATTGGATACCGGAAATACAATTTCTAGCATTGGGGCGCCATAGCTGTCCTTAGGTGAAAATCCCTGAACCCGATGGTACCAGAGGATGACTCCAACGTCGAGACCGAGTGGATACACGAGCGCACGAGAGCCGTATACCAGTTGGTCGCGTCTTCCACTGTGTCATGGTCGGTTGGATAGAGGTGTGACCTTACCTACCTGAGTGAGGGGGTAATTTCTAGGTTAAGTTTGACTAGCTTGAGGAATCAATCCACTATCGATGAGCCGGCCCCGGTATTGGTAGGCGGATAGTGAGGTCTCTTCCACTCTCCCAGTTATGCGTTCGGATAGGGGCGGCAAGCTGGCGTAGAGTGTACTAGACCCCGGTGATTATCCAAACTAAGAACCGTACTGGTTTGATGCTCTAGTGAGCAGCTGTACTGATATGTGATGAGGATTGGCATACTTGAGTTACATCTCACATCGTATGACTGTGTTATGGCCGATAGCATTCATATCCTACACCGCATAGCCTTGGTACGGCTTATTGCATTCATATACTCATTAGCACAATTTCGCATTACTCTGACCTTGCATACTGCGCACACACTTATACCACCCTCTAAGCTTTCCATAAGCTTATGCACGATTGATGCATGTAGGTGACGTCAGGACGCAACCATAGTCTCACCGCGGTTGGAACGTGTAGCCGAGCTTTTGGAGTTTTTGTTACTCTCATTATATTGTATTTCCCTTTCATACGCCTTGTACTCAAAGTTTTTTATCATAGTAGATTTTATGATGGTATTCTTATGGTTATTGTTCATGGGTTATGCTTATTACAAATCAAATTGATGATTAGAAATCCTCCTTGTAGCATCCCAGGATCGAAACCTGGTGTATGGGTGCTGGGAGCCGAGAATGGGGTACTACGGAGGCTGTCGGCACCGGATTCGGTGATCGAAAATTTTGTGAGCCCAGTGTCCGAGTTCAGGGCATGACAACATTCACCACAAATACATGAAATAAATACAAGCATTCAATACATACAAACCACATACATCATCACCATCCAAACTCCAAGAATTATAGTGGTTCAGTGTGTACACCAACTGTTCTAAAACAGCCACACCTACTCCACTCCCAATAATCACAACCCACATGATATTGGCTTTTACTATGAAAGAAGGTTTTTCAAGGTTCACCTTAAAACCTTTACAATTGCATTTTCAATGGGCTACCACAATTAAAAACCCTACCTGAGATTTTCTGGCTATCTCAATCAAAACCACAATAGAGATTTTCTGGCAATCTCAAAAAATCAAAAGCTGTAATTGAAAATACTTATCTGTAGATTCTCTTTGAATGTAGCCTGGAAGAACTGCTTCTTGATGGTGAAGATGTCCAATGTTCAATCACTCAAATGGAAGGGTTCTAGGTCTAAATGATTTTTAAATTAAATCAACCTTGGGCTACTTTGATTCAATTTCTTAGATCTCAAAAAGGGTAGAACAGAATTCCCTTTTATCAAATCAGAATGAAGTAGCAAGAGATGAAGAAGTTAGAAATCAAAAAACTACAAAAAGAATCTTAAATTACCGTATAATAACTTAACAATCACGGGAACTCATCTCTTAGAGTGGTCGCTTGAATTGGCTTGGAATGAATGAAAAAAGCTGAGAAAAGTTCTCTATTTATAGGCTGAAAAATGGTTCCCTCGACTGGTCTAAGGTCAGCCTCAACTGGTCTTGAGAGCAACCAAATTTTAAAAATTCTGACGTGATCGAATAAAACTAACCCTCGACTGGTCAAGCATGGCACTCGACTGGTCGAGTGGGGCTTAAAATAGTTGCTGGAGTTTGAGTCGAGCCCTGCTCGACTGGTCAAGCCAGTCTTCACGACCGGTCGAGAAGGGTGCTCGACTGGTCGAGGACCCACTAGAAAAATTTCAAATTTTGAATTTAAACCTGGACTGGTCGAGAAAATCCCTAGACTGGTCGAGCCAATGCCTGGACTAGTCGAACATTGACTAGGATTAGTCGAAGCAAAGCCTATAGAAAACACAATGACCCATTTTAAATATGCAATATGAATGACCTAATCCTAAGGTCTTTCTAGGGTCATTTATACCTGAAATGTTGAACATTGAACTTGTCGCTTTGGTAGATCCGGTAGATCTTCTTCTTGAAGTACTAGAAGCTTGATCTTGTATACTTGAAACTTGAACATTTTCTTGACCATGAAGTGTACTTGAACTTGAAGTAACACTCGAACTTGGTCTTGAACTTGATCATGTACTTGAGCTTGGTCTTTGAACTTAAATATGAACTTTAACTTGACCTTTGAGCTTGGTCTTTGAACTTGAATATGAACTTTAACTTGACCTTTGAGCTTGATGAAGCACTTGAAGTTGATGTAGGACTTGAAGGTGAACTTTCCATCACTTGAACAAGTCCATCATACCTAAGTGGTTTGTCACTACAAAATTTGACAATACAGGGTGCTAGACATACAACATAGCACTTACAACCTCCCCCTTTGTCAAATTTGTGACAAAACAATGTAGAAGATTGCATAACACCACTTCATAACATGATAATCTTGTAACAAAAATACTCCCCATCAATCTACTCTTCCTACTCCCCCTCAATCTGAGCTTGGTGACTTGTATAGTACCTGCATTAACAAATACATACATATTTCCAAAAAAAAAATAAAAATGCAACTCTACCTTTCACACCATACACAACCACAAAACTATAAAATTCTCCCCCTTTTTGTCACAACTTGACAAAGGAAGATAAGTAATTGAACGCAAAAATAGTAATGATTATGATAAATAACAGAGAGTAGTAGATAAAGAGGTAAAGTTAAGTGCATGATTTAGCAAAGTATCAACATCAGTAAGTTATACATAATAGGTCCAAAAAGCTAAGGTTAAAGGGAAACATTAATACATATCTAAAGATATTATCAAATCTAATCTGATTTGAGTGACGAAGGAGGTGGAATGGATGAATCAATCTGATGCAATCCCTTAGTTATGCATCGAAAATACTTACGCATATATTTCATTTGATTATCTTGGGATATTTTCAATGCATCCACCTTCTCTTTCAAAGTACGAAGACGCTCATCATACTCAGGTGGCTGATAATCAGGATCAGCCTCAAAATCATTTGATTCTAATTCATCAAAAATATCTTCCATCATGGTCTCGGTTAGTAGCGCATCTTCTTCTTCAACTTCCTTAGCTTCCCCATCTCTTTGACCAGGATTGAGCTTCAAGTTCATCTTGTTTATGTTTAAGTTATTGAATGGAAGAAGCACAATAGGGGCTTCACCAGGCAGCATGATCACATTGTAGTGTAAGGCCAGGGTGGTCATCAAGTAAATGGAATATAGTTGTGGCTTGGGTGAAGACGAAATTGAATAATAATGTAACAGATCAAAGAGGGAAGACACACATGAATACTCGACACAAAGGAGTGAATAATACAAACCATAAATGATGTCAACTCAGCTTTGTTGCCGAATCGGGGATAGACATTTGAAATAAAAAATGCGATGCAACACCCTGTATTTGGGCAACATTTGGTTGGCTTGGAGCACATTTCCCGCACTCCATTCTGAGTCCATGTTACACAATTTGTGGGTTAGTGACCTTTTTACCAACTCAGTCATCCTTTCGGCTAGGAACAGAATCAGAATGCCATCGTCATTTACATTAACATCCAGTAAACCTGAAATTAAGTAACAATCAACTTTGAAAGAACTTTCTCTAAAGACATTTGTGAAGGTCAATTTATCAAGGGATATATCACTAATGCAAGCGTACATTCCTTGTGCAACGGAGCGGTATGCCGGTTCACCTCAATTCAATATGCTCTCCCATCCTACAGCGATAAGGAGGGGAAGAATCTGAAATTGAGCAAGGTGATTTGAATTGACTGACCACTCAACTATAACCTCGCGAGTGCGAAAATCCTGCACATATTTGGGATCCTCTTCGGGAGGACGAAAGGTTCGCACCCGAATCGGTGTGGTTCGAGAAGAAGAAGCTCTAGTAGCTTTCTTCTTAGGTCTTCCTTCTATTTCAAGAATAAAAGAAAGAAATGCAACAAAGGAAGTAAGGGTTTCAAACCCAACAGATTTTTTAATAAGGCCTCAGAAACCACTAGGAAAGATCAAATAAATTCAAGAATCAAGCAATGTAAGACTTAAGGAACCCAAATATGAAAGGAAATCGAAAATGGAGCACTTACTAAGCACTAATCGAAGATAGGTTCGACGGGTTGGAGAAGAGGCGAGTGAGGAAGATGAGAAAAATAGTGAAAAGGTGTTTTTCCCACTCATAAAGGGCCTCTAACTGGGCGACTCGACCGATCGAGTACATGCTCGACCCGACGAGCCACGACTGGTCGAGTAGGTGCTCGATTGGTCATGCAACCTTCAAAAAATAATTTTATTATTCGATTTTATTCAAGATTATTTGCATAAAGATATATAAAACATAAAACATGCAAACATGATAAATTCAATTCGAATTATACATACCAATATCCATTTTTAACTTCGAAAACCTATTCCTGTCAAGTGGTTTAGTAAACATGTCTGCAAGCTAATTTTCCGTTTAAACATATTCCAATCAAATGATTTTCTCTTCTACTACTTCTGAATGTAGTGATACCGAATGTCAATATGTTTGTACAGGAATGCTGGATGAGATTTTTAGAAATGTTAATTGCGTTAGAGTTATCACAATACAATATCATTGTATCTTGTCCAATATCATAATCATTGAACATTCCTTTCATTTACACAAGTTGGATACAAGCATTTCCAACTGCAATATATTCAGCCTCAGCTGTGGATAATGATATGGAACTCTGTTTCTTGCTGTGCCAGGAAACTAAACAATTTCCAACATAAAAACATCCACCATTGGTAGATTTTCTATCATATATGTTCCCAGCCCAGTTAGCATCCGTATAACCAGCTAATTGAACATTAGTATCATGCAGATACCAGAGGCCTAGATTAATCGTACTTACGACATATCTAATAATGCGCTTGATAGCAATAAGATGAGATTCCTTATGATCTGATTGATATCTAACACAGATACCTACACTGAATGCTATATCAGGTCGGTTTGCAGTTAAGTATAACAAACTACCAATCATACTACGATATAATCATGGATCTACACTTTTACCAATTGCATCCTTAGAAAGCTTAAGAGTCATACTCATAGGAGTATCAAATTTTTTACCACTCTCAAATCCAAATTTCTTAACTTGGTTTAAAACATACTTGGTTTGAGAAATGAAGATACCGTCTTTTAATTGTTTAACTTGTAAACGAAGAAAGTAATTCAATTCTCCCACCATACTCATTTCGAACTTGGATTTCATCAATTCTGCAAACTCAATGGACAGGTTAGAGCAAGTAGAACCATAGATAATATCATTAACGTAGATCTGTACTATTAATATGTGTTCATTGAATTTTTTAACAAAAAGAGTTTTATCAACACTCCCCATGACAAAATTATTACTCTGGGAGCTTGTTTCAAACCATAAAGTGCCTTTTTAAGGTGATACACATGATTAGTGTGTTTAGGTTCCTTAAAACCCTTACACCCAGATTCATAGCTCAACTGGCAGACTGAGTGGATATACTTTATTTCAACACTTGACGTCTTGGTATCGATCCCTAGCAGGGGTGGCTAACATGGAGTGTGTGTACTGACATGGGTGTGTACTAGCAAGCTAACCCAAAAAAAAAAAAAAAGGTTCCTTAAAACCCTTAGGTTGTTCAACATAAACCTCTTCATGTAATTCACCATTTAGAAATGCACTTTTAACATCCATTTGATAGATTTTAAACTTTTTAAAACATACAATAGATATGAATAATTTGATAGATTCAAGATGAGCTACTGGAGCAAAGGTTTCATCATAATCGACTCCTTCTATCTGAGTGTACCCTTGTACAATCAATCTAGCCTTATTTCTTATTATATTCCCTAACTCATCAGATTTATTTTTGAAAATTCACTTGGTCCCAATTATATGTTTATCAGTTGGTCTTGGATGCAAATACCACACATCATTCCTTACAAATTGATTCAGTTCATCTTGCATGGCAACTATCTAATTTTCATCAGTGAGTGCCTCTTTCACGTTGGCTGGTTCAATTTGGGAAGTAAAACACACATAATTACATATGGTTTCCAATTATTTTTGAGTACGAACACCAGTGAGAGGGTTGACTAGAATTTGATCAGTAGAATGATCTTTGACTGATCGTAGTTCAGTGTTGATTTGATAAGATGAAGAGTCTGGTTTATCAAATACAGTGACTTCATCATCTTCTGATCTAGAAGTTGGAGTGTTCAGGTGATCATTAATCATAACATTTTAGACTCCTGAATAACACCAGTCCTCTTATTAAGAACTCGGTATGCTCAACTATTCAAAGCATAACCTAGGAATATCCCTTCATCACTCTTAGTGTCGAACTTCCATAATTTTTTCCGGTCTCGTAAAATATAGCACTTCCAAAATTTTGAAAGTATTTAACTGTGGGTTTCTTATTAAGCCACAATTCATAAACTATTTTATCTTTTAATTTTCGAATGTAAACACGGTTTATAATATAACATGCAGTATTAACAGCTTCGGCCCATAAATTTTTAGGTAACTTCATGCTATTTAACATTACATTGGTCATCTCTTGTAGCACTTTATTCTTCCTTTCAACAACCCCATTTTGTTGAGGCGTCTTAGGAGCAGAAAACTCACGATATACCATGATCGCTGCAGAACTTCTCAAAATTGCTATTCGCAAATTTCGATCCATGATCGCTTCGGATCTTAACAACATTCATTTCTTTTTTAGTTTGAATACGCTTGAGTATTCTTTTGACTTCATTGAGAGTTTCAGATTTTTCTCTCATGAATGCAACCCAAGTAAATCTGGTAAAGTCATCTACAATAACCAAGAAATACTTCTTACCACCTCTACTCTCCGTTGTGGTTGGTCCAACAAGATCCATGTGGAGAAGTTCAAGAGGTTTGGATGTGGCAGAGGAGTTCACTTACTTGTGACTATTCCTTGTTTGTTTTCCAATCTGACATGCGACACATATTTTATCCATTTTCTTCAATTTGGATAGACTTCTAATAAGATTGGCTTTTCTCAATCTATACAAATTTCGGTAGTTCACATGTCCAAGGCATTTGTGTCATAATTCATTATCATTGGTTTGGACCATGTAATAAGATAATTTAGATGAGCAAGATTCATTCACAACATAACAATTCTCATATGTTCTACGACCATTTAATATCACACAACCTTTCTCATTTGAGATCTCGCATCCTTGATTTGTAAATTTCACAGTATGCTTGTTATCACATATTTGAGATATACTCAAAAGATCGTGCTTAAGACCTTCTACAAATAAAACATTTTCAGAAGGAGGAAGGTTAGAAATATGAATCATACCTTGGCCAATTATCTTGCAGTTGCTTCCATCGTTAAAAGTGACTAAGCTATCAGTCAATTTTTTTTTGTAATTGGTGAACAAATCTCTGTCACCTGTTATGTGTCTTGAGCAACCACTGTCTAGGTATGACTTTAATTGACTCGAAGCCTTGAAGGCGGTGTGTGCAACTAGACAAGCAACCTTAGGAACCCATTTCATTGTAGTTTTGGGTTTTGGTGCATTGTTGGTTTTTCTTCGCTTGTAATTAATATTAACTCTCACATTAGAGTTAGATTTGAGAAGCTCCTTGAGTAAATCCACAAGTTTTTTCAGCTAAAGGATTATAGGATTATTTTCTAAAGCTGACATTATTAGAATTGACTTTAGGTGCTTGAAAAGTCTTTACATTTCTAGAGTTGTTTTGGTAATTAAATTTCAAGTCCTTTCCTTTTGAGTTAGAGGATTCTCCTTTAACAAATGTAGGAGATACACTTTTGTTTTTCAGAGGCATGTATTTGTTATAGCCCAGACCCGATCCATCTCCACATGTTCTGGATGCGGCTAATAACTTTTCAAGTTTAGGGTCTCCATGGGCATACCTCCATGTATCCTTTGAACTCAACAGGGAAGAAACGTCACGTTTTAGCTTCTCATTTTTTGTTCTTAATTTTTCCAGTTCGGATCTTTTGAAATTTAAATCACATTTAGCTTTTTCAAAACAATCAGAAATATGAGATTTTTCTAATACTGAATTTTTAAAATCCTCTTTTAATGTCAGGAATTTTTCTTTTTGAAGTTTAAGCTTGACAACAATCTTACAACTCTCCCTGTATAGGGCATTATAGGCATCTTGAAGATTATCTTCATTATCAGGGTCACTCCTTTGAGATTCAGATATATCGCAACTATTAAAGAAAGTGACTCTAGCTAGAGTCATTAAAGTCTTAACTTCATTTGAAGTTTCAGGTTCTGAATCATCCGAGTCAAAAGAAGCTTCAGAGCTGGACGATTCATCCCATGTGGCTAACATGCCTTTTCGTTTTGGCTTGTCCTTCTTTAGACACTTATTTTCCACATGCCCATATTCATGACAGTTGAAACACTGAGAATCTTTTAGAGATTTTCAGTTTTTAGATTTACCCTCTTTCTTTTCAGAGGGTTTTTGAAAATCAACTCTATTCTTACTTTTAAAAATCTTATAAAACTTTTTCGTAAGTAAAGTCATATCATCCTCTAAGTTTTCACAATCAGAATTAACATTACTATCATGAGAAGTAGATTTGGATGATTTAAGAGCTATAGTCTTATCCTTTGGAGTTTTGAATTTAACTCATATATTTAAAGTGAACCAACAACTTCCTCAACCTTCATGTGATCTGTATCTCTAAGTTCCTGAATGACGGTCACCTTGAAATTAAATCTCTCAGGAAGTGATCGTAGTATTTTTGCATAGACTTTGCTCTCTGGGATACCATCTCCAAGACCCCACATAGAGTTGACTATGTCATTTAGTTTCATATAGAAGTCCATGAAAGACTCATTTTCTTCCATACGAATTTTCTCAAACCTAGTGGTAAGGATCCGAACTTTAGACTTTTTTACAATAGATGTACCCTCGTGTGTCATTTCAAGAATGTCCCAGGCTTGTTTAGCAGTATCACAAGAAATGATTCTTTTGAATTCATCAGGTGATAGTGCACAAGTGATTGCATTTAAAGCCTTAGTATTCGCACTGCTCTCATTTTTCTGAAGAGTAGTCCATGTATAAAATGGTGCTTCCTTCATGGACTTGGTTCCATCACTACATAGAACCTCAGACATTGGTGGTTTCCATCTAGTCATTGTGGCTTACCAGACGCTTTCATCAATGGATTTCATAAATATCCTCATCCTGGCTTTCCAATAAGCATTGTTGGAGCCATCAAACGGTGGTGACCTAGTAATAGACAGGCTATCAAAATTTGACATCCTGAAAGCTCTAGATCGATAAGCTCAAGAAACAAATCCAATAGAATGAGCCACTTAGATCTGATAACACTTGAAAAGGACGAGCTCTTAGTCCTAGAGGGGGGTGAATAGGACTATGCCAAATAAATGATAAATGCAGAAAATAAATGCAGATAGCTTAAACAAAGAGCAACCTCAAATGCAATAGTAACGAGAGGTTAATACAAACGTTGTTCAAAGGACAACCTTACACCAAAAACCAAGGTTTATTGTAGGACAACCTAATTTCTTGAATGCAGTAAAGATAAAAAAACTCAAACCAATGCCAGGAGTAGTATAAACAAATCTAGCTATTACAACATTCACCATAAATACATGAAATAAATACAAGCATTCACTACATACAAACCATATACATCATCACCATCCAAACTCCAAGAATTATAGTGGTTCGATGTGTACACCATCTGTTCTAAAACAGCCACACCTACTCCACTCCTAATAATCATAACCCACGTGATATTGGCTTTCACTATGAAAGAAGGTTTTCCAAGGTTCACCTTAAAACCTTTACAATTACGTTTTCAATGGGCTATCACAATTAAAAACCCAACGCTGAGATTTTCTAGCTATCTCAGTCAAAACCACAATAGAGATTTTCAGGCAATCTCAAAAACCAAAAGTTGTAATTGAAAATACTTATCTGTAGATTCTCTTTAAATGTAGCCTGGAAGAACCGCTTCGTGATGATGAAGATGCCGAATGTTCAATCACTCAAATAGAAGGGTTCTAGGTCTAAATGATTTTTAAATTAAATAAACCTTAGGCTACTTTGATTTAATTTCTTGGATCTTAAAAAGGGTAGAACAAAATTCCCTTTTATCAAATCAAAATGAAGTAGCAAGATATCAAGAAATTAAAAATCAAAAAGCTATAAAAAGAATTTTAAATTGCCGTATAATAGCTTAACAATCATGGAGACTTATCTCTCAAAGTGATGGCTTGAATTGGCTTGAAACGAATGAAAAAAAGCTGAGAAAAGTCCTCTATTTATAGGCTGAAAAACGGTTCCCTTGACTGGTCTAAGGTCAGCCTCGACTGGTCCTGGGAGCAACCAAATTTCAAAAATTTTGGCCCAATTGGATAAAACTGACCCTCGACTGGTCAAGTGGGGCTTAAAATAGTTACCGGATTTTGAGTCGAGCCCTACTCGATTGGTCGAGGCAGTCTCCACGACCGGTCGAGCAGGGTGCTCGACTGGTCGAGGACCCACTAGAAAAATTCAAAAATTTGAATTTAAACCTGGACTAGTCGAGAAAAACCCTGGACTAGTCGAACCAATGCCTGGACTAGTCGAACATTGACTAGGACTAGTTGAAGCAAAGCCTATAGAAAGCACAATGACCCATTTTAAATATGCGATATGAATGACCTAATCCTAAGGTCTTTCTAGGGTCATTTATACCTGAAATGTTAAACATTGAACTTGTCTCTTTGGTAGATCCGGTAGATCTTCTTCTTGAAGTACTAGAAGTTTGACCGTGTATACTTGAAACTTGAACATTTTCTTGACCACGAAGTGTACTTGAACTTGAAGTAATACTCAAACTTGGTCTTGCACTTGATCATGTACTTGAGATTGGTCTTTGAACTTGAATATGAACTTTAACTTGACCTTTGAACTTGATGAAGCACTTGAAGTTGATGTAGGACTTAAAGGTGAACTTTCCATCACTTGAAGAAGTCCATCATACTTAAGTGGTTTGTCATTACAAAATTTGACAATACAGAGTGCTAGACATACAACATAGCACTTACAGAATCGAAGTCCTATCATATCCATTTGGAAAATAGAGAAGTTAATTTATCATTCATAAACCAAAATAGATATGAACTTTAATTGATTCAGTTCCTATATAAGGCACCAAATTGTTAATCGTAGGGAATTCAAAGTATCTATCGCACCCTAAGTCTACGATAGATCAATGGATTTTACATATCATTCCCTTGCAAATTAGATAAGTAATCAATCTTAGGCTTCCTAAGCATCTAAAGTGCCCAAAGTTGACAATGGATCAAAGTAAACTAAAATTGAAACTTTATTCAAACCAAACTAATTGAATTGTTCAATATTCAAACTAAATAACTTGAATCATAGTAAACTAGAACATTAAAAATAACTACAAACTTCACCTTTTAGCTCTAGTTAAGAGATTTATCCAACCATAGTCATGATTGAGCTAAACTCTAAGAAAAACATGAAAAAAGAACTTAGAATCGAAAAAATTGCAAAGAAAAATAGCTTCGTAGATGCTCCGCTACTCCTTATTCTCTCTATCTCTCCCCCAAACCCTAACTCGTACTTAAAAGAGACTAAATCACCTCCTTAAATAGACTTGATTCGCACCGACTTCAAATCAACTTTAAATTTATGCATTTGCATGTACCGTCGATGGAATCTCAATGGTTTTTAAATAAGTTTATGCAATTTGAATGATCAACTGTGAGAAATCTAGTTGTTCTATTATAAGGAAATATGAATATATGGATCTTAAGGTCAACTTATGTTAGAGCCTCAAATCTTAGATTTGATTAACAAATAGATTTTCCACAGCGATCTGTGGAATTGTATAGTTAATAATAGTTTTGTTGAAAATAGTGTTCATTGACCAGATTAAATATCAAATATTCAGATTTGAGCGATCATTTGGTTTTTTCAAATTTAACTATGAGAAAAAAAAAAAACTCATTGGATGGGTTGGACTCAATTTCATGATCAATGGAATCCATAAAAGCTAAGGAAGAAGAAAAAAAACCCCTAAAACTTTTGAAAAATCGAACTATGTAATAGAGCTTATCTAGCTTGGTTGATTGATCGACTGAGGTGTTCGATTGATCAAATGTGTTAGATTTTGTCTAGAGACAAGTCTGAAAATTATGTTGAGTTTCGATTAATCAATGACCAGGTTCGAACGGTCGAGGGTATCCTTAAGCGATCTTGATCGATCAAGGATTTTGATCAAAAGTAACCAAAATTGTCCAGCGAGCAAACTGATTTAATTCAGACAGTTTGGATCGATTGACGAGCATGGTTTGATCGATCGAAGGGAGACAAAAGTGTCCAGAGACTTAAATTAAAAAATTTCATTTTCCATCAATCGAAGGCTCCTTAAGATGGCTAGATCGATCAACTGCATTGATCAACAGACCCTGTTGTTTCTCAAATCTAAACTTAAGGAATTATTTGGGTCACCTTACTTTGATTAAAGGTGGGCCCCACATTGCAGTAATTTAGACTTTTTACGATGACTTTTTTAGCGAGGAGTTTAATTTCATTGCAAAAAGTCAATTTTTTTTACAATGACATTACAAGTCCTCGCAAAAAATCGACTATTTATGATGTCATTGTAAATCATCGCAAATAGTCAACTTTTTTGCGATGAGCTTCAATTGTTGTCATAAAACTTGTCGTGAAAACTTGCCGCATGAATTTTTCATAGGATATTATATGGCGGGAAAGACTTTTCGCAACTAACCAATCGTCACTAATAGCCACTTTTTGTGACGAATTAGGTGTCATTGAAAAAAAAATTACAATGACACAAACGTTGTCGCAAACAGTGGCATTAGCAATGACTGGTTAAGCATGTTGCAAAAATATAAAATTAGACTTTTTTACATGATTCTTTTTGTCACGACTAGTTAAACTCATTGCAAAAAATTCCAAATTAGACTTTTTGCAATGAACATAGTTTCATTGTAAAAGGGTGGAGTATTTGCAACAATATTGGAAATCGTCACTAATAGTCAACATTTTTGCGACGAGCTACAATTGTCGTCACAAACACATGTCGCACTAATTTTTTCATAAAAAATTACATGACGGGAAACGCTTTTCGCAACGCGTTTCAATTGTCATCGCTAATGTCCACTTTATGCAACGAATTGAGTATTGTTGCAAAATATTATTTTTTGCAATGGCACAAAAGTCACTGTATATAGTTTTTTTTAGCGACGACTATGTTAACTTGTTGTGAAAAATACCAATTAAAAATTTTTGCGACGAATGTAGTTTCATTATGAAAAGGTAGAGTATATGCAACAACATTGTAAATTATTAGAAATAGTCAATGTTTTTGCGACGAACTGCAATTATCATCGTAAAAACTTTTCACAATGAGATGGTATAATTTACTTTATTTGTCTTACATTTATTAATTTATTTTATTAATTACATTACTTATTATAACATTGTAAATATGATATTTCTTATTTAAATGGAATAATATGACCAGGAGACACAACAAGAGCCTGATCTCATTATTTTATATTGGAATACATACATTAGGAAGATGACAAGTACTTGGGTGACTTCGCGTTGCGAGAAGCTATATGTAAGAATCATTTTAACTTATTTTAAAGTTATTTTGTTACTTATTCATTTTATACTGATAATGCTTTTTTAAGACTATAGAACGAAATGCTATAAATCTATACTCAATCTCAGTCGGAGGACACCGTACCGTTGACAGTAGATGAAGCATGTTTTAGGACCCTTAGCTCTAGATCTGGCTACGTTCATGGCCTAGGGCATGGGGAGGTGCTTGAGTCGACCCATTGTAGCTATGCTGATGTGCATAAGGCTACGAAGAGGGCCGAGTAGGTAGAGGCACGTCAGCTAAGCTTAGGACTGAGGTGCATGTCATGTAAGGGACAATAAATGATATGGAGACACGACAAGCTCAGTTTGAGGAGACGGTGCGTACCCTCATGTCACAACAACCCCAATCAGATCATCAATGGTAAGTTGAATGTCATATTTAAATTATGCAAGTAGTGTAGAATAGTCACAAATAATTTTTTATTTTAATTATTTTGCAGATTTTTCTATAGATTGTTGCTATCTTCTCACGCCCCACCGCATTATCGAGGACGCACATTTCTTCTTCTTTTTTTAAAATTAATTTTTATTGGACAATTTGGGCATGTGTACTTTTTTATATTTTGGATAATTATAAATTTAATTTAATTATTTTTATATTTCAATAGATGATAATAAACATTGATTAATACAGGTTATTTTATTTGATTAAGTTATTTCAAACAGGAAAAGATATTTTAAAAATAATTTGTATTAAGGATGACTTTTACTTGTTGCTAATAAATAAATCAACATAATTTGACGAGGAGTTTGGGATTTTTAGCGACAAGTAGATTCATAGCATAAAGTCTTTATTAGCGACGAGTTTTAAGTTTAGCAGCATTTTTTATATGTAATGGTGACGTGTCAATTCATCACTAATATTTTGTGACAAGTTGTTAAGTCGTGGCAAATAATTAACTAGTTGGCGACGACTTGTTATTTTTGTCACTAAATAGAATTTGTGACAACGTATTTGTAATGAAATTGGTGACGATCAACACTCGTCGTCACAAAGGCTTTGGTGACGACTTCATGTTTTTTAATAATAAGTGGACTCGTAGCAAAACGTCTTTATTCGCGATAAGTTTCATGTTTAGCAACGTTTTATGATATATAATGGCAACATGTAAACTCATCGCAAATAATCTACATTTAGGGACAACTTATTAAATCGTCGCAAATAATTAATATTTGCGATAAAATTGGCAACAAGCAACACTCATCGCAAAAATACTTTTGTGACAAGTTTGAGGTTGTCAGCAACAACGAGTACTCATTGCAAAACGTCTTTATTCACAACAAGTTTAATATTTAGTGACATTTTACAATATGCAATGACAACTGTCTACTTGTCGCTAATTAGCTATATTTTGGGACAAGTTATTAGGTCATCGCAAATAATTGAGTTATTGGCAACAGGTTAGCGTTTTCGTCATTAAATAGAATTTGTGATGCCATATTTACAACAAAATTGACAATGAGCAACGCTCGTTACAAAAGTTTTTAGCAACGAGTTCGGACTTTGTAGTGACGAGTTGACTTGTCGCAAAAAGTCTGAATTGTTGTAGTGCCACTTGGTGAGATAATTTAATTAAATCTTGAATCATTCTTTTATAAATTTGGATTCTAGATTTCAAAGTGTCCGACAATTTAAATGGATTCAACCTTACCACAAATAAGTGAGTGAATTCTAACGTGTCTCATACCTGTTTGATTACGATAGATTATGTGACTGATTGTGATTATTATGATTAATATGGTTGCCATGTAATTATTGAAGTGTTGTGCTATTTACGATCATTGCTTTATGATATATGCCTTGAAAGATTTGAATTAAGTACTGAACATGCAAACATGTTAAACATTGATATCATAGATTTGTTGTTCCTCTTAGAGAGAGAAGTATATGATTGACTATACATTTCAATACAGACATTGAGCATACATTACATGCATCTATTGTGAATGCATGCACACCTTGTGCTTGAGTTCCTTTGGGATCTCCATGAATGGTTACGCCTGATAGATTCGTTACCAGATGCCCACGATGGTGAAAGCCTATTCACAAAGTAGATGTATGATTACCTATGCCTACCTAGATGGATGTCTAACGAGTACAGATTGCCCATGCTTACCTATGGTGGATGTCTGAAGGGTACAATTTTGGGTTGACGGATATCCAACCTAAGTGAACGTTCATCCCACTTGACATACATCTCATGACATCTCCGCATTCATGCTCATACTGTATGCTGTAAGTGGAGCTATTGATGTTCTAGAGAGGGGGTGAATAGGACTTGACCAATTTTTTATAATCAATCTCATAAAATAAATTCGGAACAACAATTAATATTGAAATATTGAATTAAATTAAGTCGTAGGAAAATCTTCTCTTAATCTCTTAGGTAGGCCAACCTTATTACACGACTTCCTTAATTTCAGTATTTCAAGATAATAAATATAAGGAATATATTATCAATCACCACATGACAAACAAAGTTATAGTGGTTCAGTGTTAACATACACATACTCCACTACCAAATTACTTCTCCACGTAATTTTGGCTTTCCACTATAACAAAGGTTTTCACAGACATACCTTAATAACCTCTTACAGTTTATGGTTTGCACAGGCTATCACAACTAACTTTAAGTAATTTTAACGGGCTTATCACTTCTCAACCCGATGAGATTTTTTCGGGCAATCTCAATCAACCCAAAGTAAAAGTAATTTATCAGATGAAAACGTATCTTCTTAAAGACGTGAGTTGAAATGAAAATATCAGTGAAGCCTTTAAAGATGAAGCTTCAATAGATGCAGCGATCCTTTCTTTTCTCAGATGAAGATAAATTAATGTATGCACAACTAAGAAGGATTTAGGGATAGATAATTTTTCAAAGAGAAAAACCCTAAATGCTGCAGATTCAATCATCTATTCTCAAGTTGAGTGTATGTCACTCTCTATTTGAATTTAACAAGGCTTGAGAAGAGAATTGAATAATCTAAAAATATAATATATGAAAGACAATGCATATAGCTTGAAAAGAAAAATAATTTTCACTTTTGTTTCCTGTATTTTTCTTATTGTAAAATCATGAGAAATGAGCTTTATTTATAGTAAGAAGATTGGAGCTTCAGTCAGCCTGAGAATCCCTTTGGCTGGCCAGAGTTTCACGATTCTATTTTAGCGGCTAGTAGATTTCACAGGATCTTATTTGAATCAATCTTAGGTTTGCCCAAGACAGAATTTGACTGGCCTAAGATTCCTTCGGCTGGCCGAAGACAGGGTTCGTCTGACCTAATATTTATAAAGATCAAAACCACATATTGTTGGAAACTTAACCTAGGTTACTCTCAGGCTGACCCGAGATGGTTCGGCTGGTCGAAGACAGGAATAGGCTAACCGAACAACCCTGAATTTTAACAACTTAGAAAATTACTAAGATGTACCTTAACATAGGTTCTTTCCAAAGGTCCTTTTTACTTGTAGGTTGGCATGCAATTGATTCTTCTCTTGAAATTCTTTCGAGCCTTCTGATCTTGAGATGTTAAGCTGTGCTATAGTCTTAAAATGTTGAATTGAGTTGAAGTTCCATACAATATATATTTTGTCTACGAAATTTGACAATCTAATTGTGTATTTAAAACATTATCACTTACATAATTTCAATTTGATTATGTTAGCTTATATTATTCTACGTATGAACCATGCTAAGTTCACTTACTAACATTGTTAGCTAACATTATGGATTAATAACCATACAAAGACAGACAATGGAGGACGATCAAATCAGGTACCGGAAAATGAAGCCGGGTTGGTGGATAAAACTCAAGACCAATGGTTGGATTTGGCATGGTGGCAAGTGTAAGCGAGGGAAAAGAGGTCGTAAGAAAGACAAGTCAAAGTTTAAGTGTTTCAATTACATGAATCGTAGTCACTTCGCTCAAGAATGCTTTTAGCCGAAGAAGATACCAACTCACACTAATTCATATACTCGTCCTTTTGTCTGCACCGAGGTTATGATTGCTCATACAAGTGACCATAATTGGTTTGTGAATTCAGGAGCAACCTAGCACATAGCTCAAGATCGGACGGGGTTCATGGAGTGTCGAAAGTACTTGGCTGAAAGCAAGAGGATCTACATGGAAAATGGTTTCTCAGAGGATGTACTGGTAGTTGGATTATTCCAGCTCCATTTGCAGACGGGACGCACACTACTCTATGCATCTGGTGTTAGGCATAATTTGCTTCTTGTGCTTTCATTAACAAGACTTGGTTTTTTCCTTTTACTTTTTGTTTTAATGTGGTGGACATATTTTTAGATTCTTCTTATTATGAATGTGATTATATTAAAGATGGTTTATTTGTTATTGATTTTGATTATTCATATAATTATGATGCACATATTTTTTTTACTCTAGAGGACACTAGCCTGCACATTTGGCATGCTAGACTAGATCACATAGGTCAGGACAGAATGCGTGGACTCTCTAGAGAAGGCCTCTTAAGCCCACTCACAAACATAGTTCTTCATACCTGTGAACATTATCTGATTAGGAAGTCAACAAGAAAACAATTTGGAAAGGCGGTACATGCATCGGATCCCTTAGAGCTAAGTTACTCTGACATTTGTGGACCTGTAAAAGTCCAGATATGCCACAGACAATCCTATTCAATCATATTTATAAACGATTAAATGCAGTACGGTAATGTGTACTTGTTATTGCATAAATTTGAGGCATTATAATGCTTCAGGAAGTATATGCTTGAAGTCGAGTACCAATTCAAGAGAAGGATTAAAACCCTATGGATAGACCGCAAATGCGAGTATTTGTATAAGTAATTTTCAAGCTCTATGAAGAGAAGAGAATCCATAAGCAACTGGCTACTCCATACACTTTGCAAAAAAAAAAAAATTGGTGTTGCAGAGAGAAGAAATAGAACATTACTCAAAATGGTGAGATCAATGATGGGGCAAGCAAGCCTTCCCCTTAAATTTTGGAGGGATGCGCTACTGAATGTAGCCTACATCCTCAATCAAGTACCTTCTAAGTCCATTCCAACGACCCCCTATGAGTTATCGTGCGAAAGGAAGCCTGACTTGGATCATTTGTACCTCTTTGTCCAGTTTCATTCATATCCCATCTTGAAAGACTAAAAAATTATATCAGAAATCCTTAAAGTGCATTTTATACGATACCCTGGGCACTCCAAGGTTTATGTTCTGATCTTTGAATGAGAAAATGGCGAAACAATTGAAATAAAGTTGGGAGATATCTATTTCGTCAAGGAAGATTTTCTAAATAGGAAAAAGTCACAGGACACTCATGAGTTCTTCAAGATGATAGACTCGGACCTTAACTCAATCCCAGTCACGCAATCGTCACTCAGCAAGAGTGAGGATATTGATCACCCACTTGTCAGTCCATCTAATCCATCGATCACACGAGGACAGTGGGAGGGATCTTTTACCTAGTGGGAGTGTACCATATGAGGCTAAGACTGACTTAGAATATCATGAGTCTGAACTAAGGAGACGCACTTGTGAACCGAAACCCCATAGTCATCTTAAGATTAAAGGAAAATCATTCATGCTTGCTTCCTTAGATAATGATGAGCTTGGGTCATACTAGGAGGCATTGTTATCTACTGTTGCAAAAGAGTGGATACACTTATGAAGGATGAGATCCACTCCATGGAAAAGAACCAAGTCTATGAACTTGTTGATCTTTTGCCTGGACGCAAGACTGCTAGGGCCAAATGTGTTTTGAAAGTCAAGCAAAAGGCAGATGGAGCAATAGAAAAGTTTAAGACCCGACTGGTTGGTAAGGGCTACACGCAGATTAAAGACATATATTACAAAGAGGCATTCTCTCTAATGGTGAGACTCACCTCAATTTGCCTCATTCTGACTATTGTCACACATTTGGATTTAGAACTTTATTAAATGGACGTCAAGACGACATTTCTCAATGGGTACCTAGATGAGAAGATCTACATGGATCAATCATAGGCTTCAAGATTAAGGGACATGAGCGTAAAGTTTGCCGCCTTAAAAAGTCCATCTATGGCTTGAAGCATTCATATAGGTAGAAGTATCTAAGATTCCATTAAGTCATTACCTTGTATGGGTTTACATTGATTGAAGAAGACTATTGTGTATAAGGCTGGTATCCTAGACCGTACCATTCCGTAGGCTTCCGCGGTCCTCCCGGTCGAATTCCAATGACCCTCGACTTGTATTCAACGTTTGCACGCGACCTTAAGCCGAGTCCTGTATATCGGAGTCAACTCGACTCAAAAATTGTATCCTAGTGACCACGTCGTCACCGCGGTTCCAACGCCGAGACTCGCGCACCAATTCAATACCCAGGTCAGAAGATGTGGGCCCGCGTTCATTTCGAGGAAAACGTTGTGCGTGCGAATTCCGAGAGAATCTCTACAACCTATCCAATCAATCAATCAATCAATCAGTGTCAAGTACAAGTCAAGTACACTCCATACCTCAAGTACAACAACCCATCCCTTCCCATTCTCAAAGTTAACTCTCTCTCTCTCTCCACCCATCTCTTTCTTACAACACCCATCACCCATCACTTCATCTCTTATCATCCCATCACTTCTCTCTCTCTCTCTCTACCTCATTTCTCAAAGCACTCTCCCAAGCAACCCAAAATACCACACGTCTAAGCCATTTCAAGCTCTCCCAAAACAACAAGTGTGGCCCACCCTCTCATCTCTCATCCCCACCATCAAAACTCTATCATCCACCATCAAAACTCTATCATCCACCATCAAAAGTTGAGCATAGGAGCTAAGGAGGCTAAGGGACCAAGAAGGAGGCCAATAGGTGGGTGATCTACTGTCAATTTGTATTTAAGGGCCCACTTATAGGTGGGACCCATTATGATGTATGTGTTGAATTCATAAGGGGTCCATAGTGGCGGGGCCCCTCCATCACCGTCTCTCTCTCTCTCTCTCTCTCTCTCTCTCTCTCTCTCTTTCTCTCTCTTTCTCTCTATCTCTCTTGTATGGATGATAGTGTGGTTGTGTGTGTGGCCTACCATGAAGTGTATATTTTATCCATGCCATTCACCTTCATGGGACCCACCTAACAGATGTGTTGGATCTACACCGTCCAGTCCGTTAGTAGGCCTGGATGGAAGGAAAAACACAAATATCATGTTGATCCAAACAGGCGGGCCACGTCCCTATGGGACCCACCCTGATGCCTGTGTTGTATCCACTGTCCAGCGTCCAGGGACGCTAGACGTGGCTCCACGATGAAGTGTGAACTGACGTGGTGTGTGTGCATAGCAGTGAAGTGTGAACCGACGTGGGTGGGTGGCTAATAGTGAAGTGTGGACTACTTATGCAGGCCCCACCATGATGTATGAATATAATCTACGCCGTCCATCCTATTTCTCAGCCCATTTTAGGCGTTAACCCGAAAGACAAAGCTAATCCAATTTTTTTTGGCGGGCCATAGCTTAGAAATAGGGATTACTACCGTTCAAATCACCTTGATGTTTCTACCCACCAAAATATACTGCATATTGGGCTCATTTGGTCGATCATGGGCCTTATAATCCAATGGGTGGAGTGGATCCACCTGATGCGGGCCCCACCTAGGAAAAATCGCAGAAAAACAAATATATATATATATATATATATATATATGCAGCAGGACTCTGCTACTGCCTGAGGACGCGCAGGCAGCGTCCTGCGCTGATATAGCGTGAATGGTCAGGGACCGTTGGGTCTCAGCCGTGGGCCCCACCATAATGTGTGTAGAACATCCACTCCGTGCATTTGGTAGGTCCCCTTTGGGACAATGGGCCCCCCCAAAAATAAGCCTTATGTGAAGCTCAGGTGGCCCACGTCACAGGAAGCAATGGTGAATTGAACATCTACCATTGAAACCCTTTTGGGTTAGAGAAGTTTTGGATCATTATGAAATTTGTTTTTCCTCTTTATCCAGGTCTGTGTGACCTTATCAACAGGTTGGATGAAAAATTAATGTTATGGAGGGCCCCACGTGGGACCCACTGTTGATGGATATATTCCATCTAAGCCGTCCATCCAGCGTCCAGAGGTCTGGACGCTGGCCCTTTGCACTCCCAGACACACACTTATATATATAAGATATATTATTATATAATATAATATATTATATTAATAAATGTTGATTGTGGGCCACGTACGTGGGACCCACCGTTAATGGATGCGCTACATCCAGCCGTCCATCCATTTTGTCAACCGTCCATCCTTTTGGCCATCTCGCATCAAGGCTTGAGACTAAAAATGAAACAGCTCTGATGGTCAGGTGGACCACACTACAGAAATCAGTGGAGAATGATCATCCACCATTGAAATCCTTAAGGATCCTAAAAGTTCTGGATCAAATGAAATTTGTTTTTCCTCTTTAGTAGGGAATTATGACCTTATGAACAGACTAGATGGAAATTTAAATGTTATGGTGGGCCCCACAATCTGATGCATATGTGCATCCTAACCATCCATCTAGCTGGCGAGTGTGTCTCAAGGCTTGGGAATAAAAATAAGACAGATCCATTATCACTTGGACCACACTGCAGAATAGTGGGATTGAACGTCTACCATTGCAACCCTTTGGTCACAGAGGTTTTGGACCAATATGAAATTTGTTTTTCCTCTCAGTCTAGGTTTTTGTGACATTATGAACCGACTGGATGGACAATAAACGCTATGGTAGGCCCCTTTAAATTTTAACAGTGGAAATCATTATCACCACTGTTATTTATGGTATGGTCCAAATGATGTTTGATCCGATTCATTGTTTGGATAATGCTTTAAAATAATCTTTATCGATGGATGAATGGTGCGGCCCAAGTAGTGCGACCCACTCGATGTTTATGAGGCCCATTGGTGCGGCCTGTTGATGCGGCCCATTTAATGTTTATGGGGCCCATTAGTGCGGCTCGTTGAGGCAGCTCATTTGATGTTTATGAGGCCCATTAGTGCGACCCATTGATGCGGCCCACTTGATGTATATGAGGCCCGATGTGATGTATTTATGGCCCATATGCCAAGGCTCATTGTGATGTATGTGCGGCCCATGAGTAAGGCCCATAAGTGATGTGTATTGGGCCATTGTGTGAGGCTATGGGCCCACTATATATTATATTTTGCTCTATATGGGCCACTCCTTGGGAGCAATGTTGGTTAAATGGCCACATTGATGGGCAATGATGGTTTAATGTCCACGTTGTGACCTTTCCTTAGGCCTTATTCGGCCCATTTTCATCGAGCCCGATTATCGATTCTGATTCTGATTATCGAGGCCGATTATTGATCGATTCAGATTGTTGTGACCGATTGCCGATTCTGATTGTCGTGGCTGATTGACCGATTAGCGATCGAGGCCAATTATCGTGACCGATTGCCGATTGTGATTATCGAGGCCAATTATCGATCGATTCCAATTGTCGTGACCAATTGTCAATACCGATTATCGAGGCCGATTATCGATCGATTCTGATTGTCGTGGCCAATTACCGATGTAAGGCCCACCCCTACAGTACATGATATTGTCCGCTTTGTCGAAGCTCACGGCTTTAAAATGCGTCATGTCTGTTAAGGGAGGAACCCAACATATAACCACTACAACTCCAGACAACTCTTCCGATGTGGGACAAGTTACGCTACAGTCAACTGCAACAGTAGCTCGCCCAGCACAATAGCCTGCCAGCCACACCTGGGGGGCCGCCCACATGTGTGCCCGCCCACATAAAGCAGTGACCGGGGCGTCAAATTATCCCCTACAGAGGGCAAAGCCATCCTCGGCTCTGATACCATTTGTAAGGCCCACCCCACAGCACATGATATTGTCCGCTTTGCTGAAGCTCACGGCTTTAAAACACGTCATGTCTATTAAGGGAAGAACCCAACATATAACCACCACAACTCTAGATAACTCCTTCGATGTGGGACAAGTTACGCTATAGTCAACTGCAACAGTAGCTCGCCCAGCACAGTAGCCTGCCAGCCACACCTGGGGGCCCGCCCACATGTGTGCCTGCTCACGTATACCCGCCCCCATGAAGTAGTGACCAGGGCATCACAGCCGATTCTGATTGTCGTGGCCGATTGACCGATTAGCGATCGAGGCCGATTATCGTGACCGATTGTCGATTCCGATTATCGATGCCGATTATCGATCGATTTTGATTGTTGTGGCCGATTGCCGATTCTGATTGTCTTGGCCAATTGACCGATTATCGATCGAAGCTGATTATCATGACAGATTGCCGATTCCGAGTATTGAAGCCGATTATCGATCGATTTTGATTGTCGTAGCTGATTGCCGATTCTAATTGTCGTGACCGATTCCGATTACTAAGGTCGACTCCGATTGTTGAGGCCGATTTTGATTCCAATTGTCGAGGCCGATTTCGATTGTCAAGGCCGATTTTGATTGTCAAGGCCGATTGTTGAGGCCGATTCCAATTTCGATTGTCGAGGCCCAATGTGGTGTATATGCGACCTGTATTTGAGGCCCATTGGGATGTACATTCGGCTTGTGTTTAAGGCCAAATGCGATGTATATGCGGCCCGTATTTGAGGCCCGTTGTGATTTGTATTCAGCTCGTGTTTAAGGCATAATGTAATGTATATGAAATCTATGTGATGAGGCCCATTAGGATGCATTTGAGGGCCAGGCAATGGAGCCCATTGTGATGTATGTTAGGCCCATGTGAAAGTCTCATTGTGATGTGTATTAAGCTCTTGAATAAGGCCCATGGTGTTGTATATTTGGCCCTTGTGTGAGGCCATGGGTCCACTATATGTTAGGCTCTATGTGAGTCATTCCTTGAGGGCAATGTTGGTTAAATGTCCACATTATCGATGCCGGTTATTGATACCGATTATGAGAATGTGACAGCATAGGATCATGATACATGCCCATACGCATCATCTGCATGTTTGTTATGAGATGTGGTTGACCATTGCATATGTCATTGGGCAGATTGTGAGACTCCCTGATAGGTGGAGGTTATCTCATATGAGCGCATGGTATGTGCAGGATTGATGCATGATTGGATTGTATGACTCATGCATCCTGCATTGTTTGTTGTGATTACTTTATACCATAGTGACATCATGGTCATAGCCTCCATAGGCATATTGTGGATGGCCAGATGGGACACCAAAAATGTTTGGTTCTAGCATACGAGAGCCATAGATGTCCCTAGGTGAAAATTCCTAAACCTCAGTGGCCAGGAGACACCCCAACGTCGAGACTAAGTGGATATATATGAGAGCATGAGGGTCGTATACCAGTAGGCCGCGTCTCCCACTGTGTCGTAGTCGGTTGGGAGGGGGTGTGACCTTACCCGCCTGAGTGAGGGGGCAATATCTAGGTTGAGTTTGACCATCTTGAGGAATGGGTCTGCTATCGACGAGTCAGGCCCGATATTGACAGGTGGATAGTGAGGTCTCTTCCACTTACCTAGTTGTGAGCTCAGATAGGGGCAGCAAGCTGGCGTAGAGTGTAATAGACCCCAGTGATGATCTCAAAGAGGAACCGTATTGATATGTAGACTTATTGAGCAAGAATTATATACTCATTCATTCATTCACTATTCACTCGAGCTAGTGGTACGAAACTATTTATTATATGTACCTTCGTAATGGCCAGGATTTCGATTGGGGCATCCGACTAACCTGAGATCAGGAGTTTACCACATTGAGTCTGACTATCTAAATTTAGGTATGAGACTGGTTTGGATAGAAGTCCCTTGTAGTGGACCCTGTAGCCTATGATGCTACGTACTATCATCCCGACTTCACACTCCAGCTTGGTCATTTCATTCACATCGCATATTGTATTACATCCGCAAGTATATGACATTTTTGGGTTGTTATGTCTCTGCACTTATATGGCCTAGACGGACTCAACAGGATTTACATATTGCATTGTACCCTCAGCATCTGATATTTAACTTCTTACGTTCTTGTATCGTATAGCCTTGGTATAGCTGATTGTATTTGTGGACTTGTCGGTATTTCCGCTTACTCTGATATCGTATGATTCATGATCTTACCAGTATTTCTGATATTGTTTGATTATGGCATTGTATTGTATACTTGGCACTTACTTTGTGCACACACTTCCACCACCCACTAAGTTTTCTATAAGCTTATGCATGATAGATGCGTGCAGGTGGCATTAGGTTGCAGCAACGTTGAGCTTGGAGCATGTAGCGGATCTCTGGAGCTTTGATTTTTGATATATTTATTTCCCTTTCAGCATTGTACTCAAATGATTATATTAGTGGATATGTGATGATAATGTTGCCTTTATGATTTGGGTAAACTTGTGGTTATGCTTCTTACGAGATAAATGTACATTAGAAAATCCTCCTTGTAGGATCCCAGGATCGGAACCTGGCATATGGGCGTTGGAGCCTAGAATGGGGTACTACGGAGGCTGTCGGCACTGGATTCGGCAATCGGGATTCTTGTGAATCCAATTTTCGGGTTTGTGGCGTGACATTGTGTGTATGTCAAACAGTCCTAGTAAAGTTTTCTAATCATGTCTCTATATGTTGACGACATTCTGTTAGTAAGAAACGACAGGGAGATGATATTCGTCACTCATAAGTGGTTACATCCAACTTTAAAATGAAGGACATGGGCGAAGCATCCTTTGTATTCGAGATTAAGATCCATAAGGATCTCTCTAGAAGACTTCTTGGTCTCTCTCAGGAGACTTATATCAAGAAGGTGCTCAAGCGTTTCTGAATGAAAAGTTGCAAACACATCGACACTCCTATTGAGAAGAATTATGGCCTTTATCTCAATCTTTGCCCTAAGACAGATGCAGAAAGAGTTGATACAATACACATTCCATACACAAGTGCAGTCGGTAATCGGATTTATGCTATGTTGTATACTTAATCGAACGTATGCTTCACAGTAGGGTTAGTGAATCACTATCAGAGTAACTCAGTACTTGCTCATTGGAGGGATGTTAAAAGGATATTTTGATACCTATGCAGGACTACAGATTACATGATATGCTATCAGGAAACAAATTTCCATCTACGAGGATATTATGACATAGATTTAGGTTGCAATTTGGACGAGCACAAATCTACTTCCGGATTCATATTCTTACTCGATGGCAGGGCTCTCATGGAGCAGTAAGAAGCAGCCTTGTATTGTGCTTTTTACTATGGAGTCAAAATATATTGCGGGTTGCTCTACCATTCAAGAAGTTGTATAGTTAAGGAGGTTTCTTCGGCATTTAAAATGCGTACTGCATGATGGTGACCCTGTTAGATTACATTGTGATAGATGACAGCCATTACTTATGCTGAGGATAGAAAATATCATGAGAAATCAAAGCACATCCAAATTCGTTATCACTGCGCTCAAGATATGGTAGCAAAGAAGAAAGTAATCCTAGCACATATACCTACTAGAGAGATGGTCGTTAATTCGCTTACTTAAGTCGATTGCTCGAGACGTTTTTCAAACTCACATTAGGAGTACTAGGTTTTCGTAGGATGTAATTTTATGACATGAACACTATGATTCTTTTCCTTTATGAGATTATTTATATTCAGACTTATATGTTTATATCAATTATTCTTCTATTTGTGTTTCTAGATTGACACATTGATAAAACACACATTCACCATGTTCTTCTGTGTGAGACATGGATTGAAATACATAACCAGGCAAAGGTTCCGTATTTCACACGACAACCACCCTGGCATATTCATTGCGAGCAGGATGATATGTGTGATCAAGATATAGGTGTAATCGATTACAAGCACATCACCTCGAACCGGGTTCAAGACCATTCTCACTATGGTCATACAACCTGAATAAGACGAATATGAGACTTCATCTATGCACTCATGAATGTGAGTGAGTTGAGTAGCTTAAATAAAGCACTCGAACAATCGTTGGGTTAAGATCAGTACGATATGAAGATTGACATACTCCTTTTTCGAGCTCCACTATAACTAGGGGTGCACATCGAATTGGTAGAACCGTGGAACTGGACCGGAACCGACCAAACGGTCCGGTTTGATCCGGTTCTAGACTACACCGGTTCCGGTTCTAAAAATCAAAGAACTGATTACATTGGTTCGGTTCTCGGCTTGGGGGTATGTAGAACCGAACCGAACCGTGAACCGATCCGTAGAACTGAACCGTGGATTCGAACCGTGGAACCGAACTTGGAACTGAACCAAGAACACTTTGATTGTTTCCATATTTGACTCATGGTTTATGGTTTACAATGCATCATTTGATTGTTTCTATAAATGTATTTTTGCACACCTTATATAATATCTAAACCATTCATCAAATGGATCACAACACGAATGGACGTGGGCTAAATTATAAAATAAAAGATGCAATTAGGCTAGATCATAAAAAGCCCAGAACCGTGGAACCGATCCGGAACCAAACTGGTTTTAACGGTCCGGTTCCGGTTTGGTTCTTGGGTACTAACGATCCGGTTCCAGTTCCGAATATCCTAGAACCGTTAGGAACGGTTCGGTTCCGGTTTCACCCTAGAACCGGACCGAACCGACCTGTGTGCACCCTTAACTATAACATGCTTTTTATAAGACATGTACTAGAGACAACCATAAATACCTACAGTGAATGAAGAATGAATATAATTTTCCCTTTGTGTGAGAAAATCAGTGCGTAGGTGACCATCGTGCATATGACTATAAGTTATGCCTTGAAATTGAGGCTTAATGTTGTTACTCTATCTCATTTCCAAAAAACCCATTAAAAAAATGTATAATGGAGCATGTCTGAGAAGGTAGTTAGGCCGAGATGGATGGGTATGAGCACTTCGGGAAGGCTCTCTGGTTTCACACTTTATGAATTTATGTTCGGAAGTAAGATGAGCTCATGGTCGATCAACGTGTCCCTCAGCATATTCAAATTCATGGTTGCAAACAAATATTGAAAAATCACTTGGGTTGAGTGTATTATCAAGAGATTAGTGTATATCCAATTAAGTATAACCAAGACGATTCTGGGACAAGTTAATGTTGTGAAAATTGAGAAGTATCCTGCTAGTTGATGGAAACTTGATATAATTACTCTTTCCTGAGGTTATGTGCTTCACTAGTCGCACGCTGCATTTCATGATATGAAAACTTCTTTCGCTTCTTAAAATATGGTCAACAGTTGGCTTGGTGCACAACTTATCTGAGTGGGAGATGATGGAACGATGTCCTCCTGAGCCTCATCGGCGGACGTTTTAACACTTTTCAATTTCAATAAATCCAAAGTAGTCCCGAGGTTTTTACCATTTTTTGAGTTAATATTGCGACAAAAAATGATATTTTAAAATCCATAGATATTTTTAGAAAGAATCCGGATCCTTTGCTTGCCAGAAACTGGTTTTTCCTATTCTCCTGCATTGTGATTGGTCCACATCATCACTGATGTTGTCGCACTACTGCATTAAATGTAGCCTGTGATGATGTGGCTCAATTTCATTGCAACAAATATTTTTTTTCTATTTATGGCAAAAAGAGGATCCAAATTGTTAAGCCTGTGTCCTAGTGACCATTCCGTTCCTTAGGATCTCGCGGTCCTCCCGGTCTAATTTCGGCGACCCGCAACCTGTAAATAACATTTGCTCACGACCTTAAGTCGCATCCTGCGATTTTGACCCGACTCAAGCCGAGACCTATTCCATTGCGACCACATCGTCGCCGCAGTTCCAACACCGCATCTCGTGTGTCAATGCGACACTTAAATCATAAGATGTGGCCCACACATTATAATGGTCGTGAACCGCACATCGCGGGACCCACCTATCACAATGACATCATTCCCTAGGTGGGTGATGTCATGCCCTTACACAAGTAATGATGGCCTCTCTTCATGAGTCAACACTTCTTACATGTAATAATTACTAGCTAGCCATGATTACCTTACACTAGCCATCATCACCCTATAACACCATCACTTCCTCTTTTTTCTCTCTCTCCCTCTCTCTCTTCTTCTTCATTTCTCCCCTAGCAAGAGAGGAGCTTGGACGTCCATGGAAACCCCTCCATTTCTAGCCCTCTCTTACCTCTAGACCCCCCATATCCAACCATCAAAAACCCCATCTCCACCATTAAAATCCTCCCTTTGAAGCTTAGTAGGCCCAAGGTGGAAGGAGTTCAAGATCCTAGGTGGGTGCCTCTCTCTCTCTCTCTCTCTCTCTCTCTCTCTCTCTCTTCCTGTTGCAGCCCACCTTGATGAGTGGATTAGATCCACACCGTCCATCAGTGGTAGCCACCTTGTTGTCCACCAGTGGATCACGTGAACGTGGGACCCACCAAATGCATGTCTTGGCCCACCATCCAGCAGGTCTGGACGATGGGAAAACACAAATATCACTTTAATCTAAAGCAGGTGGGCCACACTGATGTGGACCCTGCCTTGATGAGTGCATGACACCCACACCGTCCAGCAAGGGACGGTGGGTCCCACGCAGCTAAATAGCTGTTGTATGTGACATCAGGCCCTACCAGATGTATGAATTCTATATCCGCACCGTCCATCTGCCAGGGACGGTGGTTCCCATGCTGCAGCAGCTACTGCACTGGCGTTAACAAGTTCTGTGGTTTGATCATGTGGTATGTGTTATACCATGCCATCCAGCTGGTGGGTCCCACACGTGTGGACCCACCTTAATATATGGGTTTCATCCCCACCGTCCGTTTGCTGGACGGGTGGGACCCACTTTAATGTAAGTATTCTATAGTCGTCCGTCCACGTGTGAACCCTAGCCGTGGTGTATGGGTTTTATCCCTGTTGTCCGTCCGTGTGGGACCCACCCCACACATGCTACACATGTGGAGGTGGGGCCCACCAGATGTATGCATTGTATTTTACACCGTCTAATACTGGACAGTGATAGGTGGGGCCCACTTTAATGTATGGATTCTATATCAACACCGTCCATTCCTGGACGTGCCATGTGGGGCCAACCATGATGTATGGGCCTTATCCTCACCATCCAGATTGTTGGACGGTGGGACCTACCCCCTTATGTATGTGTTTCTCCACACTGTCCATCTATTTTGGCTCCGTTTGCTGGAAGGGTGGGGCCCACCTTGTGATGTGTTGTAGATTCACACCGTCCATCCACGTGGCCCCCATTTGATTCAAGCTGTCCATCTGGTGGGGCCCATTTGGAATATGCAAGGCCCACTTTATTATGATATATATGAGGCTTTTGAATGAGGCCCGATGTGATGTATATATGGCCCATATGATGAGGCCCATTATGATGTATGAGAGGCCCAATGTGATGTATTTATGGCCCATTGATGAGGCCCAATGTGATATATTTGCGGCCCATTTGATGACGCCCAATGTGATATATTTGTGGCCCATATGATGAGGCCCAATGTGATGTATTTATGGCCCATTGATGAGGTCCATTATGATGTATGAGAGGCCCATTTGATGAGGCCTGATGTGATGTATCTATGGTCCATTAATAAGGCCCGATGTGATATATTTGCGGCCCATATGATGACGCCCGATGTGGTGTATATATGGTCCATTATGATGTATGAGAGGCCCAATTGGGGAGGCCCAATGTGATGTATATGAGGCCTTTGTGTGAGCCGTAATGGGATGTGTATTAGGCCCTTATGTGAGGCCATGGGCCCACTATATGTTTGGCTCTATGTGGGTAGAGCTAGGCATTTCATACCCGATCCGGTGGATCCGACCAGATCAGACCCGATTTGACCCGATTCGAACAAAACCGATGGTCAGGATCGGTCAAGATCGGGTCGCATAATCCAAATCCGAAATATTTTCGGGTCGAATCCGGATAGGCCCTGTTATGAACCGACCCGATCTGGAATCCGATTCAGACCGACCCGATCCGAACCGTATATATTAGTGTGTGTGTGTGTGTGTGTGTGTGTGTATACACTGATAGTCGGGTAAGTAAAAGTATATACACACACACACACAAATAGTCGGGTAAGTAAAAGTAATATATATTATATATAAGAAAAAGGTACTATGCGCTCGAGCTGATGGGAACATCCCATGAGGTCGAGCTATGTGGGCCCCACCGTGATGCGTTTCAAACATCTACCCCATCAATCAGATGCACCATTCCATCGTGGGCCTAGGTCTCAAAAATCAAGACAATTCGTGACTTGTGTGGGCCACACTACATACAGAAGTGGAGAGGGACTGTGCACCATTAAAACATTCATGGAATGTTTTTTGGGCCCACCGAGATGTGGTTTACAAATCCAGCCCATCCATTATGTGTGTCCCACTTGGATGAGGGTTTAGACCAAGTTTCAGCAGCATTCAAAACTCAGGTGGGCCCCACCAAGTGCTTTTATATGTTTTTGGCATGTCTTCACATGATTTTAGATGGTATGGCCCACTTGAGTTCCGTATATGACTGATTTTTGGGATATCCCATAATTTAAAGGGGACACATCAAATGCATGGTGTTGATGGTCGACACGCATCACGGTGGGGCCCACACAGCTCGACCTCACGGGAGCTTATCGTGAGCTCGAGCGCATAATACCTAAATCCATATATATATATATATATATATTACTTTTACTTACCCGACTATTTGTTTACCCTACCCTAACCGCACCTCTCGCCACCGCACCGAACCCTAAAAATCCCCAAATCGTATTCGTCTTCTCCAATTTCCAGCAGGAGAAGGTCGAGATTGTCTTCAAATTGGGTCAGCGGTTTCTCTGTAGCCATCGTTTCCCCTGCCGCATCTGAAATGAGTTGCCTAACATTCTGACGCATCTGCTTGTCTACATTATCGAGGATCACAATTGCTGTGGCCGAATTAGATGAGGATCCTGCCAATCTCTCTTCAGGAGCCAGTGACGAGAGGAAATGTGGATGAAAATTATCAATCGTTGGTGAGAGAGAGAGAGAGGTCTAAAAGCCCTGATGAATGAGACTCAGAGTCTTGATTTGCACGTGTCACACGTATGGACACTTTTAAGTGGTTGGCATGTGAGAGCTCCATCACACGTGAGAGGAATTCTTCGAAAGTCTCCTGAAATACACCTATGTGCCACAACCTCATTTGCTTGATCGGGTCCCTCGCATGTGCGTGAGATAGCATCCGTACAATTGAGGAAATGTTGTCACTTGATGCTATATGTCAAGACAGTGTGATGGAAATCTCTCTTCGAGCCAGAAGAGAGACAGGTGTCGACATCAACTTCTTCCGAGTCATTGTCGGTGCCACCTGACTAGACGCGTCTCGCTTTTGAGAGGGTTTTTGCCACCTACCCTCTGAGCGCATTTAAGGTGGGAAGAGAATGCATTTTGGGCTGCGAGTGTATTCTAGCCTTACTCCTTCAATCGCCATTATTTTCGGCAAAAACGAATGTTCTTCTGCTTGGAACCTCACTTCGTCTTGCTTGGAATCATCTTCATTTGCCTGATAGATTCCGACCCACTGATTTCTTCTTTAACCACCTAGTTTGCAGTATACTTTGGTTTGCTTGCATTAATTCATTCGATCAGCCAAACATCTGCATCTTCATTACCACTGTATATAATGTGATACTTTGGTTTGCTTGCAGTATAAAAACGATAGCGATACAACAGCTTTATAGAAGGAAAAAAAAATCGATCCGAACCTGGGCCAATCCGATTGACTCGGTTTTCCTGACTGAGTCGAACTCGGATCGGTCTAGGTCAGCATGGGTTAGGATCGGATCGGGTTAGAGGACCCGGACTCAGTCCTGGATCAGACCAAGTTCGGGTCAGGCCATGCAGAACTCGGACCTGGTCAAGTTGGGCCCAATCCGATTTGACTCAGTCCGATGCCCAGCTCTATATGTGGGCAACTCCTTAGGAGCAATGTTGGTTAAATGTCCACATTGATGGGCAATGATGGTTAAATGTCCACATTGTGACCTTCCCATAGGCCTTTGTTAGCCCTATTTTCATCCTTCTCTAAGTGGGTTGACCCAAATCATTGGGCCCCATTGATATGTGCATGATCCATCTATTCATATTGGGCTAACCCAAGATGTTGGGCCCCTATTGGTTTCCAGTAGGATTATTTTGATCTTGGAGTCCAACTAGGACTTATTTGGGCCCCTTAGGGCATCTAGCGGGCCATATGATAGTATGGTAAAGGAAGCCCATTTCAGAACCTTAGGATTATAGGTAGGTCACCTAGGCCCAACCTTGATTTGAGGAGAGTTCATTCTCACCGTAGACGGAGGGATCTATGCTATCAAAATTGGTATATCCACAGTTGAGGACTGACCCGCCATGTTATGAATATGTTGTCCATCTATGGACCCTGCCTTGTATATAGGCCGATTATCAATGCTGACTATGAATACGTGCTAGTATAACATTATGATACAAGTCATTAAGATGGTATGACGCTCCTTGTGATTGTATTAGGCTCATTTTCATTTCCCCCTTAGTGGACTAACCCAAATTGATGGGGCCCACTATTATTAGTATGATCTATCTCGCCTTATTATGCTATCCCAATTCTTTGGGTCCCCATTGATTCTAGTAGAAGTACCCAAACCTGGAAGCCCACTCTTAGGCCCATGAGTAGGCCATCTAGACCCATCCTTGTTATGAAGAGAATGCATCATCACCTCTGGCCATAGGTAAAAGAATCTGTGGTATTAGGCTTGGTATATCCACTGTTGAGGACTGATCCTCATGTTATGAATCTGTTGTCCTCCTATAGACACCTTCATATATAGGCCGATTATTGATTACAACTATGTTAGTATACGCCTTAGTATGTGTTAGCATGGTATTATGATTGTATAAGGTCATTGTAAGGTTCATTTTGATTATATAAGGCCCATTGTGATTATATAAGGCCCATTGTGTGATTGCATGAGGCCCGCTGTGTGATTGCATGAGGCCCAATGTGACCATGTGAGGCCCGTTGTGATTGTATGATGCCCATTGTGACAATGTGAGGCCCATTGTGATTGTATGAGGCCCATTATGATTGTATGAGATCCATTGTGATGGTACGAGGCCCGTTGTGATTGTATGAGGCCCGTTGTGATTGTATGAGGCCCATCGTGATTGTATGAGATCCATTGCAATGGTACGAGGCCAGTTGTGATTGTATGAGACCCATTGTGATTGTATGAGGCCCATCGTGATTGTATGAGACTCATTATGATTGTATGAGATCCATTGTGATGGTACGAGGCCCGTTGTGATTGTATGAGACCCATTGTGATTGTATGACTCATGGACTTGTCAGTATTTCTGCTTACTCTGATATTGTATGACTCATGGACTTGTCAGTATTTCTGCTTACTCCGATATTGTATGACTCATGGACTTATCAGTATTTCTGCTTACTCTGATATTGTATGACTCATGGACTTATCAGTATTTCTACTTACTCTGATATTGTATGACTCATAGACTTGTCAGTATTTCCGCTTACTCTGATATTGTATGACTCATGCACTTGTCAGTCTTTCTACTTACTCTGATATTGTATTCTGAGCACGCTTATATTGCGCACACACTTACACCACCCTCTAAGCTTTCTATAAGCTTATGCACGATAAATGCATGCAGGTGACAATAGGACGTAGCCGAGCTGAGGCGGGAGCGTGTGGCTGAGCTTCTGGAACCTTGATATCTATCTTGTATTTCCCCTTTTATGTATTGTACTTAAAGTTTTTTATCATAGTGAATTTTGTGGTGATGTTTCTTGTTATTGTTGTGGGTTACGCTTGTGGTTATGCGTCTTTTTATAAAATTTTATTATGAAAATCCTCCCTATGGGATCCCAGGATCGGAATCTGGTGTATGGGAGCTGGGAGTCACGGATGGGGTACCACGTAGGCTGTTGGCACTGAATTCGGAGATCTGAAATTTTGTGAGCCTAGTTTTTGAGTTTGGGGCGTGACACAAATTCTTTTAAAAATCTTATAATAATATTTAAATATTAGGTTTGGTATATCCACTATTGAGGACTGATCCTCATGTTATGAATCTGTCGTCCTCCTATGGACCCCTTCATATATAGGCCGATTATTGATTACAATTATGTTAGTATACGCCTGAGTATGTGTTAGCATGGTATTATGATTGTATAAGGTCATTGTAAGGTTCATTTTGATTATATAAGGCCCATTGTGATTATATAAGGCCCATTGTGTGATTGCGTGAGGCCCGCTGCGTGATTGCATGAGGCCCATTGTGACCATGTGAGGCCCGTTGTGATTGTATGATGCCCATTGTGACAATGTGAGGCCCATTGTGATTGTATGAGGCCCATTATGATTGTATGAGATCCATTGTGATGGTACGAAGCCCGTTGTGATTGTATGAGGCCCGTTGTGATTGTATGAGATCCATTGCAATGGTACAAGGCCAGTTGTGATTATATGAGACCCATTGTGATTGTATGAGATCTATTGTGATTGTATGAGATCCATAGTGATGGTACGAGGCCCATTGTGATGGTATGAGGCTCATCGTGATTGTATGAGACTTATTATGATTGTATGAGATCCATTGTAATGGTACGAGGCCCGTTGTGATTGTATGAGACCCATTGTGATTGTATGACTCATGGACTTGTCAGTATTTCTGCTTACTCTGATATTGTATGACTCATGGACTTGTCAGTATTTCTGCTTACTCTGATATTGTATGACTCATGGACTTGTCAGTATTTCTGCTTACTCTGATATTGTATGACTCATGGACTTATCAGTATTTCTGCTTACTCTGATATTGTATGACTCATGGACTTGTCAGTATTTCTACTTACTCAGATATTGTATGACTCATGGACTTGTCAGTATTTCTGCTTACTCTGATATTGTATGACTCATGCACTTGTCAGTCTTTCTCCTTACTCTGATATTGTATTCTGAGCACGCTTATATTGCGCACACACTTACACCACCCTCTAAGTTTTCTATAAGCTTATGCACGATAAATGCGTGCAGGTGACAATAGGACGTAGCCGAGCTGAGGCGGGAGCGTGCGGCTGAGCTTCTGGAACCTTGATATCTATCTTGTATTTACCCTTTTATGTATTGTACTTAAAGTTTTTTATCATAGTGGATTTTGTGGTCATGTTTCTTGTTATTGTTGTGGGTTATGCTTGTGGTTATGTGTCTTTTTATAAAATTTTATTATGAAAATCCTCCCTATAGGATCCCAAGATCGGAATCTGGCGTATGGGCGTTGGGAGTCATGAATGGGGTACCACGGAGGCTGTCGGCACTGAATTCGGAGATCGAAAATTTTGTGAGCCCAGTTTTTGAGTTTGGGGCGTGACACATATTCTTTTAAAAATCTTATAATAATATTTAAATATTAGGTTTGGTATATCCACTGTTGAGGACTGATCCTCATGTTATGAATCTGCTGTCCTCCTATGGACCCCTTCATATATAGGTCAATTATTGATTACAACTATATTAGTATACGCCTGAGTATGTGTTAGCATGGTATTATGATTGTATAAGGTCATTATAAGGTTCATTTTGATTATATAAGGCCCGTTGTGATTATATAAGGTCCATTGTGTGATTACGTGAGGCTCGCTGTGTGATTGCATGAGGCCCATTATGACCATGTGAGGCCCGTTGTGATAATGTGAGGCCCATTGTGATTGTATGAGGCCCATTGTGATTGTATGAGATCCATTGTGATTGTTGGAGGCCCATTGTAATTGTATGAGATCCATTGTAATGGTACGAGGCCCGTTGTGATTGTATGAGGCCCGTTGTGATTGTATGAGATCCATTACAATGGTACAAGGCCAGTTGTGATTATATGAGATCCATTGTGATTGTATGAGATCCATAGTGATGGTACGAGGCCCATTGTGATTGTATGAGGCCCATCGTGATTGTATGAGACTCATTATGATTGTATGAGATCCATTGTGATGGTATGAGGCCCGTTGTGATTGTATGAGACCCATTGTGATTGTATGACTCATGGACTTGTCAGTATTTTTGCTTACTCTAATATTGTATGACTCATGGACTTGTCAGTATTTCTGCTTACTTTGATATTGTATTACTCATGGACTTATCAGTATTTCTGCTTATTCTGATATTGTATGACTCATGGACTTGTCAGTATTTGTACTTACTCTGATATTGTATGACTCATGAACTTGTCAGTAATTCTGCTTACTCTGATATTGTATGACTCATGCACTTGTCAGTTTTTCTACTTACTCTGATATTGTATTCTGAGCACGCTTATATTGCGCATACACTTACACTACCTTCTAAGCTTTCTATAAGCTTATGCACGACAAATGCGTGCAGGTGACAATAGGATGTAGCTGAGCTGAGGCGGGAGCGTGCTGCTGAGCTTCTGAAACCTTGATAACTATCTTGTATTTCCCCTTTTATGTATTGTATTTAAAGTTTTTTATTATAGTGGATTTTGTGGTGATGTTTCTAGTTATTGTTGTGGGTTATGCTTGTGTTTATACTTCTTTTTATAAAATTTTATTCTGAAAATCCTTCCTGTGGGATCCCAGGATTGAAATCTGGCGTATGGGCGCTGGGAGTCATGAATGGGGTACCACAAAGACTGTCGGCACCGAATTCAGAGATCGAGAATTTTGTGAGCCTGGTTTTTGAGTTTGGGGCGTGACACAAATTCTTTTAAAAATCTTATAATAATATTTAAAAAAATCTTACAATAACACTCCTTTAATGTATTTTTCGCTATATTATCACGGTATTTTGAAAATCCGGTAGATATTTATCACGCTGATTTTGACTAGATAATGCGTACTGATCTTCTATGACTTGTCTTAGCAGCCTCAAGTTCTATGGATGGGCCAGAAAAGTCCTTCGCGTTTTTCCGGTGAAAACAAGCTACGTACCATTCATGAAAAGGAGTGAGAGATTCGCGAGCTTGCACACATGTCCCGACCTAGCACGTGCGAATGTTCTAAGCCATTTACACACGCCATTTTCCCGTGACTCCCTATACGGGGCCAGTGCAAGAATGGCCTTTGACTTTTCATATTTAAGAAAACATTAGATTTTTCACTAGTGCTGTGACGTGAGCTAAGTTCGGTGAGTACCATGATGCGTGTGTTTTATCCACACCGTTTATCTGTTTTGCCAACTTAATTTAAGGCATGAGCCCAAAAATGATGCAGATACAAAATTCAAATGGACCACACCACAAAAAACAGTGGGAGTTGAATGCTCACGGTTGAAACCTTCCTAAGGGTCCATTGTAATGTTTTATTTGCTACGAAAACCTGCTCATGTAGTCACGCAAACCTGGATGAAAAGAAAATAAAAATATAAGCTCAATCCAAAACTTTAGTGGCCCAAAAGAAAATAAAAATATAAGCTCAATCCAAAACTTTAGTGGCCCGGATGAGTTTTCGTAAGCATTTAATTGTCACTATTTTTTGTGTCGTGGACCACTTTCAGCTTTGAATTTACAATATTTTTGGACTCATGCCTTAAAATGAGCTGGAAAATTAAATGGACACTATAGAAAAAAAAAAAAAAAAAAATACAATATAGCGGGCCATGTAGAGCTTGGCCACCTGGTGCCATATGGATTTGCTAATGGGTGTTTCAGACAATCTTTCTACCTATATATATATATATATATATATATATATATATATATATATATATATATATATATATATATATATATAGGACAACTACCCGAGCCCACGGAGATACGTACCTGAAATCCATTCCAAACATGAATCCAAAATATCAACCTAACTTGTGATTCAGATGGGCTACACTAAAGGGAATAGTTGGGAGACGGATGTCCTCAGTTGAGTTTTTACAGGGCCCACCATGATTGTATGTGATATCCACTCTAACCATTATATGCCAAAATAAAAATTTAAGCCAAAGGCCAGAAACTTGGGACAAGCCATTACTTAGGTGGGCCACACTGAGGGAAACAGTTTGAAGGGTGGGTGTTGCCCTATATATTGTTTTCAATCCTTCGGTCCACCTGAATCATAAATATAAGTGAGCTTTGATCACTTCTCCTAAAAATAGGTCACACACCATATGGTCGGAATGGATATTAGAAATGGGACCCACCCATGCAGCCAAACCTTCCTTTGATGGAAGCCTTTTACAAACTTGTTCTTTTTATCCTCACCTATAAAAAGGAAGCATGATTTCAAAAATATAGAATTTAAAGGCATATTACTGTAAAATTAATATTTATGAGAAATTTTCAGGTAAAAATTTCTTTTGTCATTTCAATTTCAATAAATTCAAAGCATCCTTGAGATTTTTACCATTTTTTGAGTTAATGCTATTGATGTAGAAATCTAGTTAGTCTTCTCTGGACCCGCAAACCGGCACAAAGAACAAGCAAAGAAGACCCTGGCTTGTACAGGGGATCATCTGATGCTTAAGTCAGATATGAACTCTGGGTCTTAGTTGAATGGAGAACTTTAGATTAGATATTGTGCGTATCTTTTACCATTAAGGATACTCTTATTTACAGATGGGAAGAGGCAGATCTCTCTGAATCCTTGTCTAGAATCCCGGGTAGACCCATATTGGAATCAGTCTCCTGAATCTGTGGCTGAGATCGCGGACAAACAAGATTGAGCTCAAGTCGGATCTTGTGGAGGGCGGGTCTTGCCAACCCGGGACGTGCTGAGGTGAGTAGTTTGTTTGTTTCATAGCGTGGTCGATCAACAATTATTCTAACCTTGTGTTGAGAGGTCAAGCTCGACCTTTCTCTACACTTGGTCGGCGAGACGAGGGTCAGACCATTGGGTCGCACCTGCTACTGTTTGGAGTGCTGACCCGGCCTGCATTAGTTCGTCGGTCCATTTTCACCATAACAAATATCATGACAAAAATTGATATTTTAAAATCTATAAATATTTTTAAAAATCTTACCATAATATAAAAAATCTCTCGACAATACCCAGTTAGTGCATTTTTCACCATATGATAATGAGGTTTTGAAAATATCGATTTTGACTTAGATCCTGATTAATGATCTTTTATGATTTGTCTTCGTAGCGTCAAGTAGTCCAGATAGACCAGAAAAGTCTTATCATTTTTTCGGTGAAAACGAGCCGCAGACCATTCCTGAACAGAATCATAAGAGATTCGCTAGCTTGCACACATGTCCCGGGATAGCACGTGCGAGTCTTCTAAGCCATGTACACATACGCCATTTCCCCGTGACCCTGCCCCTTGGGGCCATTGCAATGGGGAGTGGAGTCGGTCATGTCGAGTTCCGTCAGGCATGATGTGGGGTCCACCTTGATGTATGTGTTCTATATCCACGCGGTCCATCCTTTTTTCAGCTCATTTTAGAATATGGTTGAAAAAATAAGCAGATCCGAATCTCGAGTGGACCACACCACATAAAGTGGTGATTGTACACACGCCATTAAAAAATTTGTAGGGCCCACTGTAATGTTTATTTTTCATCCAACCTGTTGATAAGGTCATACAGACATCTATGAAAAGGAAAAACATAAATATCAGCTTCATCTAAAACTTTTGTAGCTCACGAAAAGTTTTTAATAATCAATCACCATTGTTTTCTGTGGTGTGGTCCACCTTAAATTTGGATCTGCTTCATTTTTGGGCCATGCCCTAAAATGATATGGAAAAACATATGGACAGTGTGGATATACAACACATACATCAAGGTGGGCCATGATTACAGCCTGACCGAAACGGATGTTCCCCCACCAGACCGAATTCGATCCCATTGCAATGTCGGCATGAAGTCAAGTCCATCCATCTGCATCAGAAATTTGTAGGGATTAAACATCCACCATTGAAATCTTATCGGAAGCAACAAAAGTTTTGGATGAAGATGACGTGTGTTTTATGCGTTGGATGGAATATATGAGTGTTTCCATTCCCACTATTCCTAATTTCTATGGTGTGGCCCACTTGAATTTTGGTTCTGCCTCTTTTTTTAGCTCATGTCCTATCATGAGTGGACCTTGTAGGGACATTGCGGTGGGCCTCACAGAAAGATTATGCATAAAGGAGCTTCATGTAGCTGGGGTTACCAAAAATAATAAAAATGCTTTCCATTTACATGGTGCGCCCAGTTGTTTGGGTTATCTAGCGTAAAATTCAGTGGGCCACCTTTGAATGAAAGGAATGGACGGTTGAAACAAATTTGCAGAAGGTCCACATCTGGATGTATAGATGTGGCCTGCCTAATGAGTGGACTTGTATGATTTTTCCAACAACATTTTATATTAACATTGGTGAAGGAAATGGGAAACTAGAAATCCCATAACAAGGCTACAGACCACACCATTAGATCAGGCCCACTTCTCATAACCCTTCGACTTTGACAGTAGGACACTGAAACTCAGTCGTGGCATTCTGAAGTCTCTCTTGATTGATTTCGATCCTAGATGCCCAATTGATGGCCATCAAAATGGATGGTTAATATGAAGATGATCAACGATCTAGATTCAATATATTAAAAACAAAAACAAAAAAGCCTTCATCTCCGGTTAAGCTGGTTTTGGGGTTGTGTCCCATTTGCATTAGTTTTCATGTTTTGGTTGGTTTAGAACGAAGCATTGTTTAGATTTGATATGAGGGTGTCAGATCTGATAGAAGATCTCTTTAGCAGCTATAATAGCAGAATGTGATCAAATTTTAGGAGTAAGTCCAATTTATCATTTTAGATATGTATTGGATATTTTACTCATGTGGCTGAGTGAAACTACTCACCATTAGGGCTGAAAGTCCAGCGGGTTGGTGCTCAACCATATTCCAACCCAAGGTTCCTATACCTCAACCCAACCCAATCCAACCCAACCCAACTTCAGGTTGGAAATTCTCAACCCATGCCCAACCCAAGCGGACTCGGTCGGGTTGATACATGCTAATATTTTTGTTATTACATTAGTCTATCATATTTCAATACACGTCTTATTTTTTTGTACCTATTATTGATGCAGTTTTCCTATAGACCCTCCTTTGTTAACCCTCCATAACCTGCACACAAGAAAGTAAGAGGCAAAAGATTCTGAGGTTCTCACACATTCCCTAGAATTGCTTGTTGTCGAACTGTTTTCCATTGTCAGAGATAATCGTACGAGGAATCTCAAACCTGCATATAATGTTCTTTCAAACGAAATCTGTGATCTTTTGCTTGGTAATCTTCACCAGAGGTTCGACTTTAGCCCATTTCGTAAAGAAATCAACTGCCACTGCAACAAACTTAGTCTGGCCTTTCCCGGTCGGGAGAGGACCAATGATATTAATCCCCCACTGGGCAAACGGTCATGGTCCAGTCATAGAGGTGAGTTCTTCAGGAGGCTGTCAAGGTACATTCACGAAGCACTGGCACTTGTCACACTTCTGAGCGAATTGTTAAACATCGGCCTGGATGGTCGGCTAATAATACCCCTGTCGAATAAACTTATGAGCTAAGGCTCGGCCTCAGAGTGGTTTCCACAGATGCCCTCGTGGACTTTCCTTAGGACGTAGTCTATTTCATCTGGTCAGAGACATCTGAGATAGGGGAGATAAAAACCTTTTTTGTACAGCATATCGTTAACCATAGTGTAACAAAATACCTTAGTTCGTAGTTTGCGTGCTTTCATTCAGTCTTCGAGTAACTTGTCCTCTTTAAGGTACTCGACGATTGGATTCATCCAAGTAGGTTTCGAATTTACAGGAAGAATTGTGGCAAGGTCGGCCTCGTCAATGCTCAGTTTGGTAAGGAACTCGATTGGGACGGATCTTGGAATATCATCTTCGTCTGCAATGGCTAGTTTTGCCAATATGTCAGCTTTGAAATTTTTCGCCCAAGGAATCAGGGCAACATTGCATCTTTAGAATTTTTCAATCAATTTTTTTGGGCTTCTGTAGATAAGCTTTCATGTGTTCCTTCTTGGCTTAGTATGCTTCAGCTATTTGATTGACGACAAACTGGGAATCACTAAAGACTTCGAGGTGCTGAGCTCCCATATTGGTTGTCAGCCTAAGTCCAATGAGCAAAAGCTTTGTATTCTGTTGTATTGTTGGAGGCTTGAAATCTGAATCTTAAGGCATATTGGATACATATATGATCTGGGGTCTCTAGGACTATTCCGGCCTCACTTGCCTTAGAGTCGGATGAACCATTAACATAGAGTGTTCACTTAGGTGGGTCGGGATAAGCTTGGGAGTCGGATGCTTGGTTGGGCAGAACATTTGAGACAAGTTCCAACCTGGGTAGGTCGGTATCTTACCCAGATGCATGAGTTAGTTCGACAATGAAGTCAGCCACTGCCTAACCTTTAATAGTTGGTCGGGGTCGATACTTTGATATTAAACTCACTCAACTTGATCGTTCACTTGGTCAGCCTTCTTGAAGCTTCGGACTTTTGGAGCACTTGACGGAGTGGTTGATTAGTCAAGACAATGATGCTGTGAGCTTGGAAGTACGGCCGAAAACGTCGAGAAGAAATGACCAATGGCAATGTTAATTTCTTTAGGCTTGGGTATCTGGTCTCGGCTAAAACTAGGGTTTTTCTGACATAATATACCGGGAATTGTTTTCCTGCGTGTTCCTTAATTAAAGTCGAGCTAACTGCTGCATCGGAAACAGCCAAGTATTATAGTAGAGATTCTCCTTGTTCGGGTTTAGAGAGTAATGACAGCGACCCTAGATACTTCTTGAGCTTTTGGAAGGCCGTCTCACATTCTTCTGTCCAGTCTACCACCTATTTCCCTTTCAGTTGTTTGAAAAAGGGGAGACATTTGTCTGTAGCTCGGGACACGAAGCAATTAAGTGCGACAATCATTCCTGTAAGTCGTTGAACATCTTTAGTTGTCTTTGGTGAATCCATATTGAGCAAAGCTTTGATCTTCTCGGGGTTTGCTTTGATTCCTTGTTGGCTAACTAAGAAACAGAAGAACTTACCTGAGCTAACCCCGAAGACGCATTTGCTCGGATTCAACTTCATCTGGTATTTACGGAGGACAAGGAACATTTCCTCGAGATCGAAAACGTGATCTGTAGCCTTGATGCTTTTGACGAGCATATTGTCAACGTAAACTTCCATTGTTCGCCCTATTTGGTGGGCGAACATCTTGTTGACTAGCCGCTAATAAGTGGCTCCCGCGTTTTTCAATATAAATGGCATAACTCGGTAACAATAAAGACCTTTATCGGTGACAAAGGTTATTTTTATCTTATCATGTGGATGCATCACAATTTGATTATAACTAGAATAAGCATCTATAAAACTAAGTAGTTCATGCCTTGTGGTGTTGTCGACCAGTTGATTAATTTGAGGAAGGAGAAAACTATCTTTGGGATAAGCTTTATTCAGGTCGGTGTAGTCAACATAAACCCACAATTTCCCATTGTACTTTTTGACCAAGACACTACTAAAAAAATGACCAAAGCCGACGGCCATGTAGTGGTTTCCCCGACGGCTTTTAGCTGTCAGAGACACCGACGGCTAAAAGCCGTCGGTGAATCACAATAAACCGTCGGCATTGACTATGAGCTTTTTAGGTTTTTAACGGTGGACATTTAATCACTACCGTTTTCTATGTTGTGGTCCACCTGATATTTAGATCCGACTCATTTTCTAGGTGAAGCCCTAAAATGATCTTGAGAAATGTATGAATGGCATGGATAAATCATATAGATCATGGTGGGCCGAATGGAGCACAGACCATATGTTATCTCTCCGAAGGTGATTGGCTGTTGTACCGCACAGCAGCAATATGGCTGGTGTTGACGTTACCAAGTTTTGTGGGTCCATGAGGTATATGTTATATCCCAACCATCATTTCTTTTGACAAGCTCATCCTAAACATTGAACAGAAAAATAAGATGGAACCAAAGATCAAGTAGACCACACTGCCTTCTACACTGCCAAAGGCTATGGGGGATTGAACGTCTACCATTAAAACCCTTTTGGGGTGACAAAAGTTTTGGATAGATTGTGATATTTGTTTTTACTCTTCACCAAGGTCTGTGTGACCTTATGAACAGATTGTATGGAAAATAAATACTATAGTAGGCCTTACAAATGTTTTAATGGTAATAATCATTGTCCCCACTGCTATTTCTGGTGTAGCCCATTAATCTCTGGATATGAGTCATTTTTTATATCATGCTCTAAAATGCTCTCACATGGTAGATGAACGGTGTGGACGTAATATATACATCATTTTGGAGCATATAGCTTTTCATGTCCTTTTAACCGTTCGTACAAATCGGAGCTCGAGGAGCTGCAGTGCCCGTCTTCGGGCAACACGTGCACGGTGCCCCCGCTTCCCTGTCAGCCCTTTCGGCAAGGACGTAAATTGTGTCCTACCCCCGCTCTGGGGACCCACCGTGATGTAAGTATTTTATCCACGCCGTTCATCGTTTTTCTCAAATTATTTTAAGTATCAGTCAAAAAAATGACGCAGTTACAATGCTTAGGTGGACCACAAAGTGGGGATTGAACATCCACCGTTAAAAAATTCTTGGGAGCTGGAGAAGTTTCGGATCAAGACGATTTTATTTTTTTTCACTTCATCCACGTCTAAATGAACTTATGAATAGGTTGGATGGTAAAAAAACATCACGGTGGCCCCTAGAAGAGTTTCAACGGTGGTTGTCATTATCACTGCAGCTTCCTTTGGTGTGGTCTAGTGGAGCCCTGTAACTGCTTCATTTTTATAGTTATACCTTACGATGATTCGAGAAAAGCGATGGACGGCGTGGATAGAACACTTACATCATGGTGAGCCCCACAGGTCATCCGGGCAGGGGTAGGATGCAATCCGCGTCCTTTCCGTAAAACGCTCTCTCTCTCTCTCTCTCTCTCTCTCTCTTGAAACTCTCTTTGTCAAAACCCCCTTTCTCATTCCCTCGCTCTCCGAGTTTGCACGTGATGATTCCGACAGAGAAGAGGAGGCAGAGGCAAAGGTTCAAGGGGGCTCTAATGGCGGACGCGGAAAGGATTTTGGGGGCTGTTGGATTTGGGTGATGGCCTGACCTGATGGGTTTGAGGGGACTACAATGAGGGTGGATCCTGCCTGATTGGATTGCAATGGGTGACATCTTTGGTCGAAGGTTTGGATGAGGACAGGTTTTCGTCGGTTACGGTTAAGGAGAGATGGGTTTGCAGTTTTCAATGAGGGGATGGTGGTGGGTTTCATGAGCAGAGATGATAGGTCTGAGTTGATGTCGGATCTGTAACACAGGCAGATCTGAGATGGTGACGGATCTGAGCATGTCGGATCTGGGTCATGTCAGATTTGGTGAGTGAAGATGGAGACCCGAGCTCGAGCAGTGCCATTACTTCAGAAGGTGATGTCAGTGGATATCAACGTGCTGCTATATCTACATGGTATTTGGTCTATCAAGTTCGTCCATTGTTCCATAAGGCATTTGTCCACCATGGGTACATGTCTTTCCTTCTTTTAGTCTTTTGCCTTTGTGATTCCCAGAGATCCTGCTTTTGTTAGATTCTTGCAAGCAGTGTTCATTTATTTGATGCTTTCTTAAATGTAGATGTCTTCCATTCAGGTGAGGATCTGCAGGTTTCTTTGCTAGAGTATATAAAAAGAGTTTCAGGGGACTTGCTCTTGAATAGAAAGTTCATTTCATCTATTGCGACTATGAAGAAAGTCTTTGATCAGATTGTTAGGGACCTGTAAGAAGTGCTCTTTGATCTTTGTTTATAAATGTGTAATTTTCATTGGTTTGGTGATAAAATGTTCTTGAAGTGCTTAGGCTGTTTTAGTACTTACATATTAGAATTAATCAAAACTTGTGGAAAAAGTAGTGATCTGGCCCACATTTGCCACAACTTGTATTTTTGAATTTATGATGCTCTTTCGTTTCTATTAACTAATGTTATTGTGGCCCAACTGAAAAAATAGAGAAATAATAGATCAGTTACCAACTATACACAAAAATAGAACTGTCCTAACATTAGATTGAGTAGATGCTATAAAAGATGTTCCATACTTAGGATCTTTATATGGTGATGTGGTCTTCTGAGCTTCAGATGTCTATATGTTTAAGGAAACACTACCATGATGTGCTTTATAGAAGTTCCATGCAGTGTCATCTCAACATATACAGGGAAATGTGTATGGTGGTGATCAGGACTGTTTAGCGGGTTGACTGGCACATGGATGCACCAAAGGCTGGAAATGTAGAGATTGGATGATTCCAACCTTCCAATAGTCATTATTTTCCCACTAAAAATGTATTGTTGCTGTTGTTTTAGTTATTTCCAAAGATCATCATGTGGTTCACGTTCTTTTTTTAGTTAGCCAAAGATATCATGGCTCTGGATGTACTCATTTGCTTGTTCAAGAAATTGCCAGTGGTTCACATTCTTTTTTTTTTTTTTTTTTTTTTGTTAGCTTGTTAGTACACACGCCATTGTTAGTACACCCCACTTGGGAATCGATACCTAGTGTTGAAACAATGTTATCTTCACTCAATCTACCACTTGAGCAATTCTTTATCAGATCATTTCTCATTTTGATACATTTTCGTGGCCCATTTCGACTTCCTGATTTTGGTTTTTATTTCACCAAAAAATGTTGGAATTGTTGAGTTGGTTATACTCACATGTTTGCACTTACATTTGTCTCTAGATCTTCTTACATAGTTATGGTGAACATGTTTCCAATTGCATACCTGAATTTCTTGCTTCTTGTTTCCCCAATGTTCATTTTCACATATTTGCACGACTGCTATGACAAATACTGTAAAATTGGATGTTTCTTGCCACATCTGTTTCTCAGCCTGGAAACTATGACTTATTATATGCAGAAGTCATTAATCTAATTTAGTTTACTTTTTTTGTGCTATTCACATCAAATATAAAGAGATCTTCATTTTCATTTACTTCACCAAATTTCATATTCAGACATAATGAATGCTCTCAATTGGACACTTACAGCTAACACTGTTTAACCATTGTCAACTGAACTTCGTAATGAATCTCCTACAGGGTGCTTCAAGTTGACTACTTGTGAATCAAATACTACAAATCAAAATATCCATGCATATGGTATCATGCTTATTGTAAGTATTTATCTATGATTTCATATTGAGATAGATGTCTTGAACAAGAAACCAAATTTCTGGCTTTGACCTGGTGATACTTTGCTTTTATATATATATATATATATATATATATATATATATATATATATATATATATATATATATATAATGAAGCATTCAAGTAATCATGTCTACTTTCTCCTGTTACTTCTTTTTTTTTTTTTGAATAATTCTTCTATGATGAATTGCTGAGTAAGAATAAGGCTTCTTTTTTCTTCTTTTTCTTTTTTCTATTTTATTTTTGAAGATATTGTTTGTACCAAAAATACTCTTCGCGTCTCTGGTGTTCTAGTTATGACCAGCTGACTTCTCTATTGTTAAATAATTCTGCCTTCTGAAATTGCCCTTGGTTTTGTTCATTGGCAAACTAAAAATGCAATATGGCTAAATCTTGGTAGTTAAAGAGTTGTTGCAACATATTATCCTTGTAGCAAGAAGGGATATGAAGGCTTATGTAGAGCCTAACATCTCTATTTTATGCTTATACCTATGAAGGCACTTAATTTAATGAATTTGATATTGAATTTGGTATGCATATAGGTAGGGGCATTTCGCTTCTCTTGCAGGTAGATGGTCCTGAATGAATACATACTCCTGAGATTTTAACTATCAACGGTAAATTTTCGCTGATTTATTTCGGCCCTTTGATTTTCATTTAAGCTTCTTTTCATCTTAAACGCCCCTCCAAATCCAGCCATTTCTGCCTTGTCATTCATAACTTCTGATATTTCTAAGCTCTCTTTGTACAATTCTTGGGACATAACAGAGCAGTTTGAAATGAACACCAACTGGCAGGTGGAGGTCCATTACATAGATACCGGATTTCCTTTCGCCATCACTGAGAGTTTCCTGGAATTGTTTGAAGGCCTTACATATATTCAAGCAGATTTTGCTCTTTCAGGAGCCTCGCAGTCGCAGGATCAGGTTTCTTTTGAAATATTACAAGATTCTTTCCTCTGATTATAAACTTCTGCTCTTTGCTCTTCGGAGATGTTAGACGTGAAAGCATTTTTGTTTTAAATTGTTGAAAATTTATGTTAAAATGCAGAAATATGTGTGAGTTATCTATGTTTTGATGATAAAGTTGAAATTTTTCTTTTTCTTTGATGCATAGAAATGGTTGGGAAATTTGACAACTTTAATCTATATTTCATTAGTTTTCCAAGTAACTTCTCATAAAATTGTCATCCTAATCTTATTATTCTAAAGTTAGCCCATGTCTTAAAAGCTATTACTGGTACAAATTCTTTATACCTTATTATGGTTTGAATTCCTGTTCGGGCTCCAGTAGGGCCCACCTATGATCAACAATGACAATTTGATAGGAGGAATGCTTGGTAGATTTTGAACATGTGCCAAAAGTATCCATGAATGGGTAATCACAACCAAACAATATTTGAGTAAAAGTGGTTTTATGACTCATTTTGTAGGCCCTTATCTGGATCAATCACCTAATCAAGGTGACATTGGGGCCTTGTACAGTCCATGGTGGACTGTTCCTATTCTCTTCTTCAGGCATTCTCCCTTTGGGATGAAAAGGATGGGGTGAGCATCTCCTTTCTTTCACCTCTTTTGAATCATCCCATGCCTTTCCTGTGATCATATGTGGGCACGGTTGGGCCCACATAGGAATTCAAATGGTAACAAGGTTTGAAGAACTTGTGTTGGATCATAGCTTGCCATCTTAGGATTGTTTGTAATTTGCGGAATATTTGGGTACCTATGCAGGAAAATGCATATTGGTCGATGCATACGAGTCCATACAGGTATGGACTATCTGGTTCAGGCTGTTCTCCATATGATAGTCATACAAGTATGGACTGCCATTTCTAAATAATAAGAAGACTAACTATTTTAGTGTTCTCTTGTTTCCTTCTCATGATTGTCCTTTTTTTAATTGAATAATCATTGTTTACTTTTTGTCACAGACTAGAAGAAATGCTCTTGGACAGGAGGCCTTGTTAAAAACACCTGTAAAACACATGTCAGGGCATTTGTCAATTCCAAAAATGAAGGTGTGTATGAGTTCTGGATTAGTTCAAATCTTTATTTCATGGTTCTCCTCAAGATGGTTCTATCTTAGGATTTCTTTACTTCCAGAATTTGCAGAATGGTCGCCATGAGAATGAAGAGTCCGAAGGCAAAACTGTAGGTTCAAAGATTAAATTATTTTATATTATTGTCTAATTGTTTATTTGTGTCCAATTTTACCTTTTTATGTACGAGGCCTTAGGAAGGGCAATTTCTATAGGTGCCACAAAGTGCAACTCCTGCTACCAAGAATAATGCAGTATCCGATAGCAAGATGAGGGAATCCTAGGTTCAGAGACAGCATGTATGTGCCCACTAGTATCAGCATTCATCTAATCTGTGTAATTTATTAGTTTCAAAAAGGGAAAAAAAATCTGTGTAATTTATTATGAGCTTCATGCCTTCCCTTTTGAGAGGAGTCTAATTCAATTCAGCCAATGTGATGATCCTCTTTTGTCATAGGAGAGCATAGATGCTCTTATGAAATGTGTGGTCCAAAATATTGGTTCAGTCTGATTGGGGTTTTTATTTGTTATTTACTTTTGGTCATAGCCTGATGGAAATTTTAAAAAACAGGTACTAGGTAGGTTTCTAACTATGAATTAAATGCACCAATCAACTATTTATATAATCAAATCAGTATAATTTTTGGTATATGCTTCACCTAAATTATGGCTAAAAATTTGAATGGTTTAATTTTAGTTCTATGGTACATGTGCAATGTCATATTGGTTGTGTATTAACTATTGTGCTATCGAAGTTCTGTGTGTGTGTCTATATATATATATATATATATATATATATATATATATATATATATATATATATATATAGTTGTGTTTAACAGAGAGGATGTGACCCAATTTCCCATGCTCAAATGGACCAACCAATATGCCACAGTTTGGGCTGGGTGGTTTTGAGAGTGGCAGGTCTTGCTAATGGTTGGGTGGCCTAGTAATATGTTTGTTGTTATCTTCCAAAAAAAACAAAAGGCAGATTTGTTATCTTGTGTCTTTTTGCTATTCTTTCCAGCATTCATAAAGAGAGGAGCCATCCCCATTTCCAAGACGGTCAAAGTCTTCCCATCAATCGAGTGTTTGGTCAAATCATAAGATCCCTTGTAAGTTAGGCTATTGTAGGGAATTAGAGACATTGAAAATAAGGAGCTTGAACTGCTGAAATATAGTGCCATCTCAGGTGGAGATGGTCTGTTCAAGGAATTGTAATGCAACAAGCACAATGAGCCCGTAGTCATTGGCTCATTATTAGTTCTCTGACTCATATAAGTGCCATTTTTTCTTGTTGTAATGAAATTTCATGCATGCTGCTGGTATATTCCTTTCTTTTACTTTGTAAGAATAGAAGATGTATTTGTAGTCGATGTTGTACTTGTTTATACATCTATCAGCATATATGTGATTGCAAAAGGTATTATCATCACATCTTCACTTCTACTAATTCTTGTTGTTTTACATGGTTATTTTCATCTGTAGTCAGCATTTTCACTTGAGTTTATTGCTTGTTGTTCATGTCACCTAGAAACATCAAATAGATCATTGTAATACAATAACACAATCTCCAGCCGCAGCAAAGTTCTCAAACACTTATGGTGAAGCAGGGCTTTGCTCCAAGGAGGATTCGTCTACAAATTTCTCATACTACCAGCAAGGGCAGTGAGTTGAGCAGGGACAAAGAATGCTATGAGCCACAAATGGCTTGTACTACCAGCAAGGATAGTGAGTTGAACAGGGACAGAATGCCGTGAGGCTGAAATGGTAATATCTAAGGTGAGATATTGTCCTGATTGACTCATTAAAAGGAGAATTAAGGTAGTGTTTGTATGTACCTTCAAATCATGGTTGACTTCTTCCCAAGCCAGCATAATGACCTTGGGATTTTGAAGTAGCATGGGAAATGCTACTTGTGTTGAGCGATTTACCATATTCCACTAGAAAACATGGTTGAGATGCGAACATTTATGTTTTTAACTATGCTTTCTACTAGCACATCCTGGTGGTCTTGGGTGTCTTAATTGACAGTCCTGAATACTTTGTTGCAGGCTGAAGGAAATGTGGAAGGTTACAACCGTAAAGGAGCGCAGTCTAAAGAAAATGTGGAAGATACCAATGGAATTGGACAGGCTGAAGGAAATGTGGAAGATACCAAGGGAAAAGGAATGAAAGCATTAAAACCCATTCAAGTGATGTCTATCTATTCATATATTGGGCAATATTGTATGTGAATAGATAGGTGATGTCTGTAAAACGGAGAAAGAAACTTTGGTATTCTTATGGCAAAATGTGTTTTCCGTGTAATGCCTTCATCTTTACCTTGAAACTAATGTTTTATGGAAATGCAAATTTTGTATGTTTGGAATTTGAATGATATATCTGATTTTGATTTCTTCCTTTCCTTTTGTGTCGACTTACCTTCTTAAATAGGTTGGTTTAGGACTTTGGAGAAATGGGTATATCTAGTCTTGGATGTGTGCTAAATTAATGAGAAACGCCGACGGTTTGAGCCGTCGGCGAATGGCCGTCGCCCTTAGCTGTTGGAAGTGTCGGTAGTTTTAGCCGTTGAAAACACCGACAGTTAAAAACCGTCACCCTCAGCCATCGAAAACGCCGACAGTTTTAGCCGTCGAAGACACCGACGGTTCAAATCCGTCGGTGAGCAACGCCACGCCCCCTTTCCCGACGGACCATCCGACGGCTCTTAGCCGTCGGAGAATGTCATTGCCTACGGTTTTTAGCCGTCGGCGTTGCCCTGTTTTCTGGTAGTGAGACTACGCTGGCTATTGATTGCTTGCCTCCAAGTGCAAAGGTTCGTAAGTAATATCCCATGAATACAGGGTCGATCCCACAGGGAGATGAATTGCGAGAAAGAAAATAAAATGCAAAACAAACTAAGTAATAAAAACTAAACTGATGATTTGATTTTGGGAGTTTTGAATGGATGTAATTCAACTAAATTAAAACAACACCCAACCTTCAAAGTTCCACACATAGGTTAATGTTCCAAAATCATGATGACTTGGATAACACAACTAGGATCCAAGCATTATGGTCGGCCTAATCGAAAAATAAAACAGTTTAAATATTGTAAATAAATGATATAAAAGATTAGAAAATCATGGATTTGCACCATTGATATATATTCTCAAGTACCAGTGATTTTAAGAATTCATATCCACAAGATGATGAATATCAAATAAATGTAGCAGGTTGAGAACCTCTCCTATCTAGAAAATTTAATTGATTCAGGGTAAGCCTATCCATCAATGTGGATCTTATATGATGAAAACATAGGGATCTCACATGAGGATAAAAAACTAAACCTAAACAATTGATAACATGCATACACCATTCTTCTCATCATTAAAGCAATCAATCATCATTACTATGAAAACATTAAACCAATGTGCTTCCCTTCTACCTTGGGCTAAAGAGAACTTGGAGAAACAAAATTAAATTACAGAAATAAACAGCAACAAGAAAGAATAAAAAGCTTGTAAAGAAAAATAATTTAAAATTATGAAACTTTTTAAATTCCTAGATAGAACTCTCTAAAAACCTTAGATCTTTTTTTGGAATGCCTTGAATGATCCTTAGGAATGCCTTGTTTATAAGTAGGGAACTCCCTCCTTCAAACAAATTTGAAAATTTCGAAAACCGCCTCAAATTATCTCACTCTACGTAGGCTCCGTGTAAACAGTTTTGATGCATCGAAGGTCTTTCGATATGATCTTCAATATAAGCTCTGATGCATCGAAGGTCTTTCGATATCATCAAAACTAGTCCAGAACTGTCCAACGAGTTTGGCTTAAAAATCCTATAATTTTCGATTCCACCTTCGATACATTTAAGTACCTTCGATATAATCTTTGATATAAGCTTCGATGCATCGAAGGTCTTTCAATATCATCGAAACTGGTCCAGAACTGTCCAGTGAGTTTGGCTTTAAAATCCTGCAATTTTTTATTCCACCTTCGATGCATCTAAGTACCTTCAATATGATCTTCGATGCCTCGAAGGGCTTTCGATATGATCGAAGGTGATTTTGGCAGTTTTTCAGAACTATACTTTTCTGGTCCCGGAATCTGTTTTCAAGACAATTTCCTGGATTCCTTTTCTTCACTGCAAATCTTCAATTCTCTTAATTCATCACTTGGTTTCCTTGGATCTTTGGCATGTGAATTCTTCAATCTTGGTCTCATAAGATCCATCTCTTGCCTTGGTGATTCTTGAGCATTAAATCCACACTTTTAAAATTATTTTTACTCTAAGCTCTCAGATTCACCTTGCAACACAAACATGTATAAAATATGCCATTAAGCATTATCATGTTCATAAAACCAAGATATAAATGGGAGAAAATATGTAATATTTAACACTCAATAGCTATCCAGTCCGGATAGTAGACTTCCTCAATGAATCCAACCTTAAGAAGTTTATCGACTTCTTCTCCGATCACTACATAACATCCGGGGCCGAGCGCGCGACGCTTCTGTCAAATTGGTCGGTGATCGGGGTCGACATTCAGGCGATATGTGATGACTTTTGGGTCGATACCGGGCATGTCCTCATGAGACCATGCGAAGACGTCTGCGTAACGTCAAAGGAGGGCTATCATTCCTTCCCGCAAAGGGAGTGCCAGCGACGATCCAATTTGGACCATTTTTAATGGGTCGAAATCGTCGATTGGGATGAGAACAAGGTCCTCCATGGGAGACCCTCTTTCTTCAAAATCCTCGCGAGAGTCCAGAGAGGCGACAGTCATCGTCTGGTGTGAAGTCCTTAGTGCCATCGTGTAGCACTGCCGAGCTTCATGTTGGTCTCCCTTAACTGATCCAACGCCTTGTTCAATTGGGAATTTCATGGCTAGGTGGTAGGTCGAGACCACAGCTCGCAGGGTGTTGAGGGATGGACGGCCGAGGATTACATTGTAGACAGATGGGCAGTCCAGTACTAGGAAGTCGATCATTGTAGTTAGCTGGTTATGTCTGTCTCCGACCGTAAGCAGAAGCTGTATTGATCCTTCTGGTAGGACCTTGCTGCCAGAGGAACTGAGCAATGGAGTCTTGATAGGTCGAAGTTTGGAGTGACCAACTCCCATCTTGTTAAACACTTGTGCGAAGAGGATGTCCGCCGAAGATCCAGTGTCCACTAGGATTCAGAACACTTTACGATTAGCTATGGTCAAGGTGACCACGAGTGCGTCATCATGCATATGGTGGCTCCCTCAGGCGTCCTCTTTGGTAAAGGTTAGGCTGCAAGTGTCCACCATTTGTTCTTTTGAAGGTCAGCTGGTTGTAAGGATTTTATGTTCTGGGTCGGATCAAATGATGCTTCGTGCGTGGGCTTTCCGAGCTTGATTTGAATCTCCTCCACCTCCAGGGCCTCTGAAGATGGTGTGGATTCTCCTGCTAGGTCGTTATTGACAAGGGGTGCATCTTTTGTCGCAGTTCATTCTTCTCGATGACTGACGTATTCTCCAAGGTGACCGCTATGAATAAGTGCCTCGATTTCCTACTTGAGGTTGAAGCAATCATGCGTCAGATGACCATGATCCTGATAAAAGAAATAGTATTTGCTTTTACTCCTTTTAGTAGGATCAGATTTCAACTTACTCGGCCAACTAAGGATGCGCTTGTCCTGAATTTCCATCCGGGCTTGCTCGTGCATTTTGTTAAGAGGAGTAAACGGCTTGAACTTGCTATCGGGCCACTTATTGGGTCGATGATTATCGTGTGATTGATCGTTCTTCCTCTTCTTGTTTATAGCAGCCGAACTTGGTTCCGCCCTCGCCTGGTGTTCCTTGGTTGGAGGAGCTTTGTTCTGGACGGCCTCTCACAAGACAGGGGCTTCTTCGGCATTAGCATATTTCTACGACCTATTTAGTAGTTCGATCATTGACGTTGGAGGGTTTTTGTCCAATGAGAAGAGGAACTGACGGTCTCTCAACCCTCCCATGATCGCGATTAGGGTGTGCTCTTCAGTATGCTTTCGGACTTGCAACGCTTCCAGGTTGAAGCGTTTGATGTAATCTTTCAGTAGTTCATCATCCTTTTGAATGACATGAACGAGGTGGGTGGCCAGTTTGAGTCTCTCCTTTCCCTCGATAAAGTTTGTGACGAAGACCTGGCTAGGTTAAGAGAACAAACTAATTGAGTTCGGCTTGAACTGTTTGAACCACAGCCGGGCAACTCCAGTTAGGGTTAGGGAGAAAGCTCGGTACATTACTGCGTTAGATGCATTGTGGAGTTCCATATAGACCCTAAAGGACTCTATATGCTCCGATGGGTCGGTATTTTCTGAGAAGGGAGTGATCTGAGGTAGACAGAACATGTCCGACAATCGTGCTCGTATGATGTTAGCAGGTAAAAAGAGGTTCAAATTCCTCCATTATTGCTTCCATCGGAGTTGGCGAATTCATGCGGTAGGCATCCCGCATGTCCTCGATCTATCCACGTATACCCTTGAGCTCGGCCTCCCAAGGATCGCTGCTTTTGATTGTAGCTTCGAACGGGGCTTTGTCGCGCTTCTTCCGGTCTAGCTCGTGACGCAAGTCAGAAGTGGGCAGAGATATATTCCCGGATACGTGAGACCGAGCTAGTTTGGTCGAGTCTTGTTGTCGGCTCCTCTGCGAGGTGGTATGTGCGCTAGAAGGCTGGGGAGGATTGTGACATGCTTGTCCATCATCCCTGTTGGTCTGTACATGCTGAGGCTGTAGTTGTTCTAGCAATTGCTTTATGTAGTTCATGTTGTTGGTTAACATTCCGACCTACTGTTCGAAGGAGTTCAGTCGACCTCCTTTAGTGCGAGACTGCTGACCTTGCCTCCCTGGGCGAGAATCAGCTTGATGTTGAGAAAAAGAATCCCGATGACTACCAGGCTATTCCTAGGGGGTGTTAGGTCAGGTGCTGCTGGGGAGATCCGGGTCTTCTTCTTCCCTCTAGCCATTGTAGTATATCTGGTAAAACGAGGAAGAACTTTGATTTCATTCCCACAGAAGGCGCCAAACTATTGAGGTAGTTTTCCTGTAACATGCATACAAGAAAGTACGAGGCAAAGGAGACCCTGACTAGTACAAGGGACCCTCCAATGCCTAAGTCAGGAAATTGGGTCTTTGTAAGAGGTGATCTTTCAAGAAAAGAGTCACCAGTCGTATACTTAGAGTGTTATGAATGTACCTTTCACCATCTATGGATCCCCTTATATAGTCGAGATGGAGGATAATGACATTGGAAGCCTTCCCCATTTAGGACTCCTATTGTACTGGAGATCTTCCCGCACGGGTATTTCGATCTTCTGGAGATCTTCCTGGGATTATGGTCATTCAAGATCCCTGGGATCTGATTTTATCTTCCAAAGATCTTGGGAGAGATCTTTGGGATGTTGGAGAGATTCTCGAACTATTCATCCAGGACAAGGTCGGGCGAGGGATGCGCCGAATAAAGTGGAAGTAGATAATGTTGAGCCTCTTCAATAGATCAGCATTCACCTTATCAGAGGTTACGTCGACCTAAGGTCGAGCTACTTCTGACCTATGGTCAGGTCGATCTATAACCGACCTATGACCGACATGTAGTTATGCCGACCTAAGGCCAAGCTATATTTGACCTATAGTCAAGTCAATTTATAACTGACCTATGACCAACATGTAAGCCTCGTATCCTAGTTTGTACCCTTCCTTAAACTCCCATGATCTTCCCCGTCGAATCCTTGTGACCCGTGATGTGTAGACAGTATTTGCTCGTGACCCTAAGTAGCATCACATAAATCTGAGTCAACTTGACCCGAGACTTATACCCTAGCAACCGCACCGTCGCCATGTTTCCAATGCCGCTTCTTACGCACCAATACGATGCCCAGGCAATAAATGTTATATTGTAAATCTAGCACCCAGTGTTGTCAAATTTTGTTGTGCTAAATCATTTAGAATCGTATCATGTATTGATGAGATGTATAGATCAACTTCATGCATTTTAAAGATTGTCCAAGTCTTCGTCGAACTTCTCTGGTATTCAAGTTGGAAAAGTGTTGTCGAAGTTTAAGATTTCAAGCTCAAGTACAAGTACAAGTTCAAGGCTCAAGTTCAAATTTAATCTTCAAGTTTAGTACTTTAAAGACTCAAGAACTCAAGTCTTTACTCTAGCTCAAGTTCAAGATTTGAAGACAAGTTTCAAGTATTTCAAGTGTATGAATTAGCAGAGCGAACAATGTTTCAATTGTTCAAACTCACAAACAAGGTATGGATGACCTTATATTGACTGTAGGTTAGGTCATATTCATTGCATATTTTATTTGGATCATTTCATACGTTTATAGGTCATTTCCTCGACTAGTCCAAGCTCTGGCTCGACCCGTCCAAGGTTTGTTGTGAATTTTCAAAATTTTTTGTTGGACCTTCGACCAGTTGAGTGAACGGTGCTTGACCAGTTGTGCGGGCTCGACTCCAAGTCCAGTAAGGTTTTTTGGTCCCACTCGACCAGTCGAGTAACGACCTTATCTTATTCCGCCAAATTTTTGAAATTTGGTTGGTCCTTCGACCAGTCGAACTGACCCTTAGACCAGTCAAGAGAACAGTATTTTCACCTATAAATAGAGGATGAATCTCATAGTTTTTCATTCATTCCAAGCGATATCAAACCATCAATCTGAGAGATAAGTTCCTGCACTTTTTAAGCTATATTGTGTTCATTTTAAATTCTCTTAAATAGCTTTTTGCATTTGATTTTTTGATCTCCATTTAACTCAATTTCATTAAAGAAGGGAATTGTGATTTTACCCTCTTTGAGATCAAAATCAAATCAAGCTAGCCTAGGCTGAATTAATCTAAAAATTATTTAGATCTAGAACCTTTCATCTATGAGACTAAACATTGAACATGTTCATCTACATCAGATTGGTTCTACCGGGCTTCTTCAGAAGGAGAATTTTTCAGATAAGTACCATTTAATCTTTGTGCATCCTTTGTGGTTTGTGAGGTTGTGCCAGAAAATCTCACTTTTGGTTTTGTCTGAGGTAATCCAGAAAATCTCAGAGTGTGGGGTTTTTTTAATTGTGTAAGCCCATTTAAAGACACAATTGTGAAGGTTTTAAGGTGAACCCTGGAAAACCTTTTTCATAGTAAAAGCCAATATCCCGTAGTGTAGATATTGGGAGTAGAGTAGTTGTGGCTATTTTTCAAACAATTGGTGTACACACAAATGAACCACTATAATTCCAAGAGTTGTGGTGGATGATTGAATTTGCTTATGTGTGTGAATGTTGTAATTTACTTTATGCACTTGTGGTGAATGGTGTAATTTACTTTATGCACTTGTGGTGAATGTTGTAATACCTTAGTTTATTTCCTTTGCCTCTTTATTGGTTTGAGTTTTTGATACTTACAAACGTTCTAGTAAGGTTGTCCTGCCATAAGCCTTTGGTTTTTTATGTTAGGTTGTCCTTAGAACTAAGTTTGTGTCAACCTCTCAAGACTAGTACATTTGAGGTTGCTATGTACTTGTGCTATTTTATTATTTGTTTATACTATCTATCTTTGTATTCCGCATTTATTTTTAATTTGGCATAGTCCTATTCACCTCCACCCCCCCCCCCCCCCAGGACGTTTAGCTCGGCCTTTTCAAGTGGTCTCAGTGCCTAATAGCTCCTTTTTATTATTTGGATTCATTTCTTGAGCTAACCGATCTGAGCTTATGAGATGTCAAATTTTGACAGCCTCTCGATTACTAGGCCTCCACCTTTTAATGACTCCAATTATTCTTATTGGAAAGCCAGAATGAAGATCTTTTTAAGGTCCATAGATGAGAGCGTGTGACAAGCCACAGTGACTAAATGGAACCCACCCACAACTGAAGTTCTAGGCACTGATGGAACTAAATCTGTTAAAGTTACACCTTATTTTTCATGGACCGCACTTTAAAAAAATGCGAGTAGTGTCAATGCAAAGGCTTTAAATGCAATCACTTGTGCACTATCACCAAATGAATTCAAAAGAATTATATCTTGTGATACTGCAAAGCAAGCCTGGGACATTATAGAAATGACATACGAGGGTACGACTACTGTAAAGAAATCTAAACTTCAAATCGTCACCACTCGGTTTGAAGAGATACATATGGAAGAAAGTAAAACTTTCATGGACTTCTATACTAAGTTAAATGATATAGTTAACTCTATATGGGGTCTTGGTGATAGTATCCCAAAAGGTAAATCTATGAAAAAATATTGCACTCATTGCCTGATAGGTTCAATATTCTAAGGTCACTGTCATTCAGGAACTTCGTGATACGGATAATATGATGGTTGAAGAGCTTATTGGTTCTTTAAAACCTACGAGTTATATTTTAAGGCTCCTAAAGGTAAGTCCATAACCCTTAAGCCTTCTAAAAATATTTCTCAAGATAATTCTGATTATAAAAATTTTGAAGATGATATGGCACTATTAGCCAAGAAGTTTTATAAAATTTTCAAAAGCAAAAAGAGGGTAGATTTTCAAAAACCTTCTGAAAAGAAAATGACTAGATCTAAAAATTAGAAATCTATTAAAGATAGTCAATGCTTCAACTACCATGAATATGGGCATCTTGCAAACAAATGTTCAAAAAGGGACAAACCTAAGAGGAAAGGTATGTTAGCCACATAAGATGAATCGTCTTGCTCTGAATCTTCTTCTAAGCTAGATGATTCTGAACCTGAGTCTACTAATGAGGTCAAGGCCTTAATGACTCTAGCCAGAGTCACTTCCTCAGATAGTTGTAATTCAACTTATGATGAAAATCTGAGAAGCGACCCTGAAAATGATGATGATTTATAAGATGCCTATAATGCCCTACACAGGGAAAGTTACAAGATAGCTATAAAATTAAAACTTTAAAAAGAAAAGTTTTTAAAATTAAAAGAAGATTTTAATAACTTAGTTTTAGAAAAATTGTATTTTTTTAATTGTTTTGAAAAAACTAAGTGTGATTTAGATTTCAAAACATCTCAAGTTGAAAACCTTAAATCAGAAAATGAAAAACTAAAACTAGAAGTCTCTTCTATCTTAAGTTTGAAGGATACTTGGAGATATGCCCAAGGTAATCTTAAACTAGAAAGATTGCTAAATGGATCAAGAAAATGTGGCGATAGATCTAGTCTGGGCTACGATAAGAATACACCTCCTAAAAGTAAGTCCACTCCACCTAAGTTTGTCAAAGGGGAGTCCTCTAACTCAAAAGGGAAAAGTCTGAATCAAAATAGTTTCAAAAATCCTAAAACTCAGGCTATGCAACCTAAAAGTAACCATATCAATTATAGAAATCATAATCATAACCCCTTAGCTGAGAAAATTATAGATTTACTCAAGGAGCTTCTAAAATCTAACTCGAAAGGTAAAATATATAACAACTACATGAGTAGAAAAACCAATTATGCTCCAAAACCCAAAACAGTAATGAAATAGGTCCCTAAGGTTGCTTGTCTAGTTGCCCACACCACTTTCAAGGCTTCGAGTCAATCAAAGTGGTACCTAGACAGTGGTTGTTCTAGACACATGACAAGTGATAAAGATTTGTTCACCAATTTTAAAGATATGATCGATGGATCTGTCACATTCAGTGATAGTAGCAACTACAGAATTGTTGGACAAGGTACGGTTCAACTCTTTAATCTTCCTCCATTTGAGAATATTTTGTTGCATAATCTCTTAAGCATTTCTCAAATTTGTGATAATAAATATAGCATCAAATTCACCAACCAAGGGTGTGAGATTTCTAATGAGAACGGTTTTGTGATATTAACTGGTCACAAAACATTTGAGAACTGTTATATAGTCAGTGATTCAAGCTCGTCTAAGTTATCGTGTTACATGGTCCAAACCAATGAGACCGAACTATGTCATAAATGCCTAGGACATGTACACTACCGTAATCTTTATAGACTGAGAAAAGGTGAAGTAATAAGAGGTCTATCCAAGTTAAAGAAAATGGATAAAATTTGTGGCGAATGTCAGATTGGAAAATAAACTAGAAGTGCTCACAAGAAAGTAAACTCCAATGCCACATCCAAACCCCTTGAACTCCTCCACATGAATCTCGTTGGACCTACTAGAACGGAGAGTCAAGGTGGTAAGAAATATATTCTGGTAATAGTAGATGACTTTACCAGGTATACATGGATAGTTTTCATGAGAGAGAAATCTGAAACTCTCGATGAAGTGAAAAGGGTACTTAAGCGTATTCAAACAGAGAAGGAATCACATGTCTCTAAAATCCGTAGTGATCATGGTTTTGAATTTGAAAATAGTATTTTTGAGAAGTTCTGTAGCTATCATGGTATATCCCATGAATTTTCTGCACCTAAAACACCTCAACAGAATGGGGTTGTTAATAAGAAAAATCGTGTGTTTTAAGAAATGGCTAATGTAATGTTAAACAACATGAAACTTCCAAAAAATCTTTGAGCTGAAGCAGTGAACACGGCTTGTTACATTATCAATCGTGTTTATACTAGAAAGTCAAATAATAAGACTGCATATGAACTATGGTTCAATAAGAAGCCGACAGTCAAATACTTTCAAGTTTTTGGTAGCAAATGCTATATTCTACGTGACCGGGAAAATCTGGAAAAATTCGACATTAAAAGTGACGAGGGTATTTTCCTAGGATATGCGCTAAATAATAGAGCGTATCGTGTTCTCAACAAGAGGACTAATGTAATTCATGAGTTCATTAATGTGGTTATAGATGATCACCTGAACACACATATCTCAAGTTCAGAAGATGATGAAGTCTCTTTATTTAATAAACTAAATTCTTCATCTAATCAAAATGACACTAATCTGCGATCAGTTAAAGACCATCCAATTGATTAAATTCTTGGGAACCCTCTCACTAGTGTGCGCACTCGTAGACAATTAGAAACATATGTAATTATGTGTGCTGTACATCCCAGATTGAGCCGGCCAACATAAAAGAAGCGCTTGCTGATGAAAATTGGATAGTGGCTATGTAAGATGAACTTAATTAATTCGTAAGGAATGATGTATGGTACTTAGTTCCTAGACCTAATGATAAACATATTATTAGAACTAAATGGATCTTTAAAAATAAGTCTGATGAATTAGGTAACATTATAAGAAACAAGGCTAGATTGGTTGTATGAGGGTACACTCAGATAGAAGGCATCAATTATGATAAAACCTTTGCCCAGTAGCTCATCTTGAATCTATCAAACTGTTCATATCCATTGCTTATTACAAAATTTTCAAAATCTATTAAATGGATGTCAAGAGTACTTTCTTAAATGGTGATCTACATGAGGAAGTATATGTAAAATAGCCTACTGGTTTTGAAGATCCTAAACATACTGATCATGTTTATCGCCTGAAAAAGGCACTCTATGGATTAAAACAAGCTCCCAGGGCATGGTACGAGAAATTGACTAAGTTTCTACAGAGTCATAACTTTGTAATGGGGAGTGTTGATAAGACACTGTTTGTAAAGAAACACAATGATCACATTATGATAGTACAGATATATGTTGATGACATTATCTATGAATCTACTTGTTCTAACATATCTGTTGAGTTTGCAGATTTGATGACGTCCAAGTTTGAAATGAGCATGGTTGGAGAACTAAATTATTTTTTAGGTCTGCAAGTAAAACAGCTTGAAGACGGGATCTTTATTTCTCAAACAAAGTATGCTCTAAACTTGGTGAAAAAGTTTGGATTCGAGAGCGGTAAAAATTTCGATACTCCTATGAGTACGACAGTTAAGCTCTCTAAGGATTCAACAAGTAAAAGTATAGATCTTAAGTTGTATCGCAGTATGATAGGTAATTTATTATATTTAACTACGAGCCGATCCGATATTACATTCAGCGTAGGAATCTGTGCTAGATATCAATTTGACCCTAAAGAATCCCACCTAATTGCCGTTAAGCGTATTTTGAGATATTTCGCAAGTACAGCCAACCTTGGTCTTTGGTATCCCCATGATACTAATGTTCAATTAGCCAATTATACGGATGTTGATTGGGCTGGTAATATCGATGACTGTAAGTCTACCATAAAGGAATTGTCTAGTTTCGTGGCATAGTAAGAAACAGAGTTTTGTATCGCTTTCTACAACTGAGGCTGAGTATATTACTATAACAGCCCACGTCTACACTGTATGATATTATCCGCTCTGGGCACAGCCTGCACTGTTTTGTTCTTGGGGGACTCCCCCAAAAGGCCTCATACAGTATAGGGTGACAACTCCACTTATAACTACTACAACTTTAGACGACACTTCCGATGTGGGACAAAGTTTCACCTTCACTGTAGCTACAGTAGGTGGGCACATGTGGGCGGGCGCACATGTGGGTGGGCTCCAAGGTGGCTGGCAAGCTACTGTGTTGCTGACAGACTACTGTGCTGGCAATCTACTATGCACACAGTGAAGGTGAAACTTTGTCCCACATCGAAAGTGTCGTCTGAAGTTGTGGTGGTTATATGTAAAGTTACCACCCTATACTGTATGAGGCCTTTTAGGGGTGACCCCAAGAACAAAACTGTGTAGCCTGTGCCCAGAGAGGACAATATCATATAGTGTGGGCGTGGGATGTTACAAATGGTATCAGAGCCGAGGATGGCTCTACCCTCAGTGGGAGATATTGTGACGCCCTATCACTGTGGCCACATGTGGGCGGGCACACATGGGCAGGCGCACATGTGGGTGGGCCCCAAGGTGGCTGGCAGGCTACTATGTTGCTGACAGGCTACTGTACACATAGTGAAGGTGAAACTTTATCCCACATCGGAAATATCGTCTGAAGTTGTGATAGTTAAATGTAGAGTTGCCACCCTATATTGTATGAGGCCTTTTGGGGGCGACCCCAAGAATAAAACCGTGCGGGCTGTGCCAAGACCGGACAATATCATACAGTGTGGGCGTGGGCTGTTACAATTACAGCCGGTAATGCATGCACTCAGCTTATATGGATGAAGAGGATGTTAAATGATTACGGATTTGTGTAAGATTTTATAGTTCGGTACTGCGATAATTCTGGCGCAATCAACATTTCTAAAAATCCAATCCACCATTCACGAACTAAGCATATTGACATTAGATATCATTATATTCATGAATTAGTGGAAGATAAGATTATTTCATTAGATTATATTCAAACTGAAAATCAACTTGCAGACATTTTCACAAAACCACTTAACAAAAACAGGTTTGTTAAATTGAAATTAGATATTGGTATGTGCAATGTGATTTGAGTTAATTGTGTTTGCTTGTACTATATTACATGTTTTATTTTTTTAAATGTTTAAATTAAAAAAATTGCTGAAAAATGGAAATTTTTAAGGTTGCACGATCAGTCGAGTATACACTCGACCAGTCGTGGCACGACCGGTCGAGTATGTACTCGACCAGTCAAGTAGCTCGGGTTTGGGAGTATTAAATGTGCAAAAAAGCACTTTTTGTTCATTTCTCTCGTCTTCTCCAACAAACCCTTCCATGAACGGTCGAACCCACCTTTAATTGCTACTTGGTTAGTGCATTTTTTTCATTTTCTTTTGGATTTAGGATTTTTGCACTTCTATTTCCTTAATTTTGAAGTTTATTTCAAGTTTTCTTGTGGTTTCTTTGGTTCTATAGCTTAAAATCTGATTTGGGAGAAACCCTCCATTCCTTTCTTGTATTCCTTTTGTGCATTATATAATGGAGAGTAGATACAAGAAGAAATCCTCTCGTGGTCTCTCTTCTTCCCGTTCCACACCGATTACGGTGCGTACTCTTCGACCACCCGAAGAGGATCCCGAATATGTGCAGGATATTCGTCTCTGCAATGTAATTGTTGAACAAGTAGTTAACTCAAATCATTTGAGCCCTTTCAATATCGTTCCCCTCCTTGAAACTGTAGGATAGGCTAACATATTGAATTAGGGTGGTCCTGCATACTGGTCCATTGCACAGGCCTTGTTTGCTTGTATAAGTGACTTCTCTATTGAAAATTTAACTTTTACTGTGACAACTAGAGAAGGTCCAGTTGATGTAGACCATCACTTGATATTTGGTTTGATGGATATTGTTGCGAATGATGAAGGAATACCTGTCTCTACATTAGTTGTGAGACCATCTGAATCTGAAAAACGTATGCTAACTAGAGTGTTATGTAACATGAATGCAGAATAGAACTCTGATATTGCGCTCAGTTTCAAAAATATGTTACCCGGATATCGGATTCTTCATTGTATTTTCATTTCTAATGTGTATCATCGGTCTAGTAATAAAACTGAGTTAACTTCTTTCATGGCTCGCATACTTCACTCAGTTGTTTCTGGTGTTCAAATATGTCTTGTCTCTTATTTGTTATATCACTATTCAGTTTCACCTCCATCCTAGCCATAGTGATATTCTCTTTGCATATCTGATGACCACGCTAGCTATTCATAGTCTTGTAGTTACGCTTGTTGGAGAAGTTTCTATTTCCCATCTACCCTTCAACAATTCCAACATTAACAAGATGAATCTAAGGTTAGTACCTGGCCAAGTTGATAGGGATGATGTAGGAGCTACTAAAGAAGCTGGCGAGAAAGATGCTTTACCTCCTGATGATGTGAACATGGATGACTTATTTAATGAATTAGAATCTGATTCTGAGGCTGATCCTGACTTTCAACCTTCTAATTTTGATGAGCGGTTGAGAACCCTAGAGGAAAAGGTGAAAGGTTTGCATGTATCCCAGGAGACTCAATTTAAATATATGTGTAAATACCTTAGGCGCATTAACAAGGGATTACATCAGATTGATCCTTCTATCCATGCTCCTTCTTCTGGTTCTGATTAGACTTTTTTTATTTTGGGCATGTATTAACTATTATTTTTATTTGCGCTTGGATAGTATTTGGACATGTGAACATGATTTTATATTTCCTGAATATATTTTGTTAAACATGTTTCTGTTATTTACTCTCTTATTTCTTATACTTCTCATATCTTTTTGATATATTAACAGTTTGTATTTCTTTCCTTTACTATATTGTGACAAAAAGGGGGAGAAATTGTGGCATTTAATGCTTTATGATGATTGGGGATGTGTGATTGTAGATATGGTGTATTTTTTTGATTGGACATGTATTTGATTTATACAGGTTCTACATAACACCTCGCCTGGATTAAGGGTAGTAATGGGTTAAGGGGGAGAGTAATTGTTGTACATTTGGTGCATGATTCTTTATTGTGCATGATTCTGTATTTGATATTTAGTGCATGATTCTTTATTTCATTTTGTCACAAATTTGATAAAGGGAGAGATTGTAAATGCTATATTGTAAATCTAGCACCCAGTGTTGTCAAATTTTGTTGTGCCAAATCATTTAGAATTTGTATCATGTATTGATGAGATGTATAGATCAACTTCATGCATTTTAAAGATTGTCCAAGTCTTCGTCGAACTTCTTTGGTATTCAAGTTGGAAAAGCGTTGTTGAAGTTCAAGATTTCAAGCTCAAGTACAAGTATAAGTTCAAGGGTCAAGTTCAAGTTTAATTTTCAAGTTCAGTACTTTAAAGACTCAAGAACTCAAGTCTTTACTCTATCTCAAGTTCAAGATTTGAAGATAAGCTTCAAGTATTTCAAGTGTATGAATTAGTAGAACGAACAATGTTTCAATTGTTTAAACTCACAAACAAGGTATGGATGACCCTAGATTGACCGTAGGTTAGGTCATATTCATTATATATTTTATTTGGGTCATTTCATAAGTTTATAGGTCGTTTCCTCGACTAATCCTAGTCTTTGTTCGACTAGTCCAATCTCTGGCTCTACCAGTCCAAGAGTTTTTCGATCAGTCCAATGTTTGTTGTAAATTTTCAAAATTTTCTGTGGACCCTCGACCAATCGTGAAAACTGCTCGACCAGTCGAGTAAACAGTGCTCGACCAGTCATGCAGGCTCGACTCAAAGTCCAACAAGGCTTTTTGGTCCCACTCGACCAGTCGAGTAACGACCTTATCTTATTGCACCAGAATTTTTGAAATTTGGTTGGTCCTTTAACCAGTCGAACCGACCCTTAGACCAGTCGAGAGAACAGTATTTTCACCTATAAATAGAGGACTAATCTTAGAGTTTTTCATTCATTCCAAGCAATATCAAACTATCACTCTAAGAGATAAGTTCCTGCACTTCTTAAGCTATATTGTGTTCATTTTAAATTCTCTTAAATAGCTTTTTGCATTTGATTTTGTGATCTCCATTCAACTCAATTTCATTAAAAAAGAGAATTGTGATTTTACCCTCTTTGAGATCAAAATCAAATCAAGCTAGCCCATGCTGAATTAATCTAAAAATCATTTAGATCTAGAACCTTTCATTTATGAGACAGGACATTGAACATCTTCGTCTACATCGGATTGGTTCTATCGGGCTTCTTTAGAATGAGAATTTTCCAAATAAGTACCATTTAATCTTTGTATATATTTTGTAGTTTATGAGGTTGTGCCAGAAAATCTCATTTTTTGTTTTGTCTGAGGTAATCTAGAAAATCTCAGAGTGTGAGGTTTTTGTAACTATGTAAGCCTATCTAAAGACACAATTGTGAAGGTTTTAAGGTAAACCTTGGAAAACCTTTTTCATAGTGAAAGCCAATATCCCGTGGGTGTGGATATTGGGAGTGGAGTAGTTGTGTGGTTGTTTTTCAAACAGTTAGTGTACACACAAACGAACCACTATAATTCCTAGAGTTATGGTGGATGATTGAATTTTCTTATATGTGTGAATGTTGTAATTTACTTTATACACTTGAGGTGAATGATGTAATTTACTTTATACACTTGTGGTGAATGTTGTAATACCTTAGTTTATTTCCTTCGCCTCTTTATTGGTTTGGGCTTTTGATACTTACAAACGTTCTAGTAAGGTTGTCTTACCATAAGCCTTTGGTTTTTGGTGTTAGATTGTCTTTAGAACTAAGTTTGTATCAACCTCTCAAGACTAGTACAATTGAGGTTGCTATTTACTTGTGCTATTTTATTATTTATTTGTGCTATCTATCTTTGTATTCCGCATTTATTTTTAATTTAGCATAGTCCTATTCACCCCCCCCCCCCCCTCCCCTTCCCCCTTTAGGAGGTTTAGCTCGGCCTTTTCACAGGCTACGAGTTGTGAGCCGTGTATATCTCGAGGAAACGCCGCGCGTTATGAATTCCGAGAGATTCTAGAGAATCTCTACCCATCTTTCACATCATTAGTCAAGTACGCATCCCATCTCAAACACATGCCTTTCTTTTCCCCCAAGGCAATCAACCCTCCCCAAAGTTAACTATCACGTGTCTTCTCTTACACACCCATAACTCCACCCATCACTCTCTTACACACCCATCACCCTCTTAGCCATCACATCTCCTTTCTCTCTCATTTTCTCTACCCATCCCAAGCAAGAGAAGCTCTAAGGAGAGAAAACACTCAAGTGCTAAACCCATCTTTTCCTACCCCAAATCTCTCATCCCAACCCTTCAATCTTCATTATCCTCCATCAAAGAAGAAGCCTAGGAGCTAAGGAAGCCAAAGAACCAAGAAGAAAATCCAACAATGGGCCAAGTAGGGCCTACCGATTGATGGTATAGATCACATTTTGGATCCAAGGTGTGGTCAATGGCCCACCATGATTCATATATGAAATCCATGATGGGGTCATTCTCCATGGACCCCACCATAATGTTCATTTGATATCCAACTTGTAGAAGGTCACCTAGACCTTGATTTTTTTTTTTTTTTGTGGGAATGGTATTCCCACCCTGATTTTGATTTGAGGGCCCATATGAGGATGGGACTCAACTTGTTGTATATCATCCTAGGAGGGCTCATGGTGGCGGAGCCCTCCCATCACACGTCTCTCTCTCTCTCTCTCTCTCTCTCTCTCTCTCTCTCTCTCTCTCTCTCTCTCTCTCTCTCTCTCTCCCTGTTTGAATGGTCACCCTAATGTATGTATTTTTATCCATGCCGTCCACTAAGTGGGCCACCTTGCTGCCCATTTTAGGGCCTGTGTGACTGGTCGGTCATATAGGCCTAATTAGAGTGGAAAACCCAAATATCAGCTTGGTCCAGCTGGTGGGTCACCCATGTGGACCCCACCTAGATGTATGTGTATTACATCCACACCATCCATTTTAAGAGATCGTTTAGGACATGAGCCCAAGAGTGGGTTAGATCCAGTGGGCAGGGGTTTGCTCAGCCGCTGGCCCACCTTGATGTATCTATTTATCCGCCTGGCCCACCTGATTTAGGTGGGTGTTTGGGGTCGACCCACCTCCTAGGTGACCCATGTCCAAGTGAGAACCACCGTGATGCAGGGTTTCCACCCACACTGCCCTTGGGGCTAGCCCAAAATTTAGGCAAACCCAACCTCTGTTGGATCGGCGTCCAGCAGCAGATGGACCTGTTGTGATGTTTGTGCTATATTTACGCCACCTACACATTTTCAGGGCCCACCTGGACAGATCCCACCTCCTTGATGGACCGTCCCTAGGTGGGACACACCATGAGTATTTGTTTCAATCAGGCTGTTCATTTGTTCGACGCCCAACAGGGCCAGCACGCTGGTGGGCTGGCCATCTAGCAGCTGGCCCACCTTGTTGTGTGTTTTATATCCAGGCTGACCATTGGTTGTGGGGCCCATTAGTAATGTGTAGGACCCCTACACCCTCCATCAGTGTTCACCCGGCCCACTCTATGGTGTGGGCCCAAAATAAATGAAGCAGATCTAAATTTCAGGTGGACGCACAACAGGAAACTGTTGGGCTTGGGGCGCTCACTGTGGGGCTGCCTTGTGAGGCCCACCATGATGTGTGTGTTATATATACACTGTCCTTCAATTTTTCCAATCATCACAGGGCCGTGGGCCCTATGGTGAGGCAGACCCAAATCCCAAGTGGACCGCACCGTGGAATAGTGAGGATTGGACTCCCACCGTTAAAACCTTCTTTGGGCCTGATGTGATACTTGTGGGCGGCCCAGTGGCCAGCCCACCTTCCTGGGTGGCCCACGTCCAGTGGGATCCACCTCATATGTGTTTTATCCATGCCGTCCATTGGTTGGACGCCCGGCTGGCCCCGTGATGTATGTATTATATCTACACTGGTTGTATGTCAGGCCCACCTACTACATGTGAGGCCCATTGCAATGAATGAGGCCCATTGAGATGCATGTGGCCCATTGTGATGTGTAAGGCCCATTGTGATGAGGCCTATTGAGAAGTATGTGGCCCATTGTGATTGTATAAGGCCCACTGAGATCATATGAGGCCCATTGTGATTGTATGAGGCCCATTGTGAGGGGTGAGGCCCACCATGATGTGTGTGATGTATGCACACTCTCCATTCATTTATATGGACCGCCTTATGCAGGCCCACCATGATGTATGAGTTATACACCTTCTATGGGGTTGCCTTGTGAGGCTCACCATGTGTGAGTAATGTGTGCACACTGTCCATCCGTTTTCTAGATACTTGGAGGGCCAAGGGCCCCGTTGTGATTCTGATTCCAATCTCAAATGGGCTGCACGTTAAGATAATGGTGGTTAAATGTCCACCGTTGTAAACTCCCTTAGGGCCCATTGTTAAACCCATTTCCATCCTTACCTTATTGGGCCAACCCAAACCGTTGGGTCCCCACTAATGTTAGTAATATCCATCGGGCTAACCCAAACCGTTGGGCCCCCATTGATAATGGTGCTTCCCACCATGCCCTGTAGGATTGTCCAAACCATGGAGCCCATATTATGTTCATACCAGGCCTTCCATAAAAATGTGGCCCACCTAGATACATGTTTTGCCCAAGTTTAGTGATCATACCCAAGGCCCACTTAGGTGTCGAGCGGGCTACCCAATCTGTTTGGAAGGACACATAGTCCTAGATATATGAACTTCACCAAGCCCACTTTGTGTATGTATCGGGCCCTACAAGGAAGCCCAGTTTGATTCATGATAAGAGATTGAGAAAGCCCAACCGTTCACCCTGTTAGCTCACCCTGTGAACTCACCTTGTTATATACCCACTTGACTCACCATGAGAGATGTATCCTACCTTTGTACCCCATTTGCTAGGATGTGACGCCCCGTCACTGTTGCACATGTGGGCAGGTACACTTGGGCGGACGCTGATGTGGGCAGGGCCTAAGGATCTGGGCGAGCTACCAGTGGTTGGTAGGCTACTGTGCTGGCAGGCAATATGTATGCAATAGGGGTTGAACTTGTCCCACATCGGAAGAGTCGTAGGAAGCTGTGGTAGTTATATGTAAGGTTCCCACCTTAAGGATATGACGCATTTTGGGGGCAACCCCGAGAACAAAGCCGTGAGCCCTCTGGGCAAAGTAGACAATATTGTGTCCTTAGGTGGGTCATTTCATATGATATCAGAGCTAAGGACGGCTCTGCCCTTAGTTGGGGATATTGTGACGCCCCGTCACTATTGCACATGTGGGTGGGCACACGTGGGCGGACGCTGATGTGGGTGCGGCCTAAGGGTCTGGGCAAGCTACCTGTGGTTGGCAGGCTACTATGTACACAATAGGGGTTGAACTTGTCCCACATTGGAAGAGTCATAGGAAGTTGTGGTGGTTATATGTAGGGTTCGTACCTTAAAGATACGACACGTTTTAGGGAACGACCCACCCAAGGACACAATATTATCCGCTTTGCCCAAAGGGCTCACGGCTTTGTTCTCGGGGTTACCCCCAAAATGCGTCATATCCTTAAGGTGCGAACCCTACATATAACTACCACAACTTCCTACGACTCTTCCGATGTGAGACAAGTTCAACCCCTATTGCGTACACGGTAGCCTGTCAGCACAGTAGCCTGTCAACCACTGGTAGCTCACCCAGACCTTTAGGCCCCGCCGACATCAGCGTCTGCCCACATGTGCCTGCCCACATGTGCAACAATGACGGAGCATCACAATATCCCCCACCGAGGGCAGAGCCATCCTCGGCTTTGATACCATATAAAACGACCCACCCAAGGACACAATATTGTTTGGGATAGGTGTTAATGTGGGCGGGGCCTACGGCCTGGGCGAGCTATACCAGTGGTTGTGCGAGCTACCAGTATCCTTCCCCCAAATAACGCGTTCTGTGAGTGGCTTCCGCTGTGCAAAAATAAATCTGTGAGCCCTCTGAGCACAGTGGACAATATTGTGTCCTTGGGTGGGTCATTTCATATGGGTTATTTCATATGAAATGACCCACCCAAGGACACAATATTATCCGTTTTGCCCAGAGGGCTCACGGCTTTGTTCTTGAGGTTGCCCCCAAAACGCGTCGTATCCTTAAGGTGCGAACCCTACATATAACCACCATAACTTCCTATGACTCTTCCGATGTGGAACAAGTTCAACCCCTACTGCGTACACGGTAGCCTGCCAATACAGTAACCTGCCAATCACTGGTAGCTCGCCTAGACCCTTAAGCCCCGCCCACATTAGCATCCTCCCACGTGTGCCTGCCCACATGTGCAACAATGAGGAGGCGTCACATAGGACCTCGTGACATGTACATATCATCCACACCGTCCATCTCCTTGTTGAAACAAGTGTGAGGCCCATCCTTGACATTAGAACATCATCACCCCTTGTCGTAGACAAAAGAATATGTGGTATCATATTTAATATATCCACTATGTGGAGTCTATCTTAATGTATGAGCCTATCTTGCAGAGTATTGCATGATATTTCTTATAACATGCTAGTATACTTAGTCTAGTAGTATACATTAAGAAACATGCTTAGTATTATATCATAATACATGCCCATACGCATCATTTGTATGCATGATATGAGGAGTGATTGATCATAGCATTGGGCTGAGATGTTTACGAGACTCCCTGTGAGACAAAGTTACCCCTCATGATCACGCGGTACGCGCAGGTTTGATGCATGATTGGATGGTATGACTCATACATCTCGCATTTTGTGTGACATGATCACTTGGCGCCCTGGTGACATCAGGGTTGTGGCCTCCATAGGCATATCTTGGATTACCAGATGGGATACCGAAAATGTTTGGTTCTAGCATATGAGCACTTTGGATCGAGTGGATACATGAGCGCCAAACATTTTCGGTCTAGACCGAGTGAATACATGAGCGCCTGAGTGTCGAATACCAGTAAGTCACGTCTCCCACTGTGTCATGGTCGGTTGTGAAGGGGGTGTGGCCTTATCCGCCCGAGTGAGGAGGCTGTAAGCTAGGCTGAGTATGACCAGTTCATAAATAGGTCCGCTATCGACGAGCCGAGTAGATGTTGGCAGACTACTGATTAGGTGGATAATGGGATCTTTTCCTCTTGCTGGTTGCATGGCTAGGGAGGCGGCAGCCAGCGTAGAGTGTACTAGACCCTGGTCATATCCCAGAGCTGTAGGGTACTGATATTATGACGCCTCGTCACTGTTGCACACGTGGGCGGGGCCTAAGGGCCTAGGCGAGCTACCAGTGGTTGGCAGGCTACTATGCATACAGTGGGCGAAACATTGTCCCACATCGGAAGCACTATGGTGGTTATATGTGGACTTAATGAGTGGGAGTTGCATACTCAGTATTTGACTCATTCATTCATTCATTTACTACCCACTCGGACTGGTGGTGCGTAACTAAATCATTATGTGTACCTTCGCAATGTCCATGATTTCGGTTGGGTACGCGACCAACCTGAGATCAGGAGTTTACCACATTGAGTCTAGCTATCCAAATTTAGGAATGAGATTGGTTTGAATATAAGTCCCTTGTGATGAACCCCACAGCTTGTGATACCATGTACTATCACCCCGACTACATACTCTGGCTTTGTCATTTCTTTTGCATTGCATCCTCTACATATAACATTTGGTATACTATGTTTCTACATTGCATAGCTTAGATAAGGATGATGGTATTCGTGGAATCATCAGGATTTGCATGTTGCATTGCATCCTCAGTATGTGACATTTAGCCTAATATGTCCTCGCATCGCATAGCCTGGATAAGGCTGATGGTATTTGTGGACTTGCTAGTATTTCTGCTTACTCTAATATTGCATGCTTGCCACATGCATTGTGCACCCACGCACCACCCTCTAAGCTTCCTAGTAATCTTATGCACGACCATTGCGTGCAGGTGATGTTAAGTCGCAGCAGCGTTGAGGCAAGAGTTTGCGGCAGATCGTTTTGGAGATTTTGTTATTTATGTATTTCCCTTTCAGCACTATAATCTAATGTTTATATTAGTAGATATGTGGTCATGATGTTGTTCTCGTGATTTGGGTATACTTCTGATTGTGCTTCTTTTTTTTAAAAAAAATCATATTAAAAATCCTCCTTGTAGGATCCCAGGATAGGAATTTGGTGTATGGGCACTGAGAGCTGAGAGTGGGGTACTACGGAGGTTGTCGGCACCGGATTTGGCGATTGAAAATTCTGTGAGCCCAGTTTCCGGGTTTGGGCCGTGACACGACATGTAGTTATGTTGACTTTATTCAATAGATCGGTCATTTAAGTGGACTTGCAGTTGTATCGACCTACTTTAAGGTCGGCTTTTCTTTGCCAGTAAATGCCTCTTGAGTGGTTTAGCCCTATTGGGTCCATGTTGGTCGTAGAGCTGGTCCATTCCATAAGTCATTCTATTTTACCCCCAATGCTTATGATTTTATTAATTATATATGCAGTTATTTATCATAAAGAACTTTACTTTTCTAAACAAACAAGCTCAAAATAAGACAATTACTCCTTTAACAATCAAGCATATTAAACTTCATGTATTATCAAATATCAACATATCAATTTTCAAATAATATCATAAATAAGAAAGAAAACACAGTAAAAACTATAAAGACAAGAACATACCTCCAAAAAATAAAAGATCCAAGGTGTACATATATGATTACTTTTGAAACCCAACAGTGGATGGCTCACAGGAGACTGAAACATAATAAATAATTATTATATTAATTCATCAATAAAGAGAATATTTTTAAATAAAAACACTACTAAAGTGAAAGTTTACTTAGTAGTTACTTAATTCATAATCTTCTAACTCTTCCAATTTTTTCTTAAATATTGATTGGATGAAATCTAGAACCAATCTTGTGTATGTATCAAAGATTCCATAATATCGGGTGTCACCCCCATTACTAAAAGCCGACTTTGAAGCAATGGTGGATATCGGAATTGCAAGTATGTCACGAGCCATGTGTAAGAGTATGTGATACTTTGAAGAACTTACCTTCCACCAATCTAAAATGGTGAAGTTGGACAAATTTACTTCAACATCTTCTTCAAGATATCGATCAATTTTGGATTTAGTGGCAATAACCTATTCTTCTTGCAGAAATCTGAGATTTTCTTAACTAACATCCACAATATGCCCAACAACTCCATTAGAAGGAGTATCCATGCTCTTGTGCATTAATGCATTATCTTCAGATGAATCTAGAGTTGTTGCAAAAGAATTGTATTGCTCAAAGAGATGATTCATAGTATCTTTGACTGTCTCAATCATCTCCTTAACCTTTTTCATTGGATACAACTTGGAATAACATAACTTCAAATACTTGAACTTATAACAAGCATCCAAAACCACAGCAATCACTAACAATTTATTAACATGATTAAAGTCCCCTCCCCCCAATACTTTGTAAACTTCATTTTCATTTTTAATCCCATGTCACGAAAGCTCAAATCTTCAGTTACAGAACACAAAGATAAGAGTCCTTCAATCGCATAAATCTCATGAAAGTATGCAATTGCAATAACATACTTCGAACCAGATAGATGTCTGGTGACATTATAAAAAGTTTTTAGAAACTTACATAATACATTTGTTTTAACCCAATCTGCATTTGTAGGTATCCACTCACCAATGTCTTTTTTATATTGCTAATCATTTTCTTTCATTCTCTCAAAAGCCTTTCGGAACACTAAAGCGAATTCCAACATGAAAAAAGTAGGGTTCCATCTAGTGGTAACATCCAAGCAAACAACCTTTTTACTGGTCATTCTCGCTTCCGCCACTCAACATTTGAAATCTTGAAGTCGAGAAGGTGAACTTCTAACATACTGTACACAATGACGGATGCGAATGATTCCTTCTTTAGCTTCGTTGACACCACCTCTCACAATTAAGTTTAAAATATGTACACAACAACGCAGATGAAGGAACTCACCATCTAACAACAACCCATTCCATTTAGCTTCTTTTTTTTCAATGAACAAACCACCACATCATTTGAACTTGCATTGTCTACTGTGTTGATTTGTATATTATGTAACCTTCATGTCATTAGATAAAGGTCAACTGCATTAGCGATATATTCACCACTGTGAGGTGTTGGAACCATACAAAAGTTAATAATTTTTTTGTACAACTTCTAATCTTTATCTATATAATGTACAGTGAGACACAAATATACAAGATTTTGAATGAATGTCCACATATTAGTAGTTATACAAACTCTTTGAACCGACTTCTTAAATTCACCTTTTAACTTAACCCTCTCGCACTTGTATAACTTAAGACAATCTTTTATTAAGGTGATGCGTGATAAAATCTGAAACTTTGGCTATATTACTTGACAAAAATTCCTAAAACCCTCAAGCTCGACAAAATTGAACAACAACTCATCAACTATTATCATACATGTAAGGGCTTTTCTATAAGCTTCTTGATTAAAACTCCAATTTATAATCCTACTGCTCTCACCATCTTTCTCTACTAAGAGTGCAAATGTCCGTTGTTTTGGATCTTTATTATTTGAATATTTCTTGAATTTATCCAAATGTCTTCAAAGTGCAATAGTGCATTGCTTACTATCATTTTTATATTCTTAATTACAGTAATTGCAAAATGCTTTCTTCTCTTTTATTTCTGGCTTCTCAACTTTTTTAAAGTGTTCCTATACTCCTGAGACATTATTGTGTGTCGTCGTCGTCTTCCTTTTCTTTCTTGACATCACTTGTTCATAAACTATAAAAGTACCCATAACATCAACATGAGCATTACTATCACCTATTTCAGACATCCACTTATATATCCTGACATCAAAAGAATTTAAAAATAAAAATAAAAAACACCGTGCATAAGAGGCATGTTAAAAATAGGTCATCAATACTATTAATAATGTGCATTTTATATTTCATGATATGATTACCAAAAAAACTAAATCTTTATATTTGTTGCACGCATTTGCTAATCATGACCATGAAAAATATCAAAATAATTACAAATACAGGGCAGAAAAGGGAAAAAAATAAGAAGAAAAATAATAAGAGAGAGAGAGAGAGACCATCTACGGTGAGGCCCAGCATGTCAATGTGTAGGTGCTATAATGTATAAAGCACACTCTTGTTTGTCAAATTTCGATGGGATAAAACAACTGATGATATGGTTCACAGAATGAGATGGAAAGTTCACCTTCAACTGAATTAAGATGGAAAGTTCAAGTATAAAGTCTCAAGTTCATTATCTTCTATGGAAACCAAGCTTCAAGTACTAGTCATGAAGTTGGAAAGTGCAAGCACAAGTCATGAAGTTGGAGAGTTCAAGCTAAAATGAATTCAAGTTCTACTACACTTCTAGTAGAATATCAACTCCACCTTCGACTACATTTCAAGTAAAAGATCAACAGCACTATTGAAGATAAAAGCTTTACACTTCAATGTCCAATTTTCTTAGGTATAATTGACCCTAGAAAGACCTTAAACTTAGGTGCTCTCAAATGATAAACTTATAGGAATTTTTATACTTTGGTTAGGCTTTATTTCGACTAGTCTAAGCCTTGATTCGACTAGTCTAAATTGTGGCTCGACCAGTCTAAGATAGTCTTCGACCAGTCCAAGTTTGAAATCCAAAAAATGGATATTTCTAGTGATTTTTTTACCAGTCGAGGGTTGCTCAACTCGAAGTCCAGTAACTATTTTTTAGTACCCTCAACTAGTCGAAGCCCCTGCTCGACCAGTCAAAGAAGGCCCTTGACCAGTCGAGCAGGGCCTTTGACTAGTCGAAGAACTGTTTTATCCAATTGCACCCAAAATTTGAAATTTGGTTAGATCTTAGACGAGTCGAAGTAACAACTTTTCAGCATATAAATAGAGGTCTTCTCTCAATCTGAAATTACTCATCCAAGCTAAGAAAAGCCTTCACTTAGAAAGAGAGAAGTCATCACTATCTTCAAGCTATTACACGATATTTTAATATTTTGTTGATATAGCTTTTGTTTTGATTCCTTGATCTCTTTTTATGAATCTTACTTTTAAAAAAGATAGTAATCACTCCTTTTGAGATCTTAAGGAATTCAAACAAGTAGCCTTTGGTTTGAATTAATTTAAAATTAATCTAGAACCTATAATCTTTGTTTATGTTACTGGACATTGAACGTTCTATTTTAAGCAAGGTGGTTTTACAGGCTACTTTAAGAGATTCGTCTTCAAGAAGAAGATAAGTACATTTCTATATTTTGTATTTTTGGTTTCATTAAGATAGCCAAAAAATATCAGCTTGGGGTTTCTGTTTATGATAGCCCTTCTAAAATCACAATTGTGTAAGGTTTTAAGGTGAACCTATGAAAACCTTATTTTTTAGTAAACGCCAATATTACGTGGGTTATGATTATTGAGAATGGAGTAGGTGTGGCTGTTTTGAGAACAATTGGTGTACACATCGAACCACTATAACTCCTGGTGTTTGTGGTAAATATTTAGTTTTTGCATATATGGTGAATGATTGTAATTTATTTATACAAATGTGGTGAATGCTTATAATAGATAGCTCTTTTGTCTCTTGCTTGGTTTGAAATCTTGATCCTTACAAATGTTCGTGAAATCAAGTGTTCTACCTAAAACTTTGTTTTTGGTGTAAGGTTGTCCTACGAACTAAGTTTGAATCAATTTTTCAATACTTATGTTATTGAGATTTCTAATTTATTCTAATTTAATTATTATTTCAATACTTTAAGTTTTTATTTGGCAGTCCTATTCAGCCCCCCCCCAGGACTGTTAGCTTGCCTTTTTCACAATGGTTTGGGCTTTGGAACATTGAAACATGACTCCAAAACCCAAACAGTTGAACCATTGAAACCATCAAACTAACTTTTATATGATGTAGAGAGCAAGAGAAAATAATAGATTGATGGTGATACATAGTCACATACCTTGTGAGATGCTCTCTCTCAATCTCTCTCTCCAACACAGATGAGGCTCTCTGACTCCCTCTCTCGCTCAAATGCCTGAATTTCTCTCTTCAAAATAGATTGCCTGTTACACACCACAACTTTTAACATGTGGAACTTCTTAGGGCCCCACAATGATTTAAGTTTTACATCCACAGTGTCCATCCATTTTTACATATCATTATGGAGCATGAGCCCCAAAATGAGACACATCTAAAGCTTAATTCAACCACACCATAGAAAGCAACAGGGATTAAACAACTACCGTTGAAAACTTTTTGGGGCCACGGAAGACTCCGATCAAGCTATTATCTGTATTTTAACTTATTTCGAGTGTGTGTGATATTATGAGCAGGTTAGATGGAAAATTAGCCTTACTCTTGGCCCTAGAAAAGTTTCAACAGTAGTTTGGTCAATCCCTATTGGTTTTTATGGTGAGGTCCACTTGAGCTTTGAATGTGCCTCGTTTTTGGGGTCATGCTCTATCATGATCCATAAAATTTGATGGACGGTATGGATGTAAAACACAAATCATTGTGGGGGCCGAAGAACTACCACACGTTAAAAGTCATGTCATGGAGCACGCAATCTAGGAGAGAAGTTATGCCGTGGGAAATGGATTGACAACTCCCCCTGCCACTAGCCAATGGTTAGTGGTTGGTGCTGTGTGTACCCCAACATGATGTATGTGTCTCATCCATGCCGTCCCTCCATTTTTCCAAATAATTTTATGGTATCGACCCAAAACTGGGGTAGATCAAAATCTCAAGTGAGCCACACAGTGTTGATTGAACTATCACTGTTAAAAACTTCTTAAAAACTTCTTGGGGCTACAAAAGTTTTGGATCAAGCTGATATTTGTTTTTTGCCTTCATCCAAGTCTCTATGACCTAATATATAGGTTAGATGTCAAATAAACATTGTCGTGGGCCCTGGGAGGTTTTTAATGGTAGATCTTCAATCACTACTGTTTTCCCATGGTGTGGTCCACTTGAGATTTTGATTTGCCTCAGTTTTGGGTTAATACCATAAAATTATTTGAAAAAATGGATGGATGGCATGGATGAGACACATACATCATGTTGGGGTCCCCAAAGCACCAACCACTAACCATTGGCTAGTGGTAGGGGGAGTAGCCAATCCGTTTCCCTATGCCATGGAACACTCAATTGGACGCGGATTTCCTACGAAAGCCTTTCGCAAGAAGTTCCTGTGCAAGGATTCTTGGTGGGGCCCATTGCAATGTTTGTTAGAAATCAAACCCATCCATCCATTTTTCGAGTTCATTTTAGGACGTGACCAAAAGTAAGATGGATCCAAAACTCAAATGGGCCACATGAGAGGAAACAGTGGGAATTTAGCAATCACAGTTGAAATATTTATATGGCCACAAAAGTTATGTATCGGTCTAATTTTTAGTGTTTTTACTTCATCCTAGTAAAAATGACCTTATAAACAGTTGCATGGCATAAAAACATCAAGGCGGAGCCTAGGAAGGTTTCAACGATTGGACTTCCTTTTCCCACCATTTCATCTTGTATGGCCCAATTGAGTTTTGGATCCTCATCGTTTTTGGTCGAATGTCCTAAAACGAGCTTGAAAAATGGATGGACGGGTCGGATTTCTCATAAACATCACGATGAACTCCACCTTGCATCCCTACACAGGAACTTCATGAGAAAGGCTTTCGCGGGAGATCTGCATCCCACGTAAGCTAGGAGAGAAAAATTCGGCATATGGGAGAGTGAAATCAGGCATATCTTGCTATCCAAGTCATCAGAAATGACATGCACAGGCACAGAAGATGATCCACTTATTTATATTATAATGATCGAGTTTAGGTTAGGTTGGGCAACCCGATCCCGAGCGAAATTCTATCAAGTCGGTGTTTCTATAGCCCAAGCCCAAGATCGAACCTGGCATATCCTGCCCGAGCCTAACCCAATGTCAGATCGGTCGAGTTGAACACGCCCGAGTTTCAACCCTACTTACCATAATGCCCTTGTGATCGAAAATGGATACCAACAAAAACACAGTCATGTCAAGTTATGGATTCGGCCGATGCATCATAACATCACGTAGAAGAAGTCCTTACGACCAAAATTGCTCAAGGAGTGGAATAACAACACTAAGTTAGTCGAGTTTCATGGCACACTACACATGTACGTACGTAAAAAGAGATAACAATCACCAACACATGGCTTCAAGCGAATATCTCTCATCAACGTAACAGGAGTAGGACGTTCACACAACCAATTATCATCACACGACAAACAACTAGCACACGTGGCATTTTCTTAATAAACTAATTTAGGTTCAGAAGGTTGTTTTTACATCCAATAGACATGAGGAGTAGTTACGAATATCTCTCTTCAACTACCGCCTTAAAATACTATAAATAGGAGAAAGATTGAAGAGCTTTTGGTCATTGTCATCCCAACATAAATCAACTCTACTTCACAACGATGTTTATCTTATCTTTTCATCCTAAATTAGGAATAGTGTAACCCAACCTGTTTATGCCACTACGTTGGATTGGCTTTAACATAGGAGAAGTGTAATCCCGTCCATATATGTTGATATGTTGGATTAACCTAGTTTGGAAGTAATGTAATTCAATTTCATCTATGCCGAGTGTTGGATCGTAAAGATGACCTTTTTTATTTTCCTTTCAATATTGTAATTCGCTTCGTCTACTCCTAAGTCGTTGGACTAATGAAGACTTAATTATAAAACCTCGCCATTTACGCTACATATGCTAGACGTCGAAAAAATATCTTTGTAAGTTTTTTTCGTTTAATGTAATTAAGCTCCTTCTATTCTCATATTATGCGAATTGAATTATCCTTGTTATCACGATGAGAAAAAATTCTTTCGGCTAAAAAAATTTTTAAAAAAAAAATTCATTAGAATATAAACTTTCCCTCTTACAAATCTCTTGGTTTCATTATAGGTGGCTGAATATATGATCAAAATGCTTTAACTATCAATCATAGATAACTACTCACGACCTCTCTTTTTATCTTGGCTATTGAGGTTATAAGGGTTCAGTTCAGATGGAGTTGTAAAAAGTTTCAACATGCCTGACACCATATATAGGTACTAATAACAATCAAATTTCGAGCCAAGAAGGTATATAACTAGCTTTTTCAAAGTAATTGTGCAAGGAGAGTGGATTTTGTGATGCCTTGACCTATCTAAGTTTGATTGGCCCAGCTCATGTGACCTCAACCGAGTATGTACTTGACCAAACTACTTTCAAATATGCTTGGTGACCTTCTTATGACAACTGCAAATAACTAATCAAATCTCACCAAGTGAGGCCTATTCCACTTCCCTAAGTTACTTATATGAAAAGGTAGGTATGACATCATGTGGCATCCACTCCCAAAATTTGTACATAGCATTAATGTAATTTAAACTTAGGCATTCAAATCATGGGACCCACCGTAGATAGGTTATACTCGTTGTAGAAATAATGTGTTGAAAACAGTAGATAATATTAAAAAATATAGAAATAAAATAATAAAATAAAGTAAGAAAAGATGACTTATTTTTTTGAGTCAATGCATGACTAGGTTACTCAACTCGAAACCAAATTTTCCCTCCTTGTACCGTGTCCTAAGTGCAATAAGAATCTTGGACAGTTGGCCTCCAGGATACAATGACTATGACCTAATCCCAACGATGAACTCGCTGTACATGGGCTCGAACCAATGTGCAGAATTTAACCGAAGTTAGTTAATTCGACAGTGAACTCAGTTGGAAAATTAATTAAAAAATGAGTAAGTCTATATATAAACCACGATTAGTTGCTTAAAACACAATTTCAAATGGGTCAAGTCCATTAGGTTTGAACCCAACTTGTGCGACTAGTTAAACAGACGTGTCCCTAGTTTGAAATTCACGTAAAATTGATAGGCACAAGTGTACTCGCGGAGTACGAAACTAAACCATTAGTACGAGTGTACTCTCAGTTCTCACATAGACCTACACCTAGACCCAAACCCCAACTCAACCCAGTACAGCGCAATGAAGCACGTATGCACGGCTCAGCGCACGCGTGTGGTTAATGGCATAAGTTCAGGCTAATGGCATAGCTCCCTCATTGAACCAAATTCACATGCCCCCTGAGAAGGGGCTCAAGCCCTATGCAAAACTCCTCTCTTTTATACTTGAGTTTTTCTTCAGTCCTTTCCGATGTGGTACAAGAGAAATACACTAAATACAAAACACTTATAAAAAGAAGCATGGAGGGAAAACTTTGAATTTTGAAATAAATTATTTTAAAAGGCTTTTTAAAATATAATAATCCCCCACAGGTTTTAAATTTAAAACACTTTGATATAAGATAGAAGAGTTACGTAATAATATCGATGTTTATCCGACTTTAATCGATATTTAGTGTAAGCAAGACAGGTTTATAGGAATCAGGTAACAATTGGTCTTTAACCTAACCATTTAAGCTTAAATGGTTATACATGTCACTCACATAACTTTTCCACTACAGCTGATTCTGCAGTTTGGTACTTTTTTGTTAGGCACCGTTACCTGGATGCTCATGAGTAATATTATAGAGAAACAATATATATATATATATATATATATATATATATATTCTCATAGAAAGTGGTCACACTTTCATACTCATATAGGTGAATTCCATCAAGTGTGCACAACAACTGGATATATGACCACATTTGGTTATGGATTCATTAAGAGTTCAAAAACTCATCCTCTCACATATTGCTGCTTGCAATGCCTATACCATAAGAATGAGCATATTCTCTCCAATGCTTCTTAGTCTCCTAGTATCTTGTTGTTTATCCATTAAACCTATTGCATAAAATCTCCACTTGTGTAGGTTGGGTTGCCGACATTGGTAACTCATTCAGTTAGGCTCAGCCCTATTCCCTTTAATGTTTCTATGACTAACTCTTTAGATAGTCCTTTGATCAGTGGATCTGTCATATTCTTTTCAAATCGTACGATATCAACATTTATGACTCTATCATTCAACAGGTGTCTCATAATATTATGTCAAAATTTAATATGTCTACTTTTACCATTATATATTTTACTCTTAGCCTTTACAATACCTGCTTGACAATCACGGTGAATAAATATAGCAAGCATAGGTTTTGGCAACAAAGATATATCTATTAACAGATTTATAAGCCATTTAACTTTTGATCATCCCTTTTCTAAGGTAACAAACATATATTTCATTGTCAACTGAGCAATGTAAGTTTATTTAGTAATTTTTCAAGATATTACACCTCCACCAAAGGTGAAAATATGTTCACTTATAGATTTTGTTTCATATGAATCAATGATCCAATCGGCATCATTAAATCCTTCTAACATAGGAGGATAACTTATATAATGAATGTCATATGCAACAATTCATTTCAATTATTTTATTCAATGCATTCCAATGATGATATTCAGGATTATATGTATATCTACTTAGCGTACCTATTGCAAATGATATTAGCTTTAGTTCAATTCATCAAATATATTAGGCTATTAATTACTTAAGAATATTCAAGCTGAAATACATCACTTCTTGTTTCTTCTTGAGATACACAGTATAGTCATAAGGTATATTAATAGGTAAACAATCAACGTTATCAAACATTTTTAATATTTTTTTAACGTAATGAGATTGAGACAGAATAATACTATCATCTTTTCTAATTACCTGAATACATAATATTATATTTGTTTCTCTTAAGTCTTTCATATCAAAGTTTCAAGACAAGAGTTTTTTAGTCGAATTGACTAACTTAACATTGGTTCCAAAGATAAGCACTCATCTGCATAAATGCATATTATAACACCATCATTACCATAGAATTTTCTATATACACATCTATTCACATCATTCGCTAAATATCCATTTGATTTTAAAACATTGTTAAATTTTTCATTCCATTTCTTAGGAGCCTGTTTTAAACAGTACAATGACTTAATTAATTTATGCGCTTTATTTTTCTTTTATGAAATTATACAACCTTCAGGTTGCTTCATATAGATTTATTTTTCTAACTCTACATTTAAAAATGCTATTTTAACATTTGTTTAATGTACTACTAGCTTGTATATAGATGTTATTACAACTAATACCATTATCATTGTAATTCTAGTTAGACGTGAATAAGGATTAAAGTAATTATAACATTCTTTTTATTTAAAACCTTTTACAATCAACGTAACTTTAAATTTATTTATAAACCTATATGGTTTAAGTATCTTTTTAAACACTCATTTATATCCGATAGGTTTGATATTGGGAGGAAGGTCTACAAGTTCCCAGGTATTTTTCGACATGATCGATTTAATTCATCGTTTATAATTTCTCTTCATAAATAAGCATTAGGAGAATTAATGGTTTATGAATAGGTCTTATGATTATCTTCTAATAAGAAAGTAAAAAACTCCTTTACATTCATGCTTCTACTGATTAAAGCAATATCAGACTCACTAATTTATTTTATTTCTACGGTTCTAATCTTTATAGGAAAGACATTTTTAAAAAATTTTGCATCTTTGGCTTTAATAATAGTGTTTGGACCTAAAATATTATCCTTGGATTTCAAAACTATAAACCTATATGTTGCACTATTTTTTGCACATCATATAAACACACAATTAGTTGTCTTGGGACCTAATTTTTTTAATTGGTTTCAGATAACCATACTTTAACTAGACACCCCTACATTTTAAGATATTTATAATTAGCAATATGATTTTTTTCACAGTTCATATAGTGTTTTACCAATTTTCTTATGAGGTATCTTATTTTATCTATAATACGCAGATAGTATGGCTTCTCTCCATATATTAGAGGGTAAACCAGAACTACTTAACACAATATTTATCATTTCTTTTAATGTTTTATTCTTGTATTCAGTTATTTTCTTTTTATTCTAGTATATATGGAGCAATAGTTTAATGTATTATTCCATTCTTTTCACTGAGTTCTCTAAAACTGAGATGATTCATACTCTCCTCATTTATCTTATTTAAGTCTTTTAACGTTTCTACCAAGTTGGTTTTCAACTTCCGCTTTATATTTAATAAAGAATTCTAAAGCTTCATCTTTATTCCTTAGAAGGTATACTTTGGTGCGTGTAGAATAATCGTCTAAGAATGTTATATAGTATCTTTTTCTTTTTTTAGACATGTGATTTCTAAAATCACATAAGTCACTATGTATTAATTCTAATAATTTGAAACTTCTGCTAACATATTTAAAGAATTTTCAAATAAACTTGGATTCTATACAAGTTTCACATTTTTTGAAGTTATTGACTGACATGTTAAGTAGTAATCATATTTATTTCATTCTTTTTAAGGATTATACGTTCACATATCCTAATCTATTATATTCTATTTTTACATTCAACTATTTCATTTTTGTTCTACCGTATAGGGAGCAGTAGTTTTATATACTATTCCATTCTTTTCGCAGTGTTCTCTAAAACTAAGAAGATTCATATTCTCGTCATTTAACTGATCTAAGTTTTATAATGTTCCTACTAGCATGATTTTCAACTTCTACTTTATATTTAATAAAGGATTCTAAAGTTTCGTCTTTATTCCTTAGAATATATACTTTAGTGTATGTAAAATAATCGGCTACGAATGTTATATAGTACCTTTTGCCTTTTCTAGACATGTGATTTCTAAAATGACCTAAGTCGCTATGTATTAATTATAATAACTCGGAACTTCTGTTAACATATTTAAAGAATTTTCTAACAAATATGGATTTTATACAAGTTTCATATTTTTTGAAGTTATCAACTAAAATGTCAATTAATAATCTTATTCGTTTCATTCTTTTCAGGAATTATATGTTCATATGTCATAATATATTGTGTTATAATACAAGATATTCAATAATATAAGAAAAATTAGATGATATCATATTATTATCATAAGAACATTTACAATGAATAATCCATTACTATAATAACCCTTTCCAAGGAAGGTTCCATTCTTGGTCATTATAAGATTATCATAATTAAATACTAGTTTAACTCCACCCTTATTGAGAAGCGGATCAGAGACCAAGTTGCGATGAATATCAGACACATATAGTACGTTTTTTAGCATTAAAGTCTTTCTTGATGTGAGCTTAGAACAACATTTCATTTTCCAACAACTGGAGAGAACCGAGCATTTCCCATGAACACTTGTTCCTCATCTTCTTTCGCTTGATAAGAGGTAAACATGCTCTGATCCTTGCATATATACTAAGTTGCTCCGATGTCTAATATCAATTCCATGTTATTTACTACGAATACTTTGTACATTACAACAATAATCATGTCCGGATTTTCTTCAGCTTTAGTAAAGTTGACTTGAGCTTTTGTATTCTTTTTCTTAAGCTTATATTCATTTTCATAATATACAAATTTCTTACAGTAGTTATGGGGCCCATTTTTCTTGAATTGGTTGTTTGTTTTCTTTTAGATTCTACACTCCTTAGAATGATATCCAGTCTTTCTACAATTATAACAATTTTTTTTCTTTTTGCCTTGTGTGGAAACTAATCCACTTGCATTTTCAATTTGGTTTATGTTTCTATTAGCCTCTTCTTTCTTATGTGTGCGATTATATTTTATAAAAAAATGACATTTTTCTTATGTTCCATTATATTTTTGTATTCTTTCCAAGAGGAATGTAGCTTTTTAATCAATGCTCATAACAAGAATACTTCGTCCACTTTCATTCCCTCAATCATCAGTTCATGTATCTGTTGAGGGTCAAATATTGCATATTGAACCTCATTTATATCTTAGTTTTATGAACATGATACTGCTTAATGTCCTATTTTACTCATGTTTGTGTTGCAAGGTAAATTTAAGAGCTTGGATTGGAAAAGGTGCTAAAAGCATGGATTTAACGCTAAAAGATCACCAAGGTAAAGAATGGATCTTAGGAGACAAAGATTGAAGATTTCAAGGTCCCAAGATTTAAGAAAACTAAGTGGAGAAGGAACAAAGCCGAAAGAACAAGTGAAGAATACACATTGATTGTGTCATCGATTACTATTCGATGACATCGAAGCTTCTATTTGATGTGGTCGATGACATCGAATTTATGAAGGAAAATCGAGTTGGTCGCTGGACAAATTGAAGATGTTTTTCGATCACTCGAAAACTTGTTCGATGACTCGAAACATTGCTTGATGACATCAAATTTTCAATGAAATTTTGGCAAAACTTGTTGGACACATTGGGCACCATTTTTTATTATGCGAAAGCTTCTTCGATGATAACAAAGACTTACTCGATGACATCAAAGGTCTCTTCGATGACATCGAATTTATTAAAGAAATTGAATAAACTCTCTGGACTGTTTTAGACACATCATCGATTCTTCGAACAGCGCTCGATGATATCGAAGACCTCTTCGGTGACATCAAAGGTAGGTTCGATGACATGGAAGGTTACAGACTCCAGATGAAGTTACAAAAGCATTTTTTAAAAAAGCACGTATAAAAGACACCTTCGATGACATCGAAAGTAGTTGATGTCATCAAACGAATCATACGAAGTTACGCAGAGTGCGTAAATTTGAGGCAATTTCTAGATTTTTCCAAAGATGTGCGAACGGAGGTGTTGCACGACTATAAATAGGAGTCTCCAGGGCATCCCTAGGGATCTCTCTAATCAATCTAGGGTTTGAAGGAGCGAGGCATAGGGGTGGAGAGTTGTCATCAAGGGTTTTTCTTCCTTCTTCCTTAGTTTTTCATGCTTTCTTCTAGAGTTTTAGATCAATCATGTCTATGGTTGGGTAAATCTCATAGCTAGGGCTAAGAGGCGAAGCTTGTAGCATGATGGGATGTTTTCTATTGTTATGATTCATGTTTATGTTAAATTCTCTTTAATTCTAGTTTAATATTTAAGGAATATTTTCAATTTTTAATGGTTTATTGTGACTCAAATTACAGTAGATCTGTAATGCTTTGAGTTTCTTCTTTTCATGTATTGAGATTATGAAGTTAGCAAATCCCGTTGTTCACCATCGTCCCTTGGGCATGGCTAGGTGATGAAATCCCTTTTAATCTTCACAATTCTCCTATATTAGTTGTGAATTGGTATATCATGTTGTGAGCCATCATCTCTTGGGCATGGTTTTGTGATGGAATCACTTCCAGTTCTCGCAACTCTCATCCGTTGAGAATTAGGTCAAAGGAAGTTCAAATTTGATTTTATTGAGATATATTCTAACTAGATAGGATAGGACTCCGATTCCAATTGTGTCCTTGAATCAAGCATAGATCTCCCTGATTGTTATAAGCGGATCCTTGGAAACCCTAGTTCTTACCTTTAAATTTATAAGTTTTTAATTCACAATTACTCCCTTTATTCCCAGATTTAGATTTGCATCTTTTTCTAGTTCTACTTCTAGTTGCTTTCAGAACACATACGAGATTAGTCCTTATGGATTCGACCTCGGTTTCACCGAGATTATTACTACATCGCGACCCTACATTTGGGGTTGTGAACAATATCAGATTCTGATAATCATGAATCTGGTTCGTGACATGTTTATCGTCTGTCATTTCATAATGAAAGAAGTTTGCAATAGGATGATTCTTAAATCCTACATCTTCAAGGACGTTGATGTAGCACAAAAAATAACAAAGTCCGCATGAGATTGATATGTTATGCGATCGTACAACAGAAATGTATTGCGCGGCCTTACAACACAAGAAAAATTGCCAGAGTATTGGACTTGGGGCAAGCTACCCAAATTGGGCAAAAAGGTCTGTTACGCGACCGCGCAATGGATCTCCGTTGTGCGGATTTCCAGTTTACACATGTGGGAGCCTATAAATACTCCATCCCCCTCTTATTTCATTCATTCACAACTGAGGAGCTCTAGAGAGGTCATTAGAATTCCAAAGAATCTTTGAGAGTTTCAAATAAGTCTTCAGGTATCCCCCGACGCGATACGAGAAAGGCAATGAGAAAGAAGAAAATGATGTAAGAAGCAAGGCAAAGACCTGTTGTGAGATTGTGTAACAGGAACTACTTGCGTAGTCGCATAACAACAATCTTCATATGGATATTTGGCGACCTGCACGATTCTTCTGTAATTGCAACAAACGCTACACAAGTCAAAATACTATCAAAATCAATATTAGAATGTTTTCCTTTCTTTCCATTTTATTGATAAAATGTACTTTGTTTCGGAATCAAAGGAAATGTGAGGGATGTAATAAGAATTCAGAATTAATAAAATGACTGATGATGTTTGTTCTTTGATTTTCTTTTGTTTATTATTGAATGTGGATATTCCAATCCCTGATACTTTGTTTCTTATCGAAATAGACATATTTCTTTTCTAGTGTAGTTCAAATGTTCTTAACAGATTCAGAAGAAACATACATGTCATATAATTCATTGGATAATGTATTCAACATTTAATGTTTACGGTTATTAACATCTCTAAATTCATTTTCGTTGGCTAGATTAACTATAAATGAATATGAAAGAATATAAAAAAAAAACATTTAATATTTTCAGTGCAAAACTAATTTTTATTTCCATCTTTTGAAATTTTATCCAACGAACGATTCGATTTTGGACAGTTTAGACATATGGTTGACTGTGATGATAGTCATGGAATACAATAGAGTTCTGGTTGTAAATTGTTTTTTAAACAGTTAGAGAAATAATCAAACACATAAAGGAAAAGAAGAAGAAAACATTTTTTTGTTTCTTAATATAGAATAAAATATCTACTATTTTCAACAATTGAATATTTTGTTTCAAGATTGTTAGAAATAATGTGCTCAAAATAGTAGATAATATTTGGAAAAGCATAAAATTAAATAATAAAGTAAGAAAATACGACTTATTTATTTGAGTCGAGGCGTGACTATATTCGACTTGAAACCAAATTTGTCCTCCTTAAACTGTGTCCCAAGTGCAATAGTAATATTGGACAGTTGGCCTCCAGGATACAATGACTATGACTTGGTTTCAATGGTGCACTTGCTATACACGAGCTCAAACCAACATATAGAACTTAACTAAAGTGACTTGACTCGGCAACACACTCAATTGGCAAAACAACACTGAATTAGAGACAAATTTTTGAAGAAACATGGAAAGAAATCGTTGGTTTGAATGAATTAATTTGGAAAATAAGTATGCGTATATATAGACCACGGTTAGGTGCTTAAAACACCATTTCAAATTGGTTAGGTCCATTGGGTTTTAACCCAATTTTGGTTCAACCACCTGAACAGACGCGTCCCTGATTTTAAATTCGCGCAAAATTGACAAGTACGATTGTACTCACAGAGTACGAATGTGAGTGTACTCTCTGCCCTCACACAGACTTAGACCTGGATCTGACCTAACCCGGCACGCACGCGGACATCCACGACTTTGTGTGCGCGTATGTGATTAATAGCATAAGTTCGAGCTAATGGCGTAAACCCCATTAGACCAAATTCATATGCCCCTTGTGAAGGGGCTCAAGTCCCCTACAAAATATTTCTCTTATATACTTGAGTTTTCTTTTTCTTTTTTTCATTTTCGATATGGGACAAGAAAAATTCACTAAAAACAAAACACTTATATATATATATATATATATATATATATATATATATATATATATATATATATATATATATATATATATATATATGAAGGAAAAAATTTGAATTTCAAAACAAATTACTTTAAAATACAACACTTGCAAAATGAGATTGAGTGGATGACCTTGACATCTCATTGATGGACATGTTTGTTGAATTGGGATTTTTCTTTTCATTCTTAACCTACCAATGGATATCCACGAAGCACCCAGCCGGCTAGGACATCAATTCAATGTAGCTTTCCCTAAGACGTCAATTCATTGTAGTGTTCGTTTATGATCCTTTTAAAATATCCCACAATTTATATGGTTTAAATGCATGGTATAAGTACATGCATCTCAACTATCCCATCTTGCCAGTATCAATGTAATCTCCGCCAGAGAAACAGAGAAAAATAGCAAAGGAGTCGAACATAATTTCCACAAATGTTCAGTGGGTCGTCTAAAGGATGCGGATGCTTTCGCGGGAAGTTATTGTCTTGGAATACTAGTGGGGCGACCATGATGTTTGTGATAAATGCACACCATTCATCTGTTTTGATAGATCATTTCAGGATATTGACTAAAAATGAAGTGGATCTAAAATTCAAGTAGGCCGCATGAGATAAAACAACGGGGATTCAATTATTTCCTTTTGAAATATGAGTATGACCACAAAGTTCCATATATGGCTAAGTTTTCGGTGTTTTCATTTCATCTTAGTTTTAATGGCATATAAACATTAACGTACAACCTAGGAAGGTTTCAACGGTGGAAAATTCTTTTCTTGATATTTCTTGTGATATGGCTGCTTACTTTTGAATGCACCTGATTTTTAGTATCATGGACTAAAATGATTGTAAAAAATGGATGAACGAGTTGGATTTCTCACAAACATAAAGGTGGGCTCCACCAAGCATCACATGAACTTCCTGCGAAATCCGCTTCCGGCACTAACGGACCGGAATCGTCTGCAACACGTTGTTGCACGACAATGCCTATAACAGCCGAGCTTCGTGACCCCACTTTGGTGTGTCTATGTGTAAAATCTAATCCGTCCATCAGGTGGGTCCTTCGATTATAGCTATCAGAAAGAAAAATGAACCCAGTAGAGAGTTTATTTGGGCTACACCATAGGGATAATGAGAAGTGCACGCAAACCATAGGTTTTTTTCAGGTCATATATTCTATCCAAACCGTTCATCTGATGAGCCTCAACAGGAAGAACTTAAACTCCAATAATAATACTGATGAAAACTTATGACGGTCACATAGAGAGAAATTAGTGGTTTTAGCCATGATTTTAAGTTCTTTCCCTTGGTGTGACCCACCTGAGTTTTTTTAATGTCGATATTTAGGATGTACAGTGAACATTAAAAAGGTCCACTGATGGACGGAGTAGATAATATTGTACAAGCAACCAGAGCTCGAGTGTGCTCATGCCGCGTACAACACGTGTTGTAAGAAGGTCCCCTCCATGCAAACGTGCCAACGCGAAACGCATGCCGGTATGGTACACACGTGCTACATCTGATCCATTCATCAAGTTTTTGCTAGACGAATAATATTCCAGTAGAAACTTGATGCTGTACCACTCATTGGGAAGACCATATATATAGATTGAATAGGAACCATTCATCATTTTCTTCCTAAAGTATATCGTTCGTGAAGATTGGACGATCTGATTGAATTTTCAGTAATCGTCACGACACCCCCACATGATGAGTAGTTCAGATCTCTCATCTGCGTAAGAATTTGGCACGTGTGTGGCAAGACCCATTTTCATCTCAGTTGCGCGATTCACTTTCCTGTTTCCTCAGTATCGCGTCTGGATGGAAATTACGTGACGACTGACGAGCGATGAGGAACGGAAAGTCAGGTGGAGCGGACGCGGATTGCGTCCTACCCCCGCCCGTCTCTGGCACCGAACGGACAGTTCTGTGGGTGGGCCCACTGTGATATATCTGTTTATCTAAGCCGTCCATCCCTTTTCTCATATCATTTATGACATTGAAAAAAAAATATGCAGATCCAACGCTCGAGTGGATCACACCAAATAATAAGCTTGGTTGCATTAAATGCACAAAAGCATTTAATGCTATAATCATCTATGGTGTGGTCCATTTTAGTATGGGATCTGCCTCATTTTTGTCTTAATTCCTTGAAATGATATGAGAAAATGAATGAACGGCTTAGATAAACAGATACATCACGGTGGGCCCAACTACAGAACTGCCCGTTCGGGGCCAGAGACGGGCGGGGGTAGGACGCAATCCGCGTCCGGGTGGAGAAACGTTGCCGGCACGTCTGTTTACGGGGACTTGATCCGGTGCCTCTAGAGGTATGGAAAGGTACCGTACCTCTGTCTCATTTCTAGATAGGTTGCCCACTTTTAATAGATCTAAACCTTTAATTGTATAGATTGAATGGTCGATTGGATGCGAAAAAAAAAATCACTTTGTTTGAATCATCTAAGCCTTTAATCTATGGCGTACAAATGGACGTTTTAAAATAAATTAAGGTAGACAACATTCTATAATAATCTGATCAAAGAAATTTTCTAGAGTGGGCCAAGTGATAGTGGATCCCACATGATTCCTGATCCCGATCATTATATATATATATATATATATATATATATATATATATATATATATATATATATATATATATATATATATATATATAGGGAAAAGGTACTATGCGCTCGAGCGCATACGGTCGTCCATGAGGTCGAGTTGGTGTGGGGCCCACCGTGATGCCGTTCAAACATCTACCCCCTCAGTCAGATGCATCATCTCAGGTGGAGGCTACACGGATGAAAATCACCTCAATCAGTGACTTTTGTGGGCCACACTACGTATAGAAGTGGAGAGGGGCCGTGTACCATTGAAACATTCAAAACCAGTTGTGGGGACCTTTCAAGAGGTTTCTTCATGATCAAAACCGTCCATCATGTGTGTCCCACTTGAAAGTAATTTTTTAAATACTTTTCAGATGATATCCACATCTCATATGGGGCCCACAAAGTTCTTTTACATGTTTTTTCTTGTATACTTATGTTTTGAGATGGTATGACCCACATGATCATGATGGACGGAAGATTTTTGTCCATATATGCCAAAATGGGACGGTGCATCTGATGGACGGTGTGGATCTTAGAACGGAATCATGGTGGGTCCCACCCCAGCTCGACCTCACGGACGACCGCTTTACGCTCGAGCGCATAGTACTTTTTCCCATATATATAATGATTGCGCGCGCCACGTGTACGTTAATTGATATGCAGGCACGAAATCCAATGCCTCAGAGGCAGTAGACGACCTCCCTTGTTCTAGACCACACGGCGTAGATATTTGACCCCAGCTTTGTACGTTGGCAGGTAGGTAAATTGACCACCGTGTACGCGACCTTTTATCCAGCAATTTTTACTACGAATGATACAAACCTTACCATACCAACTTAGGGCCAGTTTGGACGAGCGGATTAAAGTGCAGTGGATGGGAACCGATTGGATTGCACATATATCAACCCACTTGTAATTACAAATCCAGCGTCCGTTCAGGTGGCCTGTTTGGGAAGAGCCGTCCATCCAAGGATTCATTTCAGTTGTCTACGGTTGGTATCTGGGCGCGGAGTGATGTGTGTGTAGCACCTGGCGTCACCAATCTCTATGGGCCGCACCATGATGCATGTGTTGTAACCATACCGTCCAACCAATTTTAGAGATCGTTTTATGGCTTCTCAAAGGCATTAAGATAGATCTAAATTTCAAGTGGACCCACTACATAAAACCGCTTGAGCCGTAACACCACCCGTTGAAACATTTACAGGGCCCACAGTCATGTATTTTTGAGATCCATCCTATTCAATTGTGAACATAGGGTATGATGAAGTAAATACAAAAATATCGGCTTTTAAAGGAAACTATTGTGGCCCCTATAAGAAGTTTTCAACGGAGGATGTCATTGTCCTCAGCCCATTTTCCATGGCGGGGTCCACTTGAAATTTAGATCTATCTTTATCTCTTTGAAAAGCCAAACAACGATCTCAGAGAATGGTTGGACGATATGGATAAAACACATGCATCATGGTGGGGTCCACATAATTTGGTGACGCCATGTCAATAGCGATTTGGCTATTAACCTTGTCAGTCTTCATGGCCCAGCCACACCATCTGTGGTTTAGGTTTAGGGTGGATTGGTTACTCCCTTTGACACCATCCAATGGACGATGGTGGGTGCTCTGTGAGGCCCATCATGATGTATATTTTTTTCATCCATTCCGGCCATTTATATTTACAGATCATTTGCCGGTGTGATACCAAAAAATAAAGTATATCACAGACACATTTATACCAGATTCCAGTATATAGTGTTGTTTGAGCGTCCATCATTACAAACATTTTTCCCAAGGTTGAACCCAAAGTGCAAGACCACAAAAAACAGAAATATCCAACAAAAATATCCTCCAAGATACAATACCAATAGTATCTAAAATTTCAAAATTATAAGCAACGCAAAGAAAATAACCAACACGCCAACCAAAATGGCAACGACTCTCTCGCCCTCCGATGGGGCAAGATCATCAGTTGACGTGGACTTCTCCACCACTTCCTTGTTGGTATGGGACACCTGCCGGATAGACGAGGTCGTAGCATCATGGATGTTCATCGTCGCAGATGTAGCGGCAACCTCAACATATGAAGACTGATGGAGAGGTCTAGACGGTTGACTTGCCTTATCGAAATAATTTTCCCAGCAAGCCACGACCTCCTTCCAAATGCGAAAGGCTAGGTGTCTGCCCCCACTAAAGCCCTCCACCTCTACTCGAGCATCGTCCCATGTGACATATATTCCCGAATGACGTCCAACGAGCACAACATATTACTTCTCTTTACCCATTTGCAATGACATGCGGGGATTAGGAACGACATGTATGAAAATCGGATTAGGATTGCGAAATGATGCATATCGATCAGAAGGAATCCAACTATCCCTTACTAATCTGCTATAAGAGTTATAAAACTTGTATATACGTACCCTTCCTCTGGTAAATCAAGTGTGTGGTCTGTTCCTTCTTTCAGAGCATTATGCAAGCATGTGAGTATATATACTAAAGATGTTAACAAACATGTATAGTCAAAGACCACATCAGTCACATACGGTATACAATACGCATATATAACAGTACATCAACATCAAAAAAATATCCAAATATATATATATATATATATCACTACAATATAAGTTATTACATTCCCAGATAAAGAAAAAACCATAAGAAACGAAGTGACCAGACCCTGTCAGATAGATCCAACGCCTCCATCACCAAAGTGATCACGGAGTGTTTTCTTTAACCACTCCATTCGACACTCGGGTCGGAGACTTATAAAGAACGACTGTCACACCCCGAACTCGGAGACCGGGCTCACAAAATTCCCGATCGCCGAATCCGGCGCCGACAGCCTCCGTAGTACCCCATTCTCGGCTCCCGACACTCATATACCAGGTTCCGATCCTGGGATGCTACAAGGAGGATTTCCAATATCAATTTGATTCGCAATGAGCATAACCACAGCATAATCCACGAACAATAACCACAAGAACACCATCACAAAATCCACTATGAACAAAAACTTTGAGTACAGTGCGTATAAAGGGAAATACAATATAGTGGTAATATCAAAACTCCAAAAGCTCGGCGACACGCTCCAACTACGGCGAGACTACAGCTGCGTCCTGGCGTCACCTGCACGCATCAATCGTGCATAAGCTTATAGAAAGCTTAGAGGGCGGTGTAAGTATGTGCAAACGTGTAACGCCCTGAAAATCGGGGGTCGAGCATAAACTCAACTCCCGAGTTCCAGAACATCACTTATGCAACAATATAAATGATGATTGAATGTTGACTGTATTTGTGCATTGAACATGAGTGAGATTAAGCCAAAACAGAATATCATACTCCAGAGACAATAAATTAGCAAGCGGAAGACTGTGATAGATATATAAAATATATAAAATCTGTGGTGAGTCTCCAGAGCGTGATAACATTACCAGGTTATAAATTACAAGTACAGTTCAAATTATACCAATGTGTAAGTGTAATGTCTTCTATCCCATGTACCATAGCCCCGTCAATCTGTACCGGGTCTTCGAGAGACCTGTCAGAGAGTTACATGTAGGAGAACTCCTCCTCGACATCATAGTAGTAGTCCGGCTCTGCTTCAGGAGTAGCGTAGCCATCTGCAATCAGACAATGTCTGGTGGGTGTTCGAAACACCGTCCCGTAACGTGGGAGTGAGTGATCAACTCAGTGGAACAATAAAGCATAGGTTAACATGTTATCGACTCAGTCAAGCAGTAATGATAAAGCAGTAAAATCAAACAATGCTAAGTACTCTTATTAATGCAAGTATGAAATGACATGATGAATGCCCTTGCCAAACCACCCTCATGCGACATCATCTTACGTTCGCGAATGCGTCCATCCCTCAGTGCTCCACATCTACTAGGCACATGCAGTGCGATGATGAGCATGATTACCAAGTAATTATTAGTTCATTTCAAACAGCAGTATTGGGAAACTAAGGTACCTCCCTTATATCATTCCCAAACATGATCCATTCTAAGGTCGTCAGTCCTAGTTAATCTCATACGATATTATGGTTTGAGAGGCGTAGCGAAGGCATCACAAAGGGCTCGTCACCCGTCAGCACGGATACAGATCTCACCGTATGCGGCTCAATTGCTGACCGTCAGCTCGAGTACAGGTCTCACCGTACTCGGCTCAATCACTAGCCGTCAGCTCGAATACAGGTCTCACCGTACTCAGCTCAACTCATACTCTAGTTGCTGTGAAAGACTCGTCGCCAATCACAGACCTTGGAGTATACTCGAAGATACTACAGAGGACTCGTCGCACGTCAGCATGAGTACAGGTCTCACCGTACTCGGCTCTCGCCGTAAGTATCGACAGCTCGAATATAGTGTCCCATACCACCATAATCGGCTCACGAGTCCGGTTGCTCCTTTGGTCACTATGGGGAGGCACGTGGCCCGGAGGCCGTAGGCCGAGCTCGACCACGGTGTCCCATACCACCATGCCCGGCTCATGAGTCTTAGCGGATCGAGGTACCATGGTTAAAAGGGATTTCACTGGTAAGTTTGGTACCCTAGGTTCAAGCAGTAATGACCAAACATGGTGAACACACATTAGACAGATCGGGTTACTTGACGAGCTCGGCTAGCTCGAGCGCACAACAAGTTGAACGACATGAAATGCATAAGCACTTCGCGTGGCCAACCACTATCGCCAACCGAAGTACGAGTCGGGTTCGTCGAACACATTTCACGTGGCAAATGAATCACAGCCACGAATTCAATTTTGGTACCGATTGTCTGGACTACAATTATAGCCCCAAACATGATAACTTGCAGATAGATAAAGCAATAATGGATCAAGATTCAACTCATACTATCAAGGTATGGTATTATCCGTTTAGGGCTGCCAGGGCTGTTGCACGCACTCGTTGCTCCGCTCCCCCATCACCCATGACGGATCATACAACGTAAATATAAATTTAAACATATGATTACATAGTTATAATCATAAAGCAGTTGAGCATGTTATGAATCACAACACAAGCATGAGTTTATACATGTTCAATTCCTAATCACACAACAATCCAATGAGATCATACACATAGTTAAAAAAGGTTGAGAATCATATCTCAACACCCTTATACATTACAATTTGCTAATTACTACTCATTCAGACATTTCAAGAAACACTTAAACAAACATACATCAACATACATGACATATGTCGATCACATAGGCATTAGGCCAAATCCTTTCACTAGGGAGTTGCCCCAATCATAACACGCGTACACCCACGACGAATAGTCATGGCAAGGTGAATCAAGTTCCATATTCATTCAGTCATTTCCGCAAACACTTGGGCCACACATTTTAGCATATATAGTGTATATTGGCCGTGGCGTGATTTAGGGAAAATCCTTTCGTCAAAAGGGTATCGCCAATACAACAATCATGAATCCATGACAATTAGTCATAGCGAGCACGAATGAGGATTCTATACTCATTCAGTCATTTTCACAAACACTTAGAATACACTATTACAACATACATGGTGTATGTTAGCAAAACATGTATTAGGGCTATCCTTTAGCCAAGTGAATATTTTATCCTTGTATAATATATTACTACAGCAAATAATCATGATAAATACATCTCCAAAATTTATACGTATACAGTATTTTCTAAAATACGCATTTTCAACATACATAGAGTATACAAGCAAACATGTATTACGGCGATTCCTTTCGCCAAATAAGTAATTTATCCATATATTATATAATCATACGACAAATAATCATGGCAAACACATTTCCAAAATATACATGTATACGGCACTCCTTACAATACAGTATTTCTACATACATAGTGTATATTAGTGAAACATGTATTTCGGCGAACCCTTTCGCCATATAAGTATTTTATCCATATATCGTATATCCATACAACAAATAAACATGTCAAACACATTTCTAAAAAAAATACGTATACGGTATTTTATACGAATACCTAGAGTATGTGAATTTCCATATTCTTCAATTCTAATCGAAACAGAAAACGGAAAGCACTTTGTACATGTGCAATTGCATGCAGATCATGAATCTATCATTATCTGACATTGAAAGCGTTGAAAACCATAACCTATACACCTAAAGTCCGCACCTTTTGTCATAGAATCGTAACGGATCGACAAGGGTTGAGGAGCTTCCGTATTCGGGAGTTTTCTAGCCTAAAGAGTGAAATCGATTAGCTATTTCATAACCTGTAGCCTATACACCTCAAAACAGGTCTAGGGTTAGGGTTTATTACCTTAAAACGGAGTCGGTATCGCCGGGAAAGCGTCTGGAAAGAGGCGGTGCAGCCCGTGGAGCGCAGGAAGTACGGCAGGGAGAAGCTCCCACTTCTCCCTCACTTTCTCTCTCTTTTTCTCTCTCAATCTCAAATTCGTATGGCTGCCATGAGAGAGGGTTTAAGGTCCTTATATAGCCTAAGAATTCCCGAAATAGACTCAGGGTCAAAGTATACTTATGTTATAACCAAAGCGGACCTGTTTCAGCTCAACGGAGGACTTCTGGCGGGCCTCCTTGAGCCAAAGGTTGGACTTAAGCTCACTAACGCTGGATCTACGTTCTATTAAGTTTTCATTTCGGTCGGGATTCCAGATCACGCGTGGCGGACCAGTTTCAGTTCAACGGTCAGCGGATTTCGATCGGAGATTCCGAGTACATGTAAATGTGTATGAAATTTCTCCTGATCCGAGGGTGTAATTTGGTCTGATTCTGACGGTCTGGTTGCTTAATACTGATCCGCAAACAAATGATGCCAGATCACTATTCAAGATATTTATTTTGTAAAGGAAATGGTGGTTTTCACACTCACTCGCTCCTGACACGATCGAATGGCCATGGGACATTGTCTGGACTTAATTTCCGAGATGGTTGTCGAGCCTAGTGAGGCGGTCCTAATTCCTTAACTTCGAGTTATTCGGACTTCCGACGTGCGGTCCAGATCTGATACGGAGTTTCGATGTGCTCCCGAGAGCAGCCGGGTAATGAGATTGATCCTAGATTTTAGGGTAACCTAGCGTCAATGATTCTACAAGTTTGGGTCTTGTAGATTGTATTTAAAGCGATTCAAACGGATTTCGTAGCTAATCTGGTTTCACACCTAGTTACTTTGTCTCATTTCTAAAGGATTTAGTCCTAAGTGATTTCTGGTCGAGGTGGTACTCAGGCCTTTGTAGTTTGTATATAAAGTGATCCAAGTTATACTACTTAGCTAGTTTAAGATAGTGTCTAGGGTGAAAGTTCTTAGAAAAATTGGAAGATCAAGGTGATGAAGGGTGAGATTTGTGAAGGAAATGAGTTCAAAAGCGGCTTTAGACTTTGGGATTCAGTTCTGACAAGTTAATGAGGTATTAGGATCGACCCATTGCCTAAGGACGTCTAATCCCAGGTTGGCAAAAATCTGAGGCGTTACAAAACGTGCTCAGAATGCAATGCCGGAGTAATGCGAAATCATGCTGATGAGTACATAAATGCAACCAGTCGTTCCAAGGCTATGCAGTACAAGATGTGAATGATATCGGTCATACCAAGGCCATGCGATGCAATATGTAAGTCAAGCATGCCAATCCTCATACCAATGCAACTCCTCACTAGAGCATCAAATCAGTACGGTTCTCAGTCTGGATAATCACCAGGGTTCAGTACACTCTAAATGGCACTGTCTCTCTCCAAGCAGCACAGTCCAAGTGAGCGTAAGAAACCTCACTATTCGCCTGGCCAATGGTTAGCCAATACCTATCCGGCACGTCGATAGCGAACCCATTTCCGAGCTGGTCAAACTCAGCCTAGTAATGCCCCCTGCTCTGGGGCGAGTAAGGCCACAACTCCTTTCCAACCGACCACGACACAGTGGGAGACGCGGCCTCATGGTATTCGGCCCTCGTGCACTCATATATCCACTCGGTCTCGACGTTGTAGTCATCCTCTGGTACCATCGGGTTCAGGGACTCTCACCCAGGGACATCTATGGCGCCCCAATTGCTTAGAATAAGATTTTTTCGGTATCCAACCAGCCACCCACGATATATCTGTGGAGGCTATGGCCCTGATGTCGCTAGGGCATATCACAATCACACAGATGCAAATGCATGAACCACACTACCAATCATGCAACCATCCTGCGTGAAGCACGTGCTCATGTAGGGCAACTCCGCCTATCAGGGAGCCCGTAAACAGTCTGCCCGAAGGCATATGCTATGATCAGACACTCCTCATCTCAAGCATACATATGATGCTTATGATCATGAATCATGGGGCTGTGCTAAACATGTTATAAAGCAATAAACTATCCTCTCAATGAAGATGGGCCTAGATGGCCTACATGAAACAGATACGGGCCTATCAGTGGCCCTAGGGAGAGTTATAATGTGGACATCGAACCAACATTACTCGTACAATGTGGACATCAAACCAACATTGTCCCCAAGGCTCGGCTCACCTCAAATACCATTAAGTAAATCCTGGTGGAATCACACATTGCAATGTGCCTTAGGTACATCCCACTGGGCCCTAAATACATCAAATGGGCCGTATCTCATAGGCCTTATATTCATCAAGTGGGCCACCTCAATGAGCCTCACCAATGGGCCTTAGGTACATTGCAATGGGCTATCACCCATGGGCCTTAGAATGCATTAAAATGAGCCCAATTACATAAGCTTTATGTGTATCAAATGGGCCTAATCACATAGGCCCTATACATCTCAAGGTGGGCCTCAACAATGGGCCACAAATTCATCAAGATGGCCTACATACATGGGCCCATATATATAACAAAGTGGGCCTCAATAATGGGCCTATATACATGCCCAGATGGGCCTAAATACATGGGCCCATATGCATCCAAGTGGGCCTCATGTGAGGCCCGCCGTAATGTTTATTTTCCTATCCAATCTGTTGGTAAGATCACATGAATAGAGGGCCCACTGTAACGTTTATTTGCCACCCATCCTATTCATAAGGTCATGCAGACCAGGGAGGGGGGCCCACCGTAATGCTTATTTGTCATTCAACCAGTTTGTAAGGTCACGTGGACCAGGGTAGGGCCCACCGTGATATTTATTTTGCAATCCAATCCATTCATAAGGTCACGCAGGCCTTGGGCCCACTGGAATGTTTATTTGAAATCCCACCTATTCATAAGGTCACGTGACCAGGGCCCTCAGCAACCTTTATTTGTCATACATTCACAAGGTCACACTGACCTAGGGCCCACTTGAAGGTGGTTCACAGATCCAGCCCGCACATTATGTGTGTCCCCCTAGGCTAACGGTCCAGACCAAGTTTTAGCCACATCAAAAATTCAGGTAGGCCCCACCAAGTGTTTTTATATGGTTTAGGCATGTCTTCACTTGATTTAGATGGTATGGCCCACCTGAGTTCCGTTTGCGGCTGATTTTTGGGATACCCCATAAGTTAAAGGGGAACCAACAAATGCACGGTGCTGATGGTCGAAACGCACCACGAGGGGGGTCCACAGCTAGGCCGTGAGGCCCAGCGTCCGTTGCCGCCACGGCCGCGGCGCTTGCACTGACTGGCTGCTTTGCAGCCAATGCCCGCGCTTACTTTTTTTTTTTTTTATTCGTGGGGCCGCATCAGCAAGATCCAAACCGTCCATTGTCTGAGTCCCCCAAACTTAGCGGTCCACACCAAGTTTCAAGTGGGTCCAAGCTTCTTGGCCCCAGCAATCTTTTTTCCCGAGTTTTAATGGAAACATAAGTATTCTCGATCCCACGGCCCGCCAGAAAATCAGATCAGCCTTATTTTTCGGCTCAACGCCTAAAATGGGCTGGAGAATAAATTGGACGGCGTGGATCACATACATACATCAAGGTGGGGCCTGCATGAGTAGCCCACCTAAAAAGTTAAAAAAAAAAAAATTTAAGCGTGGAAGTACACGCCCATGCAGTACGCCACTCTACGTTAGCCTCCCCTTGACGGCTTGTATAAATAGGAACATCAGGGTGGGTCCCACATGTACGTGGCCCACCAGTTGGATCAGCATGATATTGGTGTTTTCCCTTCAACTGGGTCTGTCCAACTGGCCTGCTATTGGATGGTTTAGCAAGGTGGGCCTATGGATGGCATGGATATAATACATCCTTCATGGTAAGCCATATACATCACCAGGTGGGCCACACATCTTTACGTTACACACGAGAGAGAGAGAGAGAGAGACACGATGATAGAGGGGAGGGTCCCCGCCACTATGGGCCCTCCATAGTCACAACACATACATCAAGTGGGTCCCACAACAAGTGGGCCCTTAAAAATTGAAATGAAGGATGATCACCCACCCTATCTTCCTTCTTCTTTCTCCCCTAGCTTCCTAAGCTCCTTGCCTTCAAGTTTGATGGAGGTAGATGAGGTTTTGATGGTGGGAATGAGAGATGAGAGGGTGGGCCACACTTGGTGTTTGGGAGAGGGAGAGAGAGCTTGGACGTATGGATTTTTGCTTGGGGGAGATTTTTGAGAAATGAGGGAGGGAGAGAGAAGTGATGGGTTGATAAGAGGTGATGGAGTGATGTGTGATGGGTGATGGTGGAGTGATGGGTTGTATGAGAGGGATGGGTGGAGAGAGAGAGAGAGAGTTGACTTTAGGCTTGCTTGTGTAAGAGAGAGGTATGGGTTGTTGTACTTGGGTATGGGGTGACTTGACCTGTACTTGACATGAGTGATTGATTGATTGATGGGACATCTCGTAGAGATTCCTTCGTAATCCGCAACGCGCGGTGTTTCTTCAGAATGAACGCAGACTGGCATCTTCCAACCTAGGTATCGGTTTGGTGCGCGAGTCGCGGCGTTAGAACCGCGGCGACGACGCGGTCGCTAGGATACAAGTTTCGGTTCGAGCCGACTTTGGTATGCAGGACTCGGCTTAGGATCGCGTGCAACGATGGAAACGGGTTGAGGATTGTCGAAATTCGACCGGTAGGATCGCGGAAGCCTACGAAACGGTACGGACTAGGGTACGGGTCTTACAACAACGCCAGTGACTTGTCATTACTCAGGATCCGACCAACTTTGAGAAATTCAGGGCTGGTCAGGCCTTTCACCTCTTCCAGCACATCAAGTACCTTACCTGTGCGATTGACCTCCTTGCCAAGGCCAAATTTCATCAGTCGGCAATGGTCTATAGAGAGGTCTCCAGTACGTCACAGGGACGAGGAGGGCGCGATCGTTTCCGTGTTCCTGTCCCTCCTTTGGTACCATCGGAATCAGGAGTGCTGCGGGAGTCATGATGTCCCATCGCAGGACTGTCCGATGGTAATGGAATCGTCCCTGTGAAGTCTGTCACATAATCCTCTGATAGGTCAATTGTATCATCCATATCATCAACCTCTCTCCATGCTTCATTAAGATCTCTGTAACGTCTCGAAAAATTCTGTACAAAAACCCAAGTACCACCTCAGGCAGAAATCACTCAGGACCAAATCCTTTAGAAATTAGACGAGTTTAACTAAGTGTTAAACTAGATTAGCTGTAAAATTCACTTGAATCACTTTAAATACGATCTGCAAAATCCAAAACTTGTATAATCATTGACGCTAGGTTACCCTAAAATTCAGGATAAATCTCATTACCCAGTTGCTCTCGGGAGCACATTGAAACTCCGTATCGGATCTAGACCGCATGTCGAAAATCCGATTACTACGAAATTATATAATTAGGACCGCCTTGCTAGGCTTAATAACCATCTCAGAAATCAAATCCAGATAGTGTTCCGGGGCTATTCGTTTGAGCCCAGAGTGAAGAGTGTGAGAAAACATGGATTTCTTTAGAAATTAAATCTAATTTAAGTAATCTGAGACCTGTCGCTTACGAGCCTAATATAAGCAATCAGACCGTCAGAATCTGACCCAAATACACTCTCGGATCAGGGAAAATTTCATACATAGGTCAGTGTACTTGTGACCCTGATCGAGTTTCAGTGACCGTTGAACTGAAACTGGTCCGCCACATGTGACCTAGAAACCCGACTGGAATGAAAACTTAACTCGACCTAGATCCAAGGTTAGTAAGCTTAAGTCCCACCTTTGGCTCAAAGGGGGCTCCGGAAGTGCTCCATTGAGCTGAAATAGACTTCCTTTGGACATAACTTAAGTATACCTTGGCCCTGGGGCCATTTCCATCAGTTTTAGGCCTATATAAGGACCTTAAACCCTCTCTCATTCACCCCATCCGAATTTGAGAAAACCCTAGGAGAGAGAAGAGAGTAAAGAGAGAGAAAGTGAGAGTGAAGTTGGAATCATTCCTGGGAATCGATCCCTGCTATTCTACGTGCCTATCCATTACTACCGTATCACTTTTTTGGCGATTCTGATTTCGTTTTCGGGTAAGAAATCCTAACCCTAATCAGTTCTAGAGACTCAACTAGTGTAAGTGATGAAATAGCTAACCTATTTCATGACATAGGTTACCGTTTTATCGTTGATAAAGATTTGGTGCTTAAACTGAGTCCGTTACTCGGTTCTACGGCATAAGGTGCGGACTATAGACATATATGTTAAGGTTTTCAAAGCTTTCAATGTCAGATAATGATAAATTCATGATCTGGGTGTTATTTCACATGCAAAATGCGATGTTCGTTTTGCGATTCAATTACGTATGCAAATTATGGCGTTTAGTGTATTCTGTATATTTATAGAAAATACCGTATACGTATAAAATATGAAAGTATGTTTGCCATGATTAATTACTGTGTACATATGCTAAGTATATGTGTAATACTTGCTCGATGAAAGAATTCGCCTTAATACATGTTTTGGCTAATATGCATTATATATGTTAATAAGCGTATTCTAAGTGTTTGTGAAAATGCTTGTAAGAGTAAGTATTTAGATGATAGTGCTTAGGGTAGGTGTTGAGATAGGATTCTCAACTATCTTAGAGATGTGTATGATTTCCTCCATGCAAGTTGTTTAATTTAATCGCTTGCTTATGAAATGTATGTGTTCGTATTTCCTGTTTATATTGTGCTTTATAACATGCTTGTTAACATGTTTGAATTACTTTGTTAACTCTGCTTAGACTACTATACATGCTTTCTGGTTAAGGATTGAATGTTATTGGGGCTATGTTATAGTCCGGGCAATCGGTAACAGGCTTGAAGTCGTGGCTGAGATTCATTCGCCACATAAGATGTGTTTGACAAACCCGAGTCGTGTGTTGGTCGTCGGCAGTGGTTAGGCCACACGAAGTGCTTATGCACTTCATGTCGATCAATGTAATGTGCGCTCATATTAGTCGAGCTCGTCAAGTAACCCGATGTACCGATGTATGTTCACCATATATGGACGCTATTGCTTGAACCTAAGGTACCAAACTCAACTGAAATCTCGTTTAACCTTGGTACCTCGATCTGCTAAGACTCATGAGCCGGACATGGTGGTATGGGACATCGTGGTCGAGCTGTAGACCTACGCCGAGGCGACAAGCCTCCCCGTAGTGATCAGTGAGCAACCCAGACTCGTGAGCCGAATACGATGGTATGGGACACTGTATTCGAGCTGTCGGCCTACACTGATGGTGACGAGAGACCTCGAGCATACTCTGAGTCTACGTGAAGGCGACAACCTTTCCGTAGCATATAGAGTATAAACTAGGCCTGCACTGATTTGGTAACGAGCCCTTTGTGGTGACCTAGAACCGTAACATCGTATGAGATTTACTAGGACTGACAACCCTAGAATGGATCATTGTTTGGGAAATGAAATAAGGGAGGTACCTTAGTTTCCCAATCCTGTTGTATAAAAAGGATTAATAAGAACTTGGTAATCATATGCATGCACTGTATTACGCATGCGTTCAGGGGTTGTAGGTCAAGCACTGAGGCATTGTTGTCATGCGCAAACGTGAGATGAAGTCGCTGAGGGAGCGTAGATGAGGGCATGCATCATACATTCATACCATTCTTGCATTAACAACAGTACTTAGAAATGTGTGATTTACTGCTTTATCATTACTGCTTGACTGAATTAATAATATGCTAACCTATGCTTTATTGTTCCACTGAGTTGATCACTCACTCCCACGTTACGGGATGGTGTTTTAAACACCAACCAGACTCTATCTTGATTTCAGATGATTGCGTGACTCCTGAGGCGGAGCCTGATTATTACGACGATCAGGACGAGTACTCTTACATGCAGTTCTCTGATGGCTTCGCTTAGGCTATCCGGATTGACGGGGCTATAGGGTTTATTACAATTGAACTATTTTTGAGACTTCTGACTTTTGTACTATTACATGTAATATTTCATGTTCATAGTGACTAAGTGTTACATTCATACTCTGGAGACCGATCGTGAACTTTTGATTTGTATATGATTAGTTATATCTTTCAGTCTTCCGCTTGTGTTTTACAATTTGATCTAAAGTATGAATTACTGTTTTGGTATAATCTCACTCATGATTAATGCACTAACACAGACAACATTGAATCATAAGCATATGTGTTGCATAAGTGATGTTTTGGAACTCGGAAGTTAAGTTGCTACTGGACCCCTGATTTTCAGGGCATTACAATCTCGCTGAAGACGAGAAGATGATGCTGATGCCGCTATACTCCTACTTCCTTACACATATAGTCCCGTGGCCTGGTCGGATCAGCAAATCACTGTAAGGTCATCCATCCTTTCGATGCGTTTCCCACAGAGTCATTCAGCACATGGGTGAGACTGCCAGATGAATAAGACAGTTGTAATTAAGGATTAAAACAATATACAGATGTATGATGGGATGTTAAAAACCAATAACACTTACCCTAAGATACTCCTCCCAGACTTCATCTGAAGCCTTGACCACCATCCTCTCATTGTCCCAACCAAATCCACTCGCCGCCAGCATGTCTTTCACTGCATTATACTCTCTTTTATAATATCTCAACCGGTTCGACACGTTTTGCCACTAGAGGGCTACGCCAGTATGTTTCGTTACTACCTCAGCCGCAATTTGGTACGCTTTCTGGTTGAAACCGTTATCAGCTCTACGCCCTAATGCAACCTGTTCAATAAATGTGTCAAACAGAATCTGATGTATAGCGATAGTCCATTTAATATTCGGGGCTCGGGATAGAGGCTCTGCTAGAGATTTTACTGTCTTCCCACGTGGAGAACTTCGAGTGGGCACCGGCAGTGTTTTTATGGGAGATTGGATCGGTGTTGCTGTAACATTAAAGGAGTCTGCCATTTCACCTGAATATAGAGTATGTATTATTTTTTACCAATGTCAATCATCATCATGAAAACAACAACTATTAACATATACAAACACAGTATAAATTCATTGATCATTATTAGTAACCAACAAATACCCAGTATGTAACTGGGTGATTATAAGTCCAAAAATGGGTGAAGTTAGCTAAACCTAAAATACACTATAACCAACTAATGTAATGAAAATGAAATAAGAGGTATCGACTATCGACTACTACTATTGTGTTAAGCATCTGCCCACATTATGACTGCAATGTCATCGCGCACTCGATTCCAAGCATCTTTTTCACGCCGAGTTACTCGAATGAACCATTGATGCTCGTCATTAGTTAATACCTCTACAGGCGTTGAGATAGCCACCCCATCGACAACAGATATACTAATGGAATCGGTCTCCAGTTGAGACTCATTTTTGATACGTATATAATTGTGTAGGACACAGCAGGCTATCACAATCTGAACTTGTGTTTGAAATTTATACTGCATAGCGCTCTTCAATATCGGAAATCTGCCTTTCAAAACACCAAAACACCGCTCAATTGCATTGCGCAATTGTGCGTGTCGATAATTAAATAGCTCCTTCATATTTGCAGGCGCTCTCCCATTTTGATACTCCTGTAGGTGATATCGAACGCCCCAATATGGAGCCATAAAATCCGGTGAATGAGCGTATCCAGCGTCGACAATGTAATATTTTCCTACACATTCGAATCATAGTTTTATTAAGTGAATAAGCGGATGCAATCATAATTATGAATTAGATTGACACTATTTTAACATATAAGCGGTACCATTTGGGACAAGTAAGGGATCATTTGATCGGGTCATTGCGTTGTATAGCACCCTCGCATCCGAAGCAAAACCCTCCCAACCGGCTAACACATGTAAATTTCATATCGAATGAACATGCTGCCAGGACATTTTAGGAGATGACCCCTTTACAATTGCAAAAAGTCACATGGTTAACCGCCAGACATGTGCAGGAATGTGTGTTCCATCAATTGCACCAACGCAATCCTAAACCATAAGAATCACTTATCATGAAAGGACCGCACGTCAGATTGAAGTGAAAATTGCAGGCTTAGAAAATAGACCTATTGGAAAATTACCTGAAAGTAAGCAGACCAATTTAGATTTGTTTGGATCTCCGACGGCGTTTTCTATTCCAGCTGGTTTAGCTAAGTCGGGGTACATTGATACAATTGCCTGTAAAACATGGTGAAAGTGCCAACTGACAGTCTCTCCTGATCGAATAAATCTGTGACCTAAAACCCGGTTGTGAACATTGTGCCCCAACGTGTGTAGGAAAATAACCAGTTATTCTTCAATACTAACATTACGAGTATCACGAAGCCGTGTCTTCTCGCGTATCAGCGTACATAGTTCAAAAAATGAGTCTCGATTCATCATAAGTTGATCTAGACAATCTCCATCGCTAGTCTGAATAATGGAATTGATGAACCTCGCTCGCTCATCATCCCCATGACGTGCTGGCTGTTTAAACATGTATAAGCGACAATATTCCCCAACAGCTTGTACACACGCTGACACTACTTGAAACACAATTACCCTCTCCATCTCATCCTCGTCTGAAGAATCCATCGTCAACTGATAACCTACACTCTCTGATTCCAAATTTCACATAAATCATTGTTCTGTAACTAAGAATGTAATCAAATGTGTGTGTGTATATTCAAAGTATAGACAATCCATATACACACGAGGATTCTCGGCCGAGTGGCTGGATTGATATATAGTATGTGTGTGTGTGTGTGTGTGTATTATATGTGTGTGTATACACAAACATCCATACATCTGCTATTAGGTTAAAAGACCAACCGAACAGATTTCAGAAATATTAGCTTCACACGGCCTTAACATAACTTTGGATAAAAGCTGTTCTGTAGAAGAGAGAAGAGAACAAAATAGTAGCTTTTTTATATTTGTGAAATTTTTCTTAAGGCTGCTTCAAACTTCACAGTGGAAATAATGAGTTCCATCAGGTTGACCCACTGTGAGTATATGTGATTTATCAACAGCCTCCAACTGATTTTCCATCATAGTTTAAGCGAAGAGCCCAATTCATGAAGCTTAAAAATATCTCAATTGGACGATACCACAGGTAACAGTGGAAATAATGAATTCTAACAGATTGGATGAAATACACGAATCATGTTGTAAAACTCGAATGTTGTACGAAACAAACTTAAAATGGTCATACCTGATAGTCAGAGACTGTAATCTTGTCCGCTACAAATTCTACAACAGACTTGTCATTATGTCCCAATTAGTGCATCGTAAAAAAACGGTGGCCACCCGATTTAGAAAATAATATCAAATCCAATTCAAAAAAAAAAAAACTCGATTTAAAAACAAACAAGGGCTAAAATATAAATTCAGTTTCCGGATGAAAAATATATCTAATACAGACAAAGCACATAGCACATAACAGGGGAGGAATGATCGTTAGACCATGCATAATTTACATCCCCCATTGGAATGATTGATTCTTAATTTGATTTAGGTAAAAAAAAAAAAAAAAAAAAAGTCAGATAACTCCACTGACCATATATGAGACACCTAACTCAGAAAAAATACTCATATGAGAAAATATTCATAGATAGTCATAGATCACCCATACGACAAAATATTCATAGATAGTCAGATAACCCAAACTTTAGGTTCGATGAAATTACACAAGATTAACCAGAAAAAAAAAAGGAAAAATAGAAATTCATGAGGAATGGGACACATCAATTTCAGACATCATACTGCATTATAATATTTGCCAACTTGATGCATATTGAAGAAAGATCATATGGAAAAAAAAAATGTTCTTCACAGATAGTCAGAGTACTATTTGCAGGCCAAGCAGTGAAAAGGAGCTGAAGCAGGCCTGATTTGGGTTTCTTAGCTGCATTGATGTTAATTGTAGCTTTGTCGTCAGCAAAACAACAGACACTTGATTCCGGTCAAGTATCAGCAATGGGTTTCTTCCTGTTGTACATAGTGAAAGTGCCCTGGTTTGTCAAGTTACGTGAGTGTTGAGTTAGACTGTCTACAGAGCCTGATAAGAAGATCAATTCGAGTGTCTGCCTCAACCGGATGTGTGCTAGCTCACCACAGGTAAATCTAAAGCCTCACATCCCATGTCCCAAAACACCAAGTGAATAAAATCCTTAAAAATAAATTAGAAAATTATAGGGTTTTAAGGTGATAAAACTTTTTTCAAAACAGGAAAATCTCTACGTTTTTCTTGCCTTATCGATTTTATCGAAACACCTTCGATATGATCGACCTGCTCTGTCGATGTCCTCAATGCTTAAACGATATCATCGAAAAGAGGACAAAAATGTTCAGCAACCACATGTATATCTAGACTGATTTATCGATGTATCGATCCACATATTGATATCATCGATACTTGAATTTCGAGTCCATCGATAATGGATCGATAAGATCGACAGGCAGGTTTCAGGCGCCCCTATTTTTTAAAGAAAATTTCAAATTCCTTCGATATATCGATACGCCTTCCGATATGATCTGAAATCAAATATCGATAAGATCGGAAGTCCATCGATGATATCGACCGTGGGCGCTCATTTCTTCCAGCAAATATTTCAGGTTAGTTTTTACTTTGATCGGGGGTCATTCGAGAAAATCGATATTCATATGTTGATGATATCGAGGTCGAGTTGATTGGATCGAATCTGGATACAATCTGTCCAGCAAGCTTATTGGTAAATATATAGGATTTATCGATCCCATCGACACTACTTCGATAGCATCGATATGCAAATTTCGATGACATAGGCTGACCCGAGATCATATCTTAAAAACTTGAAATATTTCATGTCAAGTCTCTCTCATTTTTCAACTGTCGATGGATCGAACCTATCATCGATGGAATCAGAGTTCGAAATCCGATGACATCGACAGTTATTTCGATTCATCGATCAGCTGGCAAAAGGTTTTAAAAGCGTATGACTTTGAGTTCGAGTCATCAAGTAGACCATCGATGTTATCGAGAGTATACGCTCAATGATATCGAACCTGCTCGATGATATCGAACTCAGTCATAAATGTGACCATTTTATATCCATTGAAACCTTTTACCTATATATAGAGGATTGTCTATTGTTACTGGGATAAAAAGCAGAGAGAGCTTTTAAGTGTTTAACCTTAGATCATATACCCAAAGCCCTTTCTCTCAAGGAAGTTCATCCTCCAATCCACCCTCACCATTGATATTCAATAGAGTGGATTAGGGAATGAACTTTCGCATTCAAGGATCCTCTAGCTACTACCTTAATGGCAAATCATTAAGCTGGGATGCCTTGAATGCATAAGATTGGAATCCCTCTATCTTCCTGATAGGAAAACACTTTGAAAATAGGATTCCATCTTGACCTTGACCCAACCCGAAGCCGAGTATTGGTACATTATTTTGTTGCGGATCAAGGGAGCAGAAGACTCTTCATCAACAAGGAGGAGGAGATCTTCGGCATTGTGCTAAACGGGACTCATCAACTTATTTGTAAGTATCTAGAGTCCAAGAGGACACTTGTGATCATTCCTTTTTAGGATTAGGTCTTAAGTGGTTCTCACCCTTTGAAGTCCTCAAGGAGGCCTCTGGCGGGAGTGTACGTGGTGGGTGCGTTGTGTGGACCCTTGCTCTATGAAGAACATAAACATCTGGTTGACGGTGAACCAGTAAAACCTTAGGTTTGAGGTCAACCGCTGTGAAACCTCGGGTTTGAGGTGAACCGTGTAGAAACCTCCAGTAAGGTCTTATGGAAGATCCTTGGCCAGTGTGCCTAAAAGTGGGTGCGTTGTGTTGACCCTTGCTCATGAGAGCATAAACAGTCAGCCTCAGTATAAGTTGTAAAGGTTGAAGGTGAACCTGATTTAAAACCTTAGGTTTGAGGTGAACCGCTGTGAAACCTCCTTAGTGAAATCCGGTACACTCAAGGGTTGAGTGCGGTTACCGGGAGTGGAGTAGACAAGTAGTCGAACCACTATAAAAATGACTGTGTTTGTGATTGCTCTTCTTCTGTGTTTATGATTTATGTTAATGCATTTATATTTATATATCTGATCACACCTCACACACATTCACAGTCATATCCATCATAAACTAAGTTATATATTGCTACTTCTTGAATAGTTTGTGATTGGATCCTCTACCAGGCTTGGAAGCCAATAGAGTTACATTTGCGTATTCCTAATATATGTCTGTTGTTAGGATTAATGTAATAGGATTTTAAAATAAATCATAAAAACTTTTAAAAGTCCTATTCACCCCTCTCTAGGACATATTGGCGTATTCCTTCTTCAACAGTGTAGTCTTTATTGCAATTTCAGATAGGTTTTTAAATGGGGTACAGTAGCTGAAATATAAACTCAGTTTCCAAATGTAAAAACATGAAACATATATAATGCAACTCCAAACTGTTGGAAGGCTGAAATACATGAATTAGATTTAAAACATCAATTTCCCCAAATCTGAATTCTGGGAGTACAACTACAGAGAAAATCTTGAAGTATATAACTTTGTAGAGAAGATTTGGTACCAAACATGGAAAAAATTGATGTAAACAGTTGGATAGATCAGATACATTGATGATGGGCCCAACAGAGTTTACTCAGTATAGTAAGTGCATACTGAGTAGAAGTACGCAATCCGATTTCAAATCTTTTCATATACAACCGGATTTGATTTGTGGGTATCCAATCAGACAAACAGTGTTTCATCCATTACCCTAATATTTTTTTTTTGTTTTTCCAGTCTCCTGCTTATACCATCCATGTAAATTACAATATTTTGCAGTGATATCCAAGGTTCCACTTACCATATAACACTCGATTGCATTAATATAAACGTATTGTAACATGAATTAGTTGTATGAAACTCTTCACATCTTTCAAACACAGCTTCAATGTATCTTGGTCAACATTTGTATAAAGACATGAAGACAGCGTGATACACCTATTCAGGTCAGCATCCATTGCAAAAGTAAATTTTCAGTTCTCCTGCTTATACCATTCATGTAAATTACAGATTCTGAGTCAGACCAACCTCATACCATATTTTTGCATTTATAAAAGGTCGATATAGAACCTTCAATCACAATGGGAAAAGATCTTCTATATTCCTTCGTGAAGAAAACTTTTTCATTCATCCAAAACCATCAATTGAAGATGACAACGTGCAGACATGAATAATAGCACCTTACAAGAATCAGAACGGTATGAGATCTGTAGCATCAACAACAACAAATAAAATGAAAGATTGGGTCCTACAGGATCAATCTTTCAATGAATATGAAATACAATTTAAAGAACTACTGCCTTGTGCTTTTAGCTAAATTGCACATTAAGAACCAAACATGCCTCGATACGTAACAAATTCTGGTCATAGCACAGATGACATTAATATAAAATACGTGTCTCCTGTTGTAATTGCCCAGCATTGGCTTTGATAATGCTTGACTTGTGTATGAAAATATTAGAACATTTTCCTCTCTCATCAATCAAAATTTAAAATTGTAAAAGAAATTGCCAAAGATCAAGTTTGTATTTTAAAATAATGTGCACAACACTATAACCCTGATGAAGCAGAAAGACAGGTCTTAATCCCTAGTAGAGCATTTCTTCATGCATCATCTCATTGCTACACACCAAACATAAAGTAAGCAATCCCCAGGAAGAAGAAAGAAAGAAAAAAAAAGTTCAACTTCTATCAACCACATTATAGGTTTAGATGTTACTGGGATCCATGCCATGGACTGGATGACATCCATAAAGTTGAAGTTGTATCACCAAAATAGACACAACACAGATGAATGGCGCAGAGTCTGTCCAAAACTTCAAATCTACATTATACTCCTTTGTATATCAACATCATACAGTTGAATCACATGTTGAGTCAGCTGAGTTGGAAAACAATCCCATAGGATTTGTCCTGTTCAGATTGGGCATCACCACTTTTCTGAATTAATCCCACAAATCATCTCATCAAGGATTGTTCCCAAGTGGACTGAACAATATTTTAAACCCATGGAAGTTGGAACTACAGGTAAAAGGATCCCTGCATCCTCTATATTATTCACATGTTGTAATCCAGTTTGTTATTAGGTATGCATTCCACACTATTATGAGTATGTTGTAGATATCGCATGCGTAAATTGCATGCCGTAATATCCACACTATTAGGAAAGAAATTATTGAAAATCTTTCGCTATCAATTGAATACAGTGTCTATGAAGCCCAGACAGTCATCTACAATATAAAATATGATTTCAAGTTAACCCCAAAACCTTAATATCTAGAAACCCCCATTTTCTGGAGGTCTTATGAAGAGTAGATATAAGATTTCACAAAACTCCTAATTTCCAGAAACCATGCCTAAATATATTTCATAAAATCGAAGCCACAAATTGGATAAACAACATCTTTAAAGCATAAATTGTCCTCCTGGAACGCCAAATCAATTTTTTTTTTTTTAAAGCCAAAACACCGAAAAACCGGAATATGAGGGTCAATCGGAGCTCTTATGAACAGTAGAATTCCGATTTGATGAAACCCCAAAATCCAGAACCCATTAGCAAAAAAATTTCATCTTTTTTAACCCATCTACTGAAGACAGCGTCTTTGAACATGAGACGATCTTTGTGGGTATCAAAATCGCTTCTAAAATAACTAAAAAACCGTAAGATCCATAAACCCCCAATTTCTGGATACCTCAATACACTAGAAAAATGAAGAACATAAAACCCCCCAAATTCCAGAAACCACCACCTAAGTAATTTTTACAAATCCTGCTGTATTGAATTTATAATAATGTCTTTTGAAGCATAATAGTCGTAATGGAAGCCATGGCAGAAACCTAAGAAACCGGACATGCATCTCAGATGGCTAAAGTCCTGTCATAGCCAGGTGGGGTGACATGCATGAGGGATTTTCAGGTTTCAATAGCATTGCATGCCAGGAGGAAGGAAGTAGACATACCTTACTAGTGCAATAGGATGAGGATGGCTGTAATGGTCAGCTTCGTTACACCAATGGAAACATATATAACAATTATAAGCGCGCGAAATTTTACCTCCCGCTATCACTCCTGCCTTTACCAGTCTTCTTCCATCCCATCCCACTGCGTCCGTACGCAGGACTGCCGATGGGATTGGGATGGGCTCGAGGCGCCATCCAGAGAGAGAGAGAGGAGGAGGAGATGGATGGACTGCCGAATCTAGCAGAAAATCGTTGTTACTGCCATCCGCCTTATCTCCTCGTCAAACCAAACACGCCGTCGCCCGTACGTTGGTGGAGTGGACTCATGAATCTCATCCAATATCGACTACTCCCTTTTAATCCATCTGTCCAAACGGCCCCTTAGACTTTGCATGTACGATCGGAGCACTTGAGGATGAAAATACCCCTATTCTTTAAAGTAGACCTATGGCTATGGATTATAACCGTCGTCATAGATACCATAATCCGTAGCCATAGATACCATAAGCTACTACAGATTATAACCATAGTCATAGGTACCGTCCACCATTTTCTTTGTTATCCAAACAAAATAAATAGTCGCATCAAAGAAAATCTATTTTCTTTTTCTGCTGTTTGGCATTGAATCCATGATTTTCAAACATGGCCTAAGGGAAAGAAGGTAAAAATAATAATAAATAAAATAAAAAGATGCAGTTCTTTAAGATGAGACAGTGTTGTTGGCTTTACAAAACAGCCGAATGACCTTCATTTTCATGGCTCGCCAGATATTAAGCACTAACTTTCATTTAAAGATGGATTTTATTGCCTGATTTTCCACAGAAAACAATTCAACTCGTGAGAACCTCTTGTATTTGAGAAAATGGCTGATGCGCACCATTTGGATGAGTGTCAAAACAAGAATATATGGTTATTTTGCCAATATTCTGAATCCTTTTTTCTGCCAGCTCAACTGTGTCTGTCAGAAAGATTTGGCTATATGATGAAATTCAGCAGGGCAAACATGAAATTCAGCGGGGCAAACCTAGGACTTGAGTGAGACAACGTAGAAATTAAGCGAGGGAACCTAAGAATTGAGCGAGGGAACCTTGAATTGAGCAAGGCAAACTACAAATTGAGCGAGGCAAACCACAAATTGAGCAAGGCAACATAGAAATTCAACGGGGCAAACTAGGAATTGAGCAAGGCAACGTAGGAATTGAGCAAGACAAACTACAAAATAAGTGAGGCAACCTAGATATTCAGCAAGGGAACTTAAAAATTGAGCGAGGCAACCTAGGTATCGAGCGAGGGAACGTGGAAATTCAGCGAGGCAAACTACAAATTGAGCGAGGCAACCTAGGAATCGAGCAAGGCAAACTACAAATTGAGTGAGGCAATCTAGAAATTCAGCAAGGGAACCTAGAAATTCAGCGAAGCAACCTAGGAATTGAGCAAGGCAAACTAGGAATTGAGCTAGGCAAACCACAAATTCAGTGAGGCAAACTACAAATTCAACAAGGTAACCTAGAAATTCAGCGAGGGAGGCAACCTAGGAATTGAGCAGGGCAAACTACAAATTGAACGAGGCAACCTAGGAATTGAGCGAGTCAAACTACAAATTGAGCGAGGCAACCTAGAAATTCAGCAAGGGAACCTAGAAATTGAGTGAGGCAACCTCGAAATTCAGCTAGGAAATCTAGAAATTGAGTAGGGCAAACATGAAATTCAGCAGGACAAACATGAAATTCAATGGGCCAAACATGAAATTCAGCAGGGCAAACATGAAATTGAGTGGGGCAAATATGAAATTCAGCAGGGCAAACATGAAATTCAGTTTCACCTCTTCCAAATCCATTTTTTCCATGATGAGTTTCCTCTCCAAGCTAGTTTTTCAAATCTTATTCCCTTTTAACTTCTAGAATTTCTCCTTCCAACCCTTCTCCTTTAAAAAAATCTCACCTTCCACCACTTTATTCTTCTAATTTTTCTAAGTAATTTCATATTAGACACAACTCCTAAAGCTTAAAGGATGAAGAGCTATAATTAAACTAAATTTTACTATAAATAGTAAAAATGTAAATAAAATGGACTTTTGACTATTAACCTTATGGAATATCACAAAGTAACCTAGTTTTTTGGATAGATTAGCTTCTCCTACCCCAAATTCATATATGGCATATTGAATAACTCATTCTGGTTTGCGAGATAGGTCATTTTGCAACATAGTGGCAGAGCCACCGCCAAAATCGGCGGTCCGCCTCCAGACATTACAGCGAGCGGCGGTGCAACCTAGAAATTGAGCAAGGTAACCTAAAAATTCAGCAAGGCAACCTAGAAATTCAACGAGGCAAGCTCAAAATTCAGTGAGGCAACTTAGAAATTGAGCAAGGCAAGCTCAAAATTCAGCAAGGCAAGCTAGAAAATGAGCGAGGCAAACTAGAAGTTGAGCGAGGCAAGGTGATAATTGAGTGAGGCAACCTAAAAAATTGAGCGAAGAGAGGTGAAATTGAGCGAGGTAACCTAGAAATTAAGCGAGGTGACTTAAAAATTGAGCGAGGCAACCTAGAAATTTAACGAGGCAAGCTGGAAATTGAGCGAGGCAATGTAGAAATTGAGCAAGACAACCTAGAAATTCAGCGAGGCAACCTAGCAATTGAGCGAGGCAAACTAGAATTTAAGCGAGGCAAACAATAAACTGAGCAAGGCAACCTAGAAATTCAGCGAGGCGACCTATAAATTCAGCGAGGCAACCTAGCAATTAAGTGAGGTAAACTACAAATTAAGCGAGACAAGGTGAAAATTGAGCAAGGCAAGCTAAAAATTGAGCAAGGTAAGCTGAAAATTGAACGAGGCAAACTAGAAATTGAGCAAGGGAAACATGAATTTGATCAAGGTAAGCTTGAAATTGAGTGAGGCTAACTTGAAACTCAACGAGGCTAACATGAAACTCAACGAGGCTTACATGAAATTCAGTGAGGTTAACATGAGTTGGAATGAACTTTAAATGAAATTGAATTGGCCTAACACATAATTGAACGAGCTTTACATGAAATTCAATTTCTCTTCAGTGAATTTGACCGAGCGGTTCATAATATTTTCCATTACATTACATGAATTTGTGGAAGTTCCCGATCATATTTTTCTCGTTTCTCTGTCATATTCATGAATTACTCAGGGAATTTCACCAATCATGCACCGGGAATGTCAATGACAACCCAATCATATTGCCGAGAAGTAGGTCAAATGGACCAAAAACTCTCACAAATTGGAAATCAGTATGCTCTTATCGTACTGAGTTAATTAAGTTGGGCCCGCCTCGAATGTATGTGGACTATCCATGACATTCATTCGTTTTTCCATCTAAAGTAAGGGTTTGAGCTCAAAATGATAGCATATCCAAATATCAAGTGGATTATACCACAGGAAAGAGTGATTCCACCGTAGAAACTTTGTTATGCCCCCACAATAATGTTTTATTTGTAATCCATCATGTTCATAGGATGATTTTTACATGGATGAACTGAAAACCAAGATGCCTGCTTCATCCAACAGTTTAATGGGCCACAAAAAATTTACACCGTTTAGGGAAATATACTACATTATACCTGTGGCGCATGCTTTCTTCCGTGGAAGGACTATTTTTAGAAAATCGAAAAAATGCAGATGCATGGAGAGGGTGGGATCCGGTGAGAGGATGGTGCGATCTAAGCAACAGATTTTCGTTGTTAAAAAGAAATTTTCATCTCTTTTTTTTTCAGACATGGACCGAGAAAAGGGAGGGAAAGGAAGAGAATGGCATTGAAAGGAGGGGTATTTTCGTCCTCAAATTCGTCGTCTGTACGTGCAAGGTCTAAGTTGGTAAGTTAAGTTTCGTTTGTTTCATAAAAATCGTTGGATAAAAGGTGGCGTCTACAGTGGTAATAAATCCTTGGTAGGTCTAACCATCTCAAATGAATTTAAATTATACATCAGGAGCATTTTTATAAATTATACATACGTTATCTGTTCTGATAAGTGGGGCCATCGATCCGTAATCTGGACACTTAGTATGACGTATCACAACGTTGATGGAGTATGATCAATGCTATCTACGGTTCCACTTCATTTGATCGTGGACCGTCATTGTGTTTCTCTTCTTAACCCTCTATCTAGAGGGTTGAAATCAAAATATTCAGATTTTCCTTGAGAAGATTTCCCAGGCATAGTCTATCCCTACAGATCCAAACCTCAATTGCACCACACCGCAGAGTTGTGGGGTTTGAATGACTACCATTGAAAATTTCGTACGATCCACGTATGTCTCGGATTATGCTATATTTTTCTTTTTTCCTTTTCCTGCATTTAAGTCTATGACTTATATGAACGAGTTAGATGGCAAATAAACATCAAGGTAGATTTAGAAGGTTTCAACGTTGAGCTTTCCCATTATTTTCTTTGGTGTATTTCATCTGATTTTTAGATATGTCTTACTTTTGGGTGAAATATACCGTAGAATAAATGAATGATGTGGCTATAACACATTATATCGAAGCTCACGAAACTTTGCAACGTTAACACACCAACATGTCCATGGTGGGCCAAACAGCTTAAAAAGACAAGATTCAATCATATGCATTAGGGAAGCTGATAATCCGTTCCGTAGGGCTCATAATGTATGTATTTTATATGCTTTATTCATCCATTTTGAAAATTCATTTTAGATTATGAGCTAAAAAATGAGTTAGATCGAATGCTCAAATAGACTACACTATGGGCACATAGTAGGGATCGAACACCTACTGTTGAAAAGTTCTTAGTGGGTCACTGAAGTTTTGGATCAAACCGATATTTATGTTTTTCTTTAGTTTAACTCCATAGGAGCTTGCAAACAAGTTGGATGGCGAGTAATCATCATGGTGTACCTAAAATAGGTTTCAACGGTGGGGTTATTATCACCACTGCTTCGTATGATGTTGTCCACTTGAGCCTTTGATCTGCTTACTTTTTCGGCTCATGTCCTAAATTTCCCGTCAAAATGGGTAGACATGTTGGATAAAATACATATATTATAGTGAGCCGACAAAGTCCTTGGCAAGACCATCGGCCTATAGCTAAGTACTCCTAGCAAAGGCATTACCCAATCCGTGCCCATGGATTACTGGAACATGGGGTGTACTTGTGACAATTGAGAATCCCTGTATCGTATGGTATGATCCTAAATACATGCATTTAGAGGTGTACACGAACCAAGCTAGCTCGACTAGACTCGAAAAAGCTCGATTCGACTCGGTTCGAAGCTGAGTTCGAGTCGACTTGAGTTGATTTTTTGAGCTCGAAAATGAGTTCGAGCTAGCCCCAACTCGACTTGACTCGACTCGGATCAAACCAGTACGGTGACTCGGTTACTTTATTGATGTTGCTCACCAAGTGTTTAATGAAATGACTTAGTCCACGAACCTTTCTTCTCATATGCACCAGAGATCATTCAGCTGAATGATATTTGGATCAGAAAATGTCGATCCAAACACGATCTCAGATCCTTCACTTTTGTCACCTTCTCTCGCATTAAATCTATCCTCTGAAGTAAGATTTGAAGCATGCTTCTATTGCAGCTGCGGCCGAATCCTCTCAAAAGGAAATTGAGGAAACCGCACTTTGTCAGTGGAGCACTAGTGACCTCTTATTCCAGCGCACAGGTCAGTACATGAAATAAATACCTTTTTTTTCTTGGTTTTTATGTTGCTTAAAAGGTGTTTGATAAAATACCTATAAAATCATTACTTCTGTTTTCACAAACAGTGGGATTTTGAAGGTGCAGTCTAGGTGTTTGTGGAAATGCTGTAATGGCGAACTCGGCTCGATCTCGGCTCAAATTGGCCCGAGCTGTTGATCGAACCGAGCCGAGCTGGCCAGTCAGGCTCGAGGACCGAGCCGAGCTGAGTTTGAGCTGAGGTCAGCTAGTGGCCGAGCCAATCGAGTCGAGATGAGGCCAGCTCGACTCGGTTCGACTCGATGTACACCCCTACATGCATTCAATCTGGACCGTGCAAAATAGTAGGTCCTAAATAAATAGTGTATTTAGTAAGAATGTAGACATGGCATGTACCTTATATTCGAACCATCTAGAAAGTAGGACCCCTTAAGGATTATAACCCAAAGATTACTCAAAAAGCATGATTGTAAACTAGTCGATCGTGGGACATGTGAATGAACTACATTGGTCCCACTAATTGGAGGACGGTGCGGCCCTTATGGTGGGACTAACTTGATGTATTTATTCTGTATCCACACCGTTCATCCGTTTTTCTATATTATTTTAAGGAATTATCCCAAAAAATAAGCAGATCCGATTAGGAAACAGTGGTTATTGATTATTAATGGGCCACAAAAGTTTTGGATCAAAGTGATGTTTGTTTTTATCCCTTCATCCAGACTTATGTGACCTTATCAATATGATAAGATTGGATGGAAAATAAGCAATACCAAAACATTAAGGTGTGTACTAAAAAGCTTTTAATGGTAGGGCATTCAATCATGTTGTTTTCTATGGTGTGGTCCACCTGATAAATATGCTTCATTTTTTGGAAGTCAATTGGCTGGTGTTAGAGCTAGGCATCGGACCGAGTCGGATCGGATTGGGTCGAACTTGATTCGGTCCGAAACCTACATGGGCTGACCCGAACTTAATCCGATCCGGGACCGAGTCCGAGACATCTTACTCGAACCGATTCGATGCACGGTTGGCCTGACCTGAACCGAGTCTGACTCGGTCAGGGAAACCGAGTCGAATCGGGTTGGGTACGGTTCGGATCGAGTTGGGTCTGTTGGTCAAACTATAAGGTATGTGTTATATCTAAACCGTCCATCCATTTGGAGAATTCTTCTTAAGGCTTGAAGCAAAAAATAAGATAGATCTAAAGATCAGTTGGACCACACTGCAAAAAATAGTGGGGGATTGAACGTTTACCATTGAAACGCTTTTAGAGATCATGAAAGTTTCAGATTAAAATGAAATTTTGTTTTTCCTCTTCGTCCATGTATTTTTAAGATTATTAACAGATTAGATGGAAAATAAACATTATGGTGGGCCTTACTAATTTTTTAACGGTAAAAATCATTATCCTCACTGCTATTTTCGGTGTGGTCCATTTGAGCCTTAGATACGATTCATTTTTTTTCAAATGCTCTGAAATGATCACGAAAAATGAATAAACGGTATGGATATAATAAATACATTATTGTGGGGCCTATGTAATTTTGATCTCATTTGAGCCGTTCGTACAACTCGGAGCTCGAGGCGCCTCCGCTCGCCTTTGCACGACACGTATCTACACAGCCTGTAACCTGCTATGTTGATGGGCGCGGATTAGCTACTGACAGGTTGAGTAGCGACTAGCAAGACTAGCTACTGACGTCAGCAAGTTCTGTGGGCCCCACCATGATATATGTTTTGTATCCACACCTTTCATCCATTTGGGGAGATCATTTTAGGGCAATATCCAAAGCTCCAGTGGACTCCAACACACAAAACAGTGGGACAGTGACACCCACCATTAAAAACTTCTAAAGGCCACAAAAGTTTTAGATCAAGTTGATATTTGTGTTTTCCCTTATGTCATGTCTTTTTTAACTTTTGAACAGTTTGTGGATGGACGATGTGAATATAACACATACATCATAGTGGGGCCCACAGAACTTGGTGACTTCACTTCAGTAGGCGACTCACTATTCAACTTGTCAGTATCTAATCCGCGTCCTGTGTTGATGCGCACAGCACGAAACTGCCTTGTGCTGTGTATGCATGTGGTTTATCCACTGTAATGAGTAAACTTTATTGGGGCCTACCATGAATACATGTGGTTTATCCACGCCGTCCATTCGTTTTTCCAGATCATTTTAGTGGTTAAACCCAAAATTGATGCATATCCAAACTCAAGTGGACCATACCAATCCATGAATGCTTCACGTACGTTTACGGGTTACCCTCCCATTATAATATTCACAATAATTTTTTAGGCCCACCGAGGTGTGGTTATCAAATCCAGACCATTCATTATGTGTGTCCCACTTGGATGAGGGGTCAGACCAAGTTTCAGATGCATCAAAATTGTAGGTGGGTGTAACGTCTCGGAAAAATCTGTACAAAGACCCCAGTATCACCTCAGGCAGAAATCACTAAAGACTGAATCCTTTAGAAATTAGACGAAAATTAATTAGGTGCTAAACTGAATTAATCGGTAGATTAGCTTGAACTGCTTTTTATACGAACTGCAAGACTCAAAACCAGTAAAATCACTAACTCTACATTACCTAAACTTAGGATCAATCTCAAAACTCAGTTGCTCTCAGGAGCACATTGAAACTCCGTACGGACCTGGACCGAGAGTCGAAAGTCCGACTATCACGAAACTATACGTATGACTCCCTTACTGGGCTTGACAACCATATTAGAAATCAAGTCCAAATTGTATTCTGAAACGCACAACTTGAGCCCGGAGTGAAGTATGTGAAAAATGCGAATATCTTTAGAAAATGAACTCGAATTTAAGTGAATATCTAACTGTCAGATTCTGACCCAACTACACCCTTGGATTAGGAAAATTTTCCTACACAAGTCAGTGTACTTGTGGCCCTGATCAATTGACGATGGTCGTTGAACTGAAACTGGTCCTCCACGGTCGATCTACAAATTTGATCAGACTGAAACTTTAACCTGACGTAGATCCATTATCATGGAACTTTTCTCGGACCGTATGCAGGTAATGGACCTCTAGATGAGCTCCGTTAGCCTGGAATAGACAACTTTTGGCTATAACCTAAGTATACCATGGCCCTGGGGCCATTGACATCAATTATGGGCCTGTATAAGGGCCTTAACCCACCTCTCTCTCATTCCATATGAAATTCCTAACCCTAGGAGAGAGAAGAGAGAAAAGAGAAGGAAAGAGTGAGGAGAAGAGAGAGAGAGAGAGAGAGAGAGAGAGTGAGTGAGAGAGATAGTTGATGGGATTCGATCCCACCGCTCTATGTGCCAAATCATCCTACCTGTATTGCTATACCAGCGATTTTGACACCATTTTTGGGTAAGAAATCCTAACCCTAATCTGTTTTAGGTATCCAGATAGATGAATCGATAGAATAACTAACTTATTTCGTGATTCAGGTAGTCGTTGTGTCGTAAATGAATGCATAGTGTTCGAACTGAGTTCGATACGAGTTTACTGACGAAAGGTGCGGACTATAAATGTTTAGGTTATGGTTTTCAAGGCTTTCAATGTCAATTAATGATTTATGACTAACTTGATTGCTATCACATACGCTTAAATGCGATGTTTTCTACGTATTACATATATATACATATACATATACATATATATGAACTATGTTGAAATTAATGCATTCCATGTGTTTGTTGAAATGTTTGTATGAATGTGGAATTATGATTTATGCTTGTCATGATTGATTGTCTGAGAATACATGATTGTTGTACGTGTGGCAACTCCCTTGTGAAAGGATTTGCTAAAATATACGTTATAACTAATTTATTACATGTATGTCGATAGGTGTAGTCTAAGTGTTTGATAAAATGCCTGAATGAGAAAATACTTATTGAAATGTATTTAATGAGGGTGTTGAAAGAGGATTCTCAATCATCTTATTTATAACTACAGTTTCCTTCATGTAACCTATCTTACTACTATGTGATTTATGGATGAAATGTCTATGTATGATAACATGTGCACTATGTGTTTGTTGAAATGCTCGACTGAGATTTATATTTAAATTAGTTGTCACATGTTGTTTGACTATCACATATGAATGCCTGTTGTGTTTGCATATAGTTGGGACTACTGCTAGTCTAGGCAATCGATAATTATTCCCGAATTAGTGGCCAAGGTCGTTTCACCACACAAGACACGCTCGATGAATCCGAGTCGTACACTATTTGTCGACAGTGGTTAGGCCACGCGGAGTGCTTATGCGCTCCATGTCAATTAATTCAATGTGCGCTTGTACCAGTTGAGCTTGTCCAGTAATCCGATTGGTCTAATGTGTATTTGTAACGCCCCGGATTTTTACCAACTTGGGATTAGACGTCCTTAGGCAATGGGTCAATCCTAACACAGGTTTAAGTTCTTAAACGCTCAACTAAAGTCTCAAATCGTTCCTTAAATCATTTTCTTCACAAATCCCACCCTTCACTACCTTGTGCTTTCAATTTTTCAAAGCACCTTCGCCCTAGACACTATCTTAAACTAGCTAAGTAGTATAACTTGGATCACTTTATATACAAACTACAATGGACTAAGTTCCACCTCAGATGAAAATCACTTAGGATTAAATCCTTTAGGAATTTAACAAAGTTAACTAAGTACTAAACTCAATTAGCCATGAAATTCGTTAGGATCGCTTTAAATACGATCTGCAAGACCCAAAACTTGCAGAATCATTGACGCTAGGTTACCCTAAAGTTTAGAACCAAACTCATTTCCCGTCTGCTCTCGGGAATGAAACGAAACTTCGTATTAGGTCTAGATCGTACATCGGGAGTCCGATTTACACGAAGTTAAGGAACTAGGACCGCCCCACTGGGCTTAACAATCATCTCAAAATCAGCTCCATCCGATGTCCCACGGTCATTCGTTTCGAATCGGAGCGAGGTAGTGTGAAAAACACTATTCATATCCAAAAATAAATATCCGGAATAGTGATCGGCATCCTTCGTTGACGCCGTCAAGATAAGCAACCTGACCGTCGAATCAGACCAAATTACACCCTCGGATTAAGAAAAATTTCATGAACATTTACATGTACTTGGAATTTCTGATCGTGGCCCACTGACCGTCGAACTGAAAGTGGTCCGCCACGTGCGATCTGGGTATCCGATCGAGTCAAAAACGTAATCCCATGTAGATCCATCGATGGTGAGCTTAAGTCTGACGTTTGGTTCAAGGAGGGCCACCAGAACTTCCCTTTTGAGTTGGAAAAGCGGCGAAAATCCTATATTAGCAGTACCCCTTGAACCTGAGTCTATTTTCGGAATGTTTTTGGCTATAAAAGGGCCTTAGAGCACCCTCTCTCACAGCCATACAATTTGAGTTTTGGGGAGAGAGAGAAAAGAGAGAGAAGGACTTGGAGATCGTTGCCGATCTTCCTCCACTCGCATTGGCTCACCACACGGCCTTCACCGCTCCGTTCTAAGTGATTTCCGGCGGTATCCAACCCATTTGGAGGTAAGAAACCCTAACCCTAGGTCTGATTCAAGGTAGAATCGTCGTGGGTTGTGTAAAAGCTAACCGATTCCGCTCTTTAGGCTAGAAATCTCCCGTATACGGAAGTTCTACTGCCCTTGCTGATTCGTTGAGTTTCAAAAGGCAAAGGTGAGGACTTTAAGTGTATAAGTTATGGTTTTCAACGCTTTCAATGTCAAATAATGGTAGATTCATGATCTGCTTGTAAATGCACATGTACAAAGTGCTTTCCGTTTCCTGTTTCGATTAACATTGTAGAAATTGGAATTTCACATACTCTAGGTATACGTAGAAATACCATATACGTATTTTTTTTGGAAAAACGTTTGACATGTTTATTTAATGTATTATTATGTGTTATATGGATAAAATACTAATTTGGTGAAAGAAATTCTTTGAAATACATGTTCGTGTGTAAATGCTACGTATGTTGAAATTGTATATTCTAGAAATACCGTATATGTATTTTTTTTTGGGAAAATGTATAACATGTTAATTTAATGTATGATTATACAATATATGTATAAAATACTAGTTTGGCAAAAGGAATCGCCAAAATACATGTTCCCTTGTAAATGTCAAGTATGTTGAAATTGTGTATTCTAGAAATACCGCATATGTGTGAATTTTGGAAATACAATTGTAATGATTATTTGCTGTATGATTATGATATACATGGGTAAAATACTCACGTGGCGAAGGGACAACCCTAACACGTATTTTGCTAACATACGTCATGTATGTTGGAATAGTGTATTCTAAGTGTTTGTGAAAATGACTGAATGAGTATAGAATCCTCATTCGTGCTCGCCATGACTAATTGTCATGGATTCATGATTGTTGTATTGGCGATACCCTTTTGACGAAAGGATTTTCCCTAAATCACGCCACGGCCAATATACACCATATATGCTAAAATGTGTGGCCCAAGTGTTTGTGGGAATGACTGAATGAATATGGAACTTGGATTCCTGCTTGCCATGACTATCCGTCGTGGGTGTACGCGTGTTATGATTGGGGCAACTCCCTAGTGAAAGGATTTGGCCTAATGCCTATGTGATCGACATACGTCATGTATGTCGATGTATGTTTGCTTAAGTGTTTCTTGAAATGTCTGAATGAGTAGTAGTTAGCAAAGTGTAATGTATAAGGGTGTTGAGATATGATTCTCAACCTCTTTTAATTATGTGTATGATCTCCTCGGATTGTTGTGTAATTAGGAATTGAACATGTATAAACTCATGCTTGTGTTGTGATTCATAACATGCTCAACTGCTTTATGATTTTTACTATGTAATGCATATGCTTAAATTTATATTTACGTTGTATGATCCGTCATGGGTGATGGGGAGCGGAGCAACGAGTGCGTGCAATGACCACAGCGACCTAAACGGAAAATACCATACCTTGATTGTATGAGTGGAAATCTTGATTCACTATTGCTTTATCTATCTGCACTTGATTGTGTTTGGGGCTATGATTATAGTCCAGACAATCGGTACCAGAATTGAATTCGTGGTTGCGATTCATTTGCCACGTGAGATGTGTTCGACGAACCCGAGTCGTACTTCGGTTGGCGATAGTGGTCGGCCACGCGAAGTGCTTATGCACTTCATGTCGTTCAACTTGTTGTGCGCTCGAGCTAGCCGAGCTCGTCAAGTAACCCGATTTGTCTAGTGTATGTTCACCATGTTTGGTCGCCCTGCTTGAACCTAGGGTACCAAACTTACCAAGTGAAATCCCTTTTAACCATGGTACCTCGATCCGCTAAGACGCATGAGCCGGGCATGGTGGTATGGGACACCGTGGTCGAGTTTGTCGGCCTACGCCGGGGTCATGTGCCTCCCGTAGTGACCATTGCGCAACCAACCTCGTGAGCCGATTATGGTGGTATGGGACACTATATTCGAGCCGTCGATACTTACTGGCGAGAGCCGAGTACGGTGAGACCATGTGCTCGTCTTGACGGGCGACGAGTCCTCCGTAGTATCTTCGAGTATACCCAAGTGTCCGTGATTGGCGACGAGTCTTTCACAAACAACTAGAGTATGAGTTGAGCCGAGTACACGGTGAGACCCGTACTGAGTGACGGCTAGTGATTGAGCCAATGCACGGTGAGACCTGTACTTGAGCTGACGGCCAGCAATTGAGCCGCATACGGTGAGATCTGTATCCGCGCTGACGGGTGACGAGCCCTTTGCGATGCCTTCACTACGCTTCTCAAACCATAATATCGTATGAGATTAGCTAGGATTGACGACCCTAGAATGGATCATGTTTGGGAATGATACAAGGGAGGTACCTTAGTTTCCCAATCTCTTTGGTTGAAATGGATTAATAAAAACTTGGTAATCATGAGCATCATCGCACCGCATGTGCTTTGTAGATGTGGCGCACTGAGGGAGTAAGCATTCGCGAACGTAAGATGATGTCGCTTGAGGGTGGTTTGGCAAGGGCATACAGCATCATGTCATATCATTTTGCACTTAACAAGAGTAATTAGAAATGTTTGATTTGTACTTTGCGTTATCATTACTTTGCTTGATTGATTTGATAACATGTTAACCTATGCCTTCTTGTTCCACCTTGAGTTGATCACTCACTCCCACGTTACGGGACGGTGTTGTACACACCAACCAGATTTGTTGAGTTTCGTGTGGTGGCGATGCTTGTGAAGCGAGCCGGGACTATTTCTATGATGATAGGAGGAATTCTCCTATCTCGTATCTCTCTGGCAGTCAATGAAGACCGATATTGTAGTGTGGGGCTATGGACATGGGATAGGAGGCATTACACTTCCTCACATCCGGTACATTTAGAACCGCACTTGTATTTATTTAACCTGGTAATGTTATCACACTCACGGAGACTCATCATAAGTTATATATTTTATCTATCTATCATGTCTTCTTCGCTTGCAAATTTGCTGTCTACGGAGTATGATATCTTTGTTTTGGCTTAATCTCACTCATGTTCAATGCACGAATACAAATCAACATTCAATCATCATTCATTTTGTTGCATAAGTGATGTTCGGAACTCGGGAGTCGAGTTTATGTTCGACCCCGATTTTCGAGCGTTACAAGATGGTATCGAGCATGATTTGGATTAAATCGGACTGGGTTATGGTCACACGACGCACTCGACGCACTCGACTTAGGAGGAACGACGGAACGTAGAAACCGACGTAAGATTTTCTAATTTCCCGAATCAGCGAAACCGACAAAATCGGCCGAGATTGGGCCGTACACACCCATGATCATGCGCGGCGATCCCGAATCACTTCTAGGCCGTCAGTCGACGGGTTTGAGTCGTTCCTAGAAATGAATGTTCTTAGGTTGTGGGTCAACCACAACACCAAAGCTTAAAACCCCTTTTTACCCAATTTCTTTAAAATCTCTCCTTGCACCACTTCACTCTTTAATTTTTTTTAAAATCCTTTCATACTAGACATAAATCCTAACGTATAAATGATGAAGAATAATACTTAAACAAAAATTTACTATAAATAGTAAATATATGTAGAAATTGGACTTTTGACCATTCAAATTGTTGAATCTGACCAAATAAATGGGTTAGTTGGATGGATGAGCTCCTCCTACCCCAAAATCATATGCTACACATCACATAAAATCTTTCCGGTTTGCATTTTGGCCCCGATACAGCTCAAAATGAAGTCGGGGGCCAAACGGAGCACTTCCGGAGGGAACCAGGGTGGGCCCCATACTTTTTTGGAGCCTAGGGGACTGGTGGAACATGCCCATGGGGCCCCCTTTGCAAATCACAAAATTTTTCGGTGAGGCCCTCGCCGACTTTTTTTTTTTATGGGCAGTAGCCGTCCAAGCCGATCGTGTTTGGGGGCTTGGGAACCCCCCGGTGTATGGGCCGTTCACTAAAACCCCCTATGGCATACTTCCTTCACAAACCTCCCCTCCAAGCCATTTTCTCTCTCCAAACCGGCTGTTTCTCTTCAAAACCGCCCTTCCGATCATCCTATCTGTTGATTTCGACCACAACCCATCCATACCCATCGTGCATTGTAACCTTCTTCTCCTTTCCCTCTTCGTTTCTCTCATTTGGATGCCTACAAGCCCACTTGAAGCTCAAAAACGTGTAAGCTCCCTACTCCTTCCATTTCTTCATTTCCTACATTCCTTTCCTTTCATTTGGGCTTCTACAAACATTTGTTGAGGCTCAAACTCGTGGAGGAACAAACCTCCATCCCTTACTTTCTCTCCCCTTCATTTTTCATTCACTTTCCATGGCCCTATTCGAATTGGTTACGGCCACTTTCTCGATTTCATGGGGTTTGGGTGTATCCTATGTTTTCCGACACCATGTTTAGAATGTACGCAATTAAGAGTAAATTCCGAGAATTCCTTTCCAATAACACTTAGAAATTTCCCCATCATGGGATATGAAAAATCCCATCTCACGTTTTTCCAACACCAGGCTCATTTTCCAAGGCCTATAAAATTAATCCCCTCCCACCCTCCTACCAACCATGTCACACCCAATCCCAAGGTAGGATTAGTAATGCGGTCCCATTTAATACAACTTAAGGCCACTGGCCAAATAGTGTTGAAGAGATAAAGTCCCTTGATATACATTAACCCACCACACTCTGATAGCTTATGCTTTTGGAGTAAATGGTTGTTTGATAGATAGGCCCATAGAGTTTGGACCTAGAACAGTGCTTCGACAGACCTGACAGTATAGGAAATCCAACCAATTGAGAACGTAAACTCTAGAACCCCCTTAGTTGGTTTGAGCATATGTGAAGTGCCCAAGCGTAGCTACATTCATGTTCGGGCAACTCAATTCCAAATGAACAAACAATTTTCTTTATTAGAAATGATATAAAATCATCTGGTGTATAAGCATAGACTTTAGATTACAACTGGTGGATTACCGCTACTCATCAGTTGAGCCTAGGCTGCTGATTAGGCTAAGAAATGTAAACGACAAAAAAAAAAAATGCTAAGATAATTGAGTGATATACTTAGTGAGTCGGTTTGATTAGGTAGGAGCGAGACCCCGTTCCTTTGTTGAAATCCTCTTGATACTCATAGGCTCCTTTAATAACTCATAGGAAGGTTGTATGACATAGAAACTATTCACGCTCATAGAAAACTTATATATCCATTGGATTTAATGTTAGGTCCAATCAATACATCCCTTAAAAATTTCCTTCTCAAGGACTTAGTACAATCGGGAACACGGAGTAGAGAAACTACATATAAGCGAGGTATTCGCGGTTTGAATCGAATCCTCAATCTGGTAGTGACCAATGAACCCTATGCTCTGATCAAGAGAAGGTCGAGATCGACTAGGATTAAGGAATGATATGGCAACTTTCTGTTTTAGCTAGGCAGGAGGTCCATGTATCGACTCGAGACCCACTACACAACATTCCTTCCGTGTTGGCCTGACCACTTACAACTAAAAGTTTATAACTTCGTCTTCGAGAAGTGTTAAGAACATATAGCCAATAGAGACTTTGTCTTTTAGGCCCAAGGAATTACCCAAATGGGCAACAAATAGTTAGGAATTAGGTCCCAAGTCGCATGCCATGTCGACATACATATTATGTTTATGACCGTAGTAGAAAGATAGCATGCCTATTAAACTAGACATGATTAAATAGGATAAGTACGGGCCGCGATAAAACCCCTTGGTAGGATTAGGCATCTTGCCTCAAACTCACACCCATTCGTGATAGCCCCTTTCTATAATCCTAGGTACCAAGACGATGTAGTGGGAGACCGCATCTCATTTCATGTCGGATAGGTTATAAATTACACCTTGTTCCGATGTACGGAGCAGGACATAAATCTTAAGCCTTGAGGGTGAAAATAAATTTTAAGGGGGGTAGAACATGATGAACCCGCTCTAGTTAGGTCACCTAATACACCTCTTTGACCTAGGTGGCGCAGCGGAAACATGGTGGACCCTATCCCACTGGCCCAGGATCGAAACGGTGCTCGATAAATACGAACATTATAGAAGCCCTAGTAAGTTCTACTATGAGAAACCGTTTTAAGATGATTTAGTAAGATTTGATTCACCCTTTCCTTGGACATAGATAATATCGAGGACTCTCTTAGACTAAGACCTAAAGGGTGCCCAATTCAATGATGGACATTCCCTACTCTTAGAGAGTGATCGGACTACGGAGTTCGACATCTACAATTGCGAAGTTTTCGCGGCTTGACCCAATTCCCAATCTGGGTGACTACCGATGGACTCTCTGTGTGACGAGCGGACGACCGGGATCCACCGGGATTCGGAAGGGATACGATGAGCTTCCTACCCCCGGCCGGTAGATGATCGATGTATCGGGATCGAGCCCACTATTACCGTCTCTCCGTGTTGGTCAAACAATGAAAACAACTATCTTACTCTAAATTGTGGGAATTGTCGTCGAGACTCCAAATAGGTAAAGAAATAAATGGTAGCAAACCATCAGGGTATGAGGAATGGATAAAGAATTAAGTTTTAAGGGGGTAGACTAAAATGAACCAAATTTGGTATATACCCTACCACGCGTAGGAACTCAAAATCAATAAGTCTTAGGCAAATGAAATAATAGAAATCTTTCCTTATTACCCTTAGACAATTTCGGGGACGAAATTTTGTTTTAAGGGGGGTAGATTGTAACGCCCCGGATTTTTACCAACTTGGGATTAGACGTCCTTAGGCAATGGGTCAATCCTAACACAGTTTAAGTTCTTAAACGCTCAACTAAAGTCTCAAATCGTTCCTTAAATCATTTTCTTCACAAATCCCACCCTTCACTACCTTGTGCTTTCAATTTTTCAAAGCACCTTCGCCTAGACACTATCTTAAACTAGCTAAGTAGTATAACTTGGATCACTTTATATACAAACTACAATGGACTAAGTTCCACCTCAGATGAAAATCACTTAGGATTAAATCCTTTAGGAATTTAACAAAGTTAACTAAGTACTAAACTCAATTAGCCATGAAATTCGTTAGGATCGCTTTAAATACGATCTGCAAGACCCAAAACTTGCAGAATCATTGACGCTAGGTTACCCTAAAGTTTAGAACCAAACTCATTTCCGTCGCTCTCGGGAATGAAACGAAACTTCGTATTAGGTCTAGATCGTACATCGGGAGTCCGATTTACACGAAGTTAAGGAACTAGGACCGCCCCTTGGGCTTAACAATCATCTCAAAATCAGCTCCATCCGATGTCCCACGGTCATTCGTTTCGAATCGGAGCGAGGTAGTGTGAAAAACACTATTCATATCCAAAAATAAATATCTGGAATAGTGATCTGGCATCCTTCGTTGACGCGTCAGTATTAAGCAACCTGACCGTCAGAATCAGACCAAATTACACCCTCGGATTAAGAAAATTTCAGGAACATTTACATGTACTTGGAATTTCGATCGTGGCCCACCGACCGTCGGCGAAAGTGGTCCGCCACGTGCGATCTGGATATCCGATCGAGTCAAAAACGTAATCCCATGTAGATCCATCGATGGTGAGCTTAAGTCGACGTTTGGTTCAAGGAGGGCCACCGAACTTCCCTTTTGAAATTTGGAAAAAGCGAAAATCCTATATTAGCAAGTACCCCTTGAACTGAGTCTATTTTCGGAATGTTTTTGGCTATAAAAGGGCCTTAGAGCACCCTCTCTCACAGCCATACGAATTTGAGTTTTGGGAGAGAGGAGAGAGAAAAGAGAGAGAAGGACTTGGAGATCGTTGCCGATCTTCCTCCACCTGCATTGGCTCACCACACGGCCTTCACCGCTCCGTTCTAAGTGATTTCCCGGCGGTATCCAACCCATTTGGAGATAAGAAACCCTAACCCTAGGTCTGATTCAAGGTAGAATCGTCGTGGGTTGTGTAAAAGCTAACCGATTCCGCTCTTTAGGCTAGAAATCTCCATATACGGAAGTTTCTCGCCTCTTGCTGATTCGTTGAGTTTCAAAAGGCAAAGGTGAGGACTTTAAGTGTATAAGTTATGGTTTTCAACGCTTTCAATGTCAAATAATGGTAGATTCATGATCTGCTTGTAAATGCACATGTACAAAGTGCTTTCCGTTTCCTGTTTCGATTAACATTGTAGAAATTGGAATTTCACATACTCTAGGTATACGTAGAAATACCATATACGTATTTTTTTTGGAAAAACGTTTGACATGTTTATTTAATGTATTATTATGTGTTATATGGATAAAATACTAATTTGGTGAAAGAAATTGCTGAAATACATGTTCGTGTGTAAATGCTACGTATGTTGAAATTGTATATTCTAGAAATACCGTATATGTATTTTTTTGGGAAAATGTATAACATGTTAATTTAATGTATGATTATACAATATATGTATAAAATACTAGTTTGGCAAAAGGAATCGCCAAAATACATGTTCCCTTGTAAATGTCAAGTATGTTGAAATTGTGTATTCTAGAAATACCGCATATGTGTGAATTTTGGAAATACAATTGTAATGATTATTTATTTGTATGATTATGATATACATGGGTAAAATACTCACGTGGCGAAGGGACAACCCTAACACGTATTTTGCTAACATCACGTCATGTATGTTGGAATAGTGTATTCTAAGTGTTTGTGAAAATGATGAATGAGTATAGAATCCTCATTCGTGCTCGCCATGACTAATTGTCATGGATTCATGATTGTTGTATTGGCGATACCCTTTTTGACGAAAGGATTTTCCCTAAATCACGCCACGGCCAATATACACCATATATGCTAAAATGTGTGGCCCAAGTGTTTGTGGGAATGTGAATGAATATGGAACTTGGATTCCTGCTTGCCATGACTATCCGTCGTGGGTGTACGCGTGTTATGATTGGGGCAACTCCCTAGTGAAAGGATTTGGCCTAATGCCTATGTGATCGACATACGTCATGTATGTCGATGTATGTTTGCTTAAGTGTTTCTTGAAATGTCCTGAATGAGTAGTAGTTAGCAAAGTGTAATGTATAAGGGTGTTGAGATATGATTCTCAACCTCTTTTAATTATGTGTATGATCTCCTCGGATTGTTGTGTAATTAGGAATTGAACATGTATAAACTCATGCTTGTGTTGTGATTCATAACATGCTCAATTGCTTTATGATTTTTACTATGTAATGCATATGCTTAAATTTATATTTACGTTGTATGATCCGTCATGGGTGATGGGGAGCGGAGCAACGAGTGCGTGCAACACCACTGGCGAGCCTAAACGGAAAATACCATACCTTGATTGTATGAGTGGAAATCTTGATTCACTATTGCTTTATCTATATGCACTTGATTGTGTTTGGGGCTATGATTATAGTCCAGACAATCGGTACAGAATTTAATTGAATTCGTGGTTGCGATTCATTTGCCACGTGAGATGTGTTCGACGAACCCGAGTCGTACTTCGGTTGGCGATAGTGGTCGGCCACGCGAAGTGCTTATGCACTTCATGTCGTTCAACTTGTTGTGCGCTCGAGCTAGCCGAGCTCGTCAAGTAACCCGATTTGTCTAGTGTATGTTCACCATGTTTGGTCGCCTCTGCTTGAACCTAGGGTACCAAACTTACCAGTGAAATCCCTTTTAACCATGGTACCTCGATCCGCTAAGACGCATGAGCCGGGCATGGTGGTATGGGACACCGTGGTCGAGCCGTCGTCGGCCTTCTGGGGTCATGTGCCTCCCCGTAGTGACCATTGCGCAACCAACCTCGTGAGCCGATTATGGTGGTATGGGACACTATATTCGAAATTTGTCGATACTTACGGCGATAGCCGAGTACGGTGAGACCGTGCTCGTCTTGTGACGGGCGACGAGTCCTCCGTAGTATCTTCGAGTATACTCCAAGTGTCCGTGATTGGCGACGAGTCTTTCACAAGAACTAGAGTATGAGTTGAGCCGAGTACGGTGAGACCCGTACTTGAGCCGACGGCTAGTGATTGAGCCAAGCACGGTGAGACTGTACTTGAGCCGACGGCCAAGAATTGAGCCGCATACGGTGAGATCTCAGTATCCGCGCCGACGGTGACGAGCCCTTTGCGATGCCTTCACTACGCTTCTCAAACCATAATATCGTATGAGATTAGCTAGGATTGACGACCCTAGAATGGATCATGTTTGGGAATGATACAAGGAGGTACCTTAGTTTCCCAATACTTTGCTTGGTTGAAATGGATTAATAAAACTTGGTAATCATGAGCATCATCGCACCGCATGTGCTTTGTAGATGTGGCGCACCGAGGGAGTAAGCATTCGCGAACGTAAGATGATGTCGCTTGAGGGTGGTTTGGCAAGGGCATACAAAGACATCATGTCATATCATTTTTGCACTTAACAAGAGTAATTAGAAATGTTTGATTTGTCTTTGCGTTATCATTCTTGCTTGATTGATTTGATAACATGTTAACCTATGCTTCATTGTTCCCTTGAGTTGATCACTCACTCCCACGTTACGGGACGGTGTTGTACACACCAACCAGATTTGTTGAGTTTCGTGGTGGCGATGCTTGTGAAGCGAGCCGGACTATTTCTATGATGATAGGAGGAATTCTCCTATCTCAGATCTCTCTGCAGTCAATGAAGACCTCGATATTGTAGTGACGGGGCTATGGTACATGGGATAGGAGGCATTACACTTCCTCACATTGGTACATTTTAGAACCGCACTTGTATTTATTTAACATGGTAATGTTATCACACTCGGAGACTCATCATAAGTTATATATTTTATCTATCTATCACAGTCTTACGCTTGCAAATTTAACTGTCTCTGGAGTATGATATGCTGTTTTGGCTTAATCTCACTCATGTTCAATGCACGAATACAGTCAACATTCAATCATCATTCATTTTGTTGCATAAGTGATGTTCTGGAACTCGGGAGTCGAGTTTATGTTCGACCCCCGATTTTCAGGGCGTTACAGTATTCACCATGTATAGACGCTACTGTTTGAATTTAAGGTACCACTTACCAGCGTAAAGCCCGTTTAACCTTGGTATCACGATCTGCTAAGACTCATGAGCTGGACATGGTGGTATGGGACACCTGGTCAAGCTGTTGGCCTACGCTAGGGTGACGAGCCTCCCCATAGTGACCAGTGAATGAACCAAACTCGTGAGCCAAATACGGTGGTATAGGACACTATATTCGAGTTGTCGGCCTACGCTAAGGTGACGTGCCTTTCCCGTAGTGACCTGAGTATAAAATAGGCCTACGATCAGGTGACGAGCCTATCGTAGTAACCTCGAGTGTGAATTAAGTCTACGCCGAGGTGACGAGCCTCCAGTAGCGACCTATAATATAAACTCACGAATTTGCCTATCGTATATTATTAGCTAGGATTGACGACCCTAGATGGATCATTGTTTAGGTCGATGATATAAAGGGAGGTACCTTAGCTTCCTAAACCTGCTGTATGAATAAGTCTAATTAAGAACTTGGCTAATCACACACATGCACCGCATTGTATGTGCCTTTTGGCGTTGGAGTTGATCACAGCGGGAGTGTTGCATGCGCGATCATGAGATGATGTCGCAGAGGGAGTGTAGGCGAGAGCATTCATCATTATCGCATTCCATCTTTGCATTAACAAGAGTACTTAGGGCATGATTGTTGTACTGCTTTATCATTACTACTTGATTGAATTGATGACATGTTAACCTTTGCCTTATAACTCCACTGAGTTGATCACTCATTCCCACTCTAGGGAGGTGTTTTAAAACATCAACCAGACCCTGTTTTAGTTTCAGGTGATGACAAGGCTTACGAGATGGAGCTTGTCTTCTATGATGACGAGGAGAAGTTCTCCTAGATGCAACTCTCTGGCAGGTCTATGTAGACTTAGAGTTGTGTATCGAGGCTACAAGGATATGGATAGATGACATTACACTTTATCATTTTGTATATTTTGGAACTATACATGTAATTATTTAACCTAGCGATGTTCATACTCTGGGGACTTACAATCACTTATATGCTCTATATATTTATTACAGTCTTCCGCTTGTGTAATTTAACTGTCTCTAGAGTATGATATGTTATTTTGGTATAATCTCACTCAGGTTTAATGTACTAATACAGACAACATTTAATCATCATTATCTATGTTGCATAAGTGATGCGTTGAAACTCGGGAGTTGAGCTTCTGCTCGACCCCCGATTTTCAGGGCGTTACAGTGGGCCCCACCAAGTAATTTTATATGTTTTAGGAATGTCTTCACATGATTTAGATGGTATGGCCCACCTGAGTTCCGTATACGACTGATTTTTGGGATGTCTCATAATTTAAAGGGGACCCATAAAATGCATGGTGTTGATGTTTAACACGCATCACGATGGGAAGTTCCCATGAGCTCGACCGCATAAAACTATTTCCCTCTCTCTCTATCAAGCTCGGTGCTCGATATGTACCTCGAGCCATGAGCTGAGAGAGGGATTAACTACTCCCCTGGCTGATGGTTGGTACTATGTGGACCCACCATGATGTATTTATTTCATCCATGTCGTCCATCTATTTTTCTAGATCATTTTATGGTACTAAACCAAAAATGAGGTATATTTCGATCTCAAGTGGACAACACTATAGGAAATAGTGTTGAATGAACATTGTGCGGATTGGATCAGATCGGATCCAGATCCGATCCCGGATCGGATCGGTTCGGATCCTGGATCGGATGAGTTTGGATTAACCACTGATCCGAACTCGATTTGATGAACGATTGAATCTTATTGGCCCTACTCGATCCGCACCAATCCAGGCCGTCGGTTCGGTTTAGATCGGGTCAGATCAGGTTGGATCCACCGCATCAGGTCAGAAATGCCCAGCTCTAGCTGGTGTACCACACACCATATATATAGCTGATGTATTGATGTCGGTAAGTTCTGTGGGCCCATCATGAGGTATGTGTTATATCCAAACTGTCCATCCATTTGGTGAGCTCATCTTAAAGCTTGACCCAAAAAATAAGACAAATCTAAAGATCAATTGGACCACATTGCAAAAAGCGGTGGGGGATTGAACGGCTACCATTGAAACCTTTTTGGGGTCACAGTAGTTTCGGATCAATATAAAATTTATTTTTACTCTTCATTTATGTATTTGTGACCTTATTAATAGATTGGATGAAAAATAAACATTATGGTGGGCCCTATGAATTTTTTAACGGTGAAAATCATTATCCTCACTGCTATTTTTTGTGTGGTCCATTCGAGCTTTGGATATGATTCATTTTTTTCTAACGCTCTAAAATGATCTCGAAAAATGGATGAACGGTGTGGATATAATAAATACATCTTGTGAGGCCCATGTAACTTTGATATCCTTTGAACCGTTCGTATAACTCAGAGCTCACGAGCATTAGCGCTCGTCTTCCCACCACACGTATTTACACCATCTATATAGCTAGTGTGTGATACACTAGCCAATCCACTTCCCATTGTTTTTGGATAATGGCCTAAAATGATAGGTAAAAAATGGATGAAAGCGCTTGGATACAAAGTACATACATCAAGGTGGGCCTCGCTTATACAAGATCCGGACCGTTCATCTGATGTTCCATAACATATTTTGTCCATATTGTAAAAAAGGAGTCTGGTGATCCTAGCCACTATTGGCAAACTTTTAAGACCCGCAAATGTGCAGTTAAGAAAAAAATGCAATGAACGGTTGAATTTAGACTGGAAAAAGTCCTCTAATTGGCAGCGAAGACTAATAATATTCGCATAGTTTTGGTTCATGGCTCATTTGCAGCAGAGGCCAGATAGATGAACGGTCTGGATCTGATACATGTGTGACACGTAAGGCTGAGTGCTCATGACCGGCTTACACGAGCTTGTATGGCAGATACATACTTCCCAAATCCCAATTACTTAGGATTGTTTAATACTCTGGCAATGTCGGATCATACGTGTGTCCATGCCATAAACCAATCCAGAGTAGGGGGTGTACATCGAGCTTAACCGAGTCGAGATGGGCTCGGCTCAATAACCAGGTTGACCTAACTCGAACTCGGCTCGGCTCGGTGACCGAGTCAGCATGTCCAGCTTGACTCGACTCGGTCAAGAATTGGATCAGTTCGAGCCGAGTTCGAGCTCGAGCATTCGGAATATCAGTGAAAGTGCATTTTGAATTTGGAAGATCTGTTTTCTCTCAAACCAGGCTTGAGATCATTGTTCTATTTATCTCATGGAAGTGAAATGACTGAGTCATCATTCTCAATCATCATTCAAAAACCCCCCAAACGTCTTATGCAATACATGGGCCCACTATCATATCCATCATACTTATATTTTAGTGTATCAAATAATTGCTAACAAATATAAAGCATTCAAAAAGGGTATAGATCATTAACATTAGCCAAATCATATGAATGTGGGGTCCATGTGCTTACCAGTGAGTGAGTTAGCGGTGGGCCTCTGCAAGTCGGGGACCGAGATCGGACGATGAGAGGGTCTCTGGGACGAGCAGGGTCTGGGACATCTCAAACGAGCAGGGTCCAGGACATCTGGGACGAGCAGGGTTTGGGATGAGCAGGGAGAGGGACAAGAGAGAGAGAGAGAGGTGAGAGATTAGGGCGTCGGATGAGAGAGAGAGCGATGAGAGATTAGGGCGTCGGACGAGAGAGAGAGATTAGGGCGTCGGACGAGAGAGAGAGATTAGGGCAGGGAGAGAGGGAGTAGAGAGAGGTAGGGAGCGGCCGTATTTTGAAAAGGGTAGAAATGAATAGGGTTTTAGTTATATATATAACCGAGTCGATCGAGTTGAGCCGAGTATTAATTCGAGTCGAGTCGAGCTAGGGTCAGCTCAAACTCATTTTCGAGATGTAAAAAACGGCTCAACTCGGATCAAACTCAGTTCCGAGTCGAGCTGAGTCGAGCTTTTTCGGGCCGAGTCGAGCGAGTTGACCGAACTGGCTCGGTTCGTGTACACCCCTAATCCAGAGTATCCAATTTATGGGTCTCTCCATGGATGGGGCTTAGCTCGGAATATCGGACGATCGTAACCGTTTAATACATGAGACGTGCGTCTAATCTAGACATTGCAATCACGGTTTGATTAATATGTACTGCATTGTTACGATCGTCTGTCATTGATTTTTTTTTTGTGCTCCATCAACATCTATCATTTGATTTAGACGATTTGGATTAAAAGCTACCATGATGTCATACCTCAGTTGGTCCGAATTGAGTATTTTTCTTGAATCAAGCTCTCTCCCTTTAATATATTAGAATTTGATTGGACGACAAGCTATTGTTAAGGATTTATCAGTCAACACTTACCAACCTAATTAAAGCGGATTTAGTTATGCTCTTGCCAAAACTCGAACAACTTTCGCTTAAGCGGACCATATCCGTAGATTTTTTATGGTGGCTACCATCCAATCAAATCTCTACCACGTTGTTTGTACTGACTTTGGTATAAGCAAGGATGGTACTCAATGGTGTTGAGGTGAGCCCACCATTGTCAGCTATCTCTCTTCCAAAATTGGTTACATAAATCAAAGCTACTAATATCCCTAGTGATTGGAGTTTGTGGGGGCATATTATGTAGCATGTGTTTCATCCATTCCGTCCATCTATTTTCTTACCTTATTTTAATGCGTGAGTTCAAAATTGATGTGTAACTAATGTTTAAATTGATTGCATCACAAAGAAATAGCGGAGATTGAATGCCTACCATTGAAACTTTTCCAATCAAATCCCCACCACGTTATTCGTATTGACTTTTGGTACAGGCAAGGGTGGTACTCAACCATGTCGTGGTGAGTACCACTGATAGCTCTCTCTTTTCCAATAATGGTTATCATATATCAAAGCTATTAATATCCCTAGTGATCGGACTTTGTGGGGGTCTATTATGAAACATGTGTTTCATCCACACCTTCCATCTATTTTCTTAGCTTATTTTAATGTTTGGGTTCAAAATTGATGTGTAACTAAAGTTTAAATTGATTGCATCACAAGAAATAGTAAAGACTAAATGTCTACCATTGAAACTTTTCAAATCAAATCCCCACCAGGCTGTTTGTACTGACTTAGGTACATGCAAGGATGGTACTCAACCGTGTTGAGGTGAGCCCAGCGCTGATAGCTCTCTCTTTTCCAATAATGGTTACCATAGATCAAAGCTACTAATATCCCTAGTGACTGGACTTTGTGGGGGTCTATTATGAAGCATGTGTTGGGATTTTTGGCCTGCGGAATCACAAAGATCTAGATCTAGGATAGTAATTCAATGTCACCAAGCACACACAAGAGAACACACACGGATTTAACGTGGAAAACCCTTGCGGGAAAAAACCACGGCACAAAGCGACAGATCTCCACTATGAAAATAGAAATTACAAAGAGAAAGGACTTACCCGATTCGAACAACCTCGAATCTCACCCTTGTTACACCATTTAATTTCCCTAGAACCCCTTTAAAAAGCTTAAGAAATATTCCTCATACCCTAAAAAAGCCCTAGGGATACCTATTTATAGTTTAGGAAACTTTCCTTCCGCATCCCAGTTGCGAAAGGACACAGATTTCTGCAATCTGCAAAATTGCGGAACGAATCTGTGTAACCTACGACTAGTCGAAGAGGAGCTACGACTGGTCGAGCTACGACTGGTCGAACAATCCCTACGACTAATCGAAGAGCACAGACACCAAAATCTCAAGTCGCTGGACTTTGAGTCGAGTGAGCCACGACTGATCGTGAGGACCCCTATGACCGGTGGAGCAATCCCACGACCGGTCGAAGGCAGTGAAGACTTTTCTCACAATAATCTTCACCAAGTCTTCAACCTTCAACCGTGTAGCTCCTTGACCTCTTCTCTTATTTCTGTATTATATCATATCTTCTCTTGCACACTCTGTCTTCATTTTACGCCATCGCCAAGCCCAGAGAAGTTCAAGTTCCCAGAGAAGTTGCACAGAACTTGAACTTCTTTGTAGGAACATTCTTGTTGATCATGTCTGTTGGATTTAAATCCACATGCCCAACCACCTTTGCTCTTGTCTTCCCAAAAGAAAAGACGTAGTCTTCTTACCATCTCATCACTACCCAATATTGCTTGCCAGGGTACTTGCTCACAACATTGAAAGCCTGTGAAATAAGCGGTCTATCCAGACCATGGCATACACTGCCAACCGCATTCGAATAAGGCTCATGAGATATCTTGCTTTTTCTCATCTGTTTTGGGACATGTCCTGAGGAAAACTTGAGGAGAGACGTGCAGGGAACGCTCTCTGGCTTTACCTAGCCCATCACATCCTTGATCAATACCTGCATACAAGGTATTCCTCCTGTGATTACCAAAGCCTACTCCTCCTTCAGTCTCAATGCCAAGAACCATCTTTGCAGCCCCCCGATCCTTCATCCATGAAGGAATCAAACCACTGCCTAGGCGACAGGTAAAACCACGACCTCCTGCAAAGTCTTTTCTCAGCCCCTTTAACTTCGAACTACTCTGATTGCTTCATGTAGATCTGCTCTTCACTTTCCCTTGTAGAAGTGCAAACTCCACATCTCTCTTTCCAGCTCAAGATCACATTAGCCAACCAGCGCCAATCACGGATCTAATAGACACCTGCTATACCGTCGGCGTGAATATCTCTGAGAAGCCGATCCCTTCTCTTTGAGCATAACCCTTCGCTACTAACATCGCCCTGTATTTATGTTATATCCCCCTGAAGATCCACCTGCATCCAACCGATTTCTGGCCTACTGGAAGCTCCACCTGCTCCCATATGTCGGTTTGATACAATGAATCCATCACATTACCCATAGTCACCTTTCACTTCTCAGCACCAGGCTCACCTAGAGCCATCTAAATAGAAGATGAATCCCCTGCAATATTGGAGTCGTCCATGTACCTCGCCGATATCCTGCGATCATGCCGTGTGATTCTTCTCACAGGTGGCTGCTCCACCTACTCTGTATCCCTGTCCGCATGTCTCAACCTTTCTACCCTGCCCGCTCATGTGGCCATGCCCAACATGTCACACATGTGCAGAGGTGGAATCCGCTACATCTACTGTAGCTCCACCATTTGAAGTGCTCCCGATCAACCTGTACAAGTTACCGAGTCGTTGCACTTTCATGATTACCCGTGCTCCCTTAATACTTTAAGAGCACTATCAATACCTGTGTACTTGCATCCTTTTGCCTCAAGCACCCCAAGAGAAATCAAATTTTGCTTCAAATCAGGAACGTGCCTAACATCAGTCAGGGTACGCTCCACCCCATCAAACATCCTGATGTGCACCGTACCAACAGCTACAACATTACAGGCAATATCATTGCCTATAAATACCTATCCACCATCGCACTCCTTGTAGCTGGTGAACCAATTCCGATGAGGAGTCATGTGAAAAGATGCCCTTGTGTCTAGCATCCACTTGTCCTTACGATCATCGTATGACTGTCTGAGCGAAGACACAAATAAAACATCACCATCACATTCATCTAACGTGGTAGCATTGGCCTCCCTGCATGAAGCCTCAGAATCTTCTCTCTTCCATTTAGGATTTCCACAATCCTTCTTCACATGTCCTTCCTTCCCATAGTTCCAGCACTTTACCTTTCCTTTGCCCTTGCCCTTAAATTTGGATCTAAAACCTGAAGAACCTGTACCTTGTTCACAATTCCTACCCACTGTAAACAGTGCATCAGAAGATGTCCCTATGTCGCTGTTTAGCTATCTCATAGCCTTCCCTTGAAGGGCTGAGATAACGGTGTTAACACTTAGGGTTTTATTCATGCTACACATAGTGTCCTTAAATGACTCATACGACGCTGGAAGAGAATTCAATAACATACATGCTTGTTCTTCATCTTTCATCACTTCCTCCATATCCAGCAATTTGCAAACTAATTTATTAAAGTTGCTGATGTGAGCCTTCAGATCTCCACCCTCTGCAATCTTAAAGTTATACCACAGCCGCTTCAAGTGCAGGCGATTTTCAGAGGATTTTTTCCCATAGACATCCTCTAACTTCGCCCATAACTTAGCCGCAGTTTTCTCCCTCATGACGTTGTAGAGAACCTCATCCGTGAGACATAAACAGATCGATGATAATGCCTTCTTATCAAGAGTATTTCAGTCACCATCAGTCATAGTAGACTTTCGCTCCTCAAGAGTACCATCTTCGCCTTGCTTGATTAAGGAACTCATCATCTTGATCTTCCATAGCTCAAAATTATTTTTCCCTGAGTACTTCTCAATCTCATACCTGATGCTTGCCATTATTACTAATCCCTCAGATTTAGATCTGTGCCCAACGATTGCTCTGATACCACTTGTTGGGATTTTTGGCCTGCGAAATCACACAGATCTAGATCTAGGATAGTAATTCAATGGCACCAAGCACACACAAGAGAACACACACAGATTTAACGTGAAAAACCCTTGCGGGAAAAAACTACGGCACAAAGCGACAGATCTCCACTATGAAAATAGAAATTACAAAGAGAGAGGACTTACCCGATTTGAACAACATCGAATCTCACCCTTATTACACCCTGTAATTTCCCTAGAACCCCTTTAGAAAGCTTAAGAAATATTCCCCATACCCTAGAAAAGCCCTAGGGATACCTATTTATAGTTTAAGAAACTTTCCTTCCACATCTCAGTTGCGAAAGGACACAGATTTCCACAATCCATAAAATCGCAGAACGAATCTGCGTAACCTATGACTAGTTGAAGGGGAGCTATGACTGGTCGAACAATCCCTACAACTAGTCAAAGGGCCCAGACACCAAAATCCCAAGTCGCTGGACTTTGAGTCGAGCGAGCCACGACCGATCGTGAGGACCCCTACGACCGGTCGAGCAATTCCACGACCGGTCGAAGGCGGTGAAGACTTTTCTCACAACAGCATGTGTTTTATTCATACTGTCCATCTATTTTCTCAGCTTATTTTAATGTTTGAGTTCAAAATTGATGTATAACTAAAGTTTAAATTGATTGCATCACAAGAAATAATGGAGACTAAATGCCTACCATTAAAACTTTTCCAATCAAATCCCCACCAGGTTGTTTGTATGACTTTGGTATAGGCAAGGGTGGTACTCAACCGTGTTGAGGTAAGCCCACCGCTGGCAACTCACTCTTTTCCAATAATAGTAACCATAAATCAAAGCTAATAATATCCCTAGTGACCAGACTTTGTGGGGGTCAATTATGAAGCATGTGTTTCATCCATACCGTCCATCTATTTTCTCAGTTTATTTTAATGTTTGAGTTCAAAATTGATGTGTAACTAAAGTTTAAATTGATTGCATCACAAGAAATAATAGAGATTGAATGCCTATCATTGAAACTTTTCCAATCAAATTCCCACCAGGTTGTTTGTACTGACTTTGGTACAGGCAAAGGAGGTACTCAACCGCGTTGAGGTGAGCCCACGGCTGACAACTCTCTCTCTTCCAAAAATGACTACCATAGATCAAAGCTACTAATATCCTTAGTGATCGGATTTTGTGGGGGTCTATTACGAAGCATCTGTTTCATCCACACCGTCCTTCTATTGTCTCAACTTATTTTAATGGTTGAGTTAAAAATTAATATGTATCTAAAGTTTAAATTGATTGCATCACAAGAAAGAGTAGAGACTAAATGCCTATCATTGAAACATTTCCAATTAAATCCCCATCAGGTTGTTTGTAGTAACTTTGGTATAGGCGAGGGCGGTACTCAACCATGTTGAGGTGAGCCCACTGCTAACAGTTTTCTCTCTTGCAATAATGGTTACCATTGATTAAAGATACTAATATCCCTACTGACTGGACTTTGTAGGGCCTATTACGATGCACGTGTTTCATCCATATTCTCTATCTATTTTATCAACTTATTTTAATGCTTGAGTTTAAAATTGATGTGTATCTAAAGTTTAAATTGATTGCATCACAAGAAATAGTGGAGAGTAAATGCCTACCATTTAAATTTTTGTAAGGTTATAAAAGTTTTAAAGCAAGTTGATATTTGTATTTTCCCTTCATCCATGCCAGCGTGACCATATAAACAAACAAGTTGATGACAAATAAACATTATGATAAGCCTTAAGAGGGTTTCAATGGTGGATGTCATTACCTTTATTATTCTTTGAGGTGTGGCCCACTTGATGTTTTTTTTTTTTTACACACTTATAACCTATGCACATCCATGCACTCACACCACAGTGATTTTTCATCACAATGACCTCATATTGAAACTCTTGTGAGTCTACATATGAGGCATGAGTGAGGATCCCAAAATATCTTAAGTTTTATCATGTTAGCCACTTTCTCCTGAGGATGGAACCTATTTGATGCATGTGTTATATATCCATGATGTTCTTCAAGATTTCCTACTTAATTTAGAGCATGGTCCAAAAAATGAAGCAACAGCATGAATTAAACACTCATTGTTAAAACATTTTAAGGCCTAATTATTTCATCAATTAGCATTTTAACTAAATAAAAAGTACAATGATTATAAGTTATTATATTTGTCTATTAATAACATTTATATTTTGACCGCCAATTCACATATTTAATCTATCGTTGGCAAAGTTACAATTATAACATTTTTACATTACATTAATATAAAGTCACCGCTGAATACAATAATAATGTTTTTGTATTTAAGATTTTCACCGTGACACCATGGAAAAGTACATAAATATTTATTTACTCATTTCTTTAATATATCATCATTCCAACAATGATCCTGCATTTGATTTTTTACAAAAGGTATTATGCGCTCGAGCTCATGAAAAGCTCCCATGAGGTTGAGTTGTGTGGAACCCACCGTGATACGTGTCGACCATCAACACCGTGCATTTGATGAGTCCCCTTTAAGTTATGGGATATCCCAAAAATCAGCCGGATACGGAACTCAGGTGGGCCATACCATCTAAAATCATGTGAAGACATGCTAAAAATATATAAAAGCACTTGGTGGGGCCAACCTGAGTTTTGAATGCTGCTGAAACTTTGTCTGAACCCTCATCCAAGTGGGACACACATAATGGATGGGATGGATTTGCAAACCACATCTCGGTGGGCCCAAAAAAATGATTATGAATATTTTAATGGTACGCAGCCCCTCTCAACTTCCGTATGTGGTGTGGCTCACATAAGTCAAGGATTAACTTGATTTTTGAGACCTAGGCCCAAGATGGAATAGTGCATCTGACTGATGGGGTAGATGTTCTAAAAACATCACGGTGGGGCCCACACAGCTCGACCTCATGGGACGTTCCCATCAGCTCCAGCGCATAGTACCTTTTCCTATGTATATTACAGGATAATTGACAAAAATAAAAAAGTTCTCAGTCAAACTTGTTTTGCTTCATCGAAGTACCTTGTCAAGGAGAACCGATTGGCTACTCCCTTTGCCACGAGCCCAGTGGCTAGTGGTTGGTGCTACGTGGGCCCCACTATGATGAATGTGTTTCATCCACTTCTTTCATCCATTTTTACATATCATTCTAAGGGCTTGATCAAAAAAAGATAGGGACATAAATCTCAAGTGGACCACACCACAGGAGAACAACAGTAATTGGATATTCACCATTAAAATCCTCCTAAGGCCCACGTACTGTTTATTTGACATCCAATCTGTTGATTAGGTCATAAAGATCCAGATGAAGGGACAAGCCCTACAAAATGTTTTTAATGGTCGAAGTTCATTTAACACTGTTTCCTATAATGTGGTCCACTTGAAATTGGGCTATACATCATTTTTGGTCTCACATCATAAAATGATCTAGTAAAATAGATGGACAGCATGGATGAAACACATACATTATGGTGGGGCCAACAGAGCACCGACCCGTTTCCCTTATTAAGGGACTGGATGGTAAATAGCCAGGGCTTATCTTTGACAACGGCCTCAGGTTGTTTTCCCAGCACTTACGCATGCGTGACTTTATCACTGTCAGCGACCTCTATTCTAATCAAATAATGAAAAATCAAATCCTTCAAGTGATGATGAGCCCTCGGTCTACTGCATGATTACACTCTCTGCGAAGTATACATAAACATCGGAGTGTACTCTACGTTCAGACTAACCAGCAAACCAGCCCAACCCTTTCCAGCATGGCAGCGCAAGATCTCGACTGTTGATAAGGTGGGCCAGCGTGTCCTATTCGGAAGAATTTTGATTATTGGTCCAGGGCACATATAAGGTGGGACCCACCTGATGATTGGTCTATATATATTAGACATGCTCCACATTGGCATGATTTGCATGAATAATGAACAGACAGGTGGAGCCCACCTCGACACACATTTCTCAACTAAGGACAGCAGTAAATTAAAGAAAAAAAGGTACGTACCAAAAAATCCTAACCATCCAATTAATATAACTCAAATGGGCAGTCCAAATTAAATAAACGAGAACAAATTGCTAAAACTGGTCGATGAATTCGAATCTTTGATCATTCTCCATCCGCAACGGGCCTTACAATTTGGACGGTTCAGATTTCTTCAAATATATGCCACGTGTACGGTAGAGGCTGTTACCTGAGTCTACATGAGTCAATCCAAATTTGTGGTGTGGAATAAGACCAAGGGCAGTGTGTCATTTTGTCAACCATGGTTAAGCTGGGTTTGACCGGCTCCACCTGGTGCAAGCGCGTTGGTCTTTCCCATGGGTTCTGGGCTTGTAGACTGAGAACGGGGACTCGCGCGAGTGAGATGGTGATGTATTCTCGCGATACACGTGCGACTCTAGTACTCGCATGAGAGATCTGTGCCGTCCATCACGTGGGGCAGAGAGAGAAAATGCTCTGACTCAAAGTCAATGCCGGTCATCTTGCATGGTAGCAAAACGTGCGAGTTAATGTGGCCATCTTCATTGAACGGTTGGTTTTCCTCAAAGAAGTCGATGGCCTTGGTCGGACGCCCGTCCCTACGTAGTACCGGACTGTGATGTATGGATTTTATCCACACCGTACATCCATTTGCCCGTATCATTTTAGGGTACAAACCCAAAGGCGAGGAAGCTCCAAGGCTCAAATGGACCACACCACCAGTGATAATGACACCCACCGTTGAAACCTTCCCAGGGCCCACCGTGATGGTTAATTACATCCAATTCATAAGTTCACATAGATCTGGACGAAGGAAAAACACAAACATCAGTCTGATCCAGTACTTCTGTTGCCGAAAATGGTTTTCAACGGTAAGTGTTTAATCCCCACTGTGTGGTCCATTTAAGACTTGGATCTGCCTAATGTTTATGAATTTTCCTAAAATTATATGGAAAAATGGATGAACGGTTTGGATAAAACTTATACATCACGGTGGCCCTTCAGAGACCCTGTCCGTTCTAGCTAGGACGGGCAGAGGGAGTACCCCAATCCGCGTCGCACATGTGCAGCGAGTCCCTCTTCTTCGTCTCACGCGCGCGAGTCCCGTTGGCAATGGGAATGTAAACTCGCTGCTTCTTCGCCTTCTCTGCAACACCCACCAAAGCAGAACTGCCCCTCTCTCTCCTGACTTGCTGGTAAATCTCTCTCTCTCTCTCTCTCTCTCTCTCTCTCTCAGTGTGTGGATGAGATGCGTGAAACTCTGCGACGATCCGAGCTATTGATTCATCGCACGGTTTGATAAATTGACCCTAGGTGAAAAATCACAACGATCGGACGATCCTGGCCATACAAAAGAGGTGGTACAAAAATCACTGACTGGATTTGATTTGGTTTTGCGTGTGATTTATGATCTATGATCCATTCATGATGCTAAATGTCGGTGGAGATTTTTTTTTTTTAAATTTTTAATTTTTAATTTCAGTTTGTCTGTGGAAGTGGTTTCATTTTCATTGATTCGATCTCTGCTTTCTTTAGCTGATGGATATGAGTTTCTCTGAACGATTGTAACTCGTGTGCCGTGTGTGGCATATACACGTACGTGAATCTAGACCGTCCACATTGTGGATGGGGCATAGCTGAATACGCTCTTTGGACATTATTCATCATCCAACTGGTGGTGTCAAATGGACGGCTAGAATGAAGATGGTCTAGGGTGCAAATTCGGTGGGCGAAATCAGATGGTTAGGATTGTCCATTTGTTGTGGTTTTTTTTTTTTTTTCCTTATGTTCCATTCACAACAGGACCCATGATTTTAACGGTCTGAATTGAAGTACATGTATGCCATGTCTGTGGTGGATGAATTGCCACCGAACTTAGCGGAATTGGGTTCCTCTTACTTCCTTCTCTTGATTCTAAAAATCAGTACTTTTTTTCAGTGTGTGTAGTTTTTGAATTTGAACCGGTTATACTATCTACAGGGTGGGTGGATAGATATGATCTTCAGTAGTCATCGCGGGTGGATTTTTTTTTGTCACATTCCGGTGGGCTGTCAGATTGGAATCCGGGATCGGAGAGGATCACATGGTTAGAGACACTCCTGGTTTCGGTGCTCTATCTCATTTTCCATTATACGAGTGAAAACAGATTGCTTTGTTGATATCTTGTCAATTTGAATCCATTTTGCTTAAAGCCAGACAAAGTCCGTCAATTCTTGGCGAAGTATCGATTTTCTTTTGATTATATCATTCTTTTGCATTGGATGTGTGAAGCAGAACTGTGCTGATACAATCATAGCAGAATGGGAGGACTTTGCTCGAGAAGTTCCACCGCTGATAATACTTTTGGAGGAGGCGTCTCAAACGCCGGTGGACATGTTGATCTTGAATCCATGGGGCATCAGCTGCATGGGTTCTCATCAAAGACCGTTGGTGATTTGAATCCACCATTTGTTGGGGAAATTATGGATAAGCGGTTACAAGAACCTGACTCATTTTCTGAGAGGAATGCATCTGAATATGGGAATAACAACCTCGTTGATGTGGAGCCTGGGGAGCAGCAGTTGGGCAGGGCTCTGTCATACAAGTCTAGGTCAACTAAGTCGAAGTCGGCAGCAGCTGCAAAAATGGGTTCAGCCAAGGCAAGTGCTTTCTTGCAGTTAGTCTTTTTGGTTCTTATTATGTTCCCTTTCTTTTCATATTTAATGAAATACTGAACAATCATAAACAATTCATTCAGTTGGATTGTGTTTGCTGTTTAGTTTTGCTTCAACACCATACCTAGAACATGATTGATAAATTTTATGGATGTGTGGTTCAAATATACACCTAAACTTCATTGGAGGATCCATCTTTCGTAGCTCTGAAATCCCTGCAATGGAGTCATGAGAGAGTTTGATGGCAACTTTTGTAGCTCCCAAATCCATGCAATTTGAATCACCTACCCTCTTTGCCCCCAAGAACACCAGAAGGCTATAGTGGCAATATCCTGGAGGCATTTGTACATATTGTTGATTATGGGAGCATGTGGGATGAAAATATTTCTCATGACTTGGTAACAGCGAACCCAATGCCATCATCAAATGAAAAAAAAAACCTCTATATTTTGGAGGCAAAGCGTGTAATGAAGGTGATTCATGGGTCCACATCATAAAAGTGAAGGAGTGTCTATGATATTTAAGCGTCGTGTTTTTTCAATTGCTTGTTGCTTGAGAATTTGTAGTATGATCATTTTGAAGGATCCATCTAGCCTGGTCTTCACTATTATTATTATTTTTTTCCTTAGAGGTGGTCCACGTAATGCAAATAGGAAAATTCTCCAACTCTCATACAAGGCCAGTGGATGGCCAATAGGATTTCTAAATGGAGTAGTTTGAATAATTTACTGGTGATCCATTGTAGCATTCATTACTAGGTTGTTAATTATTGATATCATTATTATTATTTTCTATTTCAGCTTGCACAGCCACTGTGTTCCTAACTTATACACCTACAAATATTACAGCATGTACTCCAAATTAGGCCATTCCTGCCAGAACCAATTGTCTCTTAAACATGAGTTTCTAACTATTTTTTCCCCTTTGTTTTCTTGGCCGTTTTGGTAGAAATAAACAATCGCTTTCGAGTGCACTTAATTGTGAAAAAGAGGTAACCAAGTTCAAACTTTAAACGCTTAATCCCATTCACACATTTTACAGCTGGGGGTGGCAATGGGTTGGGTGGCTCGGCTTGGGCCCCTAAACTTGGCTCGAGGGTCGGGACCCAGCTTGCAATTTAGGCCCATGTTTGGGCCGGGCCCAATGACGAGTGGCCTAGCTTGGCCTGTTGGCCTAGTTCAATCATTAAGTGGGCTACAATTATACAAAATGAATGGCCAGTTTAAAGACAATTTACATGTGTAGTTTAAATTTTTTTTTTTTTTTTTTTGATATGGGTTCATGTTTCTATGACCAAAACCATTTATATGAGGGATTCGTCATGGATAGTGGGGATGTTGCAAAAAATTTCTTAGATTTGGACTATTTCAAACCTTTGATCATTTCATTTTCTTCCTTATAGGGCCGGCCTTGGAAGGCTGGGGCCAAGGCCTTTTTAGCCTAATTAGGGCTAGGGCTTAGGGGATTAGGGTCAAGCGAGGGACACCCAGGTCCATTGCCATGTTTACTTGCAACATCTTCTATCAATGCAAATAAATTTGAAATTGAAAGGAAAAAGCCATGCTCTTTATTTATGGGAAGAAACACTTCTTCATGTGTGTTCACATTCTCTATAGGAAGATAAGTTTACATTACTACTCAACATGGTTTGGGCTATGTCATGATCCATTTCAACTTTCAGCTACATGGATTGAAGGGCCTTCTCAGAGGCCAACATTATTATGTGCTAGATCTTCATTCTAGCTAGTGTTCGTACTATTGGTTTCATTATATGTATCGTTGGCTGGGGATACGGAAACATGTATTGACATCGCTGATATTATCGCTGATACTTGGAAATGTATCGTTGAAAGGGGGAAACACTAGAATTTTTCAATGAAACTTAAGGAGAAATCAAGTGGAGGTAGTGCTCTAGAGCCCTATGGCTGAAAAAGGGTGACAAGAATACGCGGTTCTTTCATAGCATAGCTTTGACGAGAGTTAGAAATAACAAAATCAGATCCTTGGTTGTTGATGGTTCTAGGATTAGGATGAAAGAAAAGGTTTGCGAGGCAATTGTCAGGTACTATCAAAAGCTCCTGTCAAGTGACCGTTGGGCCCGACTGAGGTTAGATTATCTACATTTTGATAGTTTATCAAAAGATTCAGCTGCATCTTTGGAGTGTCAGGTTATTGACTTAGAAATCAAAGAGGTTGTGGACAGTTTGGGCCGTAATAAGGCCCTTGGGCCTAACAAATCCCACTTGCCTATTTTTCAAAATTTTTGAAGACTGTGAAAGTGGATGTGGTTGACTTTGTTAAGGAATTTCTTGTGAAAGGTAGGCTTTCCCCTGAGTTAGGAACCTCTTTTATTTCTATTATTCCTAAAATAGAGGGAGCCGAAGGCTTGAAGGACTTTAGGCCTATCAAACTTATTGGGAGCCCATATAAAATTTTGGCTAAAGTTCTTGCCTCCAAATTTAGAGAAGGGTTGGGAAGCATCATTTCCCCTAACTAGGGGACTTGTGTGGGAGTACGCCAAATTCTGGACTTTACCCTTATAGCCCATGAGTGCATTGACTTTGATTTCCGTGACAAGAAGGCCGAAATTGTCTGCAAACTTGATGTGGAGAAGGCTTGTGATTATGTCGAGTGGGATTTCTTGGACTATGTGCCAACAAGGTTGGGTTGTGATGAAAAATGGAGTCCATCATCTATTAGCGCCCCCCCCCGTCTTCTCGGTGTTAGTGAATGTGTCTCCAAATGGCTTCTTCAAACCATCCAGGGGTCTTAGACAAGGGGACCCACTCTCCCCTTACTTATTTTAGTTGTTGTAGAAGCCTTCAACCGGCTACTAGCAAAAGGGCAAGAATATAATCTATTTAGCAATTTTAGGGTGTCTAAGTTGGGCGATTGGGTCTCACACTTCCAGTCTGCTGACAATACTATAATCTTTTTTGAACTACACCCTTTTATGTTTGATAATTTGAAGAAAGTCGTTATTTGTTTCAAATGAGTCTTTGGTTTGAAGATTAATGTGGGCAAGATCGAGATGTGGGGTGTCCTTCTTTCCAAATCCAAAACTACAAGGTTGGCTTTGTCGTTCGGATGGAAAGTTGGGTCATTTCCTTCGTCCTCTTTGGGGTTGCCGCCGTGCATTGGAAAATCAATCAAACACCTGTGGGATAAGGTGATTGATAGAATTGGAAGAAAGTTTTCTTGGAAGAGCCGCTATCTCTCTCTAGGTGGTCGTCTTACGCTCATTAAAACTACTTTCTCCAATATGCCTATTTATTTTATGTCGCTTTTCAAGTGTCCCACCTTAGTGTGCGAGAAACCAGACAAACTTTTTAGAGACTTTCTTTGGAAAGGATCTGATGAAGGGTTTAAGTTCCACCTCCTCAAATGGGAAGAAGTTTGCAACCCATTAGACTAGGGTGGCGTAGGAGTTCGGGATCTATGTAGTATGAATGATGCCCTTCTAGGTAAGTGGTTATGGCATTTTAGTACTGAGGTTGGAAGCGTTCGACGCAAGTTAGTGGCAAGCAAGTATGACCTTCATGAAAGGGGTTAGGAGACTAAGAAGTCATCGCTCTATTGAGCTTCTCACATCTAGAAGTGTATTGTGGCTCTGTGCTCAATGTTTCTACGAGGTGTTTCCTTCTCTTTGGGGGACAGTTCCAGGATTCATTTTTGGGAGGATTTCTGGTCCAATATACTCCTCTGAGACAATTTCCCTAGCCTCACACTTCTTGATTCGTCTTTTGGATGCGTGAGGGATTATTACTCAAGAAGTGGACCTTCCTTCTCTTGGGTCCCTCCTTGTAGAAGGGATCTCTTAGATGCAGAAATGGCAGATCTGATCTCCCTCTTAGCCCGTTTACAACATGTTGCTCCATCGGGGGACTAGGATTCTATGGTTTTGAGTGCACACAATTTAGGTTGATTTTTTTTTAAATCTCTTTACAAGTTGATCCGTGCTTCAAGGGGAGATGGTGCAATGCAAGGGGAGCATGCTTATCATTTCTGGTACTATGGAGCCCCTCCCAAGGTGGCTGCATTCACATGGCTTGTGGGAAGAAAGCGGGTTCTGACCAGACAATCTCCAAAAGAGATCGCTTCCTACTCCGAACATGTGATGCTTATGCATGTAAGATGTGAAAACCATTGATCATTTGTTTATCTCATGCCCTTTTTTCCTCCAAGGTGTGGGAGAATCTTCTCATTGTGTATGAGGTGTCGTGGGTCATGCCGGGATGTGTTAGGACCCTTCTATAGGCTTGGCACGGAAGTGGAGGAGGGAAGATTGATTAGGCTATATGGCATCTCTCCCTACCGGATGTGTGGTGGGCCATTTGGGAGGAGAGAAATAGGAGAACATTTCAGAATGTCTCTAGATTGATGGAAGCGGTAATGGAGGTTGTCAAAGTGACTATTTCGGAGTGGGCTGTCTTTCGATAGCTTTCTTCTTTTTGGACTGCAGCTTATGGCTGTCTTAGGGATTTTGTTGTTTTTCTTTTTCTTTTGTATTCTTTTCTTGCCTCGTGGTTGCGGGTTGATGTTTCTAATAAAATTTTAGCTGCCCCTAAAATAAGAAACTTCAGGAGATGCTACAATACACGTATTTGCATACATAATAAGTTTCTCTTTAATGGGGGTCTCAAAGCATGTAACATTGACTCAGGGAAATATTAGAGAAACATGGGGAAAATGGTGGAAAATCAAATAATAGTGAAGAAGACACATATTTGCATAGTTAGGAATCAAATAATAAGTTTCCCTGTAATGGGACCTAAAAGCATGTATCGTTGACTCAGGGAAACATGGGGAAAATGGTGGATCCATCCATCCATGCATGCATGCACATACATACATATAAACACACTACATCATCCATCCATCCATCCATGCACGCACACACACATATACATACACACATCCATACATATATCCACCCATGATCCATTCATCCATGCATGCATACATATACACACATACAAACATGCATTTCATCATATAACTATGCATTCATAAAAAAAAAATTGTAATGGAATTTTTTTTTTAATAAACATATTTTTTGGCAATTTCAATACTTGGCGATATTATCGAAATATCAATACATTGTTATCGTATTGCAAATTGAGTGGGACCTCTAGTGTCTTTCTTTGAACATTACTTGTCTTGATTGGGGGATACTTGTCATGAGGGCTACAGATATAGTGTTATTTAGAGTTGGATTCCCCTTCACCGGGTTTGTTCAAGCTGAACTAAGACGGTTACACTCTCAATAATATAATAGGAGCTAGAACTAGGGTCCCCACTGGATGCTGTGAAGGGCCGAGAGTGAAGACTTTCTAAGGTTCTTTTCGGGATATGGATTCTAGAACTAATGAGGCTTGGAATTTTCTCCACAATATCAATCATCATAATCATTTTTCATTTAAGCCTTATCCCAACTAATTGGGGTTGGCTACACAAATCTTGTTCCACTATCCACTTTATCAAGGCCATATCCTCAAACTGCAGATCATCAAGTCTTTTATTACTATCTCCATCAACATCCCTTTTGCCTTTCCCCTGTCCTTTTAGAGCCTTCAACTTGAACCCATTCACTCCTAACCAATGCAGTTCTTGGTCTACGTTGCACATGGCCAAACCATCTAAGTCTTCTTTACCTCATCTTATTACCAATTGATGCTACTCTTGAGTTCCCTCAAATGCATTCATTTTGGATTCTATCCTTCTTTTGCCACTCATCCATCTCAACATCCTCATTTCAGTTGTGCTCATCCTATGACCATGTTGTTCCTTTATTGTCCAATATTATGTCATATAAAGCATGGCTGGTCTTATAGCTATCCTACTTAATTTCTCCTTCAATTTGATTTGTATGCAGCAATCACATAAAACTCCAGAGGCAAATCCCCACTTCATCCACCCAACTTTAATTCTAGTCATCTCAATTTCTCCGCCCGCATCAATTATTGACCCAAGATATCATCGAAAATGGTCATTTTAGGGTACATCTTGGTTATCAATCTTAATCAATTCCTCATTTCCACTCCTATCAACACTAAAATTGTAATCCATTTTCTCTGTTTTAGTCCGACTAATTTTAAAACGTTTAGATTCTGAAGTATCCCATTATAGTTCTAGGTATGTGGTACCTCCTTCCTTGTCTCGTCAATTGAAACTGTGTCATCTCCAAACAATATACACCACATGACATCTTCCTTTCTAAACGTCTCGTTAACTCGTCCACAATCTCAATATGTTCAACAATTCCATTGTAAAAGAATCATTGAATGCAATTCCACCAATGTCACCTGCTGCTAGGCCTAAAAAAAGGTTGGCTTCCAATGGTGTTGAGGAAATCCATGACATTTGTTTGTGGCTTATAGTTTGTCAATTGTCATGTCCATTGGTAAGAAGGTTCCAAGCAGTGTTCAAAATATCGGTATCGCACAATGTATCGCACCCTTGGGATACAGATACGTATTGGTTATCGCACGGGATATATCGTTTGTATCGCATAGTTTATCGCACTTTTTGGGAAACATGGGGAAACATTGGGAAAATGGTTGAATTTTTTAATGAAACTTTGGGGATTGTTAAAAAGGCCCTTAATACACACTTTTAAATCATAACATCTCAAAAAAAAGATGCACATAATAAATTTCCTTTGTATAGGGTCCTAAGGTATGCGATGTTTAACTGAACTAATGCAACTATATTTAAATTGAATGCATGATATTTATAAATATATCATAGTCATGTATGAAAACACAACCAATTCATTGAAAAACAAAATAAGAACTGAAGAAGTAAAATCTGATAAATATACATTTCTTTGATGAGGACTAGTTGTGGTCTAGACCCACATAGAGTTGCGTGGTGGCTCATAATCATCATCTCCATCTCGACGTGGCTGGGCATAGTACCGCTGCTCCACTAATCCACAATATTGTACCCAGGTCATAGAAGAGTGGTACCAGTTAAGATATTCCCTGACATAACGCTGGTACTCATCCTCTCCGAACTGAAATAATACGCCCATTCGTGGGTACTGCGTAATCGTCACAGTCTGTAACTGATATGGATCTGGAAAGGGTAGATATGAAGCTCCTTGGTATCCATATTGTTGACCATATCCATACTGCTGCTCATATCCTTGCCCATATGCAGAAGTGAACTCTTGACCAGGGTTGAAAAATGATGTCGTAATCGCTTTGGAGTCACTCGTCGCATATCCACTAGGTCCATATCCATGCCCATGCTGTGGCACAGAACTCGAGCTACTCTCCAGTGTTTGTGATCCAGATTCATGTTGTGGCCTGTAGCTCGAGCTCCCCTCCCTCGTCCGTGATCCAAATCTAGAGCCACCTCGCCTGCCACGAACGCTTGTGTCCCTCATGCATTTTGCCAGCAGCTCCTCAAAATCTGAAAGTTTATGAGTCTTCTTTTTCTGCAGTAGCTTTTGACGCGTGTATGTCTTATTGTAAACAAGACGAGGTCGTGGTTCTCCTGGACGAGAACCATGGTCAGTGTCCTGCGTGGAATGATCGAAATTCTCCTCCCCGGTAAAAGGGCTAAGAGGCCTCTTATCCTGACTCCCACCCGCGTCACCACCATCATCATCACCATCATCATCATCATCCTTACTGTCATCAGAGTCATCGTCACTCTTATCGTCGCCATCATCATCACCGGACTCATTTCCCGCATCACTCTTTGACTGAGTCTCTGTGTCAGACAATGTTTTCCCACCACGTGTCCCTCGTGATAGTGACTGCCGCTGGCTGCCCTCCGAACTCCTCATTAATGGGTCGAATGCCTTATCAGGAGACCTCTGTTGCTCCACATATTTGTCAACATCAATCCCTTGTGTCTCTGCTTCTGCCGCAATACGTGGCTCTGGTCACCCATCCGAGGTATCTAAGTCATCCGACCTAACCCACTGGTAAACTATGTCATCCTCTGCATCCTCAGCATATGCATGTTGTCCGACCGTCATCAGGTCTAGTGGGTCTTCCAGTGCTTTTCTTCTTCCTTCCGAGCGGAGCAACCTCTCTCGTAACTTCATATTGTAGTGACAATACACTAGCTTCTGAAGCCTCTCATACCCTATTCTATTACGTTTATTTGTATGTATGAGGGAGAATGTACTCCAATTCCTTTCACAGGGTGACGAGGACACCGTCTGTGCAAGCACACAGACAGCCAGTCGTTGTAAAACCTCACAGTCAGTCCTATACATGGACCACCATTCGCCTGCGTATCATAAGATTCTTTCATTATCCTAAAATTTCCAAAATAATATAAATGTTAAGTTTACTACAGTGACTCACATGGCATCATGGCGTTCCTTGACTTCACCGCAGGGTGACACCCAAACATCCCAACTGTGTCGCGGAATTTAACAATCTGTTAATAGCGTATAACAACTAGAATAAGTATTTAATAATCGAGATGAAGATAAGGATAATGTAAGTGCGGAACATTATTACCTCACTACCAAAGGTATCTTTCCCCGGACAGTCGGGGAATAAGTGATCGTACACCTCATGCACAGCCCTCTTTAATGAATTATCTTCGAAGAGGTTCCGGCTGTAGTGGTATTTGGGATTTAGGAAATATGCTGAAAACCAACATATACACATCAGTACAACCCTCTCTTATTATTGCATATGGAAAAAAAAAATCCATTTAGGTACTTACCAGCCTAATGTAGTGGGTGAGAAAGCGTCCTTTCCCAACGGTCGTCTATTATTGCATGCACCTACTTATATGCATTGGGAGCTTTAACCATGATGGCATCTTTCATTAGTTGTATAGATGGATACAACGACCCCATCGACGGATTTGTCTCATTGTCCACCATCCTCAATACCACATAAATGGGCTCTAGAATACCCACAACACCACGCACTTTATCCCAAAATGTCTTTCCCAGCACCAGCTCCTCAATTCTATAGGTTACTTTCGTCAACCTCCTTTTCCATTCTACGTAATCATGAGAGGCGAAAAGCTCTCGTAACCCTTGTTTGTGTTTGAGAAGGCTACTTAAGGCGATATAATTTGTGGCGAATCACGTCGCTTCGGGGCGCACTATATCCCCACCACACCTCTCGCGCATTGCGGCTAATAACCAGCCGTGGTTGTATACAAAGTTTGTGATGAGTCGTGCATCAGTAATTACAGTCTTCACCGACGACCTATCCTCGATCCCCTCCAGCATGAGATCGATGCAATGGGCTGCGCAGGGGGTCCAATACATATGATACTTGCTCTGAATATCCTTCCCCGCCTTAACAAATGCACTCCCATTATCCGTAACAAACTGCACAATATTTTTCCTCCCAACATCTTGCATGATGTTGTGCATTAGTTTGTAAATGTAGTTATAATCTTTGATCTTACTACTCGCATCTATACTCTTTAGGAACACTGCCCGTCCCCTGGAATAAACCATAAAATTTATAATCGACATCTTCGTCGGTCCGGTCCAACCGTCACACATGACGGTACAGCCATACATCTCCCATGACTGCCGATACGAATCAACATGTCTTCATTTCTTCATGTTCATCATCCAAGTATTTTCCCATGATCTGTGGGGGTGTAGGCGGCTGCATACCCTCTCCCCCACGCTGCACTTCACTTATCATATTTTTGAAGTGCGGCCTTGCTGCGGCATTTGCGGGGATTTGACCGTATATAAAAAATTTTGCTATAAATTTTCTAACTTTTTTCCTCACATTCCCTCCACTAAACATCTCCTTTATTTTCTTTTGTCCCTCCTGCCTCTTTGTACATCCTCGGATCCGAAGGTAGATCTAGCACCCGCATGCTGCTACTCCTGCCCATGCCCCATATTCCTCCTCGCCTACTTCCCTCCCCTGATCCACCCCTAGCACTCTCCCCTGCTCCACTCCCCCCACCACGCTCATGGATAGACCCCTCAAATCGAGGCCTACTTGTATTCCACCTCCTATCTTGATCCTTCTCCCATCGATCCCATATGGACTCTTGAATTGCGCGCCTGTATTCGGGATCATCATCATCATCTTCGAGATCCACTACATCATCCTCACCTGCATATGGTGGTCGCCCCAATTCCTCCCTAATCTCCCTCTCCCGTGCATGTCGTTTATCTTTTGTCTTCACATTTTTTTTCAATATGCTCCTCATCTGTTCTCGCACATCTTGTGGACACTTTGGGCAATCCACAACATTGCGATACCCTCCCGCTAAATTTTCCTTTAAGCGGGTTACCCCACCACTCCTCGATATATGGCCGCATAAATTACAAATACTCCCGAATCGATTATCGAGAATGGGCTGACCGTACCTCCACCCTATATCAGGTTGCTTACCTCCTCTTCCTCCTGACATATTTTCTCTGTAAAATAATATTATACAAGTCTTTATCCAAAAAATGAAGCTTACAAAAAAATCATGTGGACCACACGAAGGCAAACGATGTGAATTGAATGTCTACCATGAAACCCTTATTATTGTGAAAAACATTGAACAAGGAGGAGAGAGAGAGAGAGAGAGAGAGAGAGCAAGATGTGATAGAGGTAGAGTTCTTTACAACACTCAAGTCAATGTGGGCCACCATATTTTAAGTGTAAAACTCACTCCATTCATCATATTCTATATTCACTATCAGGTTTTGAGGTAAAAAATCAGTTACATTTACCACTCAAATGCACCATATCATATGGAATAGTGTGAATGGAATGTCAACCATAAGTTCATGTGTGGGCCACCGTGACTTTATTTAAAATGTCTTTTCATATGGAGAAGGGTTAGAAAATTATCCTCCACTAAGTCGAGATTACTCAGGTACATTTTTCTAAGTGATGTTTTTTCATTTTGGGCCAACTGATCTTAAACGAAGGCCAATTAAATTGTTTAACGGTGTTTCGCTGCCATCTGTAGTGTGGTCCAGCTGATATTTGGATATGATTCATTTGTTGGATAATGCTCTAATATGATCTCCAAAAATAGATGAACGGTGTAGATATAATAAATACATCACTTTGGGCCCACGTAACGTTGATCTCCTTTGAACCGTCCGTGCAACTATAGCTCAAGGAGCATCAGTGCTCGTCTTTGCACGGATGCGGCTTGCATCCTACCCCTGCCCGTCTCTAGCCCAAAACGGGCAGTTCTGTGGGTTGGGCTCACCTTGAACGTATGTGATCTATCCACACCGTCCATTCGTTTTTCCATCTAATTTAAGGGGTTGAGCCAAAAATTGAATCATATCTAAAGATCAAGTGTACCATACCACAGGAAACAACAGGGATAATGATATCCACCATTGAAACCTTGCTAGCCCAACAATGATGTTTATTTGTCATCCAACAGGAATTTATGTGATTTATCCACACCGTCCATCCATTTTTACAGATAATTTTAGGGGTTGATCCCAAAATTGAAGTAAATACAAAGCTCAAGTGGACCGTTACATAGGAAACAATGTGGAATAATGATTTCCACGGTTGAAACCTTCCTAGTGTCTAAAGTAGGGCCCACGTGATATGACACCCACCGTTGAAACATTTCTAAGGGCCCACGTGAATTTTTTTTAACCATAAAACCTATTCATAAGGTCATGTAGACGTGGATGAACTTAAAACACAAATATCAGCTTGATCCGAAACTTCTCTGGCCCCAAAGAAGCTTTTAATGGTGGACGTTCAATCCCCACTTTGTGGTCCACTCAAGCCCTGAACCTGCCTCATTTTTTGGTTCACATATTAAAATTTTCTGAAAAAATAGTTGGACGGCAGGATGAAACAGTTACATCACGGTGGGCTCCACAGAGCCCTACCGTCCGGGCGGGGGTAGGACGCAATCTGCGTCCCCTGACACCAACCAATAGCTGGTGGTCGGTGCTATGTGGGTCACTCCATGATGTATGTGTTTCATCCATGCCATCCATCTGTTTTTACAGATCATTTTACGGTATAAGTCCAAAAATGAGATATATCCAAATCTCAAGTGGACCACATTACAGGAAACAGTGTTAAATGAGGGTAGACCGTTAAAAACATTTTGGGGGCCATAAAAGCTTTGGATCAAGCTGATATTTGTTTTTTCTCTTCATCGGGGCCTGTATGACCTAATCAATGATTGGATGTCAAATAAACAGTATAGTGGGCCATAAGAGGATTTAAATGGTATATCCAATCACTATTGTTTTCATGTGGTGTGGTCCACCTGAGATTTATATCCCTCTCATTTTTGAGTTCATTGCAATAAAATGATATTTAAAAATGGATGAACGGAATGGATGAAACACATACATCATGGTGGGGCCCACAGAGCACTGACCACCAGCCCACGTCCGGCGTACGCAATCCGCTTCCAGCGGATTACTGAAGCTACGTCACCAAGTTACGTGGGTCCCACCATGATGTATTTTTTCTATCCACACCGTCCATCCATGTTAACAGATCATTTTGGGGTGTGAACCAAAAAATGAGTCAGATCCAGAGCTCGACTGGACCCCACCACAGAAAACAATGGAGAGAGTGACGTTCACCATTAAAAATTTCTTGAGGGCCACACAACAGATGAATGGTCAAGATGTTTATGTATTTTATCCGCTCCGTCCATACCTTTTAACAGATAATTTCAGGGCTTTAGGCCAAACATAAACCATATACAATGTTTAAATGGGCCACACCTTACAAAACAGTTGAATTGAACATCCACCGTTGAAATACCATTGTTGGCCACACCTTACAAAATGTTTTTTGGATCGACCCCTTAATTTATATGGGAAAACATATGGACGGTGTGGATAGACCACATACATTGAAGGTGGGCCCCAACTGAGTTACTGAGCACGATTGGCACGTGCTCAGCAAATCACACCCGCGCTAAGTCCCTGTTAATCAGGATTCTGTACGCTGAGCGTACTGAGTAAACTCTGTGGGGTTCACCATGCCTATGTATTTTATCCAGTCCGTCCATCTATTTTATTAGATAATTTTATGATATGGGTCCAAAATTGAAGGATATCCAAAGCTCAAATGCACCACACCACATGAAATAGTGTGAATTGAGCTTATACCGTTGCAAAATTCTTGAGTGTCACAGAATTTTTGTATTAAGCTTATATATTTTTTTTTCTTCATCCATGTCTTTGTGATATTATTAACAGCTTGGATGACAAATAGACATCAATGTAAGGCCTAGGAAGGTTTCAACGATGGAAATCATTATTCCCACTGTTTCCTGTCGTATGATCCACTTGAGAGTTGGATATGCTTCAACTTTGGGCTTAACCCCTTAAATGAGTTGAAAAAACGTATGAACGGTGTGGATAAACCACTTATTTTCACGGTGGGCCCAACTGAGTTTACTCAGTACGATAAGAGTGTACTGAGTTACTCAGTACGCAATCCGGAGTCCCGACCGACCTGTTTTCACCCCTCCCGCGCCCGTCCTCTTCATTTTCTCCATTTCGACTTGCGATTTCCCTCCCCTTCACGCAGCGAAGGCTCCGGATGAGGTATCTCGTCGAATCCGGCCCGATTTCTCGCCGAATCTTCGAGAAATCCGCACCGGCACGCTCCAATCGGCGAAGAAAGAGAAAAAATGAAGAAAATAGCAAGAAATTTTGGAAGAAAGGGGGATACAGGGTACTTACCTGTCGAATGACCCACCTCCGATCACCGCTACAGGTATTCTCCGATCTCTCTCTCTCTCTCTCATTCCAAAAATTTTGATTTTCAGCAACCCACGGCATCGGCTTTTTATTGTTGTGGGTTGTTGGCTACAGTGGGACTTGTGAGTTCCCTGCAAACGCACCCGTGAGTGTCCGTGACTCTGTTTGTCGATTTCCGACAATAATGGAGGCGGAAATACCACGATATCTAAATCGGGGTGGGTTGTATCGGCGATATCGACGATATCGTCGCTGTATCGTAAGATATCGACGATATATCACACGATATCGACGATATATCGCACGATATCTGGAGTTAGGGTTTTTTTTGTATCTTCCGGGTGTTATCGGCAAAGTATCGTCTCGCAGGGGTGCGATACCGATAATATCGGCCGATATATCGGCCGATAGTATCGATATTTCGAACACTGGTTTGAACAACCAGTAAGGGGGATGATTTCTCAATGCAAAGGGAGAACGGGAAGCTCCTTAACTAGAACATTGATCATAGATTTCGCCCTTCTACTGAGCAAGCAAAATGCCTTGCCTCAACTTGAGCCATCATTTTGGACAATTTCTTTGAATCTTACTTGCACAAACCTTCTACCTAGGTGTGACCTCCACTTCAATCTCTTCTCGAATCGAACACTTATTGACTCCAGCCTTGGATCTACATTCGGGTTTTTACATTTTTTCAATTTTCATGACATTTTCTTAAAGTTTATGGGCAATTTTTTATTTTATTTTATTTATGTTTGGCTCCCATATTCAAGCGGGGGGGGGGGGGGGGAGGAATGATACTTGGAACCGGTGTTGAAATATCGATACTATCGGCCGATATTATCGGTATCGTACCCCTGCGAGACGATACTTTGCCGATAACACCCGGAAGATACAAAAAAACCTTAATTCCAGATATCGTGCGATATATCGTCGATATCGTGCGATATATCGTCGATATTTTACAATACAACGACGATATCGTCGATATCGCCGATACAACCCACCCCGATTTAGATATCGCGGTATTTCCGCCTCCATTATTGTCGAAAATCGACAAACAGAGTCACGGACACTCACGGGTGCATTTGCAGGGAACTCACGAGTCCCACTGTAGCTAACAACCCACAACAATAAAAAGCCGATGCCGTGGGTTGCTGAAAATCAAAAATTTTTTTAATGAGAGAGAGAGAGAGATCGGAGAATACCTGTAGCGGTGATCGGAGGTGGGCCATTCGACAGGTAAGTACCCTGTATCCCCCTTTCTTCCAAAATTTCTTGCTATTTTCTTCATTTTTTCTCTTTCTTCGCCGATTGGAGCGTGCCGGTGCGGATTTCTCGGAGATTCGGCGAGAAATCGGGCCGGATTCGACGAGATACCTCATCCGGAGCCTTTGCTGCGTGAAGGAGAGGGAAATCGCGAGTCGAAATGGAGAAAATGAAGAGGACGGGCGCGGGAGGGGTGAAAACAGGTCGGTCCGGGACTCCGGATTGCGTACTGAGTAACTCAGTACACTCTTATCGTACTGAGTAAACTCAGTTGGGCCCACCGTGAAAATAAGTGGTTTATCCACACCGTTCATACGTTTTTTCAGCTCATTTAAGGGGTTGAGCCCAAAGTTGAAGCATATCCAACTCTCAAGTGGATCATACGACAGGAAACAGTGGGAATAATGATTTCCACCGTTGAAACCTTCCTAGGCCTTACATTGATGTCTATTTGTCATCCAAGCTGTTAATAATATCACAAAGACATGGATGAAGAAAAAAAAATATATATAAGCTTAATACAAAAATTCTGTGACACTCAAGAATTTTGCAACGGTATAAGCTCAATTCACACTATTTCATGTAGTGTGGTGCATTTGAGCTTTGGATATCCTTCAATTTTGGACCCATATCATAAAATTATCTAATAAAATAGATGGACGGGCTGGATAAAATACATAGGCATGGTGAACCCCACAGAGTTTACTCAGTACGCTCAGCGTACAGAATCCTGATTAACAGGGACTTAGCGCGGGTGTGATTTGCTGAGCACGTGCCAATCGTGCTCAGTAAACTCAGTTGGGGCCCACCTTCAATGTATGTGGTCTATCCACACCGTCCATATGTTTTCCCATATAAATTAAGGGGTCGATCCAAAAAACATTTTGTAAGGTGTGGCCAAAAATGGTATTTCAACGGTGGATGTTCAATTCAACTGTTTTGTAAGGTGTGGCCCATTTAAACATTGTATATGGTTTATGTTTGGCCTAAAGCCCTGAAATTATCTGTTAAAAGGTATGGACAGAGCGGATAAAATACATAAACATCTTGACCATTCATCTGTTGTGTGGCCCTCAAGAAATTTTTAATGGTGAACGTCACTCTCTCCACTGTTTTCTGTGGTGGGGTCCAGTCGAGCTCTGGATCTGACTCATTTTTTGGTTCACACCCCAAAATGATCTGTTAACATGGATGGACGGTGTGGATAGAAAAAATACATCATGGTGGGACCCACGTAACTTGGTGACGTAGCTTCAGTAATCCGTTGGAAGCGGATTGCGTACGCCGGACGTGGGCTGGTGGTCAGTGCTCTGTGGGCCCCACCATGATGTATGTGTTTCATCCATTCCGTTCATCCATTTTTAAATATCATTTTATTGCAATGAACTCAAAAATGAGAGGGATATAAATCTCAGGTGGACCACACCACATGAAAACAATAGTGATTGGATATACCATTTAAATCCTCCTATGGCCCACTATACTGTTTATTTGACATCCAATCTGTTGATTAGGTCATACAGGCCTAGATGAAGAGAAAAAACAAATATCAGCTTGATCCAAAACTTCTATGGCCCCCAAAATGTTTTTAATGGTCTACCCTCATTTAACACTGTTTCCTGTAATGTGGTCCACTTGAGATTTGGATATATCTCATTTTTGGACTTATACCGTAAAATGATCTGTAAAAACAGATGGATGGCATGGATGAAACACATACATCATGGTGTGACCCACAAAGCACCGACCACCAGCTATTGGTTGGTGTCAGGGGACGCGGATTGCGTCCTACCCCCGCCCGAACGGTAGGGCTCTGTGGAGCCCACCGTGATGTAACTGTTTCATCCTGCCGTCCAACTATTTTTTCAGAAAATTTTAATATGTGAACCAAAAAATGAGGCAGGTTCAGGGCTTGAGTGGACCACAAAGTGGGGATTGAACGTCCACCATTAAAAGCTTCTTTGGGGCCAGAGAAGTTTCGGATCAAGCTGATATTTGTGTTTTAAGTTCATCCACGTCTACGTGACCTTATGAATAGGTTTTATGGTTAAAAAAAAAAATCACGTGGGCCCTTAGAAATGTTTCAACGGTGGGTGTCATATCACATGGGCCCTACTTTAGACACTAGGAAGGTTTCAACCGTGGAAATCATTATTCCACACTGTTTCCTATGTAACGGTCCACTTGAGCTTTGTATTTACTTCAATTTTGGGATCAACCCCTAAAATTATCTGTAAAAATGGATGGACGGTGTGGATAAATCACATAAATTCCTGTTGGATGACAAATAAACATCATTGTTGGGCCTAGCAAGGTTTCAACGATGGATATCATTATCCCTGTTGTTTCCTGTGGTATGGTACACTTGATCTTTAGATATGATTCAATTTTTGGCTCAACCCCTTAAATTAGATGGAAAAACGAATGGACGGTGTGGATAGATCACATACGTTCAAGGTGGGCCCAACCCACAGAACTGCCCGTTTTGGGCTAGAGACGGGCAGGGGTAGGACGCAAGCCGCGTCCGTGCAAAGACGAGCACTGATGCTCCTTGAGCTCCAGTTGCACGGACGGTTCAAAGGAGATCAAAGTTACGTGGGCCCAAAGTGATGTATTTATTATATCTACACTGTTCATCTATTTTTGGAGATCATATTAGAGCATTATCCAACAAATGAATCATATCCAAATATCAGCTGGACCACACCACAGATGGCAGCGAAACACCGTTAAACAATTTAATTGGCCTTCGTGTAAGATCAGTTGGCCCAAAATGAAAAAACATCACTTAGAAAAATGTACCTGAGTAATCTCGACTTAGTGGAGGATAATTTTCTAACCCTTCTCCATATGAAAAGACATTTTAAATAAAGTCACGGTGGCCCACACATGAACTTATGGTTGACATTCCATTCACACTATTCCATATGATATGGTGCATTTGAGTGGTAAATGTAATTGATTTTTTACCTCAAAACCTGATAGTGAATATAGAATATGATGAATGGAGTGAGTTTTACACTTAAAATATGGTGGCCCACATTGACTTGAGTGTTGTAGAGAACTCTCCTCTATCACATCTCTCTCTCTCTCTCTCTCTCTCTCTCTCTCTCTATCCCCTCCTTGTTCAATGTTTTTCACAATAATAAGGGTTTCATGGTAGACATTCAATTCACATTGTTTGCCTTCGTGTGGTCCACATGATTTTTTTGTAAGCTTCATTTTTTGGATAAAGACTTGTATAATATTATTTTACAGAGAAAATATGTCAGGAGGAAGAGAAGGTAGGCAACCTGATATAGGGTGGAGGTACGGTCAGCCCATTCCCGATAATCGATTCGGGAGTATTTGTAATTTATGCGGCCATGTATCGAGGAGTGGTGGGGTAACCCGCTTAAAGGAGCATTTAGCACTTCAAAAATATGATAAGTGAAGTGCAGCGTTGGGGAGGGTGTGCAGCCACCTACACCCGCACAGATCATAGGAAAATACTTGGATGATGAACATGCAGAAATGAAGACATACGTTGATTCGTATTGGCAGTCATGGGAGATGTACGGCTGTACCGTCATGTGTGACGGTTGGACCGGACCGACGAAGATGTCGATTATAAATTTTATGGTTTATTCCAGGGGACGGGCGGTTTTCCTAAAGAGTATAGATGCGAGTAGTAAGATCAAAGATTATAACTACATTTACAAACTAATGCACAACATCATGCAAGATGTTGGGAGGAAAAATATTGTGCAGTTTGTTACGGATAATGGGAGTACATTTGTTAAGGGGGGGAAGGATATTCAGAGCAAGTATTATATGTATTGGACTCCCTGCGCAGCTCATTGCATCGATTTCATGCTGGAGGGGATCGGGGATAGGCCGTCGGTGAAGACTGTAATTACTGATGCACGACTCATCACAAACTTTGTATACAACCACGGCTGGTTATTAGCCGCAATGCGCGAGAGGTGTGGTGGGAATATAGTGCGCCCCGGAGTGACGCGATTCGCCACAAATTATATCGCCTTAAGTAGCCTTCTCAAACACAAACAAGGGTTACGAGAGCTTTTCGCCTCTCATGATTACGTAGAATGGAAAAGGAGGTTGACGAAAGTAACCTATAGAATTGAGGAGCTGGTGCTGGGAAAGACATTTTGGGATAAAGTGCGTGGTGTTGTGGGTATTCTAGAGCCCATTTATGTGGTGTTGAGGATGGTGGACAATGAGACAAATCCGTCGATGGGGTCGTTGTATCCGTCTATACAACTAATGAAAGATGCCATCATGGTTAAAGCTCCCAATGCATATAAGTGGGTGCATGCAATAATAGACGACCGTTGGGAAAGGACGCTTTCTCACCCACTACATCAGGCTGGTAAGTACCTAAATGGATTTTTTTTTTCCATATGCAATAATAAGCGAGGGTTGTACTGATGTGTATATGTTGGTTTTCAGCATATTTCCTAAATCCCAAATACCACTACAGCCGGAACCTCTTCGAAGATAATTCATTAAAGAGGGCTGTGCATGAGGTGTACGATCACTTATTCCCCGACTGTCCGGGGAAAGATACCTTTGGTAGTGAGGTAAATATGTTCCGCACTTACATTATCCTTATCTTCATCTCGATTATTAAATACTTATTCTAGTTATACGCTATCAGCAGATTGTTAAATTCTGCGACGCAGTTGGGATGTTTGGGTGTCACCCTGCGGTGAAGTCAAGGAACGCCATGATGCCATGTGAGTCACTGTAGTAAACTTAACATTTTTATTATTTTGGAAAATTTAGGATAATGAAAGAATCTTATGATACGCAGACGAATGGTGGTCCATGTATGGGACTGACTGTGAGGTTTTACAACGACTGGCTGTCCGTGTGCTTGCACAGACGGTGTCCTCGTCACCCTGTGAAAGGAATTGGAGTACATTCTCCCTCATACATACAAATAAACGTAATAGAATAGGGTATGAGAGGCTTCAGAAGCTAGTGTATTGTCACTACAATATGAAGTTACGAGAGAGGTTGCTTCGCTCGGAAGGAAGAAGAAAAGCACAGGAAGACCCACTAGACCTGATGACGGTCGGACAACATGCATATGTTGAGGATGCAGAGGATGACATAGTTTACCAGTGGGTTAGGTCGGATGACTTAGATACCTCGGATGGGCGACCAGAGCCACATATTGCGGCAGAAGCAGAGACACAACGGATTGATGTTGACAAACATGTGGAGCAACAGAGGTCTCCTGATAAGGCATTCGACCCATTAACGAGGAGTCCGGAGGGCAGCCCGCGGCAGTCACTATCATGAGGGACACGTGGTGGGGAAACATTGTCTGACACCGAGACTCAGTCAAAGAGTGATGCGGGAAATGAGTCCGGTGATGATGATGGCGGCGATAAGAGTGATGATGACTCTGATGACAGTAAGGATGATGATGATGATGATGATGGTGGTGACACGGGTGGGAGTCAGGATAAGAGGCCTCTTAGCCCTTTTACCGGGGAGGAGAATTTCGATCATTCCACGCAGGACACTGACCATGGTTCTCATCCAGGAGAACCACGACCTCGTCTTGTTTACAATAAGACATACATGCGTCAAAAGCTACTGCAGAAAAAGAAGACTCATAAACTTTCAGATTTTGAGAAGGAGCTGCTGGCAAAATGCATGAGGGACACAAGCGTTCGTGGTAGGCGAGGTGGCTCTAGATTTGGATCACGGACGAGGGAGGGGAGCTCGAGCTACATGCCACAACATGAATCTGGATCACAAACACTGGAGAGTAGCTCGAGTTCTGTGCCACAGCATGGGCATGGATATGGACCTAGTGGATATGCAACGAGTGACTCCAGAAGTTACGGCACATCATTTTTCAACCCTGGTCAAGAGTTCACTTCTGCATATGGACAAGGATATGAGCAGCAGTATGGATATGGTCAACAATATGGATACCAAGGAGCTTCATATCTGCCCTTTCCAGATCCATATCAGTTACAGACTGTGACGGTTACGCAGTACCCACGAATGGGCGTATTATTTCAGTTCGGAGAGGATGAGTACCAGCGTTATGTCAGGGAGTATCTTAACTGGTACCACTCTTCTATGACCTAGGTACAATATTATGGATTAGTGGAGTAGCAGTACTATGCCCAGCCACGTCAAGATGGAGATGATGATTATGAGCCACCACGCAACTCTATGTGGGTCTAGACCACAACTAGTCCTCATCAAAGAAATGTATATTTATCAGATTTTACTTCTTCAGTTCTTATTTTGTTTTTCAATGAATTGGTTGTGTTTTCATACATGACTATGATATATTTATAAATATCATGCATTCAATTTAAATATAGTTGCATTAGTTCAGTTAAACATCGCATAACTTAGGACCCTATACAAAGGAAATTTATTATGTGCATCTTTTTTTTGAGATGTTATGATTTAAAAGTGTGTATTAAGGGCCTTTTTAACAATCCTCAAAGTTTCATTAAAAAATTCAACCATTTTCCCAATGTTTCCCCATGTTTCCCAAAAAGTGCGATAAACTATGCGATACAAACGATATATCTCATGCGATAACCGATACGTATCTGTATCCCAAGGGTGCGATACATTGTGCGATACCGATATTTCGAACATTGGTTCAAACAGGCTTTCACTTCATCAGCTTTTTAATCCATAAAGGCATTTCAATTTTCCAGCCAAAATGAAAGATAAGAACAAGAAAAAAAAAAATCCAAAAATTCGATGTTTCTGAAGAAGTAAGAAACCTTATCTTGTGAAGGTGCAAGCATTACATCTTCTACTTCATTTGGCTCAACGTATCTCTTCTTATCAACTACAATAAAATTTCCACATTAATTCGTGGAGAAACTAAAAATTCCAAAATGTGAAGGCTTCAATGTTAGTTTTTGGTAAGAACAAACAGGCTTCAATGTTAGTTTTTTTGGGAGGCTAGCCGAGTCTGCTTCCTCAGCAGATTCCCGCTTCCTTTTTTTGTAATCTTTTCTCCCTTAATATCAATCGTTATCTTTCAAAAAAAAAAAACAGGCTTTCACTTTATCAGCTTTTTAATCCACAAAGGGATTTCAATTTTCCAGCCAAAATGAAAGATAAGAACAAGAAAGCAAAAAAAAAAAATCCAAAAATTCAATGTTTCTGAAGAAGTAAGAAACCTTCTCTTGTGAAGGTACAAGCGTTACATCTTCTGCTTCATTTCTTTCATCCATAAGCAATTAGCAAGCCATCTCAGTGCTAAAATATTTAACAATTCATGGATTATTTATTTATTTATTTTCTTCCATTCATAATTTCTCCCTTCTAAGCACTAAAAGACAAATGAAAGAGAAAAGGTCCAATGATTATCTTTACATTATTCCCTTCTACAATATATTTTCCATCTTACTAACAAATACACCCTTAACGGTTCTAGTTAGAATAGCTACATAGCGCAATTTCATTTGGAACAATAAATTTATGAAGAATGCAACATTTCTAGCGTGTGTTCCTGTTTTCTGAAATTGAACAAAATGCTTGGATCTGTGGACACTTTAGAGGGGAATGTTCTACATTGTATTACCACCCATTGTGAGGTTTGCTCTTTCTTGCCTAGTGTCCAAAGGTGAAAAAAAATAATCCATTGATTGGCTCAAGATGTGTTCAATCCCTTTGAAAAATGTTATATGCCTTCTGTAATTGTAAAAGAAAGGGTTACAATCATGGATATCATGCTATAGACTCATGCCCATGTATGTTGAGCCAATGGATAGAACATGAAGGTGGAGCTCTCTCTCTCTCTCATGTATGTTGAGCCAATGGATCGAACACGAAGGTGGAGCTCTCTCTCTCTCTCATTTTTAAATCATTGCCATGATCATTATTATCATCATAGCCTTGTGCCAGCTATTTGGGGTCAGATTTACAAATTTTGTTTTGCCAATCATTCCTATCTAAGGCCTTCATATTCCTTTTAAGTTCTAACATCACGATCCAAGTCCTTTCAGGTCTTCCTCTCATCCTCTTTTCAGGCCCGTCAATCCTAATCAATGTCCTTCTCATCTCCTCAGTCTTCATTGCACATTAGTCAACCATCTCAATCTGCTCTCCATCAATTTTCCTTGTATTGGCATATGCTGCTTCAGAAGGCCTCATTCACTGTCGCACTCTATCTATGCTCATGTTGACTTCTAAGTTCTAACTGCTAAACACACTGCCCCATATAGCACAGCTGGTTAAGGTATATATGTCATCAAAATGTGTGAATTAATAAAAATATGAAAAGGAAGAAAAATCTAGGAAAACCTAGAAGATCTTGGAAATCTGAACCCAGAAGATCTTGGAAATCTAAACCTAGAAGATCTTGAAAGGGACCCAACAAAATTCGATCTAAAAGAGTTCCTCATTGATTCGACTCATTCAGGTCAACTCGTTTGAATTTTTAATCTATGATATACATGAACCATGATTGTAGGATAAGTTGATTTATATTGCCTTCTATTGAAATAATGTTGTATGTACATTTAATAGCTTTTATGATGTGCAACAGGTATCAGAAATGAGCTCCCTGTTGGGCAGAGCAGGCACTGTTGGGCTTGGGAAGGCAGTGGAAGTATTGGATACACTTGGGAGTAGCATGACGAATTTGAACCTCAATAGTGGATTTGCCTCAGGGGTGACAACAAAAGGCAATAAAATAGCTATTTTGGCTTTTGAGGTTGCTAACACAATTGTTAAGGGTTCCAATCTCTTGCAATCCCTCTCTGAGGAAAACATAAAACATTTGAAAGAAGTGGTGCTTCCTTCTGAAGGTGTTCAATTTCTAATTTCCAAAGATATGGATGAACTACTAAGGATTGCTGCTGCTGACAAGAGGTGAATAGTGCATGATTGACTATATTTTTTTGATAGGGCTTTCCCAAGTTCAAACTCTCCTCTAGACGCATGTATGTAGGACATGTGATCCATGCATCAGGCAGGCTCTTCTGTGTTGATGATTTGGTAAAAAAATCAGGGCAATTGACTCCGCAGGTGGGGCAAACATGTATGGACACAATGGGCAATTCAAAAAGATTTTTCCAATGTTCCACGTTTGACTTGCACATTCCCCCTGCCTAATTGACCATCCTGAATATTTCTTCAGGTCATCTACATGGTGTTACCCATCTGATGCGTGGCTTGGATGTCCTACACGCTTTCCAGTTCAGCAGATGTGGTCACATGTAGAGGTGCGAGTGGGCTTAGTAAAACTCTGTTTTGATAATATCTTTTCCATTGAATTATGGAAGATCTTATTCCACATGGTTATGCTTGCCATATGACTAGATTTTACATACTTCTTAAAGGGGAGATGTTCCTTTTGATTTATCATGCAATTCTACAGGGAAGAGTTGAAAGTATTTTTGAGAGAAGTGGTTCGCTTTGGAAACCGTTGTAAAGATCCTCAATGGCACAACTTAGAACGCTATTTTGACAAGTAATTGGAGTGATTTCTATCTGCTTTAGCTTTTACAGTCTGCTACATTTCATTCGTGTCTTCACATGTTTTTGTTTTGCCATTCCTTTATTGATTTTCCAGACTGGGATATGAACTTGTTCCTCAGAGGCAGTCGAAAGAGGAGGCTGAAGCAGTGATGCAACATTTGTTGACTTTTGTTCAGTATACAGCTGTGAGTATTGATCCATTTGCGAACTGCGAAACATTATGCTTTTCGATTTATAATCATGTTTACTGATCATTGCATGAAGGCTTTAACTGCATATTGTTTGAAGCGATGTCATTGTTGAACATGCTGGCTTTCTAAAGTCAGATTTGTTGACATGCCCAGGGGATATCTTAAGTAGGGATTTTGCTAAGCCACATGCATGTATAAGGTAGTTCATGTACATGCTAACAAATGTGCCAGCATAGGATATGAGCATGAGATCCAAGCCGTCCATCACATGGTTCCATCATGTAGATTCCATGGTCCGGAGATCAGGCTGGTCTGCTCATCAGGTGGGCTGACATGAAATTGCTGCAAGAAGTCAAGCTGATTATGTTGATGTGGGAAGAGACTTGCTTGAGGCCAATATTTCTATGCCTAATCTGTTTTTCAGTCATCCATTGGGACTCAAGAATTCAGCAGTGCCAATGAAGGCCCTTGTGCTATTAGTATTTTTCATCTTGCTTGATACTTTATAGCTACCACATTAGTTTAGGAAATTTAATAATAATCATGCCTTGCATAGATACATGATCAACAATTTTTTTCCATCTTTCTTTGATGATTGACTCGTGCAAGCTTACTGGACTATTGCTATATGTTTGTGATGCATCAAGGGAAATGATTAAACCTCCTTTGTTCACAGGAATTGTACCATGAGTTGCATGCCTTGGACAGATTCGAACAAGATTATCGGCGGAAACTTCAAGAAGAAGAGAACTCAAATGCAGTTCAGAAAGGTGAGCTGCTTTTGCACTTTGCTTGGAAACCATGATAGATAGGCCTCATTGTTATCCTGTCAGCCTCCCCTCTACTGCATGGTAGTGCCCTTCATTTGAAAGGCAAGACATAGGCTTCATTCTTATCCCATCAACTGATCTGTAGAAAGGCAAGACTCAGTTTTCTATACAAGAAGGTTGTTTTTTTTTTTTTTTTCACTCATGTCATGGCATCCCTTTCATAATTCCTTGCAAGATGAGCAACAAAGATTATGAACTCTAACATAAATTTGGATGCCATCAACTTGTAGACATGATTTTAATTTGTTAACAACATCGACCAACTTGGTGCATTTCCTGGGGGTTAGCTTTTCAGTTTCAGGTAACTTATATCAACGGGACATGACATTGGTTTTAAATATCATCCGACAATTACTTGACTCAATTGGGGAGAATGAAGCAAGTCCCCTTGAAACATCTAATGATTCTGATCGAGTCGAAACAGTTTCTATACCTAATCCAAGATTTGTTTCTATTCCATGACGTGCATGAATGTTCCTTTGCTGTGATAATTCCTTTCATTTTTTGTTATTTTTCAAACATTCCCCTGCAATGTCCTATTTTGGTAAATTATCACATTTAGCCAGATATCCTTTTCCTCGACGTGTAGGAGACAGCCTTGCAATCTTAAGAGCTGAGCTAAAAAGCCAAAAGAAGCACGTAAAGAGTCTAAAGAAGAAATCACTTTGGTCCAAGAATTTGGAAGAGGTAACCAACTGGTTCTTCACATTTCAGCTTCTCTAATGTGTGGGAGAAGAATGTAATGATTGAATCGTCATATGTTTTGACAGTGAAAACATTGTTTACTTTTTCTCTGTCGATTTCTTTTTTAGATTAATTTTATTAAGATAAGAAAAGGGAAAAGAAAAGCAAGATGCAACATCCGAAATTAGGACAACTTCAGACACAATGTTCCATAACCAGCAAACTAGCACTGGCTGAAAGGGATCACCCCCACAGCCGCTGGCCTTGCAGGAATTCTTCAATCAAATGCTTCCTCAGATGCTCACTATCCTTGTTGTAATGGGCTGGCTTGTTATAAGAAAACATATTTCTGAAAAAAACAAACTAATGTACCGTGTGTTGCAGGTCATGGAGAAGCTTGTGGACACTGTCCACTTCCTACACGTAGAGATCCATGATGCCTTTGGGAATGCTGGTATTTATTTGAGATCTTATTCTTGTCTAATTCATTGTTTTTTCTCATCATTGCCATCGCCATCGCCATCACCATCACCATCACCATCACCATCATATTCTTCTTCTTTAATTCCACAACCAAAAAGCTCCAGAACATGTTGAAACTTATCCTTTGTCCAGAAAGACTGCAGTCAATGGTACATTCCTTTAGGAGATTGGTACTGATGCCCATTCCCTTGTAGCTATGATTACTGGGAGAAAGATTGTATAATCCAGAAGGCGACATAAATATGCCCATTGATGCACAGGTTCTACTTTAAAGAATCGTGGCCTATGATTGGCTTGCAGAATGCGATTATCATCTTTTAGGTTGCCTGTTGCCAGACGAGGTAATCCAGACAGTTCTTTTTGATGACTCATCTTCTTTCCTCCATCAGCGTAGAGAAAATCAATCTAACATTAAAATCAAAAGCTTACAACAGGATAGACCTCAGTTGGTACAAGCCAAAAAACTTCTACCTAAGGTGCCATTCCCAGTCCCACTTTGGACTCACAACTACAGAATCCCTACACCGACTGTTTCTGCCTCCTTTTTTGGATTCAAACTCACATGACAAGGACCACCACTATCACTATTGACAATGTAATAGGTAAGCCCTCTTTATTTAAAATGAAATTACTCATGAAAAGCCCATTGTGGATGACTCTTGGGATGTGGCCAATGTTTCAACTGTTTTAAATGTTAATTTTGATGGTTGATCAAGATGGCTACGTCTACTCCGACCAATGAAGCGCCATTTGAAGATGAAATTATCCCTTCCATTTAAATCGCAGTGCATATCAGAGAGGCCTAAGAAGCAAGGTGAAACTGAAACATTTTATATAGAGAAGCCATGACCACCTTATGATGTGATGCAGGAAGTGGTGAAGTTGATGACCCTGTAGAAAGAGTAGTGGTCAATGTTTTTCCTGTCCTTGATATGCCGGATCAAACTCAACCAAAGAAGTGTGTTTGGGCTGTTATTTGGCTAATATAGCCTGCCGGAAGGATATAGAGGTAGATCCAGATGAAGGGGAAGTTATTTCAAATTGAGAAGTCTTCAAAGTGTATATATAAAACCACTTCATTTGTACTTGAAGTCCAATATCATTGGTACTTCATAGACAACTACCTCACGTGGATTGGTTGTCCTCTTAATTTCATCTTTCTACTCTGTAACATTGGGATGCTGGAGAGGGTGTTAATTAAGGTATCTAGTTTAGTCCTATTTATGAGCATGTCCTTTTATTCTATTCCTCGCCACGATTGAGCAGCATTTTAGCCATTTGCGTATATTTTTTGTACTCATTCAGGTCATTGTCCCATGGTCTACAATGAATCATGCATCTTTTGAAACAAGATTTACAAATCCATCAGAACTTGGGAGTCAAGATGGATTGGAACTATCAAATAAAAAGATTTGCATGAATTTGGACCTAAATATGGTGCTCATTGCTTCAGCCAATTGTGTGTGCAAATCTTTTGATTTGCATACAGGGAGTTTGTTTTCATAATTCTCTCTTAGGCGATCAATCTGACTGGAGTTATTTTATCTGTATTTTGTCTTTGATGAAAACATTAGAATTGAGTGATTGTGAATGCAGTAAAAGAATTGGGAAGCAATAAAGCCCTGGGGCTGGATGCTTTTTTGGTAGTGTTTTTACAAAAGTTTTGGGAGCTAGTTAAGCGGGATGTGATGGGTTTCATTAATGAATTTCATGAGAAAGGAAGCATAGCATCGGAGTTAGGGGCTACATTCATAGTATTGATTCCAAAAAAAGGAGCCGAGAGTCTTATAGACTTTCGATCAATAAGTCTATTGGGTAGCCCATACAAAATTTTGTCGAAAGTGTTAACTTCTAGATTCTGTGAGATTATTGGAGAAGTTATCTCTTTAACACAGGAAGCATTGTGGAGGGGAGGTAGATAGTGGATAGTGTGCTGATGGCTCAAGAATGCATACACTCATGCATTAGAAAAGGGTCGAAAGGGGTAAAATGTAAGTTAGATATTGAAAAATCATATGATCACGTAGATTGGGTCTTCTTAGATTATATCCTAGGAAGGTGGATAGTGGGCCAAAGTGACGGTCTTGGATTCATGAATGCGAGACAAGGGGATCCTCTCCCCATATTTGTTCTTGGTGGTAATGGAGGTGCTTGGTAGAATGATTGACGAGCGGCGGGGGGATTAGTGAGGGGATTTAGGTTGGACAATTCGGAATTTCAAGTGTCACATTTACATTATGCATATGATACTTTATTATTGAGTGAGGTAGATGAAGAAATTGTGGAGAATCTTATGTCAATCATAGTTTGTTTTCAAGTGTTGTCGGGATTAAAGTAAACATCATGAAAAATGAGATATTGGTGGTGGGCATCTTTAAGGAGGAGGTAGGGAAATTTGCAAGGATTTTTGGTTGTTGGGAGGGCTCCTTTCCTACTTCATACCTTGGGCTCCCATTATGTATAGGGAGGCTGACAAAACAATTGTAGCATAAAGTGATAGAACGGTTTGAAAGAAAGCCATCCCAATGGAAGAATGGGCTCTTATCACTGGGCGGAAGGTTAACTTTGATCAAAACAACAATGTCTAGCCTCCCGGTTATTTTATGTCGTTATTCAAGTGTCCAAAATCGATATTAAATGAGTTGGAAAAGATCAAGTGGGACTTCTTGTGGGAGGGAGTGGAGGAAAAACACATTTAATCTCTAATAAAATGGGAGGATGTGTGTAAACCATGGGATCAAGGGGGAGCTGATTTAAGAAACTTGGAGATTATGAATCTGGCTTTGTTAGGAAAATGGGTGTGGAGGTTTGGATCAAAAGGGGGGTCAATATGGAGAAAGGTGGTAGGTAAGAAGTATGGGGCGGATGAAAGGGGTAGATGGACAGAGTCTTCATCATTGTACATGGCATCTATTATTTGGGGATTGGTGGCGTCGATTAAAGGTGAGGTTTGGGAAGGAATGGGATTTTTAGTGGGGAATGGAAGGATCATTAGATTTTGGGAGGATATATGGGCGGGGGACCATAAACTGAGTGAAGCTTTTCCACACTTAGCAGGGATAGCATTAGAGGCTGGTTTGTCGGTGGATGGATTTTTTTTATTTTTTTTTGTTTTTGTTATTTATTTATTTATTCAATTCAAGGAGATGAAGTGATTTGGGCTTTGTTATGTAGAAGGAATCTTGAGGATGAAGAGGTTGAAGAGCTTATCGGGCTACTTGATCTATTGTCCAAAGTGCATTCGATGGTTTCAGAGGCCGACTCGATGAAATGGTTAAAAGATAGATCCGTTAAATTCTCAGTTAAATCCATTTTCATGCGTTTTAAGTGGAGAAGCCAATAGAGAAGAGGTTAGTCTGACAGGTTTCATATGGTACTATGGTGCTCCCCTAAAGGTTGCCATGCTTGGTTTGCTAGTGGGCAAAAAAGTGTTAACAGTTGACAATCTTTGTAAGAGAATGATGGTTCTCCCAAATATCTGCTTGATGCGTTATCAAAATGAAGAATCAGTGGACCATCTTTTTCTTCATTGTCCATTTGCTAAGAGAATGTCAACCTGTTTGGAGTATCATGGGTGATGCCAAAATCTATAGATCTCTTCTTTCTCATGTGACATGGAGGATGCAAAGGGAAGGTTAGGAAAAAAGTTTGGTGCATTAGCTTTCTTCTAGTTATATAGTTCTTATGGTTAGAAAGGAATGACTGATGCTTCAGAAATTGGAAGGGGCAAGTATGGGAGGTTTTTAGTAGGGATAAAAACCTCCCATATTGGATAATTGGCTTAAGTTGTAATTTTCTTTATTAGTTTTGTTTCTTTGTAAATATTGAGGACACCATTTAAAGAAAATGAAGAATTGAGTGATCTCTAATGTTCTCTCAACTTGGTTTCAACTTTCAACTTTCACCCATTAAAATTTATCACAAGTGCTTTTCTACTACTTTCTATGTAACACTCGACTAGTTTAGTCATGTGCTATGTTGCATTGATAATAATATGAGACGGATGGGCAATGGACTTGGGTGCCTTTTTCGATGAGAAGATCTTCTCGTGATGGTAAAAGGGCACCTTAACAGATTGAAGGAAATCTCCAAACCTCGTTCGTGGACAACTTCTTGGAGAAATGGTCGGAAGTGAACTTGTACAACGTTTTTTGGAAGGTTTAGGAAAGTTATGTTGGTCATCATCCATGTTTGATAGTCTGCATTATTCTTGTTGGGATTTGTGCTGCCGAATCACACAGATATGGATCTAGGATATTAATCCAAGAGCACCAAGCAATCACAAGAGAACACAAAGCTTTAACGTGGAAAACCCTTTTGGGAAAACACCACGGCACAAAGCGACAGAAATCCACTATGAAAAAATAAATTAAAAAGAGAGAGGACTTACCCGATTCGAACAACCTCGAATCTCACCCTTGTTACACTCTTTGATAACCTTAAAACCCTTTTAGAAACCCTTGGAATACCTTTAGGAAGCCTTAGAATACTTTAGAAAGGCCCTAGGGACCCCTATTTATAGTTTAGGAAACTCCATTTACGCACAAACTTTTGAAAAGTCCGGAAACCGCCTCAAATTTACGCAGTCCGCCCGCAGTCTGCGTAACCTTCGACTAGTCGAGTCAGGGCTTCGACTAGTCGAAGGATCCTTCGACTGGTCGAGCCTGTCCCTCGACTGGTCGAACGTCTCAGAAATCCAGATACATTGTTGCCGGACTTCAAGTCGAACGGGCTTCGACCAGTCAAAGGCACCTTCAACTAGTCGAGACAGTCCCTCGACTGGTCGAGCAACAGATTTAAGACATCTGTTTTTAATAACAATCTCTACCATGTCTTCAATCTTCAACTGTGTAGCTTCTTGACCCCTTCTCTTATCTCTGCATCGCATCATAACTTCAATCAAAACTTCTCGTATACACTCCATCCTTCTTTTTACGTCATCGCCAAGCCCAGAGAAGTTGCACAAAACTTGAACTTCTCTGTGGAACGACCTTGGTGAGCATGTCTGTTGGATTCACGCTGGCGTGAATCTTCTCCAGTGTTGCGCCTCCTTCCTCAAGCACCTGTCGGATAAAGTGGTGACGAACATCAATGTGTTTAGTACGTAAGTGATAAACAAAAATTTTAGCCCTATCACAGTTAACCGACACGACCTCCTGCTAAAGTCCCAACTGATTTATCATGCCTCTGAGCCAAATACCTTCTTTAAATGCTTCTGTCACTGCCATATATTTTGCTTCGGTCGTGGAAAGAGCGACCACGGACTGAAGCTTCGATATCCAATTGATTGCTCCACCTGCTAGTACAAACGAGTATTCTGAAGTAGACTTTCTGGAATCTACACTGCTTGTCTAGTCTGAATCCATATACCCTACAAATTTTGTCCGTCTTCTCAAAAGTTAAGACGTAGTCTTTCGTACCTCAAATGTATCGAAGTAGTCATTTCATTGTTTCCCTATGTTGCTTGCCGGGGGTTTGACATGTATCTGCACACAACACCGACTGCCTGTGAAATATCTAGTCTCGTACAGACCATGACATACATTAAACTGCCAACCGCATTTGAATAAGGCACATGAGACATTCTGCTTTTCCTCATTTGATTTAGGACATTGTTTTGAGGAAAGCTTGAAGTGAGCTGCGTGGGGAACGCTCACCGGCTTTGCTTAGTCCATCTCATACTTGATCAATACATTTTCAAAGTATTCTGCCTGTGATAACCAAAGCCCGCTCTTCTTCCTGTCTCTATGAATATCTATGCCAAGAACCCTCTTTGTAGCCCCCAGATCTTTCATCTCGAATGTCCCTGATAACCGAGTCTTCAGTACGTTAATTTCAGACATATAATGACTGGCGATCAACATCTCATCAACATACAATACTAGGATGATGAATCTACCATTACTTAGTGTCTTGTAATAGACACAGTGATCGTATTTACTCCGAGTAAATTTCTGACTCAACATGAAAGAATTAAATTTTTTATACCACTGCATAGGCGACTATTTCAGGCCGTACAACGACCTCATCAACTTGCAAACTTTTTTCTTTGCCCCTTTAACTTCGTAGCCCTCTGATTGCTTCATATAGATCTGCTCTTCCAACTCCCCGTGCAGGAATGCAGTCTTGACATTCATTTGTTCCAACTCGAGTCGTATTGGGCAACCAATGCCAACACGAATCTGATAGACACCTGCTTAACCACCGGCACGAATATCTCCGTGAAATCGATTCATTCTCTCTGAGCATAACCCTTCGTTACCAATCTAGCTTTGTATCTATCCTGTTTTCTTTTGAATAACCACTTGCATCCGATCGTTTTTCGGCCCATTGGAAGCTTCGCCAGCTCCCATGTGTGATTTTTGTGCAACGAGTCCATCTCATTGTCCATAGCTGCTTTCCACTTTTCTGCATCAGGCTCACTAAGAGCCTCCTGAATAGTAGACGGATCCCCCTCATCTGTAACGAGGGCATATGCAATATTAGAGTCATCTTTGTATCTTGCCTGTAACCTACGATCACGCAGTGGGTTCCTTCTCACAGGTGGCTGCTCCACCTGATCCTGTGTACCTCTGTCTACACATCTGTTTCTGTTTGAGTATCATCTATGTCAATCGGGACGTTTACGGTCAACCTTTCTGGTTCCTCTTGCTCCTCTTGATTATTCTTGCGGAATAGAGAGCTTTCACCGAATCTGACGTCTCGGCTAGTCATGACCTTGCGTGTGATCTTGTCAAATAATCTGTAACCTTTCACACCAATACCATAGCCAACAAAAATATACTTTTTGGCTCTATAGTCTAACTTATCTCTCTCAACTGACGGTACTTGAGAGTAAGCCTCACAACCAAATATATGCAAATCTGAGTAGTCGATTTTTTGACCACTCCATACTTTCTCTGGGATCTTACATTCAATTGCCGTTGAAGGAGACCAGTTCACCAAATAACAAGCCGTGTTAACGGCCTCTGTCCATAGGTCCTTGTCCAACACAGTATTACTTAACATACATCTAACCCTCTCCAGGAGAGTCCGATTCATTCACTCAGCCACACCGTTTTGCTCGGGTGTGTGGCGCACTGTGTTGTGCCTGATGATCCATTCATCCTTACAATAATCATTAAACTCAGTAGAAGTAAATTCTCCACCATTGTTAGTCCTTAAAACCTTTATTTTCTGCCCTGACCGTTTTTCCACCATTACCTTCCATTGTTTGAATATGGTGAAAACTTCGGATTTACGTTTTATGAAGTAAACCCAAACTTTCTTGGAGTAGTCATCAATGAATGAAACAAACCATGACGACCCCCTAATGGAAATTTCTAGCGATGCCCCCCATACGTCAGTGTACATAATCAAGCACTCCCTTACATACATGTTTTCCAGATTTAAAAGATAATCTAGATTGTTTACCATATATATAATACTCGCATATATCTAAATCAGAATTTTTAAAAGTTGGAATCAAACAATGATCAAATAGTACCTTCATGCCCCGCTCGCTCATGTGGCCCAGACGAGTGTGCTACATTCGTAGAGACATGGAATCTACAATAGTTGCTGCCGCTCCACTTGCTGAAGTATTCCCGATCAACCTGTAAAGGTTTCCGTGCCATTGTGCTCTCATAACCATGAGTGCCCCTTTTGAAACTTTAAGGACACCATCAATACCAGTGAACTTGCACCCTATAGCCTCGAGTGTACTGAGAGAAATCAAACTTTTCTTCATATCAGGAACGTGCCCGACGTCAGTCAAGGTACGCTTCATCCCATCAAACATCTTGATGCTCACCGTACCAATAGCCACAACATTACAGGCATTGTCATTGCCCATAAAAACATGTCCACCATCGCATTCTCTGTAACTGGCGAACCAACTCCGATGAGGAGTCATGTGATATGACGCTCTTATGTCAAGGATCCACTCATCTCCATGATTGTCGTGCAAGTGACCGATCATAGACACAGATAATACATCACCACCACTTGTCTCTTCATCAGATGTGACAACATTGGCCTCCTTGGAAGAAATTGCTGAATTTTCTTTCTTCGCTTTAGGATTGGTACAATCCTTCTTCATGTGTCCAGACATCCCACAGTTCAAGCACTTTAGTTTTCCTTTGCCCTTGCCCTTGGATTTGGATCTAGGTCTTGAAGATCCTGTATCTCGCTCAGAATTCCTGCCTCTCATAATCAGTGCATCGGAAGATGTCCCTATGTCGCCGTTTAGCTTTCTCATGGCCTTCCCTTGAAGGGCTGAGATAACGACATCAACACTCAGGGTTTTATTTATGGTGCACATTGTGTCCTTGAATGGCTCATACGATGCTGGAAGAGAATTCAGCAACATACATACTTGTTCCTCATCTTTGATCACTTCCCCATATCCAGCAATTTGCAAACTAATTTATTAAAGTTGCTAATGTGGGCCTCTAAATCTCCACCCTCTGCCATCTTGAAGTTATACCACTGCCGCTTCAAGTGTAGGCAATTTTCAGAGATTTTTTTTGCATAGATATCGTCTAACTTCGCCCATAAACTAGCCGCAGTTTTCTCCCTCAAAACATTATAGAGAACCTCATCCGTGAGACAAACGGATTGAGGATAAGGCTTTCTTATCAAGAGTATTCCAATCATCATCAGTCATACTAGACTTTCTCGCCTCAAGAGCACCATTCTCGCCTTGCTTGGTTAAGGAACTGATCATCTTGATCTTCTAAAACTCAAAGTTATTTTTACCCGAGTACTTCTCAATATCATACGTAATACTTCCCATTATTGCGAAGCCTGCAGATTCAAATCTGTGCCCCAATGATAGCTCTGATACCACTTGTTGGGATTTGTGCTGCGGAATCACACAGATATGGATCTAGGATAATAATCCAAGAGCACCAAGCAATCACAAGAGAACACAAATTTAACGTGGAAAACCCTTTCGGGAAAAAACCACGGCACAAAGCGACAAAAATTCACTATGAAAAAAGAAATTACAAAGAGAGTGGACTTACCCGATTCGAACAACCTTGAATATCACCCTTGTTACACCCATTGATAACCCTAGAACCCTTTTAGAAACCCTTGGAATACCTTTAGAAAGCCTTAGAATACTTTAGAAAGACCCTAGGGACCCATATTTGTAGTTTAGGAAACTCCATTTACGCACTGACTTTGGAAAAGTCCAGAAACCGCCTCAAATTTACGCAGTCCGCCGTAGTCTGCGTAACCTTCGACTAGTCAAGCTTGGCTCGACTGGTCAAAGGACCCTTCGACTAGTCGAGCCTATCCCTCGACTGGTCGGGCGTCCCGGAAATCCAAATACATTGTTGCTGGACTTCGAGTCGAACGGGCTTCGACTAGTCGAAGGGACCTTCAACTAGTCGAGTCAGTCCCTCGACTGGTCGAGCAACATATTTAAGACATCTGCTTTTAACAACAATTCTGGGCTTTATTTTTGTGCGATTTGGGGAGGTAAAAGAGGTGGATGAAACTTCTATATAACTTAGTGGTGAACAATTCTCTAGCGGGAGTCTTGTGGTGCATAGGGCAAAATATGGACCAAAGATCCTCAATGAGAAAGAGGGTGGGGACACAACATTATCTAGAGTGAGGAAATCTCAAACGATGAAGACTCCAGAGGTCGTGATTGAAGGTAGTCGGAAAACTGTCGGTCAAGGAGGAGAACTTCAATAGTAGGGAGGGAAGTTGTTCCATGATGCTCTCCAAAATGGCCATAGACCTAAAAATCAGGAAGAAATTGCCGGTTCAAGCATGGAATACCCTATTTTGAGAGTATCTACAGAAGTTGTCTAAAATTTGCCGTTTGCCCTTAAATGGTGTGCGGTAGCTTTGGTGATTGATGGAGATTCCATTGAAGAGGCGGCGAAATGGGTTGAGACTCACAACTCACTGCAGCTTGTTGAAGGGCTGCTTGATGAAGGAAATAACCAATATGAAATATGGATTTCCTTGTGTCCTTGGGCAGACATTGAAAATCTTCTTTATGCAATTGAGTTTTTTTTTTTTTTCGCAATGGGCCAATGCATGCAATCTGTAAGTGGTCAAACCAGTTTGTCATAGGGCGAGAGGATATTTTCGTAAATCATTTTTTGAAAAGAAAAGGACATTTGGGCAAAGTTATGGGGTTTACCTCTGAAAATTTGGACACGAGAAGCATGAAGGAGATAGGTCTTTGTTAAGGGTTACTGCTACCTTTAACAGTGTTCAAAGTATTGGTATTGCTACAAGATTCGCTGGCCAGGGATACAAAAACAATATCAATTTCGCTAATGACCGAAAATGTAGGGGAACATATGGAAAACAATGGAATTTTTTAGTGAAACTTCAGGAGATACTAAAATACACAATTTTGCATATTTAGGAATAGTGTTATCAATGGACTGGGTTGGCCCGTCGAGCTTCTGGGCCTAGCCCGCCTTAGGCTGGGCTCGGGGTGGAGTATCAGGCCTGAGGTCTGGCCTTGGCTTAAAAATAAGTTTGTTTTTTAAATCGGGTCGGGATGTCTAAAAGCCCGTCAGCCCTGCCCGTTCGGGCTACAATGTCTTTTTTTGGGGTAGGGTTTTGGAGAGAAGAGGGGTGTGAAGCATGCCTTCCAGAGAGGGATAGGGTTTTGGAGAAGAAAATGGTGGGAAGCAAGCCTTCCAAAGAGGGGTGGGGTTTTGAAGAGAAAGGGGTGGGAAGCATGCCTTCTTTTGGAGAGAAGAAGAGGGGGCAGCGATAGAAGGGTATTCTCCATCTTATAATGACTTAGGGCTGAAGTTGTTGCAACTGCCTTCTTCTGAAGAGAAGAAAAGGGGTTGAGATGGAAGAGTCATTCTCCATCTTATAATGATTTAGGGCTGGAACTGTTGTTGGTAGACATGGAGTTGGAGAGAGGAAAGCTGAGTGGTGGAGGCGAAGGCCATTGCTATTAAGGTATTTAGGTTTTTTCTTTTTTGTTAAGCTCTCTGAAAGTCTTCACAACAATTTCTACAACACCTAATTTCACGAATATGCTCCATAAGAAGGGAGGTTTTGTTGGCAGGGTATTTTTCAAGTGGGCTCGGGCTGGCCCTGCATATACATTCTAAGCCGGACTTGGGATGGGACTATTTTGGCTTGTCACAGGGTAGGGTTGGGTTTGGACTTGCATTGAAAAATGTGGGTCAGGCTTGGACAGAGCTTGGCCTGGCACCCGGCCCATTGACACCCCTATTTAGGAATAAAAAAAAATTACAAAAATAATACATGATAATAAGTTTCCATTTAATGGGGGCTTAAAAGCACGTGTTGTCGTAAGAAATCAGGCCAACCATCCCATCAATCCCAACCATCCAACTTTCCATTAAGAAATCAGGCCAACCATCCCATCAATCCCAACCATCCAACTTTCCATTCAAACATCCATTGATATTTTAGAATATCGACAATACACGATATTTTTTCTGAGAAATCATCGACGACTGGAAAGGAAACGAAAGACTGTGGTCTTGAAATCACCAATGATACTGATACACGATATTATGAATAGTATCGTTGATAATTTGAATATTGCATACAACCATGCGCCTATAAAAAAAATGAAATGGAAATTTCTTTAATAAACAAATTTTTTGGTGATATCGATACATTGGCAATATTATCGAAATATCGTCAATACATTGTTGATACAAGTGACACCTAGAATTTACACAATTGAAAATATTGGCGATACAAGCGACACTTGGAATTTACATGGTCGAAAATATTGGCGATATTGATACATTGGCAATACTTAGCGTACATTGCCGATACCAGGAAATTTTTTATCCCAGTGTTATCAGTATCATTGAACTGGAGATATGAATAATATTGTGGATATTTCGATAATATAGGAGATACTCTGAACAATGACCTTTAGATCTACGATCTGTGGGTAGAGAGATTCTAAACCATTTCCAAATGAAGATCAAAAAGGGAAAATGGTCAAAGTTGTTGGAATCAGTGGAGATCGGAATAGGTAACATCTCGGTTAGTGGCAATTGTGGAATGGGAACGGAGTACAACAACAGTGAGATGACAAACAACTGCTAGAGAATGAGGATAAGATGATAAACTGTGATCCAGGGATAGTTCCCCTCATTTCCATGTTGATGGAGTGAAGATCAACAAATTAGGTGTATCGTGGACCATGAGATATAGGCAGCCTTGTCTGTCAAGATTTTTAAGGCTCGTAGTATGGCCGCAGTGGTAGTACACTGCTATTACAGACCATGCATCCTCCTATCTCTTCCTCGATTGTTGCTCCCCCCCACGTGGTTAAGCTCCCACGTACAAAAAATTTAAAGCTTCTTTTGGGTGCACCTCTCCTCATTGTGCTTGGTAGGCTTAGAAGTTGGAGCCTTTACCCTTTCTCAAGTCTCTCCCTATTTCTAAGGTTCCTTTGTATTTGAATTCGAATGAGGGCTCTGTGACGGAGACTCGACAGACCCCCATGTTGGATCCAATATTTCCATGGTTCCTGTGTATTTTAATTCGAATGAGGGCTCTGTGAGGGAGGCTCAACAGACCCCCGTGTTGGATCCAATCAGTGAAAGGCTTGTTTATGAAGAAGTGAATCCTAGTAGTTCTTGAAGCGGAAGTAGTGGCTAGGGCAGACATTTTTTTTTTGAAGAGTGAAGGGCAGACATGCACATCTCAAAAGAGGAAGGCTTTACATCTCGGGCTCTTAGTTACATTTGTCCCATTGGCAGCGTATTTGGATTATGCATGGAGGACCATTCAAAACAATTTTGTATATTCGGGTTAGATGGCAATTGTTGGAGATCAGGAATGTAACAAATTTCAAAGTAATGCTCTCTATCAATCCCCTTGTGCCTTAAAGAGCCATGATAACAAACATTAAGAGGAGTTCAAGCGATTAGTGGAGCATATTTCTTCTTGGAGTGGAAGATCGATCAGAGTCAGGGCTTATGGCAACAGTTGGCAATGGAAACGCTCTAGAAGAAGAACTCTTACTATCAACCAATCCTTTGTAGGTTGAAGAAGGGGATGTGGCAGTAGAGGAGGATGAATGGGTAGGATGCGGTTGGGGCAACAAGTGTTATTGTGATAATTTAAAACTCAGACATCCAGGCAAAGGAGGACGAATGGGTAGGATTGTATTCAATTCCCATTCAATTAAGGAATGCATCAAGTGGTTTTAGATGGATCTTCAAGGCGGTCTATGGGTCGATAATTGGGTAAGGCAACAAACTTATTTTGGCAAGAGTTTGATTTTTTGAGGAACAAGTGGCAGGACTCTTGCGAGAAGCTTAGGAGAGGCCATATCGCTAAAAGCATGAGGGAGTTTTCAGATTAGTTGAGAAGGAATGAGATAATGGATCTTAATATGGGTTGTGTGAAATTTACATGGTCCAATGGACAAGAGCGGACATGTTTATATTGGTTTGGTTCCTGGTGTCAATTAATTGGGTGGAGAGATTCCCTTTTGTGTAATCATGTAATCTTCCTTGTCATTTTTCTGATCATTGCTCCATCATGCTTGAAGCTAAGGAGGTGGATTGGGGCCCACTTCCATTTCGTTTTGAGCTTATGTGGCTTGAGGAAGAAGGATTCTCCCTATGGATGAGGAATTGGTGGTCTTTGTTCTCAGTTGAGGGATGTGTGGGTCATAAACTCATGCTTAAGCTTAAGCTGTTGAAAGAGAAGATTAAAGAGTGGAAGAAAGAACATTTCAAGGAGTTGGAAGAAGCCAAAGACAATCCTTAATGATATCCAAGTAACTGATATCAAAGAAGGAACCAAGCCTCTATTTGTGGATGAGAGGAATGTAGGTCTCATCTTATCTTATAGTATAACATTAAAACTAAGGAAGAGGGGAATGCGAGCTTCTATTCATGTCATGTTGTTGTATGAGATGGAGAAGTTGGATTTGCTAGATACGCAGTTTTTGTAACTAGCTCGCATAAAGGCTTCTTTAGAGGGTCAAGATGTCTTCGTCTTGGAGATCCATCATCCCCCTTTTGCCCATTGTGGTGGTGAAACGGCTATGTAGAATGTTGGAAAGAGCGGCTCATGTTGGATTGCCAATGGGTTGAAGGTGGCTAATGCAATATCTACGACAACCCATCTACAACTTGTGGATGACATTCTTTTTTTCTTTTTTCTTTTTTCTATGATGCAAAGGCTTCTCATATGGACGATTTGAGGAAAATTAATCGTCATTTTGAAGTTGTTTCGAGTCTTAAGGTGAATATTCATATAATTAGTTATTAGGAATTGGACTATTTGAGGAGAAGTTAAGTCTTATGCAAGTATTTGGATGCAAGGTAGCTGTTTTTCCATTGACTTATTTGGGGCTCTCCATTTGCATTAGGAAGCCCACTAAGCACTTCTGGGACAGAGTAATTGAAAGAATTTTATTTAGTAGGAAGAGCAAGTATTTGTCGTTGGGAGGTAGAATTGCTTTGATCAAGGCCACAATGTCAAATTTGCCCCTTTAATACATATTCTAATGTCCGACGAATGTCACGTTTAACTTGGAAAGGATTTGGTGTAACTTTCTGCGGAGGTTTGGAAAATAAAAGTTTCATCTAATGCAGTGGAACAAGGTTTGCAAGCCGACAAGAGCGGGCATAAGAGATCTCAAATCTACTAATGAAACACTTATGGGGAAATGGTATGGAGATTTAAATAGAGGAGGATAATCTTTGGGAAGTAATTTATTGTTAGGTATGGTGTGGAGGCAGGAGGATGGTTTAAGAAAGGCTCTTGGAAGGCTATCTATAGGATAACGAATACATTCAAGAACAAAATCTCTTTTATGGTTGGAGATGAATCTCACATTCATTTTTGGGAGGGCACCTGGTGTGAAGATAGGTCTAGTATGTTCTTGAGGTTGGTATAGGTGGTGTTGTAGAGGGAGATGTTTACATCGCAATGTTTCTCAATTTTGAGCAGCCAAGGGAGGTGTTTATATCAATATAGTTTGATCATAGATAGGGGAAGAATTAAGGAAAAAGGAGCACTTAGCAAAGTTATTGTGAATTTTTATTCCAACTTGCTTTAGGGAGAAAGGTGGGCAAGGCTTAAGCTCAACAACCTTTCATTTTAGCTAGCTTTCAGATATAGATAAAGGAAAGTCAAGAGAAGCCAATATAAGAGGAGATCAAAACAATACTGTGGTATTTGGTAAAGGATAAGGCACCCAAACTGGATGATTTTCCCGTTGCATTCTTTTAGATATTTTAGGTGGATGTTAAAAGGGATTTAGTTGCTTTTATTGTAGAGCTCTATGAAGAGGTTGGCTTTCTGCAAAGTTGGGGGCTTCTTTATTGCCTTAGTCCCTAAGAAGGGACGAGGAGTGATTGGGACTCTAGTTTCATTAGCCTAATTGTTGGGCCTATAAAGTCCTTACTAAAATACTAGCTTCCAAATTTAGAAAGGTGTTGGGCAAAGTGATATCCAATGACTAAGGAACATTCATCCATGTTAGACTCATCCTCAATGATGCACTCATAGCTCAAGAGTGTATCAATTCGAAATGCAAGAGAAGGGATAAAGTGATTATTTTATTTTTATTTTGCAGGATGGATAATGGGATCATATGCAAGATGGACATTATAAAAGTTTTATGACCATGTTAATTTGAAATTAAAGATATGTTAGGAAGATTAGGGTGTGGCTTAAATTGGTGTCAATGGATTCAGGAACGTGCCAATTCAACAATATTCTTCATCTTAGTCAATGGCTCTTCTAAAGATTCTTCAAGCCCTCAAGAGGGCTTCGTTAAGGGATCTTGTTTCTCCTTTCTTATTTGTGATGGTGGTAGAGGCTTTGAGTAGAATGTTGGAAAGAGGGGCAGTGTGAGGTTGTTGAATAGGATCAAGGTAGAAAATGCATCATTTTAGATATTTCTTCTTCAAGTCGTTGATGATACATTCCTTTTTTTTTTTTTTTTAATGCTAATGAAAGGCAGGTCGACAATCAGTGCAAAATCATCCGATGTTTTGAGATGGTGTTAGGACTTGAGATTAGAATTCGTAGATGCGAAATACTGGGTATTAGGTTATCTCAAAAGGAAATGGAGAATTTAGCTTCAATTTTATACTGTAGTAAGTAGTCTACCATTGTCATAATTGGTTCTCCCGTCGTGTATAAAAAAAATATCCGCAAAGCATTTGTGGGATAGGTCATTAAGACAATTGAAAGAAAACTGGTTTGAAAAGTAGTTATCTCTCGGTTGGGGTGTGAATCACTTTGATAAAAGCAGCTATCTCCAACATGCCACTATATTACCAATTTCTTTTTCATGCTCAGCTAGTGTCATTAGCAGATTGGAAAGAGTCAGGAGGGACTATATGTGGCAGGGGGCCGAAATCAAGCACATGTTTCATCTAATGCAATGGAGTGAGAATGCAAGCCAGTGAAGGAAGGTGGGTCTGGATATATAAATCTTGCTTTGCTAGGTAAATGATTGTGGCGCTTCGAGATGGAAGAGGAAGGTCTATGGAGATTGGGGGTTGCATGCAAATACAGAATAGAGGAGGGGGTTTGTTCTCTAAGAAATTGTCTTTATATAGAGCATTGGCATTGTGGTAGAACATATCTAAATTGGCAAATGATTTTTACAAAGATATCGGATTCTCTATAGGGAATGACTCACATACCAAAATTTAGGAGGATGCTTAGTACTCCAGGTGGCCACTTAAATCTTTGTATTCGAGGATAGTCCATTTGCAGTGGATCCAAGGATTGGGTCAAGTAATTTGGGCTTCCTCGTGTTGTAGATATTTACTAGATGAGGAAGTAGGGGAAATGTTGCAAATGTTAGACACACTCCATAAATTTGCTTTGCGTACGATGAATTGAGACACATGGGTGTGGAGATGGGAGAAGTCGGAAAGATTATTGTTAAGAACTTAACCAATACACTAAAAGCTCCAGGACTGATGGAACGCGCCAAGCTAAGCTCTTTAAATCATTGGGATCGTAACATTCCACCATGCTCCGCAGTCGATATCCAAGGCGGCCCACTCTGTGGAGATACTCACTCTGACGCCTATTCTAGGTAGCCCTTTCTAGGGCATAGCGGTTGCACTTTGGTTATCTAGGTAAACCTTTCCACTTAGCAGTTACACTCTGGTTGCTCAGGTAGCCCTTTCCACGCCATGGTGGCTTTCACTCCGGTCCAGGTTGCCCCTTCAGTGACTCAAACATAGGACGTGGTGTTGATTTTGATACCAATTGTTAAGAAGCTAACCAATATGCCAAAAGCCCCAGGACTGATGGAATGCGTCAAGCTAGGCTCTTTAAACCATTGGGATTGTAGCAATTGTCGATTCAATCTTTTTATACCACAATTAGCTCTACAAGGGATGATCTTACAAAGGTCCCCAGTGCCCTATGGTTATTGCCTTTGTGTGGTTGGCTAATAAGGGAAAAGGGCTTACATTGTATAACTTACAGAAAAGGATGTGATCACCCCTAATATGTGCATATTGTACTTAAAGGTCTATGGATCATTTATTGCTACACTACAAATTTGCCTTAGTGGTGTATGGAATCATTGTTGTCATGTGCGATGATGCGTGCGAATATGCGATCACATATACCATTTTTTTTTCCAAAAGGATCACATATGCCATATGCGATCCAGGATAGTATGCAATGGCATACTTTTTTGTGTGATAATTATGCGATCGCATAAAAGGGGGTGACAAGTTACTTTAACTAGTTTTGCAATTGGTTGCCCGGCTCGTAGTCCTCATGACCTCCTTTCATCATCCTACTTTTCAAATGATTATTAAGAGGGTAACAATTGGGCTTACCCCCACCAGACCATATTCCTCCACCTTCAGGGGTATTTGACAACCTCAAATCCTTGGTTTCCGACAGCACAAAGCCCGATCCCACAAGACGAGGCTAGACATTTAAGGCAATCTTCTCCCCTACTTTACCTGAGGAAGTAAGTACCAAAGTTTAAGGACATTAACATTTGGTCCCATATAGGTTTACATATAGGTCCAATGGTAAAAAAAGACCGTTGAATCCATGTATTCAAACATCATAAATGTGTCTAGTAGCATATATTAGTATGTTTATTTTATATATATTAAATTTATAAGTCAATAAGTTGAAACTTGTAACTTTCCAAGTTGTGCTTTTTTTCTTTGTAAATTGTAAATTAAGTTGTAACTTGTAACTTACAACTTGTTCAAGTTAAAGTTATCATTTGTTAATAAAAATTTTATGTTCGAAGTTTTTAATAATTAAATATAAACTTTTGATTTTTTTCCTTTTTTCCTTTTTTTTTTTACATATTTTTTTTTTCAAAAAAAAAAAAAAAAAAAAAAAGCCAGAGCAATATGCTATGCGAGTATGCGATGACATATGTGATTTGACAACATTGTGTGGAATCGATTCTTTTATCTATTTTAGTGTGAGTGGGTGATGTCGGATTCCATTGGAGATTTCCTCTTAGCTTGACATGGGATTAGTCTTAGTTTAAAAGAGAAGATTCTTTGGAGGCTTTCAGTCTTCGCCAGTTTATGGTCAATATTGGCATAATAAAATGATATATGCTTCAAGACTGACATAAGCTTCCTAATGATGTGTTTAGGAGAGTGAGATCAGAAGTCATAGCATGGGCTTGATTTTAAATCCCTTTTTGCATCCTAGTGTGGCCTCTTCTTCTTCTTCTTCTTCTTTTTTCTTTTTTTTTTCCTTTTCTTTTGTATTTTTTGTTGGAACTCTTTGTAATTTGTTGTGAGGATTTCTCATCCCCCTTTTTAATAAAACTATCGTTATCTTTATAAAAAAAATGGCGTGGGCTTTGCTGTGTCGTAGGAGTTTTAACTAAAGAGGAATCAAAAGAGGATGATAGGCTTGCTTAATTTATTGCAAAATAAGTTCCCTTATATCCCGGAGAGAGACGGGTGGGTGTGGAGATTGGGAATGAATGGAAGATTCTTTGTTTGATCGTTTTCTTGGAGACGGGTGGGTGTGGAGACTGGTAGGTGTTCTCTAGAGTCATCGAAGTTCATTTGGTCGTATGAGGGTTCACTGCCGGTTATTGCTTTCGGTTGGTTGGTGGGTAGAAGTAGAGTTCTAACTGTTGACAATTGGATGAAAAGGCATATGATATTATCATTGTTTATGTCTATATTATGTGCCTTTAAGATGCAGAATCGGTTGATCATTTGTTCATGCATTGCATACCATTGAGATGTTGTGTACAATCTTCTATGTTCGATCATACCACATGAAGATTACAAAAACATTGTAGTACTCATTTGTGAGGTAAGGCCACTAAGAGAATTGAAAGAAAATATCTCAAGATGGAAAAGTTGGCATCTATCTCTAGGGGGCATAATTACACTTATGAAGTCAGCTATGTATAGCATGTCAGTTTATTGTATGCCACTATTCCGATGTCCAGTGGCAGTGATAAACAGACTATAAAGAATTAGACGTGATTTCCTATGACAAGGGGCGGAAGGCAAACATTAATTTCACTTAAGTGGAAGGAGGTTTGTAGACCACTTGCGGAGGGTGGGCCGGGGCTGAGAGAGTCGAAATCCATGAATTCAGCACTCTTAGGTAAATGGTTGTGGAGATTTAGGACTGAAGACAATAGTATCTGGAAGAAGCTGGTTGCTAGTAAATATTGCATGGAACTTGGAAGTGGTTTACCAAGGATGCATCAATTTACAGGGCATCTTTGATATGAAAGGTGGTCATAATGGTAGTGAGGTATTTTAAGGTGTGGTTTGTGTGTTGGGCGATGACTTTCGCATCAGAGTCTGGGAGCATGTGGTGTGGTGATAGACCATTAAATATGTTTTTCCCTAGATTGGCCAGGCTAGCTCCAAATCCAAGTATCCTTGTGTCTCTTTGCAGTGCTTTAAGAGATCACATTATAGTTTGGACTCCATCGTGCAGGAGAAATCTGTTTGAAAAAGAACTTGAAGACATGATAGGCTCGATGTCACTGCTTCAGTCTCAGAGTTTGTCCTCCCATAACAAAGATGGGAGGGAATGGAGATGGGAAAAGTTGAGAAAATTCTCTTGTCCATTCATTCTCTTATGAGGCGATCTGTGCTTCGGGGGAAAGGTATGTGGAAGTTCCTACCAAGTTCACATCGTCATATTGCAGACCTCCGAAGGTTGCGACTTTTTCCTGGCTTGCAGGCAGAAACTGAATTCTCATGATGGACAATCTCCAAAAAAGACGATGATCCTCAATATCCACGAAATGAGTAACCACCTCTTCATCCATTGTGCTTTTGCTAAGGCTATATGGAACAAGTTCCTTGTCTATCTCAAGTGCATTGGGTGATGCTAGAAACCATTGGCAAGCTGTTTCTAGCCTGGCATGATGGAATCATGTTCAAAGCGGAAGGGAAACGTTGGAGAGTCTCTCTTCTAGCTGGTCTATGGGCAGAGAGGAATGAGAGACGTTTCTGAAACAGTGACAAGCAGCCTGAACTGGTATCTTGTTAAGCGTACTCAAATGTCGAGTTTTGGGTAGATTGCGTATAATTTTAAGTTGGGTGTGTTGGGCTGTTGGTCATTTTTGGCTTCTTTTTTTCCCTTTTGTCTTCTCTTCAGTGTAGATTTCTCGACTCTGTCTTGTCAATAAAATCATCACCTTAAAAAAAAAAAGGAATGAAAAAAGGAAAAAAAATAATAGTAAGTTTTTGGATTTCCAAGTTCTAAAGCTAGAAGCCTCAAACAATTGGTTTTCACCCATTGTGGAACATTCCCTACTGCTGCCTCCCGTAAGATTTGTTCATTTGGAATTCGGGTTTAGAAAAGAAAAAAAAAAGGAAGAAGAAGAAAAAAAAAAGAAGAAGGAAAAAATAATAATAAGTTTTTCAACTTCCAAATTCTAAAGCTTAAAAGCCCCAAACAATTCAAAGGGAAACACACAAATATCAATGTACATCAAATTTTCCATGAATGTCAAATTGTGTTGACATCTTTATCTCCATTATAACCAGCATCGTTGGTGTTGCCATGCATAGTATATTTCAAAGAGAAAAAAAAAAAAAAAAACTAAAATTTCCTTCTCACAATTATTTAATGCAAGTGTGAGAGATTTTTATAAGCCATGGTTCAACCCACAACCATGATATCCCCTTTTCTCCATTGAATCATATGGTTTGAAAACATGAAGCATTAAATTATAAGATTCAGTTTGAAAAATCTGGAGAATGGGATTAAAAGATAAGATGAGAGGACTCTGTCTTTAGATTTCTAGATGGTTGGATTTGACAGGATTCGTCTGTGAGAAAGATCATGGTGTATATCCCAAGACTTTGTATGTTTGCCGGTGACGGATTCTTTTACACGTGATGCATATCCCACTTACAAGAATCCATGAAACATAGGTCGTGTCCATGGCTATGTTGTAAATCTTTTTGTTTGTCCCATCTTATACCACTTGCCTCATGTGTATATCGGAATTTGTTAGGAAGCCCATTTATAAGCTTCTATTTTCATTGCTTAGTTATCTGTAAAAAGAAAAAACGAAAGAAACGAAAATCATTGCATGATTCTTATAGAGTTCAATACAGTTGCTGGTCTACAAGTCTGTACTCAATTTAACCAATGATCTGTTTGCTATGGTGATGTTGTAGATGGTGATAAACCAGTGAAGGGATCTCTCAATGATCATCAGAGACTGGGATCTGCTGGCCTTGCATTGCACTATGCAAATATTATCAGTCAAATTGATACTCTTGTGAGTTCATGATTTGTTTTACTCTTTAAATTATACCATGTGGCCTACTAATTCAGGTCTCCTTCTCTCTAGCTAATATGATGATTGTGATCTCCTAGGAAAATTAATCGACTGAAATTGGTAGTGGTCTCTTTAAGTAAATTAATGGATTGTCCATGCATACAACTAAAAAGAACCTTAAACATTTATTGCAGTGATTTATTTAATTATGGGATCCAAAAGAAAAGAAAAAAAAAATGTTTAGTTACTGAATTTCTGTGGCTTGAATTGCGTGCACCCTTTTGGGGGTTTGGATACTTCTGGTTGTGCTTGCTTGTAGTTTGGCATGTATTCCTGAATCTGGGCATGCATTGTCATGCTCTTGTGGCATTTCTTATGTTAATCTTTTTATTGAAGGTGCATGATCTTCCCATTTGTCACTTACTTTTCATTTTCTTTGTTCATTTTCAGTATTGCCACCTTTAACCCTATATATGCCCAATATCCTTCTTTCATACTGGACGAAACAAATTGGATTCTAAGATCATAGTTTAAGGACTTGCCAAGTTGACGTGAAACTCGATCAAGCTGACTTGGCTAGTTGGGATCTTGAGTTGACTGATGGAAAAGTCATGTAATTGAGTTTTGAGTTTTTTGTTTTTTTTTGGAGTTTTCCCAAGTTTTCTAGTTTTTATGAGTCAACTGGATATTTCTTAGATTTTCCAGGTTTTTGTTGTTTTTCTAGATTTTTTTTCTTATCCTGTACTTATTTATTAACTATTACATTTATTATATACAGTGTTTGAGTTATCGGCGAGAAATCGATAATATCGCCGATATTATCGGTGTCGCCAGACCTGCGATACCGAAACCCCAATATTTCGTTTCTCTTCTGGATGTCGCCGATATTTTCGATATTATCGCCGATATTATGGCCAAATCAGCCAACCACCCTGTAGATTTCGATAAAATAGGCAAAACAAATGCCGTGTTTTCGTCGACATTAAGCGACGACCCTCTTATTCGGAGAAAAAAAAGAAGAAGAAGAAGAAGAAGAAGCTCTCTTACCTTTTTGCTCGAGATCTACCTCAAGGAGCGGCCTTCGGCTGGATTTAGTTGGCCAATCGCGGTCAACAGGGCTGGATCTTTCACAAGAACAAAAAACCTAAAACCCCCTTAGAATAGCTTTTTGGGATTTGAAAAAAATCTGAATTTGAGGAGAGATTTTCGAGAGTTTTGAAGGAAAAATCGTGGAAATCGCCATTGTCGGTGCCGGTTTATAAGAAAAGGGTAGTAGATTAGCTGGTGTAGCACACAGTAGCTATATATTCTTTGTCGGTACATGTCGTGCACAGACGAGCACTGACGCTCCTCGAGCTCCGAGTTGTACGAACGGTTCAAAGGAGATTAAAGTTACATGGACCCCACAGTGATGTATTTATTATATCTACACCGTTCATCTATTTTTAGAGATTATTTTAGGGCATTATCCAGAAAATGAATCATATCCAAAGATAATCTGGACCACACCACAAATAGCAGCGGAGATAATGATTTTCACCGTTAAACAATTCGTTGGGCCACCATAACGTTCTGTAGGCCCCACCATGATGTATGTGTTATATCCTCACAGTCCATCTATTTTTTGAGACCACCTTATAGTATGAGACCAAAAATGAGGTACATACCAATCTCAAGTGGACCACATTACAGGAACAATGTTGAATGAACGTAGACCATTAAAAACTTTTTGGACATATAAAAGTATTGGATCAAGCTAATATTTGATTTTTCCCCTCATCTAGGTCTGTATGACCTAATCATACAGATTGGATATCAAATAAACAGTACAGTGGGCCTTAGGAGGATTTTAACGGCGGAAATCCAATCATTATTGCTTTCATGTGGTGTGGTTCATTAGAGATTTGGATCGGACTCATTCTTTGTAATGTACACTAAAATGATATCTTCAAATGGTTGGACGGTGTGGATACAAACATAAACTATGGTGGGGCCAGATAACCACTCCACGTCACTTCGGTGGCAAGTCTCGCTGCTCAACCCGTCGTAGCTAAGCTGCGTCCATACCAACTCGAGTACATGGGTTGCGTACTAGTAAATTATGTGGGGTCCACCGTAATTTACATATTTTATCCACTCCGCCCATCTATTTTAACAGATAATTTGAGGGCTTTAGCCCAAAAACCAAGTATATCCAAATCTTAAGTGGACCTCACCACGGGAAACAGTATGAATTGAAATTATTCCGTCTAAAATTTCACGAGGCCAAAGAAAATCTGGATCAACCTGTTATTTGCATTTTTCATTCGTTCATGTCTTTGTGATCTTATGAACGGGTTGGATGACAAATAAGCATCACTGTAGGCCCTACCAAGGTTTCAACTGTGAAAATCATTATTACCATTGTTTCATGTGGTGCGGTCCACTTGAGCTTCATTCTATGTGGGGATGAAATGTGGTCAGAAATGTGTATTTTTTTTTTTAATTCATTTACTTTTACATATCTTAATTATTATAAGCTTTCATTTGAGTGATTTCTTACAACAACGCATGCCTTTTAGCCCCCATTAAATGGAAACTTCTTATTTAATGCATTCTTTTTGCAATTTTTTCATTCCTAAATATGTAAATATGTGTATTTAGGCATGTCATGAAGTTTCATTAAAAAATTCCACAATTTTCTCCATGTTTTCCCATTTTTCCCTGCATTTCCGGTTATCGGCGATATTATCGGCGATAACGATATTATATCTTTATCTCCGGCCAGCGAAACTTGTAGCGATACCGACAACTCGAACACTGATTATATATATATATATATATATATATATATATATATATATATATATATATATATATGGGAAAAGGTACAATGCGCTCGAGCTGACGATAAGCTCCCGTGAGGTCAAGCTGTGTGGGCCCCATCGTGATGCGTGTCGACCATCAACACCGTGCATTTGATGGGTCCCCTTTAAATTATGGGATATCCCAAAAATCAGCCGTATACAGAACTCAGGTGGGCCATACCATCTAAAATTATGTGAAGACACCATTAAAACATATAAAAGCACTTGGTGGGGCCCACCTGAGTTTTGCATGCACCTGAAACTTGGTCTAAACCCTCATTCAAGTGGGACACACATAATGGATGGGCTGGATTTGCAAACCACATCTCGGTGGGCCCTCAAAAATGGTTATAAATGTTTTAATGGTGCACGGCCCCTCTCCACTTCTGTATGTGGTGTGGCCCACACAAGTCACGGATTGACTTGATTTTTGAGACCTAGGCCCACGATGGAATGGTGCATCTGACTGATGGGGTAGATGTTCGAAACGCATCACGGTGGGGTCCACACAGCTCGACCTCATGGGACGGACTTGTGAGGTCGAGCGCATAGTACCTTTTCCCTATATATATATATATATATATATATATATATATATATATATATATATATATATATATATATATATATATATAAGTGATGCTGAGTTTCGTTGATTTTCTCGAGTTTTCTGCTGAGACTTCAAGTTTACCAAACTCAATGGACTTTTGAGTTGATGGGGCGTCATGTTTTTGAACTATGAGTCAGCTGGGGATAAAGAAAATTGAGGAATTCTCCTTGGTGTCCCTTGAAATGTGGATCTTCCTGGGTTTTATAACTCTACACCTACTAATATTCTCGATGTAGAGTAATTTTAGTAAAAGAGCTACAAGCCGATGTTGTGAATATTGTTGGGAAAAATATTCAACATAGTTATACTTATGAGTTGTAAGTTGCAACCAATCCTTGCCATACCCATTTGTCGAGAATGTGGTTTTAGAGGATCTGCCATACCTGGCCTTCTTACCCGATACTTGCATCTGTTCTTCTGCAACATAGCCTCGTGCTATATATTTTCAAGGTTGTGCGCAAAAGTTGTAGTAGCCACATTCATGTACAGGCCTGTCAACAGGCTGGGCCAGGGCCTGCCTAAGCCCAACCCATGCCCATGAGTGGCCTGTTGAATTTCCTGTGAAATTGAAGAACCCTATAGATCCAATTGCAACACATGGTCGGGAGAAGGACAAGACACTCTCTCATTTGCCATTTGTCAAAAAACCTCCAATATCGGAGGGTTCTGAACTGCCAAGAAAACAAGCATCAAATTTATGCTTCCAAAAGGAGGCTTGGAGAAGAAACGAAAAGAGCCTTTGCTTTGGGGCCTTTTTTCTGCAGCTTATGCCTATGTTTCAATCAGGAAGGAGATATTCCTGGAACCCCCTTGAACTCAGGCCTAAATAATGCCCAACTGAGAATGGAAGAAACAGTCTTCTTTTTCATTCCTTCCCCAATGAGGACTTGTTATTGAAGATCGTGCTATTTATTTCTTCCACTACTACTAAGTAATAACATAGGAAACAATTTCCAAATTATGACACCTCTAACGACCATGAGAATTGATCACCTACAGGCATGGATTCATATCAACATGTCACTTGTGAGGATTCATACCATTGAAATGGTAGAGGCCCAAGGTGTTCCAAAACGGTAACAGTGGCTGTAATGGTCACCACCATTACTGTTATGATATGGGCCATAAAGGCCGTTATGGCCCCCATATCGGCCATTACGGTCCTTTTTTATTTTTTGGAAAAAGAAAAACTGTTAAAGGAATCGTTACGGGGCCTTTATAGCCTGTTTTTTCTATAACGGCTGGTACGGCTGTTTGGACCGCATAACGCGTAATGGTTGTGACCGTTACCATTACGTAACGGCTGTTACGGCCGTGTTATGGCCGTTACGTAACTGATTTTGAATACCTCGGGTAGGCTCCACCACGATGATTGCCTGGCATAGAAAGTTCGGGTCATCAAATGGGTCATACCATAAAAAAGCAATAGACAATTGATGGTTTGAATCAACATGCAGGTGCAGCCCACCGAGTGATGGGATTAGCTTGATTTTGAAGGGTGATCTTCATGGTGGGGTTTACCATTGTCAATTATGGATGTCCTACACAAGTGGCATGTTAGTGGGAAAGATGGTATTTACCTTAAGTTGTGGCCCATTTGATGAGTGGCCAAATGGACAAAAGTTTTATGGCTGGTTGCTCACCAGACCAAGGTATTCAAAATCGGTTACGTATCGGCCGTAACGGCTGATACGTAACAGTAATTGTTGGTCCCGTTACGCGATATGGCCCTGAAACAGGGCACCTCCATTTTTTGGGTTTGTAACAGTCGTTACGGTACCGTAACAACCGTTATGGGCCATAACCCTAAAGAAAATAGGGAAAAAAAAAAAACTTTTTTTTTTCTTTCTTGTTGCTGTTGTTGTTGGGCTGCGGCGCTACTGCGGTTGCGGCGGCAACCCTTCTTCTTCTTCTTTCTTCGTGTTCCTCTCTCTCTCTCTCTCTCTCTCTCTCTCTCTCTCTCTCTCTTCAATTCCCTCTCTTCTTTACCTCTTTTCTTTTCGGTTTCCCTCTCTCTCTCCTTTTCAATTTCGGTCTTGGAAAAACGAATGGACTGTGTGAGTGGCTGTTTCACAGCCATGCACTTCAATTTTCTTTTTAAATGCTATGCGGTGCACTCAACACTGTCTTGTTACGTGGGGCCCATCTTGATTTATGTGTAGCATATCCATGCCGTCCATCAATTTTTCAGGTTCATTTTAGGGCACGATCCTTTAAAGAAAGGGATCCAAATCTCAATTGGACCACACAGTTGGGATTGAATGCCCATTGTTAAAATCTTCCTAGGGCCCACTATAATGTTTATTTTCCATCGAACCTATTAATAAGGTCACATAGACTTTGACCTTGATGAAGGGAGAACACAAATAACAGCTTGATCCCCACCCCCCCAAAAAAAAGTCTTAAGAAAATTTTAATGGTGGGAATTAAATCCTTATTTTATGGTCCACCTAAGATTTGGATCAGCCTCATTTTTTGGACCATGCCCTAAAATAAGTTGGCAAAAAGGATGGACCACATGGATATACAACAAATGCATTGAGGCGGGCCCCACTTTTAAAGGGATACTCATTAGTGGTCCACCGAAGATTTAGATTTACCTGAATTTTTGGACCATGCCTTAAAATGAGTTGGCAAAATAGATTGATGACATGGATATACAAATACATCGAGGTGGCCCGCTCGGACCACTAGTGGTCCACCTGAGATCTGGATATACCTTCTTCTTTTGTTTTTTTTCCAATTCCCTTAAACAAGTTGCCAAAATGGATGGACGACATGGATATATAATACATAACCAAGTGGACCCCAGTACATGGCCCTAAAAGTTTATACATGAGGTATATATCAACTCAAAATTAACCAATTAAATTTTGGGACCATCATTGCTAAGTCACAATCCCAAAATTAAATAACTCCTACAATTTTCAACATTAGTTTGCAAACACTTGTTTTTGAAATAGGGCCATTTGATATTTTTCATTTTTCACTGTCCAATAAATGTCCACCAATCCATTAGTGGGATAAGTGCCAATAGATTACATTAATTTGAGACTAGTTTGGGGCATCAAATGGTCCCCAAATCAACCCCGAATCGACAACACTATTTACCTCAATTTAATTTTAATTTTTAAAAGATCTACGGGAGAAATTAATATCAAATTGTTAGGCATCTGAATTACATAATAGGATACAACAGTCCCTAAACTCTATATATTGAAATGAAATGTATGTGAGTCACGAAGTATGCAATGCACTAGCATTATAAATAAAAGGAAAACTTGAAAATATAAGATGTTTTGGTATTACATTCATTATAGTAAATTTATATCGATATTATATAGTTAGAAAACTAAATATAAAAGGTTTGCAGTTAATTCCAAGTTGTCAGGTTCATAAATCCATCAGACAGCCGATATAGCATTCTCACCAAAGAGTGGATCGTTACACCACCATAAACATGTTCCAAATTATAAATGAATGCATATTTGGAATATTTAGAATATTCCAGATTTAATGGATATTTTTCCATAATTTTTTGACCATATATATATATATATATATATATATATATATAGCACCGTTACAGCCCCGTATCGGCCGATACGGGGAGTATCTGTATCAGTAACGGTGGGCACCGTTACACCCCACCGATACCGCAACGGAACACCTTGCACTAGACATCAACCTTCCTCTTTTGCTAGGCACTAGGAACTAGCCATGGCAGTGTCATAAACTTGCTAAATCCTTAGCACTCTCACCTGTGTGGCACTCGTGTAATGCCCCAATGCTACTTGAGTCAGCCTACCTCCCACAGGCACCACTAAGTGCTTGACCCCAAGAACTAGCAAAGGATGTATGAGAACAAGAAAGTAGAATGGGAAAGCTTGTATCGTACTATAGAGAAAAGATTACTACCTTGAGGAGTAAGACCCAAATGCGGACTCCCATAGATATAGGTCTAGGAAGTCTCTAGAAGCATACTTCAGTGGCTGGGATGGTTCCATATGGTATTCATCCTACAAGCAAGAGTGCTCTAGAAAACTTTACACTCTCCCACAGTTCTCCTATCACCAAATCTCTATTGAGAACTCTAGAAACTTCTAGAGACCTCTACACAAATCTGCTATTGTGGATGCTACTTTGAAAGTCTCTACATAACACTACAAGACTAGAATATTCTAGAAGTCTCTACACATTATGTACAAGCCTTGATGGTTTGGAAGTGCCACTCCTCGGGAAAGTTCTTTGTTCGGTCTCTTTTGAGAAGCTTGGGCGAATCAGTTTCTCCTCTGTCCCACCCTTTCCATGGTTCTAGGGAGCTCCTCCAAGGGTTGTTGTGTTTGTTTGGTTAGTGGGGTGTAAGAGGGTCCTTACTGTGGATATCTTCAAAGGAGAGCTCTTACCCTTCCCAATATATGTTTAATGTTCATGGAGAGTGCGGAATTGATCGATCATCTGTTTGTGCATTGTATTCTTGCTTCAAAAGTTTGGGCTCACTTCTCAGCATTGTTTCATGTTGATTGGGTCATGCCGGAGCCCGATTTTTTGGGTCATTGGGGGGGGAGGGTTTGCTAGAAATGGTGGATGCTTTCAAAATGTAATCATGGGGGTGGAGGAGGCCATTAGACTCAATTGAAGTGCTTGTGTCAAGTTGGTCTGCCTTTGTTTAGCCCGTCTTGGCGGCTTTTTCAAGATTTTCTTTGCATTGTGTTGGTCTATTCTTTTCCTGATTTTGCAGGCTTCTAATAAAAAATTTGTTCTCTCAAAAAAATAAAAAATACAAGCCTCCTATGTCAAAATAAGCCAGAAATGGATGCCCCTTGCATTAACCTACATGCCTGAGACAAGAGGCTCACATTAACACCACTTGCATGCGACAATAGACCCAACCAGTGACCCGCAGCCCAACTATTAAATGTACTCCCAAAGGGTGAGCAAGTGATAAGGTCATAGAGGGGCAATTATGAACAAACTGCAAGCATGAAATACCTAGAATGGCTGCACAACATAGCACGGAACCCACTCAAGCATTTGGCTGCACAAATTATCAGGAAGCTTTGTTTTAATCAGAATACTCTTGGCATATGATCAGAATTTTGAGATTTTTAAAAGGTTCATTTCTTCTGTACTATTATATTTTTCATTGAGTAGGTTGTGAAAAATAGTGTTTGTTGAAATGGGTGGTAACTATTTGACTAAGGGATCATCTGTATGCATTCAGGTATCACGATCTAGTTCCGTGCCTCCAAATACCAGGGACGCTTTGTACCAAGGACTGCCACCTAGTATAAAGTCAGCACTACGTTTCAAGTTACTATCATTTCAGGTCAAGGAAGAGGTATACCTGACTACCAAGCTTCCATCTATAGTTACTTTTAAGAAAAATAAGCCTATGGGTGTAGATGAAGAGTCTATTTATTGTATCAGAGGATGCACATTTTATATATTATTTATGGACCTGAATTTGGCTCACTCCTCTCCCCATTCAATGATGATGAATCCTAACATGTGTTCCAAAGTGGAATTCCATATTCAAATTCCAATTTGAAATACATATTAAGGGGTCGTTTGGTAGCATAGATTTGGATTCTGCCTTAGGAATCCAAATCCTGAATCTTCAAACCTTGATTGTGCATTCTTTCAATCGCATTTTGCAGCCTGGATTTTCAATCCGTGGAAATCCTGAAATTATGTTTGGCAGCTTGTTTTGACTCAAGAGGACCCTAAAAGAGAGGAGGGGAGAGCAGTTATGACCAATGGGGAGAATTGAAACTCAGGATTTTTCATCCCAACTTGTCTCTTGGATTTTAGAAGGGGCCCATTTGAGGATTTACCAAGTTTGATTTGGAATCCAGGATTTTGGGGTGTGCTAGACATGATTTGGATTGAAAATCCTGGATTCCAATTACTACCTTCCTAAAAATGTATGCTGCCCAACAACCCCTAAGATTCCCACCATGATACGACATTGCAAGGGATGCACTTGCTCTTGCAAGTTGGGTACACAATCTTTTCCGCTATTTATTAATTCTCTCTTTTGAACATATGCTTGCAGCTCACCGTTCCTCAAATCAAAGCTGAGATGGATAGGACTCTGCAGTGGCTTGTACCAATTGCCACCAACACAACCAAGTAAAACATCTACTTTGGACATCTTTTATTTCTGTTTCTTCCGTTCTGTCTATTTTTCAGTTAAGCCTTTGCTTATCAAAATATGTGTGTGTAATTCGTGGCTACAATTGTTGATACAAACCAGGGCACATCATGGTTTCGGTTGGGTCGGAGAATGGGCAAACACAGGGTGAGTTGGTAACCATTTCATTACCTTTAAGCTTCTTTTCCAAAGATTTTACAAAGTTGGCCATATATGCTAGAATGCAAGCAGCTGCGGTCATGTGTTTTCAGGTCTGAGGTGAACCGAAAGCTAGCGGGGCAGAATGACTTAATCCGGATAGAGACGCTCCACCATGCAAAGAAGGAGAAGGCTGAAGCATACATACTCGAATTGGTAGTATGGCTTCACCTTCTCATCAGCCAGTCACGGTCAGGTGCCAACGGCGGCGTGAGATCTCCTATCAAATCCCCAATTCGTTCCCCCACCCAGAAGACTTCAACAGCAATGCCGTTGGTCCAGAAGCCGAGCTCGCCAACTTCTGTGCTAACTCTCGAGGACCAGGCGATGCTACGGGATGTGAATTTGAGGAAGTTGACCCCAGGAATAAGCAAAAGCCAGGAATTCTTTACTGCCAAGACCAGCTTGAGCACGTATAATCGGCTGAGTAAGAGTAGCAGCCATTCCCCAATAAGTGGAAATAAGGAGCTTGATGATCCAAGGCCTTCATCCACCATTCCTGCCATCAATTTCGACATTGAAAGAATCAAAGCGTTGGATGTCATCGATAGAGTGGACACACTTAGAAGCTTGTAAAATATAGCATGGTGGATTCTCACTTGTCTGTGCATGCATACCTCAAGCGGATTCCATTGGTGATGGAATGTATCAAGAATCCCATGATGGAATGAATCAAGAATCCCACAAAGATTACCAGATGCGGGCCATGTTAGGAGAGGAGATTATGTAAAGATAAGTGGAGATACTGAGTGATAGGAGGATGGATATTTTTGTAAGTAGACGGTAGTAGGAACATGGATAATTTGCATTGTACAAGAGAATGAGAGTGGATTGTTGGGCTGTCAAAGAAAAATGTAGGAGATTGGGTTCTGAAAGGGGGTTTCCTTCTACCATGATTCTATATATATATATATATATATATATATATATATATATATATATATATATATATATATATATACACCTTATTGGGCACAAAGGTGGGCCACAAAATCTACCATGCAGTTCTGTTGGTTTTTGTTAGTCCAAGCAATGACCTTTGCCCTGTGTGACTATTTTACATTTGCAAATGCTTTTTCTTTCTTTTTCTTTTTTCGTTTTGAGATGGTTTGGTAGGAAATTAGGGCTATGAACCAGTTGGGTTAAGGGTGGGTCCTTTAGTACTGATACCCCGTAAGCGGCTTTGGGTCTTGTTGGCTCCAAGTCGTGTTCTTGATTGAATACCTGGACCAGGATATGGTTGGGTTCAGGTACTTGTAGGGTCTCTTTGGATCTAGGTTTTGAGTTGGGTCAGTGGAAAAATAAGTGCATTAATATTGTTGGGCCCGCCCAATGGATGGATTGGATTGCACACCTATGTCACTTAGACACGTATGGTGTGAGTAGACTCTGTCACATGAGTGCAGTTTAGGAGCTTCATTTTGTCGCTAAAATAATTAATGCGCACGCGCATGCATGCGACCCATTAAAATCGAGTTAGGTCCATCATGTAGACCCTCCTGATCACTGATTGTGTGGTGTCCCACATGTAGGGTATCCCATGCCATGCACTCGCATGGGCCTGTGGTGGATGGACCTTGAATCTGTGAGCACTGCTTCTGATAATGCACCTTGTAATTGCTGAGGTTAGAAAATTGGAAGGAAGCACAATCAGTGATCAGTACTTGTGACTCAGTACCGAGTTGAGTGGGATCGAGTTAAGGCTCACCTGACTCGATCCGGTTTGAAATAGACCTGACCTGAACTCGACCTGACTCAGTACCGAGTCCAGCATGCCTAACGCAATCCGAATCTGGGTCTGGCCTGGACTAATCCGGACCGAGTCCGACCCAGTCACAACTACCGAGTCAGGTCGAGTCAGGTTGGGTGCAACATGTAACCACAGGCTAAAATCACAACCCAAAGCGTAGATGCACCCTCGATTTGGGTTCTGACGTGCACGCACACACAAGTCAAGTTTCAGATAGAGTCAAGTCAGTACCGAGTTGGGAGTTACTCGGCGACCCGAACTCGACTTAGTTTGAGTTCGGATTGGACAAAGTCTACTCGGTTCGGATCGATTCACCCACTTGGTTCGGATCGAGTCGGGTTTGAACGAGTCAGACGAGTCGAGTCGTCCCGTGCCCAGCTCTAGGTGAAACTTCTCCCCCATGGATAGCGTATCACCTTGACTGGCCTGTAGCTCAAGGGCCAGCCGAGCCTACTGAAAAACTACTGCCACCCCAATTCCTGCAACTAGCGGTATGAACTATGAAGCCAAGCAGCAATAGATTCAGGTGTGAGAGCGGAGAAGCATTTGTTTCAAAATAAATGGATAGGATGCAGAAGCATGGAACATGAGTCCATAGCACATTTTTTGAAGCTAGAGCACACCTAGTTCGACGGTTCATGCAACTAAGCCCAGGACCCACCTCATCTCCCCTCCCTTATTTGGGAGCAATCACCATCCTCCACAAAGCATCAACTTTCATAACGAATAACCTACTTTCACTCCATGATTCCCTACATATTTGCCTGTCTTTCAACCATTGCACATCTTCCCAGTTACAACAAGAATGGAATCTGTTACCATCTCCTCTCAAAAGGAAATGGCTTTGGGTTTCTAGCTTCTAGCCACACCTTAGCCAGCATTTTGACCAGGGAGAAGATAATAGATTGGGTAATTGGCAAGCATTTCAACCATTCCTCCATGACTACCATGGCAATGGAGCTCCTTATAAAATTCACCCCAAGTCCAGACACCTTTGAAGCAGCAAAGGAAGGCTTTGATGATGCCAATATGATGTCCACAAGCTTCACAAAACAGCATCGAATCCCCTGTTGAATTTGATCTCTCGCATTTGGACCCTTGATCATTTTATTTTTAAACATTCAATCGCTGGACAGATGGGATCCTCTAACCCATGTGATTTGTAGGCTATTATGCTCCATCCACAATGGGAACTACAATTTGGATGGTCTGAATTGGCATGCAAGCCACATGTATGGTGTATTAGTTGCCAACACCCAAGGAGTTCTGGCAAATGCACATCCTATTCTAGCCCATGAATACACATCTACTTCCGGCAGTGTATGGTTTGTTCAAAAAATAAAAAAGCCTGCAGGGAACAAGAGCGCTCATATAGCACTTGTTCATGGATCGACTACATTTAACAACACCTTTTAAGCATTGAACTTAGCTGCACAACTTGTAGATGAGAGATAAACATGCAAAATTTACAAGATTTGGGCATTTCATGCAATATACAAATTTGTGCAAATCTCCGAGAGCAGGATTGTAAAATCCCAGTACTCACAATAACCAACACTAAATTGTGAATACAATTAGATATTAGAATCTTTTGAGTTGGATATTGGAGATAACTGGGAAGTAATCAAACTCCATAATCAACCATCCAATTGCCTTACCTGTGGAGGTCTCTCTAGTGCAACCCAACCAAACTTCCCTTTCCGAAAGTCGGTCAGCACACGGAATGCTGCTTGACTGGCATCCCCATTGAACAATTGAAGCGCAAGCTTCTCAACAAATCTGCAACCAATGAAGTTTTCATCAACCAGATAAGTTGGTCTTTTACAAGAAGAATAATGGTCTAAGCAGGAAAGACTGTCTGGCCCACGGAAGCATACATTTTACCACAGTAGCCATCTGGGTCAATCTTGTAACGGTTGTAAAGGGCTTTTGAACCTGTCAAAGAGAAGAATTTGCATTCAGTGCCCAAGTTGTATAAGCATAAGAAAAGAAAGACAGCCAGGTGAAGTATATGCAAGTGCTCTTGTAAGTTTGGTCCTATTGATCAGCTTTCTGTAACTAACCATGCTGTGAATACAACAACTATGGAATAGAGCTTTGCTAAGCAGACAACTCCACGCATGCAATGGGAGCCTTTGACAAGGACAGTTCCCAGAGCCAGGTAAAAGATGAAGGTTGTGTCTTGGAGGCAGCCTTCGTAATACTTTTGCCAATCTACCAGTTAAAAGCTGACCCCATTTTTAAGGCTGTCAGTGGATCAGGTTCGAGTCAGGTCTGGGTCAGGTCCTAGAGTACCAATACCTAGTCTCTGGCTTGTTAGTTGTGCTGGTAGAGATGTAGTGTGTGAGTTATCCAGGTTTTGTAATGCAGGACAATTAACCACTTGCTTTAAAAGCTCGAACTGTTAGAGTATGGCGAATTAATCCCTTTTATCTCATAGCCCAGGCCCCACATCTCATGGGTTAGGACCTCAGCCGAACCCCCTTCGTGGGCCCCAAATCACATGAGCCGCCCACCCGAGTGTGTCCCCGCATCCCACGGGCTACCCCACTCGAGCCTGGTGTGAAATGCGCATTAATCACCCCCGGTGAGGAGTCTCGAACACGAGACCTCCTCCGTAGGCCGCACCCACCCCGAGTGTGCCCCTGCATCCCACAAGCGACCCCACTCGAGCCCGGTGTGAAAATGTCCCTGCATTAATCACCCCCAATGATGAGTCTCGAACACGAGACCTCCTGCTCTGATACCAATTTGATGCAGGATAATTAACCACTTGCTCTAAAAGCTCGAACTGTTAGAGTATGGCGAATTAATCCTTTTATCTCATAGCCCAGGCCCCACATCTCATGGGTTAAGACCTCAGCCGAACCCCCTTCGTGGGGCCCAAATCACATGAGCCGCCCACCCAAGTGTGTCCCTGCATCCCACGGGCTACCCTACTCGAGCCTGGTGTGAAATGCGCATTAATCACCCCCGGTGAGGAATCTCGAACACGAGACCTCCTCCGTAGGCCGCACCCACCCCGAGTGTGCCCCTGCATCCCACAAGCGACCCCACTCGAGCCCGGTGTGAAAATGCCCCTGCATTATTTTGCCAATCTACCAGTTAAAAGCCGACCCCATTTTTAAGGCTGTCAATGGGTCGGGTTCAGGTCAGGTCTGGATCAGGTCCTAGAGTACCAATACCTAGTCTCTGGCTTGTTAGTTGTGCTGGTAGAGACAGTGTGCGTGTGAGTTATCCAGGTTTTGCCTGACTTTGTAAACCTCAATAGTACCCAAGGAGGAAGAAGAAGAAGAATCTTCAAACATACCAAAGTTATTCAGATACCGGTCAAACCAGAAGTTGTTCCACAAGAATAAAACATGTGTCTATAGAGTATAGACAGAGACTTATTACTGTAAGTTGATGTCCCTATTATCTTATAGTGGGTCCTACTTGACCATCCTCCATGCTTAAGTAGTCCAATGCTCAGAAATGCAGCGAGATCAGATTACTAATAGTTAGAACATTAGTTGCTTTTCTACCAATTATGCATTTGTTTTTCTCTAAAATATGCCCTTTTCTAATAACATCTACTGAATTTTTTAATCTCTTAAAAAAATCTTTTGCCATTGGAGAAACAATTATACTACATCAATGTGGAGCAGCAAGAGAAGCAGAAGCAACGCGGTTAACCGCACCAATTTCAAGTTAATGTTGAGGGGAATCATAAGATGCTCGATGGAGACTATCCTCAGTTTTTGCCAAGCAAGGACCATGGTTTGGTAATCGATTGTTAAATAAAAAGTTATACTCCATATGTAACCTTGTAACTAGTTCTATCTGTCCTCATGACTGCTGGTTGACTAAAGATGGTCCTAGTTATTAACTTAAGATCTTACTTGTAGCTTTTAATTATGATCCATCCCTCAATAGTACCAAATCATATTGTAAGTTTCTGTCCTCCTTTGGACCACTTTCAAATGGTTACATCTCCTCGGTAACTTCAGGAACTGATAAAATACAAAAGGAATAAAACAAAAGAACATACCTACTGATGGAAACCTTGTGAGCATTTGTATGAGAATTGCAGCCACATCAGCCACATCATATGATCTCTCCCCAATGTCATCACACATTGCCAGCTTTATTGCAGCAGTCTGGTCACTGATTCGCATTGGCAGTATTCCAGGGGAATCCAGCAACTCCAGATCTTTCCCAAAACGGACCCATCTTTTCGTAGAAGAAAGGAGAGAATAAGTAGGAGAGAGACATCAAGTAGACATTTGATTCATCAAGATTCAAGAATTCTTCATTCTTCTTCTTCTTTTTTAAAAAAACATTAAGAATTCATGCATTGAAAAGATTCCAAAACCCTCCCATTGAAAAGATTCCCTCCCTCCCTCCCTTTTTTTTTTTCTGTGCACATCCTACTTCAGGTGTGATGTATTGAAAAGAAAGAGCTTACTTCAACTCTCTTGTGACTCCTGGCCTGGGAGCTGCTGTGCACATTCGGCGTTTTAGCAAACGGTTAATTAGAGATGATTTACCTACATTAGGATATCCGACAATTCCAGCTCGGACCTGTTCAATGATAAAAGAATGCTCAGAAAATTGAAATAATGAAGTTACACATCAATCCCTGACCCTCAAATAGCTGAGACAGCTAAGATGGCGATCATGACACATCAATCACTGAACTAAATTTCATCAATCACTGAACTAAATTTGAAAATTCTAAAACAAGCTTCATCAATAAGGGAGACTACTGCAGCCTATGTGTTTTACGGAACATGACCAAAGCCCATTGAGAAACAAGTATATTGTTCATATTAAATTAAATGCTATCAAAGATTTAGAGATCCACAAATGACAGCCTCAAAAGTTTGTTTCCATTTTGTTTAAATCTCCTGTTCATTAATATGTAGTATTGTGGGGGCTGTTAACAGGCTGTGGGTGGAATTGGTTGAGGCACACGCGTGCGCATGCACACAAAGAGAGATATATGAGATATACATACAAATCTATACATATTACATAATGTATGTATATATATGATTGGCCCAGGCTGGCCCATCGACAGCCCAAACTAATCCTTGACCTTTCTACAGGAAGAGTTGTATTCTGTAAATCAAATGGAAGCTCAATTCAATATTTTTATTTAAAAGATCAGTTGAATTATTCTAGGGGTGCATTTTTCTGTGACATTGTATCACAAGTCTGTAGCTGGATTTTGGCCAAATTCTGCATATTGAAGCGTGAGAAGACAAACCACAGAAATTTATGGGGACCTCAAGAGCTGTATAATTTCAGATATTCCAACGTGTTTATCAGTAGCTGCTGCATGACTTCAACTACATGAGCTTGCTCAGGTTACATTTTTATTTTCTTATTTGTTTATTTCTTCAGTTATCATTGAAACAAAATGTAATAGATGGGAGGACACATTAGCTTGGGACAAAATGCATTGTTGGAAAGAACTTCAGTGAGACAAGAGGAGATTGACCAAGCTATTGCTAGCAAGCCATCATACCACGATGATTAAAGAAACATAGGCACGAGCTCCGATACACTAAAGTGCAAGTATTAGAAAAAGCAGAAGAATACCAAGAAGGTAGAGTAAACCCATTAACAAAATTACTTGAGAACATGCAAGAGAAACTGGTTAGGTTTGTCTCACCTGCCTCTCAAATCAGAACATCCCAGCTTGTTATGAAGGGTTTCTTTCTTTCTTTCTTTCTTTCTTGCTTTCTTTTTGACACCCTTGACAGATCACCATCATCATCATCTAAGCCTTATCCTGACTAACTGGGGTCAGGTACATGAATCCTTTCCTGCCATTCCACTCCATCAAGGGCCATAACTTCAGTTAGACCATAGGTCATCAAGTCTTTTCTTACTACCTCCACATCTTTTTGGGCCTTTCCCTTGCCCTTTTAGAGCTTTCAACTTGAATGAACTCACTCTGGCAGCCTTCACTGACAATGAGATTCTTTTTCCTAAAATTTTCACTACTTTGAGCTTTGCTGTCTCATATACAACTGAGCTTGCATGTAACTCATCTTTTTCCTTCTAGTGGTAGAACCAGTGATGCAGATGGACTGGTACCTATCCTTGATTCTTGATTCCCTGAGGTAGAAAGAGCCAAATGGGACTCATGTTCAAACCGAGCAGGACTGATCCACTGTTCCCATTATTTGGGGTGTGGGTTCCCTGATTGAAAGGCTGCGGAATTTCTTCAGATCTGAGGTGGGTTTCCTAATTTCAGGTGATTGAAGTGGGTTCCACAACTGAAAGGGGAACAAGCGGGGTAGAGGAATTGGTCGACTCATCAGGCTCATGACCTGAAGATTGCAGGTTCGAATCCTGTCCCCGCCTAAGAAAGAGTGATTTCAGAGTCCGGTAACAGAGAAAAGATCGAGAAAAAGCACCTCCCAAAGTACTTTGACGAAAGTAGGGCAAGGGTGCCTAATCGTTTTTCGAAAGACTAGAGAACCTGAAATCAACCACGGAGTCAACTAGCTTTGTGTGGTTTTTCTTGTTCATACCAACTTGGCCTGCTTTCTCTCGTGAATTAGTTGCTAAGAGGACAGATTTCTAGTGAACCATTAGATTCTTGATAACTTAACTAAAATAGGGATAGTAATCCTCTTTGGTCAAAAAAGTAAACGTGATTGGAAACTATTGTGATGCAGGACATGAAATTCATATATGATGTGCAAGATTTCAGGCTTAAGATCACGTTAGTTCATAAACAATTACACAAATTCCATATCCCACATGAAAGTCCAAACATTCAATTAAGGGGAATCTATGCGAGTCCAGGCACCTAATCCAAGGGATTCAGAAATTCTAATTCGGAGAACCCTAGAGTGAGAAAAGGAGCATAAAATTGGAGATTTGAGTAATTTAGGGTTAGGTTTAGGGATTTTGGGTGAAAGCGGAGTGAAAGAGAAAAGAGAGACGAACCAGAGAAGTACCGCACGCATGGACAACAACAATGGCCCAGACGCACATACACGTGATCACGACCGCACGTGTGTGGGGCTCACTATTCAAAAAAGGTCACCTTGGCCCTGATCGGCCAGGGATGGACTCCAAAACCCCCAAATCTCAGCTCGATCAGATGTACGGTTTGTGCGTGGTGCTCCGCCGAAGTTTCAGCCCTCCTGTAGGGACAGATTCTGAAATTCTGATGTGGGGAGGAGAATTGCTGCAATAAATGATTGATTTGAAGTGTAGATGATGGGGTAAGGTGAGAAGAAGGGATGGTAGAAGATGGGTAGTAGATATGGCGATGGCGGGGACGAATCAGGATAGATGTGGCTTCGCACCACGGTAGTTAACCCTTCGATGAAGGAAGGGCTTCACACCTAATTAGGCTTCACAACTCAGAGAGTAGGAAAATGCAGAATTTTTATTAATCTTCAATCAATGAAAAAAGCTACAAGGGGTGTCTACTTATAAGAAAACTTTATATCCCCAAACTCACGCCATGTGTGCAACCTATTACTTGGCAATGAAGTAAACCAAAATAAAAACTAATCAAAGAAATTTAAAGCGTCCATGATGTTCTAAATAACATTAATAAGCAAAACCTAAAATATGAAATCAATCTGACTAGTGGGCCACGATCATGAGATCCCATGATAGGCTTTTCTGGACTAACGGGCCCACTCTTTTGAATCAAAACTTCGTCTTCTAGCTAGAAGGCCCTCTCCGGACGTCGTCATCGATCCAGATCGACGGTGAGGCCCTCCTTCCGGCGTACGTGCGTAGGGGGGGCGACGTGAGTGAGCGTATGCACGTGATGTCCCCATCATGTTGTACTTTGAGGATCTTCAAAGTACAATGAGTGAGCCCACCCATTTTTACTATAGAGAAAAAAAGGAAGTTTTGATGTCTGGAAGCGCTGACGATTAAAATTTTAGAGAGGGTCAATGCCAGTTAGACCAAAAAAATACGCTAAATATCTCAACGATATTGTATTTATGAGTTGTAACTTGTAACCAATCCTTGCCTTGTCTCTATCCTACCTAAGAAATTGGGGTTTAGAGGATCCCTTGTACCTGATCCTCAGATAACTAAATACTTTACATGTTTCCAGGTAACAAAGGCTTACACTAACAAAAGGGAAAATCTCCTTCCCTTTTGTCTCTGGCTGGTTGGTTTTTGTCCTATGGAAAGGTAGCAACCTTTTTGTGGAGGTTGCAACAAGGACTAGATGGGGCAGGAATTGTTCAACATACAAACTTTCGAGACGTATCAATGAGAACCATTTAATTTTCTTAAAGATGGCTCCTCCCTGCATACTGACATTTCCTTTAAATTCACAGAATCCTTATGTTCCAGATCATAAATTTGCAAGTTAATGCATTTCTTCTTCTTCTTTCTGTACAGAAACACCTCTCAAAACAGAACAGTTTGCCATAATAACTTGATGGAAGGTTTAATAATTCAGTGATGGAACCGTCCCTTCCTGACATGTGCCAATGCCATAATATAGATGAGTTAGCATAAGATGACTTCATCTCAGACATCAGCACATGTATAAATATAGTTGGATCCTGTACAGATTCCTTTTGAAATTTCAAGAAAGAAAGAAGAATTTGTCCAATTAATCTTCACAAGAACATGCAAATTGCCAACACATTTGACAACAGCAAAATTCTTGGTCACTGTAAGAACAATAAAGAAGCATCATAGAAGTGTCCAGTAATTCAAGATCTCAGAAAACCTCACCGGACGAGGAAGGAGTCCTTTTGCTCTACGTTTAACATTCACACCAATGGCTAATGACTTTGCTAGCCTTCCTAGCTTCATAGTGCCCTGCAATTCACCAATGAATCAGCACACGATTATGCAGTGTAGAAATTGAACAACCTGAAATTGAGAGTGTGTTGTCCAAATACCATCCCAAGCTGCCCATTGGCAAAAACAACCTTCACTCCCTGCCTTGAGAAATAACTGGCCCACGCATTTCTGTCAGCAGTGGATATCATATCTTCTCTATTCAAAACTAAAATCCTTTTCCTATTACCGAGCCACAAGTCCATCTGCTCAATCAAAATGTTATTCAGGAGGCTTAGTTCAAGATATTCATAGGCATAATCAATTTGCAGGCTCAACCAGTACAGATGAAACAGAGAACCTAATAATAAAATGATGACGATGACGAAGACGATATGATGATAATAATATACACAAATTAACCTGTGGGTGACTTGTGGCCATGGGGATCCTTGCATCTCGAACCTCTATGACAACATCCATCAACTTGAGTTGGTCTTTGAGTTCCTTTTCTGTTTTTGCAATATGACCAGGATACCACTGCAGAAATTTGATACCAGACGAGGACAGAGTTGTAAGGCATATTATAGAAAGAATTACATGCTTGCAGATGGCAATGGAATCTCATATTATCAAGTACTGCCACATGATCAGTTGCAAAAGGTCACACCTTGTTTGTACCTGCACAGGACGCAGCGGCTTTGTCCAGTGATAGAGATCTGCTTCCAAATCAATCCAATCAAGTTCTCCTGGGCCATCCCCGGATACATTACCACTAAGTTTGGCATTTTCTTTGTGGTACCAACTCGGAACCTTTCCACCAACAATCTGCAGAGTTTTCCATCTAAATTATATTTTCATTTCCATTGAAAGATGAAAATAGATCTAGTAGAGGTAGCCTACGATGAATGTCATGTTTCGTACAAATTTAAACAAACATGGGAGCAGTTCAGACAGACCAACTGAAGGCTGTCATTGCTCCAATACAGTGTTTTAAATATCGACGATATCAGCCAATATATCCCACGATATATCTTATATCCCACCTGTGCGATGCGAAATGCACGGGCAGCGCTGATCTATCCCAACCATTTGATCCAGTGAGCATTTTCAATTTTCGATCAATGTTTTTGTTGTAAATCACGTTAAACCAGTGTCAAATGGTTACAAATTAATGATTCGTCATGTTTTCCATGAAAAATTATGGATTTGGAACTTAGATTTCGAGATTTGGTGGAGATGGGTCAAATTGTGGAAAATTGAGAAAAAAATAAATTTTCTCAATTTCTCACAAATCAGTTGCAATATTTGTATCCAAACACAAAATTAGACATGTATGTAACCTAATCTAGTGATTCTTCTTTTGCTTTTGAATGTATTGCTTGTGTTTCCATGCATGTCCTCTTATGTTTATAAATTATATGAATAGACTTTGAATATATTTGCATCAGTTCAATTGGAAAGCACATATATTATGACCCCATACAAAGGAAACCCCTATTATATAGACTTTTTTTTTGGAATGTTTTTATTTCCAAGTGTGTATTGATGTCTTTTACAACAATCCCTGAAGTTTCATTGAAACATTCGACCAATTTCCCAATATTCCCATGTTTCCCAACAACAACGATACATTACGCGATACAACCGATATATCACATGCGATAACCGATATTTATCCGTATCCCAAGGGTGCAATACATTACATGATAACGATATTTAAAACATTGCTCCAACACCAAGAAGATGTTACCAACATTGACCCACTGTAACTGAAGGCAGCTTCAGGTGGCTAACATATACAGCAAATCACATTCCGTAGGGATGTCCCCTGATTGCTTGTTAAATTTTGATGACCAGCAGCCTACCTGATATCAACCCCCCACTTGCACCGGGGACCTGTCGGCACATTGCTAGCCATGGTGTGCCATAAAGGTAACGGTGGCAACCATTACACGTTACGGGGTCATAAAGGCTGTAACAGCCATTATGGAAAAAAAAAAAAAAAAAAGACCCATAAAGGTTGTTACAACCCCTGTAATAGCCCATTATGACCCCTGCAAAGGCTGTAACGGCCCTGTAATGATCTATTATAGGGCCAATACAGTTTTTTTTTTTTTTTTTGGTTTTTTTTTTCAATTAAATTTTTTTTTTTTTTTAAAAGAGAGAGACCGTAACAATCCATGTTGCCCCCATAATGGCTATTACACCCTGTATCGTGAGGGCGGTGGTGGCTGTTACAGCCATCGTTACCATTACGGAATAACTTGTTGCTGGCAGGCTGAGTTAACATAAAGGTATGCATGCATATGTGATCATTATCGTATCCTTGCCGAGCTAGGATAAGCTTTTACAAACCTTGTTTCGCCAAAAAAAATCCTAAGGTCCTATTTTCCATTAGTGAAAAAACCTTCATATCCCTCGTCCTACACATCTAATGGTCAGAATGGAACTCACATACACATCACAGTGGGCCCCGTCAAAAATCAAGGGTGGGTGTCCCATGAAATTCCTTTCTTTAATATATATGAGCAGAAAGGGAAAAGGTATTATGAGGTCGGCCCCGTGGAACTTCCCATGAGATTGAGTTATGTGGCCCCACCATGATGTGTGTCGGACATCCACCCCATCAATCAGATGCACCCTTCCATGGTGGGCGAAGGGCCTAAATATCAACCCAATCCATGACTTAGGTGGGCCACACCACGGACAACAGTTAAGAGTGGATGCCCACCGATTGAAACCTTCCTGATTGCTTATAGGGCCGTTTGAGATGAGGTTCAGACATTTAAACATCCATTATGTATCCCACTTGAATGAGGGGTCACACCAAATTTGAGGCCATTCCAAAACTTAGGTGAGCCCCACCAAGTGCTTTTAGATGTTTTAGGCATGATTTCACATGGTTTCAAATGGTGTAGCCCACCTGAGTTCCAAATATGGCTGATTTTTGGGACATCCCATTACCTAGAGTGGACCCCACCAAATGCACAGTGGGGCCCATATAGCTCGACCTCATGGTAAGCTCCCATGAGGTCAACCTCATAGTACCTTTTCCCTAGTAGAAATATTTATTTTTTGGGAATGGTTGGAAGAGGGACTCCGCCCTTGATTTTTATGGGCCCCACCATAATGTTTATGTGAAATCCACTCTAACCATTAGATATGTAATCCAATGTTAAGTCTGGGGCAAAATAATCAGGTTGACCCATGATTCAAGTGGGACACACCAAAGGAAGCAATTGGGAGAGAGGCGTCCACCCTTAATTTTTACGAGGTCCACCGCAATGATTACATGAAATCCACTCCAACCATTAGATGCCACACCAAAATTTAGGCAAGGACCCCAAAATCAGGCCCATCTGCGATTCATGTGAGCCACACCAAGGGAAACAATTTGGAGGGTGAGTGTTGCCTTGTGCACTATTTCCAATCGTGGGGTCCACTTGAATCACGGATGGAGCTGAGTTTTGGATGATGCACCTATTGGTTGGCATGGATTTCAGATAGACATCATGGTGGGGCCCACCCGCTCAAGCCACAATCCCTTTGCTTGCATCACCGACCCGAACCACCCATTAATCAATCAGATGGAAGGTACCCCAATGATAATTACTTGGATTGATGAGGTAACTTATTCAAAACTTTGTTGAAAAAGGTATTAGAATGTAAATTCTATATGAATTGCGTACTTTTTTGTAAAATACCCTTTTATCAATGATGTTGGAGTCCATGGATATGTATGTAGTATTAAGACATTTGAAGTGAAAGAAGCTTTGAGAAAGAGGTTTGGAACCAAATAGTATACCACTATAGGTTTGAAAGTGTGTTATTTTGGTTGACAAAGTTGTTCAATAAAATTATGTGATTAACGAAAATGGCAGACAAATGGAGGAAAAGTACCGTGGTACCTATTTATACAAATAAAAGAGACATAAGAGTTGCACTAACTATCATGGGATCAAACTTATAAGCTACACTATGAAACTTTGGGAAAGAATGATTGAACAAAGACTAAGGTATGAGATGGATGTATCAGAAAATCAATTTGGTTCCATGCAAGGGAGGTTTGCCACTGAAGTTATTTTCTTCTGATGGAGAAATATAGGGAGAGGAGGAAGGATCTCCAAATGGTCTTTATTGACTTAGAGAAAGCCTACAATAGGGTTTCTAAAGAGTTAATCAGGTGAATATTGGGAAAGCAAGGAGGTTCAGGAGGATATATTGACATGATTAAGGCTATGTATGAGGGAGTGGTAACAAATGTGATGACCACTAGAGGAAAGACAAGTGAGTTCCCAATTATTGTAGGCTTGCACTAGGGTTTGACATTGAGCTCATACCTTTTCACATCGGTTATAGATGAGTTAACAAGACATTTACGACAAGAGATCCCATGGAGTACGCTATTTGCAGATTACATAGTTTTGATTGACAAGATAAGGGAGGGCATAAATACAAAGCTAGCTTTATAGAGGGGTGCTTTAAAATCTAAAGGATTTAAAATTAATCAGACTAAATCTAAAACAGAGTATATGGAGTGCAATTTTAGTAACAACAGGAGTGGAAACGAGGAATTAGTTGGGTTATTGACCAAGAAGTTTTCCAAAATAACCACTTCCAATATCTTGGGTCAATAGTTCATGAGTGCAGAGATTGAGAAGGATGTTGCCCATCAAATTCAAGCAAGGTGAAAGAAATGAAGATGTGTGTCTGGAGTTTTACATGATAGTCATGTACAACACAAACTTTTTAGTCCAATGGGCTTCCTGTATAAGCTTAGTACAAGACTGTAATTTTTTTTTTTTCTTGCTTAGGCTGTCATTCTTTGCATCTCCTTAGCACCTTTTCAATAAATTTATTTGTTAACCCTAATAAATAAAACACACGCGCGCGCGCACGTGCACACACAAACTGAAAGTGAAAGTGAATTTTTATAGGATGGCTACCAGATGCCTTATAAGACAGAATGTTGGACAGTTGAGGAACAACAAGTTCATAGGATGAGTAGAGCTGAGATAAGGATATTGAGGAACAACAAGTTCATAGGATGAGTAGAGCTGAGATAAGGATATTGAGTTGGATGAGCAGCAACACAAGGAAGGATTGAATTAGAAACGAGTGCATTCGAGGGAAATCAGTAGTAGCACCAATATGTAATAAGATGAGGGAGAGTAGACTTAGGAGCCATTTAGTAAACTGAAAAATAAGGTCTGAAAATTAATTTAAGTGCTGAAAACTTAAAGTGCTGAATTTAGTAGTTAGAAGTACTGAAAAATTCAGCACTTTAAGTTGGTCCACCTACGATTTGGATCAACCTCTTTTGTCTCAGCTGGCAAAATAGATGGATGGTGTGGATAAAACACATAAATCATGGTGGGGCTCACAGAACACTGTCAATCTGTCATGTACAATCCATGTAACCTACCTCTATATGCCATCCCCTTGGCCATCCAAAAAAAAAATAAAAATGAGATGGCACGCGTGGATGTCTATGTGAAATCCACATTGTCCCACCATTTTGCTAGCTTATTTTAGGGCATGAGCCCAAAAATGAGGCAGATCCAAATCTCAAGTGGACCACACCATAGCAAAACAGTGGTAATTGAACGTGTGCCATTAAAAACTTCTTGAGGCCACAAAAGTTTTTGGATTAAGCTAATGTTTGTGTTTTCCCTTCATCCATGTTTGTGTGACCTACTCAACAGGTTGGACGGCAAATAAACACTACAGTGGGCCCCAAGAAGTTTTTAATGGTGGACGTTCAATCACCACTTTTCCTGTGATTGGATTGACCTCTTTTTTGGTCTTGTGCCCTAAAATAAGCTGAAAAATTGGATGGATGGCATGGAAAAACACATAAATTATGGGGGGGAGGGGGTCCATAGAGCACTGTCATGAACAATCCATGCAACCTAAGTATGCCACCCCCTCATATGCAATCCGCCTGAGGATTGTATATGCGCTCTAGGCCATCCCAAAAAAATGAGATGGCCACGCCGTCCCACCAAATTTCTGGCTTATTTTAGGGCATGAGCAAAAAAATGAGACAGATCCAAATCTCAGGTGGACCACGCCACAAGAAATTGTGGTGTAATTGAACGCCCATCATTAAAAACTTCTTGGGGGCCACAAAAGTTTTGGATGAAGTTGATATCTGTGTTTTTCCCTTCATCCAAGTTTGTGTGATCTAATCAACAGGTTGGATGGCAAATAAACATTACATTGGGCCCTAGGTAGGAAGTTTTTAATGGTAGGTGTTCAATCACCATTGTTTTCCTATGGTGTGGTCCACCTGAGATTTGGATCTGCCTCATTTTTGGGCTCATGCCTTAAAATAATTATCCAAAATGGATGGATGACATGGATAAAACACATACATTATGGTGGGGACAGCAAAGCACTGTCCAGTAGCCACCTCGCTACTGGCAGTGTCAGTAGGCAATCCGCATCCACAATGGACCTAAAATTCCCACAATGGCCTATCATTGCGCTGGAAACTAGGTGGGGCCCACTGTAATGTTTGTGAGAAATCCACCCTATCCATCCGTTTTTTGAACTCATTTTAGGACATAAAACCAAAAATGTTAAGGGTCCAGAACTCGAGTGGACCACATGAGAGGAAAAAAATGGGGAAAGAAATCCCTACCATTGAAATCTTCCTGGAGTCCACCTTGATGTTTATATGCCATCCAAACCGTTCACAAGGTCATTCCCATGGGATGAACCTAAAACGGGTGGCTAACAGTGAAGTGTGAAATGACAGTGGGGTGTACTAACAAGCTAACAGAAGGAAAAAAAAAAAACCTTAGCTTGATACAAAACTCCTGTGGCCCTACAAATGTCTCAACGGTAGTCGTCCAATCCGCACAGTTTCCTCTCGTGTGGCCCACTTGAGTTCCAGATCCCCCTCATTTTTGGTTTGTTGTCCTAGAATGAGTTTGAAAAACAGATGGATGGGGTGGATTTCTCACAAACAGTGGGCCCAACCTAGCTTTCGAGTGTAGGAACTTCCTGTGGCAGGCCTATAAATCTATGCTCGTCCGCAAACCGCGTCAGTCGCCAACCAGCTATCGTGTTGGCGTGGCAAAGTTCTCTAGGCCCCACCATGATGTATGTGTTAGATTTAGACCGTCCATCCATTTTTTTAAATCATTTTACGTCGTGAGCCCAAGCAGATCCCAAGCTCAAGTGGACCATACCATAGAAAACAATGGGGACTGAACATTTACCATTGAAAACTTATTTGGGGCCATTGAGGTTTTGGATCAAGTTGATATTTGTGTTTTCCCTTCATCTAGGTCTGTGACCTTATGAACAGATTTGATGGCAAATAAACATCATGGTGGCCTTAGGAAGGTTTCAACAGTGGGCGTCATTTTCCCCACAACTTTCTTTGGCATGGTCCACTTGAGCTTTGGGTCTGCCTCATTTTTTGGCTCATGCCCTAAAATGATCCGGCAAAATGGATGGACAGAGTGGATATAACACATGCATCATGATGGGGGCAAAACGGTTTGCCATGTCAACACAGCTTCTACCCCACATAATTAGTCCAGTCAAAGCTTGCATTGGAAGTTAATAAAAGGGTAAAGTCGTCATTTAGAATAAAAAATTCAAAATCACTTATTGCTTTCCACATTAAGTGTTATGTGAAAGGAAACTTAAAAGAAACCTGATTTTTCAGTGAAAATCTGAATTAAGCATTTCATTTTTTGAATTTGCCAAACAGCTAAAATCATGGAAAATCACTGAAAATAGCCCATTTTAGTGATAAGTGAAGAAAATAAGTTTTATCAAACAGGCCTTTAGATGGTTTTGGTTATGTGAAACAAAGACCAAGAACTAAACAGGTTAAAAGCAGTGAGTTGGTAAATTTTTAAGGCTCCAAAAGGGTAAGGGAAGGCTCAAAAGGACATAGGTGGAGGTAGTAAGAAAAGATTTGATGACCTATGGTCTAACTGAAGTTATAGCCCTTGATAAAGTGGCATCGCGAAACAAAAGTCATGTAGCTAGCCTTAATTAATAGGGATAAGGCTTAGATTATTATAATCATTAGGACTAACCATAGGTAGTTTTGGATGACATCATTCTTGATTCGACCCTTCCCAATCTTCCCACACCCATGTCAACATCCTCATCTCTGCAGCACTCATCATTTGCTCGTGTTGCCACTTTGCTCAATACTTGGGTTGAATAGTTATCTTGTAAATTTTCCCTTTAGTTTCATTAGCATGCAATGATCACACAACACTCTAAAGGCATATCTCCACTTCATGCAACCAACTCTAATTTTATTGGAAACACCTTCCTCAATCTTTCTATCATTTTGAATAGTTGGAGCCAAAATAACGAAACAAATAAATTTAAGGAATCTTCTGGTCATCGATTTTAAACTAAAATTTCACATCTCTAACTATTACTACTAAAGTTGAATTCCAAATAATATACCATCTCTTTCTTGGTTGTAATAATCTTTAAACCTTTAGACTCCAGACTCCAAACCTTCAAATCAACATTGCCAACTCTCGTCTCATCGAGCAACACTACCTCATCTACAAGCAACCAACACAAAGGGATCCATCTAGAATAGCTCATTAATTTATCTAAAATGAGTAGAAAAAGGCAAGGGCTTAATGGGCGGCCCTGACGAAGCGCTACTGCAAGAGGAAATCATCCATCCCACTACAAGTCATTTTCTCTTGTAACAAGACTCTAATTCATGACTCTAATAATGTCAGTACATCTTCTGGAGACCCCACTGCTCCTTAATATTGATCACATAACCTCCCACTTATCCATCATAAGCTCTCTCTAAGTTAATAAAAACCATGTCTAGATTCTTCTTTCATCTATATTTTTCAATCAATTGCCTGTAGCTTTGGTTGGTGTTCTCCTTGACATGAAGCCAAATTAATTCTCTAATATCCTTGTTTCTTGTCATGGTCGTGGCTCGACCACCCTCTCCTATAGCTTCATAGCAAAGTTATCTAGATTGTGGGTTTCTTTGGTACATGGTATGCTACCTCCGCCAATACATCGTATGCTAGGGGTAGGATCATGTGTGTCACTCCAATACATACATTACATAAGAAATATAGTTTTATACATAAACTCAAATTGCAGTTTATATGTGAAATAATGAATGTTACTATTTAGATCCCACATGCATGTATTATAAGTAATAACTAAATAAATGGTAATATAAATCTCTAAATTGTAAAAGAAATTTGCAGTAACTAATGCAATAGTAAGAAATGTAACTTCAAATCGCTAAAAATAGCAATCTAGATCGCAAATGACCCATAATCCGAACACTCGATCTGGAACGGAAAGCAGGGGGTGACTCAATAAGTTTGACCCCTTGACAGTTGGTGTACTTTGTTCAATCACCACCACCACCCTCAAGTTTCATAAGTTTGATCCCCTCAACCAGAGCTAATTTAGCTTCCATAAGCCCATCCCTAACCTCCACTATTTTATTCTTCGAGTCCTTATCTAGAACTATCCTTTTTCCCTTCCATATTCCTAGTATTATCCATTTGTGTATACAACTTCTAGCCATCACCAATCACTTTGGCTTTTGCTCCTTTCCACTTTATCTTATATATTCATGCTTTATCAACCCTCCTCTACGTTGTATCCACCAACTCCATGCTTTTACCTTATAAAATTCCAACATTCCAAGTGGCGAGGCAAATTTTCCTCATCTAGTTTATTTGTTATCCATACTTGTGCCATAAGTTGTAGGAACCATTGTCCATTTTCCACCATAACCAAGCATTGATGCAATGTGTTGCTTCTGAAGGAAGACACTACCCACCCTCACACGCTTGAATGAAACAGCCTGTGTGACCATGGAGAAGAGTCCATGGAGGATTGCAGATATGGTTGAGGAGGCCATGTGTGCAGAGGGAGGCAGGTGGCTTTCTCACATGTGGGAAGAGAGGCAAACAACATCATTGATGCGCTTGCTGAAGAGGGAGCATCAAGATCTCAGATATTGATTCTTGATGGTGATTTGTAGAGTTGTTATGATTTGATCATAGTGAGTTGTAGACATGCAACTGTTATCTAAATTGCAGTGGTCAGGGCAGTCCACCTGCTGTTGTATTAGTATATCTTCTCCTTTATTAATATCCAGATTACCCTTAAGGAAAAAAGTTCTGGCATGTTCTTGATTTTGTTCCAGTTGTATTTATGGCTCAAGACCAACTTCATTTCTTTTTCTAACACTTCAATGGCATCAACTGCCAAGGTCTCTGGCTGGGAAGTCCATGTCAGTGCTTTGATCAGTGGTAACAGTACCATCATAGCTTATGGTGGTACTGGGCTGTTGTAACTTGTACGGCCCACATGATGCATGTATGACATCCAACCCATCCATTAGATGAGTCCCCACCTTTGGCTTTAAGCCCAAAAATCAGGCTGATCCAAAACTCGGGTCGACCACACCACAAGGAAGAATTTAAGAGGGGACGCCAAACATTGATTTGTGTGTTGTGTATATGGAATAAGGCCATTCAAACCAAGGTATAACGTAACAGTATCAGCCAGCGTATCAGTCAACTTGATGGCCGATAAGATATGAACTAGTTTGGCTCCGCAGCAGCTGATACAGCCATGTAACGAACGGCCTTTTCTAGGAAAAATATCTCAAAAATTATTGGCAAAATTCTATAATTAAAAAAATAAAATAAAAATGTGAGGAACTCAAATATGTTTTTTTTTTTTTTGGACATGTATTTAATGGTGCAACGAGCCATTCTTTGGTAAGAATGTTGTTTGTCAGCAGTGTCAGCGTGAAATACTGAAAATCAACCAGATAGGCCCTAATTGAACACAAATCAAGCATGATTTCGTGGATTAGGGTCCGAAACCTCTAAATAAAACACAAAAAGATGGAAAATGAAAAAGGTGATACTTTAACCCAATGTTGTCAAAATCGTTATCATATCGCGAATCATAGTAGGGGTTGAATCATATCAAATCACAAATCGTATCATAAATCGTAAGATTTTTTACAATTTTCTTAAAATTTTGAAAAATATGAAAAATATAAATAAACAGATTTTTTTTTTTTAACTCATAAATCTTCTTTTTGCCATCAATGTGCACCAAGTAATACCATGTCATGATAGTGTTAAAGGATTTTTATTCCTTTATTTTGCTGTCTTTTAAGAAATTTCACTTTAAAAAAACATATGAGGGTCCTTTATTAATATATGTTCTTGTTACCTTTCTTGAATGTAGAATCACGGTGGAAAAGCAGCCTTTGATACCGTAGACCAACGAAAAAATATATTTTGACTTCTAAACATCATTCCATAATACATATAAGTCAACATATGATCATAACCATCCATAAAACATTACAGGTAAGTCATACATTAATTTGGTGTTTCGACTAGTTAATAAGTAAGAAATCACAAAAAAGCTATATGATTTAACGTTGAAGAGAATATATATCATTTAATCTTATAAACAACAAATAAAATAATTCACCTTTTCTAAATGATTTCTAAAGCCCCCGCCAATTTAAAACATAAAATGAAAGTCAAGAGAAGCTTGAAATAGAAGAGAACAAGTATAATTTGAATCGTAAATTGTAGGATTTAGATCATAGAATTGTAGGATTCATATAAAAAGGGATTCAAGGTTGGGATTCAAATCGTTTTTCTTAAGATTCGACTAAAATCGTATATCGTAAATTGTAAATCATAGGATGTTGACAATACCGGTTTAACCCTTCTTATGATATTTTCCAAGTATGGTCCATAATGCTTTGGTTCATCAAATTCCACTCAAATTTTGTGTCCTCAAAATATTCATAAATCTAGTTTAGTAGCAGTTTCCAAGCTTCCTTCATGGTTGAAATGAATAAAAATGAAAAAATAAAATAAAATGAGAGAAATTTTGAATATATATATATATATATATATATAAAACATAACAAGCATTTCATGGTCATATAAGCCTGTAACAGCTATATTGGCCCTGTAACAGTGCCTATACGAAGCGTATTGGCTCGTATTAGATGATACAACTCGTTTTTATGAGTCACACCTAAATCATGCAACAGGGGTGATCATTTCCTTTATGTAAGGGCCGATAGGGCCATAATGTAACCATTTTTCAATACCATGATTCAGACACTTCATCTGACTTGAATGAAGGGTGAGCCAAAAATCAAGCGGCTTGGCATTGCAAGTGAACCCAAGTGCAAATCAAGGGTGGGTGTCTGTTACATGCATGGCCCATAAATGTCAACACACCACAAGATAGGGACCCTTGGTTGAATTAGGAAATTATTTGAATTTTAGTTGCTTACATTTAGGAGGTTTAGTAGCATCATTTAAATATTTGAATTATGGTTGCTTATGTTTAGGAGGATTAGTAGCTTCATTTGAATTCAAATTGCCTTTCCTAAATGGTAGGAAATAATCTATAAATTAGGTGGTTGCTATTGGAAAATCTAATGAAAAATTATTCCTTTTGAAAGCTATCTCTTTCTTTTCTTCTCTATTTTAAAATTTGCAATGTTGTGCCCACCGTTAAGGAGCTCGAAGGTGAGATTGGTGACTTGAAGGCCCTTTTGTCAAGACTTGATGCAAACTTGGATAAGATTGCCCTCTAGGTGAAATCATCCAATGAATAGTGGAGCCAAGAAATCGATAGCCTTAAAAATAATGAAGGTAGTCATTCCTGACATTGGAATTCCAAAGATGGTGCACGTCCTGCAAGATCCACGGTTTTCCAAGGACGGACAGTCTGTGTCAAGTTCCTGAAATTTGATGGCCAGGACCCAACTGGTTGGGTTTGTGTGGCCAAGCAATTGCAAAACTACAACAACATTTTCAATGATGAAATGGTGCAACTCACCTCTATTCATCTCATCAACGATGAGATTGAATGGTACCAATGGGTCAGACAAACCATGGGTGAATTATCATGGAGTCAATTCATTCAAGTCATTTGTCTCCAATTTGGTTTGTTGGACTATGACAATCCGGGATGCATGCTCTCTAAACTACGACAAACAGATATGGTCTCCAACTATCACGCTCAGTTTGAAAAGCATTTGAACCGGGTGGGACAGTCACCCAAATCTTGGTTGATTAGTTGCTTTATCTCCAGATTACAGGATGAGATCCAGGTAGGAGTTTGGACGTTGCAACCAAATAACTTGGGGTATGCCTACCGGTTGGTGCCATTCGAGGAAGACCAACTTGCAATGCAATGGCGTGTCTCCAAAGCCCCACCTTCAACAATAAAATCAGACATGAATCATGATACCCCGAGCCAAAGCAAGCCTGTAACTAAGTGGCTAACACTGGCAGAAATTATAGAATGACAAAAGATGGGCTTATGTTACAATTGCGATGTGCAGTTCACACCTGGTCATCAATGCCAAGCCCAACTCATCATCATTATCGGGTTCAACGCAGTAAATGATGAACGAACTGTCGAAGACAGAGGCAAACAACCACAAATGTCCGTTTACGCCATGGATGAATCAGGCTTCAACCCTTGAGGATAAGGGTTTTATATGGGGGAGGAAATGTTACATGCATGGCTCATACACGACGGCACATCACAGTATAGTGGCCCTTGGTTGAATTAGAATCTTATTTAAATATTTGAATTTCAGTGGATTATGTTTAAGAGGATTAATAGCATCATCTGAATATTTGAATTTTGGTGCTTATGTTTAAGAGGATTAGTAGCCTAATTTTCTTTCCTAAATGGTAGGAAATAATCGCAGTTTCTATTGAAAAATTATTCCTTTTGAGATTTATCGCTTTATTTTCTTCTTTATCTTAAAATTTGCAACATTATGATCTTACTATCTTTGATCATAAGTGTCCCCTCCCAACCGTTTCAGTGAGCTGTGGCCCACCTGATTCATGAATTGGGTTGATTTTTGGGCCCTGAGGGTGACATCAGGTGATGGATCTGATGGACGAGTTGGATATCGTGCAATAATTTCGGAAGTCCCACAACAGCCCACTACCACCATTAAGGTATGGTAGTGCCGTTACCACTAGGGGTCGACTACTCGTGATATTCGGTGCAACCAAACACACCCTAGACTACAATCTCTGATACATAATTAACTAAAATGAGATGAAATCATTTTTAAGTGGCAACCAAACAGGCCCTAGATCTGTAAATGAAGATTGGATGGGGATGAAATGAAGAAAGAGAGAGAGAGAGAGAGAGAGAGAGAGAGAGAGAGAGAGAGAGTATCATTTCAAATGCATTGTATGTAGTACCTGAAGAATGGTAGAGGATGGAGGTGGTGATGCGGCGGCGGCTGCTGCTGCAAGGGCTATGGGGCCCACCCTGCGCAGGGGATGATGATGATGGATGGTGGTGAGGGCGTTGGGCATCCAAACGACTGGAGCTTGGACGGCCATCCGATCTTTCCCTCGCACTTACTAATTACAAAACCTAGATACTAGATATACTTCATTAGAATGAACAGATAAAGCTGGCGGGAACTAAGTTACTAGTTCACCACCGTTTAGCTTGTGATTATGCCATCCGCATTAGATGTTGTAAAAATGTATGGCCATCCGGACCGTTCAAATCCAGGGCTCTGTTTCATCTGATATGGATCGTTGTGTTAGACTGCCGATGATTTTTCTAGCCATCACTTGATGGCTTCCTGTTAGACGGTTAGGATCGCTTGCTCCTTCTCCATCGTTATAAGATTTGGATGGGTCCCATGAGACTATAGGTGGCCCGGATATGGTAGTGCCTAATCGGTTCTGTACGGACTCGAATTGTGTAGTGTAGCCCTTGAAAAGATCTGTGGCCACACCACGGTGTGTATGTTTTATCCACGCCATCCATCCAATCTTATTAGGTCACACGTGACTGGACGCGGGAATATATATATATATATATATGGGTTTAGGTACTATGCGCTCGAGCTCACGATGAGCTCCCGTGAGGTCGAGCTATGTGGCCCCACCATGATGCGTGTCAACTATCAACACCATGCATTTGATGGGTCCCCTTTAAATTATGGGATATCCCAAAAATCAGCCGTATACAGAACTCAGGTGGGTCATATCATCTAAAATGATGTGAACACACCGTTAAAACATATAAAAGCACTTGGTGGGGCCCACCTGAGTTTTGCATGCACCTGAAACTTTGTTTGAACCCTCATTCAAGTGGGACACACATAATGGATGGGCTGGATTTGCAAACCACATCTCGGTGGGCCCTCAAAAATGGTTATGAATGTTTTAATGGTGCACGGCCCCTCTCCACTTCTGTATGTGGTGTGGCCCACACAAGCCACAAATTGACTTGATTTTTGAGACCTAGGTCCACGATGGAATGGTGCATCTAACTGATGGGGTAGATGCTCGAAACGCATCACAGTGGGGTCCACACAGCTCGACCTCATGGGATGGACTTGCGAGGTGGAGCGCATAATACCTTTTTCATATATATATATATATATATATATATACACACACACACACACATACACACACAGAGTAACCACCTCTTGCGAACCATATGGTAAAGAATTTATATACGAGCCTTCATGTAAGCCGTAAGATGAGGAGAGCCGCTAGGATTCAACTGTACCGAGAGAAGGAGAGTCTCCTACCATTTCGAAGACACTTTTGAAATTGGAAGCGAATTTCACGCAAAAGCCTTTCGTTAGAAGATCCTTTGCAAGGAAACAGTTGGAATTTAGTGACCATCGTTAAAACATTCATATGGCTACAAAAGGTTTTGTATCGATTTATGTTCCTTGTGTTTTCATCTTATCTCAATGAAAATTACCTTATAAATGGTTTGGATGGAATATAAACACTAAGGTGGAGCCCACGAAGGTTTCAACGATAAGCATTCCTTTCTCCACTGTTTCATCTCGTATGACCCACTTAAATTTTGGATCCTCCTCATTTTTGGTATAATGTCCTAAAATTATATCTAAAAACGAACGGACGGGTTGAATTTCACACAAATATCACAGTAGGCCCCACATAGAATCCTTTCGCAAGATATTCACTGGAAAGGCTTTAGCAGCAAATTCGTGACCCCTGGGTTTGGGAAACGGACTGGATACTCCCCCGCCACCGGCCAATGAAGGTGGTCGGTGCCATGTGGGCTCCGCCATGATGTATGTGTTTCATCTATGTCGTTTATCTGTTTTTCTAGATCGTTTTATGGTATGAGACAAAAATGGGGTATATCTCAATCTCAAGTGGACCACATTGCATGAAATAGTGTTGAATGGACATCAACCATTAAATTTTTTTTGGGGGCCATAAAAGTTTTGGATCAGATGTGGATTGCGTCCTACCCTCGCCCGGACGGTAATCCGTCCGGGTAGGGCTGCAGCCTACAATGGTAATCACACCACCGTTGAAACCTTTCAAAGGGCCACCGTGATGTTTTTTTACCATACAACCTATTCATACGATCATGTATACGTGGATGAACTGACAACTTGATCAGAAATTTCTCTAGCTCAAGGGTCAAGTACACCATCACCTCACACCCATCCCCAAGCAACCGATAAGTCAAAAGTCTCTTACACACCCCATACCTTTCTTACATCATCTACCCCTAAAGTCAACAAAGTCCTTACACACCCATCCCTCTCTCTCATCCATCACTCCATCACCCATCTCTCACATCTCCTTACAACTCTCTTTCTCTCTCTCTCTCTCTCTCTCTCTCTCTCTCTCTCTCTCTCTCAAACACAATTCCAAGTTAAGGAAGAGGCTCACGTCCAAGCCCTTCCAAGAGAGAAAAATGACTTTGTGTGGCCCACCTTTCTCTCCCAAAAATCCCTCATCCTAGCCCTTCATTTCTCCCTAGGTGTGTCCGATGGCCCACCTTGATGCTCATGATCATTCCATGATGGGGCCATTCTCCATGGACCCCATCATGATATTTATTTTCTAGTCTAAAAAGGGGTCATTTAGACCTTACATCTTGGTAGATAAGGGATCTCTACCGTTGATCTTTGATTTGGTGGGCCCATATGCAATGGGACCACTTGATGTATGATTGGATGCTTGAAACGAAGGGCCCATAGTGCCAGGGTCCCTCCATCACGCGTGTCCCTCTTTCTCTATTTCTCTCTCCCTCTCTTTTTATTTGTTTATTTTTGTGTGTGATGATATGGCCGTGTGGCCCACCCGATTGGACCCCACCACAAAGCATGTATTTGATCCAAGTGATTTGTAGGTGGGGCCCACTTGTATATATGTTGTTCCACACCACCCAGTTATATGGTGGCCCACCTAAGCAGGGCCCATCTTAAAAGAATTTGCCTTGCCCAGAACCGTCCAACGTCTGGACGTGAACTGGGAAAACACAAATGTTAGCTTGATTCTTAAGCCCATGGGTGAGCCACTTGTATAGGCTCCAAATGGATGTATGGATTCAATCCACGCCGTCCATCTTATTTACCAACTCATTTTAGGCGTTGAGCCGAAAAATGAAACTGATCCAACTTTCAGGTGGGCCATACCTTCGAAAATAGTGATTTTCACCGTTGAAACTCACCTTAATTTTTTTACACGCCGAAAGATGCCCAATATTGGACTTGATGGATTTGTTATGGATGGTAGAATCCATAAAAACCATGAAAATTCTATTTTTTTCAAAAAAAAATAAAATAATAACATAACAACGGCAGTAGAGGTTGTTGCTGTTGCTGACACAAGACGCGCAACAATGTCCACCACTGCTGCATGGGCGGACGGGCAGGGACCCACGGTCCCAGCCATGGGCCCCACCATGATGTTTGTTAGTCATCCAACCCGTTCATTGGGTAGGCCACTTCCTGAAGTGGGCCCCATTTAAGGATCGACCATAAATATGGCCCAAGTGGCCCACATCATAGGAAAAATGGTGATTGAACAGCTGCCATTGAAGCACTTTTTTCGGTTCACAGAAGTTGTGGATCAAGATGAAATTTGTTTTTCCTTTTCCTCCAGGTCTGTGTGACCTTACCAACGGGTTGGATTTCAAATAAACATTGTGGTGGGCCCCACGTGGGACCCCCCCTGGACGGTGTGTGTGTGTGAGCGTGTGTGTGTGTATGTGTATATATATAGGGAAAAGGTACAATGCACTCGAGCTGACGATAAGCTCCCGTGAGGTCGAGCTGTGTGGGCCCCACCGTGATGTGTTTCGACCATCAACATCGTGCATTTGATGGGTACCCTTTAAATTATGGGATATCCCAAAAATCAGCCGTATATGGAACTCAGGTGGGCCATACCATCTAAAATTATGTGAAGACACCGTTAAAACATATAAAAGCACTTGGTGGGGCCCACCTGAGTTTTGCTTGCGCCTGAAACTTGGTCTGAACCCTCATTCAAGTGGGACACACATAATAGATGGGCTGGATTTGCCAACCACATCTCGGTGGGCCCTCAAAAATGGTTATGAATGTTTTAAGGGTGTACGGCCCCTCTCCACTTCTATATGTGGTGTGGCCCAAACAAGTCACGAATTGACTTGATTTTTGAGACCTAGGCCCACGATGGAATGGTGCATCTGACTAATGGGGTAGATGTTCGAAACGCATCACGGTGGGGCCCACACAGCTCGACCTCATGGGGCGTTAAAATCAACTCGAGCGCATTGTACCTTTTCCCATATATATAATATTATATTATATTATATTATATATATATATATATACTATATATAAATTATATATTATATTATATATAATATACATGATGGTGGGCCCTCATGTGAACCCCCACCATGATGCATGTGTTGCGTCCGATTTGTCCAACCACTTGGTGAGCTTGTCTTAGCAGGCATGAGACTAAAAATAAGTCAGATCTATAGTTCAAGTGGACCCCACCTTGGTATATATAAGGACCAAGTGATTAGGCCCACCTTGCCATAATTATGGCCCATTGTTGAGGCTCACCTTGATGTGTATGAAGCCGTTGTTGAGGCCCACTTTGATGTGAATGTAAGGCCCATGTTATGAGGTCCATTCAATGTATTTGTGGCCCGTGGTTGAGGCCCACTTTGATATATAAGGCCATGTTACAAGGCCCATTGTGATGTACTCAAAGGCCCATGGGATATAGCCCATTGCAATGTACATAAGGCCCATTGATGCGGCCCACTTGATTTATAAAAGCCCCATATGATGTGGCCCATTTGATGTATCTAAGGCCCATGGGTCGGGGCCCAACGGGTTGTCCTTAGCGTCCATTACAATGTGTGATTTCTCCATGGTTTGTGGCGGGCCATGCCTTGGGAGCAATGTTGGTTTGACGTCCACATTGTAAGAAAATGTTGGTTAAATGTCCGCATTATAACTCTCCCTTGAGCCCATTGATAGGCCCATACTAGTTATGTGTAGGCCGTCTAGGCCCATCTTCAGTGTAAGGATAGTTCATTACTTTATAATATGCTTAGTACACTCCCATGATTCATACACATACGCATCATATGTATGCTTGATATGAGGAATGTTTAATCATAGCATAAGCCGTTGGGCTGAGGCATTTACGGGACTCCTTATGAGACGGAGTGCCCCGCATGAGCACGTGGTACACGTGAGATTTCTGCATGACTGTACGGTGTTACTCATGCATCTCGCATATGTGTGACTTGATCACTATACGCCCTAGCGACATCAGGGCTGTGGCCTCCACAGGCACATCGTGAATGGTCGTATCGGATACCGAAAATATTGGCTCTATCATTGTGGGCACTTAGGATGTCCTTAGGTAAAAATTCCAGAACCTTTTTGGTACCAGGAGATGCTCCAACGTCTATACCGAGTGGATACACGAGCGCCCGAGTGCCGAATACCAGTAGGCTGCGTCTCCCACTGTGTCGTGGTCGGTTGGAAGGGAGTGTGGCCTTATCCGCCCGAGTGAGGGGGTTATAGCTAGGCTGAGTTTGACCAGCTCACAAATGAGTTCGCTATCGATGAGTCGGGTAGATATTGGCAGACTACTGGTCAGGCAGATAGTGTGGTCTCTTCCACTTGCTTGACTGTGCAGCTAGGGAGGAGGCAATCAGTGTGAGGTGTATTAGACCTCGGTGATATCTAGAGAGGAATTGTACTGATATGTGTACTTTATGAGGACTGGCATGCTTGCTTTGCATCTCGCATATGACATCCGGCTACATAGGTCTCACATCACATGGCCTTGGTATGGCCGATAGCATTCATGCTTTGCATCACATAGCTTTGGTATAGCTGATAGCATTCATGGACTTACCACATATTTCCACATTACTCTGATATTGTATACTTGGCACTCGCCTTACACACACTTTTACCACCCTTTAAGCTTTCTATAAGCTTATGCACGATAGATGCGGTAGGTGGCGTTAGGTTGCAGCAGCGTTGAGCTTAGAGCGTGCAGCCTAGCTTCTGGAGTTTCTGTTACTTTCATTATATTGTATTTTCATTTCCGCATTGTACTTAAAGTTTTTGATATAGTAGATATGTGGTGATGTTGTTTTGTGACTTGGTTATGCTTGTGGTATGCTCCATTACAAAAAAAAATCATACTAAAAATCCTCCTTTTAGGATCCTAGGATCGGAATATGGCGTATGGGCTCTGGGAGCCGAGAATGGGGTACTACGGAGGCTGTCGGCACTGGATTCGGATATCGGAAATTTTGTGAGCACATTCCCCGAGTTTGGGGTGTGACATGTTTCGGCTCAACGGAGGACTTCTGGAGGCCCCTTTTCTACGTGCGGTTGGACTTAAGCTCTCTGACATTGGATCTAGGTCGAGTTAAGTTTTCGATCCGATCAGATTTACAGATCGACCGTGGCGAATCAGTTTCAGTTCAACAGTTACCGGTATTCGATCAGGGCCACAAGTACAATGACATGTGTTGGAAATTTGCCATGATCCAAGGGTGTAATTGGGTCAAATTTTGAAGGTCTGAATCCTTAGATTTGGCCTGCAAGTGAACCGACTCAATTTACTTAAGTTTTAGTTCATTTCTTAAAGATATTCGCGTTTCTCACACACTTCGCTTCGGGCTCAAGTTGTGAGTTTCTGGATACTATCTGGATTTGATTTCCAAGATGGTTGTCAAGTCCAGTAAGGTGGTCCTAACATTTGATTTCGCAGTAATCGGACTTTCAACATGCGGTCCAGGTCTGATACGAAGTTTCAATGTGCTCCTGAAAGTAACTGAGTTTTGAGATTGATCCTAAGTTTCAGGGTAATGTAGTGTTAATGATTCTATAAGTTTTGGGTCTTACGGTTCGTATTTAAAGTGGTTTAAGCGAATTTCACAACTAATCTAGTTTAGCGCTTAGTTATTTTCATCTAATTCTAAAGGATTTAGTCCTGAGTGATTTCTACCTGAGGTGGTACTTGGGTCTTTGTACGAATTTTTCCGGGACGTTACAGAAGCTTAATTCCTTTCTGATTTTTAATTGATTCTTTTTTGTTGCTTGCTCAAACAACCAACAAAACGAGGAATCTCAAAAGGAGCAAATGTCTTGTGATGCTAGAAGAATCCTCACATATTTCCATAATAACCAGGACCTCCAGATCTTGGAAACCAAACAGACCATGATGTCCCACTAACTTGGTTAGTCAACCCGGTCGACCCCGAGTCACTGTCCCACTGACCCGGTTGACCTTGACTCGTTGTCTACCCTCTTGTAATCGGCGAGTTATGGCTACGGTTATAATCCGTAGCCATTGGAAGCCCCAGCTTTCAAAAATCAATAAGCTGAAAAGGCAAGGGCATTTTCGACTTGAGAAATGAGGCCGTACAGCTGGGGCTTATTCTTGGGAGCTCAAAATAAGTGGGCTTATTTTTGGGAATGGGCCATAAATGGGTCGTACAGTAGGAAATTTCTCCACCTTAAATTACCCCTAATGGTAGTGTGTTAGAAATAGATACTACATGGACTCCCACCCTTGATTTTTTTATAGGCCTAACCTATATATGAGATCCTCTCGGTCCATTAGATGTATAATCATGTAACAAGCCTGGTGCCAATAAATCAGGCTAACTTGTGATTCAGATGGGCCACACCAATGAGAATAACTAGGAGAGAGACATCCATCCTTGATTTTTACAAGGCCATCATGATGAAACTGTGAAATCTATTCCAACCATTGGATTTCACCCAAAAGTAAGCCTAGGTCATTAGGTTCATACATGATTCATGTGAGCCACACTAGGCGAAACTATTTGGATGGTGAATCTTTCCATGTACACTGATTCCATTCATGTGGTCCTCTTGAACTACGGATGGGGATAAATTTGGAGACATTGATCTAACATGGAGTGACATACTTGATGGTCGGGGTTGATTTTACGTTAACACCATGATGGGCCCACCCAAGTCATGGCTGCTTTTCCATGCTAAAATGAAATTAGTAGGTAATGGAAGCATTTACTTACATTAATTAAGAAAAAAAATTCATTAAATGCATAGCTAATTGGACAAAAATGTAATGTCCAACTAGTTGTGTGTGAACATTACTCTATATATAAATGGTACGGTGAGGTAAACCTCATGAGGTCGAGCTGTGTGGGCCCCACCGTGATGTATGTTGAACATCTACACCGTGCATTTAATGGGTCCCCTTTATTTTACGGGATATCCCAAAAATCAGCTGTAAGACCCGTATCCTAGTTCGTACTGTTCCGAAGGCTTCCGCGATCCTTCCGGTCGAATTCCGGCAATCCTCGATCCGAAGCCAACGTTTGCGCGCAATCCTAAGACGAGACCTGCATGCCAAAGTCGGCTCGACCCAAAACCTGTACCTTGGCGACCACGCCGTCGCTGCTGTTCCAACTCCGCGACTCGCGCACCGACCCGATACCCAGGTCAGAAGATGTGGGCCCACGTTCATTTCGAGGAAAACACCGCATGTTGCGAACTCCAAGAGAATCTCTACGACATGTCCCATCAATCAAATCAATCAATCATTTCATGTCAAGTACAAGCAACCCATGCTTTCTTTCTCCACAAGTCAAGCAACATCACAAGTCAACTCTTTCTCACCCTTTCTCTTACACACCCATACATATCAAGTACACTTTACATCTATCATCCATCACTTCTCTCAACCATCACACCTCTCTCTTTCTCAAATTCAAAAAAATTCCAAGCAACCAACAAGCTTCACACATCCACAATTTTCCAAGGAGAGAAAAAGAGAAAGTGAGTTGTGTGGCCCACTTTCTATCCCAAAAACCTATCATCCAAGCCATTCATCTCTCATCTCCCCTCCATCAAACTTGAAGGTAAGGAGCTAAGGAAGCTAGGGGAGCAAGAAGGAAGCCTAAAGGTGGGTGATCCACCGTTAAATTCTGATTTTTTTTTGGTCCACTTGTTGTGGGACCCACTTGATGTATGTGTTGTATCAATGGAGGGCCCATAGTGGCGGGGTCCCTCCTCTCTATCACCATCTCTCTCTCTCTCTCTCTCTCTCTCTCTCTCTCTCTCTCTCTCTTTCTCTTTGAATGGTGGTGATGATGAAGGGGTGAGAGTGGCCCACCATAAATCACATATTTTATGTGGGACCCATCGGACGAATGGGTTGGATCTACACCATCCAACCCATTAGCGGGCCCGGATGGAAGGAAAACATAAATATCGGGTGGGCCACGTTCATGTGGGACCCACCTTGATGGGTGGGCCACGTCCGTGTGGGACCCACCACAATGCATGTGTTCATTCATACCGTCCAATGTCCCTGGACGCTGGACAGAGTGGCTAACATGGAGTTTGTGCACTGACAGGGAGTGTACTAACGAGCTAACAAAAAAGGGGGGGGGGAAGAAATGGTGGGCCACCCATGCAGGCCCCACCTCGATGTATGTGCTTAATCCAAACCGTCCATCCTTTACTTCAGATCATTTTAGGCGTTGAGCCAAATTTTGAGATCAATCTGATGATCAAGCGGGCCATACCATAAAAAGAGTAGTGTATGTCGTTAAAACCTGTCATGATGTTTTTATTCGCCGAAATATACCCAATATTGGACTTGATAGGCTTGTATTGGGCCACGGTGATCAATGGGCGGGATGGATTTCCCAGATGTGGACCCCACTCAGGAAATTTTGTAGAAATAAAAAAAAAAAGGAGAAGGAGAAAAGCAGTCTTGCTGCCATCGCTTCGACAGATGCTGGCAGTGGCCAAGGCTTATGCTGGCCGAAAGCAGGCAGACGGACGGGCTGGGCCCTCACGACCCAGTTGTGGGCCCCACCGTGATGCGTTTCGAACATCAACACCGTCCATCATGGGGCCCCCCTTCTAATAAGGGCCTGCCCCAAAAATCAGCCGTATACGGAACTCAGGTGGGCCATACCATCTAAAATCATGTGAAGACATGCCTAACACTTATAAAATACTTGGTGGGGCCTACCTGAAATTTGGATGTGACTGAAACTTGGTCTGGACCCTCAGCCAAGTGGACGCACTTAATGAGTGGGCCGGATTTGTGATCCACATTAAGGTGGGCCCCTGACCGTGTGACCCAATGGACGGTTGGGTGGCAAATAAGCATTACTGTGGGCCCCAGCCCCTTCCTGGCCTACGTAACCGTATGAACAATTTGGGTGGCAAATAAACATTACGGTGGGCCCCCTCTATGACCATGTGACCCTATGAACAGTTTGGTTGGAAAACAAACATTACAGTGGGCCCTGGTCCATGTGACCTTATCAATAGTTGAATGGAAATAAACATTACAGTGGCCCTAGGGTCTGTGTGACCTTATCCACATATTGGATGGAAAATAAACGTTTATGGTGGGCCCACATGGGACCCACTAATGTATGTTTTGTATCCACACCTTTCATTATCGTGGACCTCCATCATGAGGTAAGCGATTTATCTATGCCGTCCATCCCCACATGGGGAACCCACCATGATGTGTGCATTATCCACACTGTCCATCTATTTTGTGGGGCCCCATCCTATTTATGTGCCCCAAACATGGGCCACCTTAGGCAAGCCCACCGTGATGAATGTTTGGACCCACTGTCCTTCTAATTTTGCCAATCATGGACTGCCATATGAGGCCCATGTGATTAGGCCCATTTTGATGTATTTGTGGCCCGATGTTGAGGCCCACTTTGATATATATGAGGCCCATGTAACTAGGCCTATCTTGATGTACTTATGGCCCGTTGTTGAGGCCCACTTTAATATACATAAGCCCCATGATTATGTGGCCCATTTGATGTAATGAAGGCCCATACGTCGAGGCCCAATAGTACGTACATAAGGCCTATTGTAGTGTGATTTCACCATGGTATATGTGTTGACCTTTATAGTGGGCTATGCCTTTGGAGCAATGATGGTTTGACGTCCACATTGAAGGATGATGTTAGTTAGATGTCCGCATTATCACTCTCCCTAAGGCCCACTGATAGGCCCATACTTGTAGTGGGTAGGCCGTCTAGGCCCATCTTCGCTTTACTCAGAGCCCATCATTATACAACATGTTTAGTATAGATACATGATTCATAATCATACGCATCATATGTATGCTTGTTATGAGGAGTGACTGATCATAGCATATGCCTTTGGGCGGACTGTTTATGGGCTCCCTGATGGGCGGAGTTGCCCTACATGAGCGCATGATATATGCAGGACTGTTGCATGACTGGTAGTGTGACTCATGCACTCGCATTGTGTGATTGTAGTTACTGTATGCCCTAGCGACATCAGGGCCATAGCCTCCACGGACACATCGTGGGTAGCTGGATTGGATACCCGAAAATGTTTGGTTCTAGCATACGGGTGCCATAGATGTCCCTGGGTGAAAATCCCTAAACTCGATGGTACTAGAGGATGACTCCAACGTCGAGACCGAGTAGATATATGAGCGCATGAGGGCCGAATACCAGGAGGCCGTATCTCCCACTGTGTCGTGGTCACTTGAAAAGGGGTGTGGCCTTACTCACCCGAGGGTAGGGGGTAATACTAGGCTGAGTTTGACCAGCTCGTGAATGGATCCGCTATCGACATGCCGGATAGGTATTGGCAGACTATTGGCCAGGCGGATAGTGAGGTTCCTTACGCTCATTTGGACTGTGCGACTAGGAGAGCGGCAGTGCCATTTGGAGTATACTAAACTCCGGTGATTATCCTGAATGAGAACTATACTGATATATGATGAGGTTTGGCATGCTTGAGTTGTATCTTGCATTGCATGGTCTTGGCATGGCCGATAACATTCATATCTCACACCGCATAGCCTTGGTACGGCTGACTGCATTCATGTACTCATCAGCATGAATCCGCATTAATCTGATCTTTGCATTTTAAACATGCTCATATTGCGCACACACTTACACCACCCTTTAAGCTTTCTATAAGCTTATGCACGATTGATGCATGCAAGTGACGCCAGGACGCAGCCGTAATCTCACTGCAGTGGAGCGTGCAGCCGAGCTGTTAGAGTTTTTGTTATTGTCACTATATTGTATTTTCCTTTCATACGCCTTGTACTCAAAGTTTTTGATCATAGTGGATTTTGTGATGGTGTTCTTGTAGTCATTGTTCATGGGTTATGTTTTTAGTTATGGTCATTACGAATCAAATTGATTATTAGAAATCCTCCTTGTAGCATCCCAGGATCGGAACCTGGTACATGGGTGCCGAGAGTCGAGAATGGGGTACTACGGAGGCTGTCGGAGCCGGATTCGGCGATCGGGAATTTTGTGAGCCCGATTTGCAAGTTCGTGGCATGACATCAGCCGTATACAGAACTCAGGTAGGCCATGCCATCTAAAATCATGTGCAGACATGTTAAAACATATAAAAACACTTGGTGGGGCCCACCTGAGTTTTGGATGTGGCTGAAACTCATCCAAGTGGGACACACAATGGCTGGGATGGATTTGTGAACCACATCTCATTGGGCCCAATAAATGATTATGAATGTTTTCACTCAATTGTTATCTGTGGTGTGGCCCATTGTTGAGGGTCAAATATTGCATATTAGACCCTAGTTATTACCAGATTTATGAACATATCACTGTTTAAAATCCTAATTTAATCGTGTTTGTGATGCAAGGTACATTTGTAAGTGGGGACTACAAAAAGGTACTAAAGGTGTGTATTTGATGCTCTGAAATCACCACAGCAAGGGACGAACTCCAGAGGACCAGAATTGATGGATTTGTACGCAAGAGATCAGAGGAAATCAAGCCGTTCGCATTTAACGGACCCGAAAAACAACCAGAACGCAAGATTGTGGAGTTCCCATCATCTGATCGGCTCCGAATTACATACATCGCCTGAAGACCAGAAATGAACCGTACACGTAAAATTTCATCCATTGGATATCTCGGGAAATGGCTCAACGGCTAGATCAGCCCCTTAATTATCTAATTGGGGCCCACCTGATCTCTGGATGCGCTTTAAACTTAGGCTTAACACCTTAAATTAGGTGAAGAAATGAATGGACGACGTGGATTTCCAAGAAGTACTACGATGGACTCCACTTAAAGTCGCGTGCATACATTCACACGCACCACTTGAGATGTACCATATTAGGGAAGTCGGTCAGCATGCGCTGACTCGACTCCCATCTAAAGACAGAAATTCCGTTTTAGTTTCTGCTGCGGATACGCAAACAGGGGCTTTCGGGCAATCTCGTGGGCCACCAGGATGAACCATGAAGACTGATCTGAACCGTTCATTTGAAGAGGAATGAGCCTCTGACCAAAGCCTATGTGATATTGGGCTGGGAAATGCCAGAAAACTGCTGATAGCTCGATGAACGTTTGATTTGTCACAGCCAGATTGATCCTGTGGGCCTCAACAACGGACGTCTGAAATTATCCATGTCTGACCAAAATTTCAAGCTACATGCAATGAACGATGTGGATTTCTGAACCACCGCTGATCGTAGGCCCCACCACTGGCACAGCGTGAGAGGTTTCCGCATGCTCTATCACAGCGTCCGAACGATGTCCGGCGCTAATTTTTCTAGTGGGCCCCACTCGTTGCCCGTTTCAATGATCCGAACCGTCCATTCATTCCAAGAGGCAAAACCAACCGTACATATGGAGAATGGCCAGACTCATGTATGTATACACAGGGAAATAATGTCCACAACACCTAATGGACGGCGCAGCTAAAAGTCAGGTGGGCCACATCAACGGACAACCAAAATCGGTCATTCTTAACCGAAATTTCGTCCCGCACCTATTGAACGACCTGGATTCATCAAAACATCAACAGAGTGGACCCCACCAACCACATCAGCGTCATCCGCGCGATCTCTGTTACAGCGTCCGGAAAGTCCGAATTTTCCGGGCGGTTGTGGCGCATCACCGGTGATCGGACGGTTGATCTGAGCCGTCCATCGTGTAGCTCATCCACAAATTCTCCAAGGGACGTTGTTTCTTTGGAAAGAAAGCAAAGGAAGATGGGAGTTTTCGTTATTGTTTTCCGACTGTGAAAAAGCTTTCGCTGCAGCCGTGAAACGTCCGGTTTCGCTGCGAACTGAATGGCGGAAATAGAGTTTTCCAATGACTCTGCTGAAGCGCCGACCTCCTCTTGCTATAAAAGAGAGAGCAGAAAAAGAAAAAAAAAACTCACGGCTGGAAGTTTGGAGATGTGGAGACGTGAAGAGAGAAAGAGAGAAAAAAGAGTTTGTTTTTTTTATTTTATTTTTTAGCTGTTTTATTTATTTATTTATTTTTGAGAGATCTAGTCCACTCATGTGTAGCTAAACCTCTTAGCTAGGGCTAAGAGGTGAAGCTTGTAGCGTGATGGGATGAGTCTATGCTTGTGCTTTCTGTTTAGACTGAATTGATTTTGATTTAATTTTATTCTAGGAATGTTTTTAGTCTTTAATGGTCTGTTGTGACTGAAATTACAATGGGTCTGCGATGGCTTTGAGCATGTTCTTTTCCTTTTTATGTTTATGACGTCAGGAAGCCCTGTTGTTCACCATCGTCTCCTGGGAATGGTCGGATGACAGTGCCCTTCCTAACCTTCATAAACATGTTGACTGGTTGGTAATTAGTTTAATTCTGTTGTTTGCTTTGTCTCCTGGGCACGGTTTGGTGATGAAATCCATTCTAATTCATATACCTTTCATCTCTTGAAAATTATATCAATGTCAGTTCAGTTAATTTTCATGATTTGTGAAGTAGGCATAAGATCTCCCTGATCTCTACAAGTAAATCCTCTGAATACCTAGTTCTCTTCCTTTGAATTTTCTTAAGTTTTACATTACTATTTCACTATTATTCCTCAAAATTCATTTGATTTAGAATTCATCTTAGTGTAGTTCTAGTTCTAGTAAATTTTAGATAACGTACAGGTTTCAGTCCCTTGGGATTCGACCTCGGTCTTACTGAGTTTATTACTACATCACAACCCTGCACTTGGGGAGTGAACAAGTTTTTGGCACCGTTGCCGGGGACTGACGGCTATGATTTTCTGAAATTAATTAGTATTAGAGTTAGTTTACGATTAGGATTTTACTAATTTTAATTTTGTTTTCTATTTAATTCATAGAACTAACATATTTCCTATTCTGTAGGTTGTTAAGATAGAACTTCTAATTTGGTAAACTCTTTCTGATTTTCTAGATTTTCTAACTCTTTAGATTTGGTTTGCTTTATGAACTTCGTCTATTCTAGAAACTAACTTATTTTGTTTTATTTTGCAGGTCTTTAGCTTAGGGACTCCAATTTGGTAATCTCTTTCCAACTCTCTCCTTCTTTCTAGATTTTCATTTTCTTTCTTAGGATTAAGTTTAGAATTTGATTGAGGGTTGCGAGTGTTTCATGCCCAAGTGGGCCCGTGACGACACTCGACGTCTCTTGACTGAAGGAGGATTAGTTGAGGGGTTGACTGTCCATCATAGGATTAGACACCGCTCGAATTCCCCTGAGTTAATTGAGGTATGGCTGCAAATAAACCTCAAGCACTACCTCAACATATGGATGAGGAAGTGCATGATGAGAATGAGGTGCATCAAGCACCCCCTCCTCGTACTTTACGGGATTATTTACAACCGGCGGGGGTGAGCACGCTCTCATGCATGATTTTTCCTGAAAGCATAGGACAGATGGACATCAAGCCAAAAGTTATCCAACTCCTTCCTAAATTCCATGGCCTTGAATCAGAAAGTCCATACTTACATTTGAAAGAGTTCGATGAGATTATAGCCACCTTATACTTTCCCAATGTATCCGAAGATACAATCAGGCTGAAACTCTTTCCTTTTTCCTTGAAAGAAAAGGCTAAGACGTGGTTACATTCACTGCGTTCTAGATCCATTGGCACATGGAATGATTTGCAGAGGGAATTCATAAAGAAATTTTTTCCACACCATAAAATGATTACCCTCAGAAAAGCAATCATGAACTTGGCCCAAAAGGAAGATGAAACATTCTACCAATGTTGGGAAAGGTTCAAGGATCTTGTCAGTTCATGCCCACAACACGGTTTTGAAATGTGGCGCATTACAAATTTTTTCTATGATGGACTGACATCTTCCATGCGCCAACTGGTCGAGATAATGTCTAATGGAGAATTTATGAATAAAGAGGTCGATGAGGTATGAAATTATCTTGATAGACTTACCGAAAATGCACAATCTTGGGACCATTACCCAAAATCAAACACCACGTCTAGGCCAACTCAATCTAAGGAGAAAGGTGAAGTGTATCTCCTGAAAGAAGAGGATGATGTAAATTTTAAAGTGACTAATCTCATACGAAGAGTCGAGGCCATGGAAGGAAAGAAGGATAAGGTTAATGAAATTGTTTGCGGCATCTGTGATTGCAACATTCACACAACTGAAAATTGTCCTACAATATCTGTATTTCGAGGCATGTTGAATGAGCAAGCTAATGCCGTAAATAACTATCAAAGACCTTTCAATGGATCTACCTCTAACACATATAATCCTGGTTGGAGAAATCATCCAAATTTTAGTTGGAGGAATGGACAAACTGCTACCCCCCAAAATTTTCTCAATCAAAATCCAAATCAGGGGAAACCTCAAGAAGAACCGGTTCAAAATTCCATACAAGAGCTGGCCCAGACAATGCGGGATTTTATATAAAAAATAGATTCACGCATGACGGTTATAGAAAAGGGGATGCTTCCCGCACAACCGCTCCCCAATCCTAAACCGCAATACGAGATAAATGATCCCAGCTCTTCAAATCAAATGGGGCACGCTAAATCCATCACCACTCTTAGGAGTGGGAAGATCATTGATAAAACCCTTCCGGTTAGGCCCGAAAAGCCTCAAGAACTAGAAGAGGACAATAATGATGGATCTAGTGATGTCCCACAAAAATTAGAACCGGAACTTCTAGCGAAGCCAGTTGCTCCGTTCCCCCAACGGTTGGTTGCACCAAAACGTCTTTCTAACTCTCAGGATATTCTGGAGGTGTTGAAACAAGTGAAAGTCAACATTCCTCTACTTGATGTCGTAAAACAGGTTCCTTTATATGCAAAATTTCTGAAAGACCTATGCACGACCAAAAGATGGCAAAGCATTCAAAAGAAAATCTTCTTGACTGAGAAAGTGAGTGCCATCCTGAAGCAAGACGTGCCGCAGAAATTCAAGGATCCCTGTAGCCCAACCATATCATGTGTAATTGGGAACCATCGAATTGATCATGCACTTCTTGACTTAGGAGCAAGCGTCAATCTGATTCCCTACTCAGTATACAAACAGTTAGGGTTGGGTGAGTTAAAACCTACCCTAACCACACTACAACTTGCCGATCGAACTGTTCGTGTACCAAGAGGGATTATTGAGGATGTGTTAGTCCAAGTTGATAGATTTTACTACCCTGTAGATTTTATCATCCTGGACACCGAACTCATCGATAACATGAGCACTCAAATTTCCGTCATTCTTGGTCGCCCATTCCTTGCCACGTCAAATGCAATCATCAATTGCAGGAATGGTGTCATGACTATGTCTTTTGAAAATTTGACATTGGAGTCAAACATTTTTTTTAATAACGGCAGCAACTCAGAGGATGATGACGATGTCCACGACATTAACATGATCGATACTTTCGTGGAAGATAGGACACCCCTTACCTTATCCTCTGATCCTCTAGAGATGTGCTTGACCCACTCCCATGAGTTTGATGATGATATGATTAGGGAGACGTGTGCCTTGCTTGATACTGCACCGGTACTTGAAGTTAATCGGTGGAGGCCACAATTTGAAGAATTGCCACAAACTGATGTAGTGCCTCTACCGTCTAACCTCAAGGCACCGAAGCTTGACCTAAAACCTTTGCCCTCTGATTTGAAATATGCCTATTTAGGTCAAGATAAGACATACCCGGTGGTGATCTCTGCCCACCTGGAGAAAGAACAGGAGAGTATGCTCATATCTACTCTCATTAAGCATAAAGGAGCCCTAGGATGGACGATAGCGGACCTCAAGGGAATCGATCCCTCGATTTGTACTCACCACATATATCTTGAGGATAATGCAAAGACCGCTCAGCAACCACAACGTAGACTAAATCCAAACATGAAGGAAGTGGTTAAGGCCGAGGTTCTTAAACTATTGGATGTGGGTATCATATACCCTATATCTGATAGTCAATGGGTGAGTCCAACTCAGGTGGTTCCTAAGAAGTCCGGAATCACCATCGTAGCCAATGCTAATAATGAACTCGTGTCAACTAGAGTCACTACTGGTTGGAGAACGTGCATTGACTACAGAAAGTTGAATACCGTCACAAGGAAGGATCACTTTCCTTTGCCCTTCATTGATCAAATCTTAGAAAGGCTAGCTAGTCATTCATATTACTGTTTCCTTGACGGGTATTCGGGCTACAATCAGATTGAAATCGCCTCTGAGGACCAGGAAAAGACCACATTTACATGTCCCTACGGCACTTTTGCTTACCGAAGGATGCCATTTGGACTATGTAATGCCCCTGCCACCTTTCAGCGATGTATGCTAAGTATCTTTTCTGATATGGTAGGACAATATCTAGAGGTCTTCATGTATGATTTCTCTGTCTATGGTTCATCTTTCAGCAAGTGCTTGGAAAGTCTTAAATGTGTGTTGAAAAGATGTGAAGAAAAGAACTTGGTACTTAATTGGGAGAAGTGTCATTTCATGGTTCATAAGGGGATTGTCCTTGGACATATCATCTCGTCCAAGGGAATTGAGGTAGATAAGGCAAAAATTGATCTTATCTCTAATCTGCCTCCACCCAAGAACATCAGGGACGTGCGATTCTTCTTAGGACACGCAGGATTTTACAGGCGATTCATAAAGGACTTTAGTCTCCTCTCTCGTCCTTTATGTAATCTTCTTCAAAAGGATGTTCCATACGAGTGGACTGAGCAATGCCAGGAAGCTTTCACCAAGCTTAAAGGCATGTTAACCACTGCACCCATCATGCAGCCACCCGATTGGAGCCTTCCTTTTGAGCTTATGTGCGATGCTTCTGATTATGCTCTTGGAGCGGTTTTAGGCCAGAGAAAAGATAAGAGGCCCTACGTCATCCATTACGTGAGTAGGACTTTAAATCCTGCCCAAGTGAACTACTCGACTACGGAAAAGGAACTCTTAGCCGTAGTGTTCGCCTTGGACAAATTTAGGTCCTACCTGATCGGATCCAAGATCATTATCTATACAGATCATGCGGCACTGAAGTATCTTCTTTCTAAGAATGATTCTAAGCCCCGCTTGATACGATGGATCCTTCTACTCCAAGAATTTGATTTGAAAATTAAAGATAAAAAGGGAGTAGAGATGACATGTTCCTTGATGAACAATTGTTCAGAGTCTCCCATTCACCTTGGTTCGCTGATATTGCTAATTATCTTGCTACAGGTTCCATACCGACACATTGGACTGCGCAAGATAAGAAGAAATTTTTCACCGAGGTGCGCAACTTCTTCTGGGATGATCCATACTTGTTTAAATATTGCCCAGACCAAATCTTGAGGAGATGTGTGCCAGACGATGAGCATCAGAGTATCATCTCCTTTTGTCACTCACAGGCCTGTGGTGGTCACTTTTCTGCAAAAAAGACCACGGCCAAGATTCTGCAGTGTGGCTTCTATTGGCCCACTATGTTCAGGGATACTCATGAGTTTTGAAAAGCTTGTAAGCGTTGTCAGAAATTGGGAGCATTGTCCCGTCGAAATATGATGCCCTTGAATCTCATTCTTATTATAGAGGCATCTGATTGTTGGGGCATCGATTTCATGGGACCATTCCCCCAATCTTTTGGGAATTTATATATTTTGCTTGTCGTAGACTATGTCACGAAATAGGTCGAAGCGATTCCGTGTCGGAATAATGACCATCGCACGGTCATTAAATTCTTAAAAGAAAACATCCTTTCCCGATTTGGAACGCCTCGAGCTATTATTAGTGATGGGGGCTCACACTTTTGTAATAGGCTATTCGAGAGTTTAATGAAGAAATACGGTATCTCTCATAAGGTGAGCACCCCATACTACCCACAGACAAGTGGGCAAGCTGAGATTTCTAATAGGGAGATCAAACACATTTTGGAGAAAACGGTTAACCCTGACCGTAAGGATTGGTCAATTCGATTGACCGATGCCTTATGGGCATACCGTACTGCTTTTAAAACCCCTATTGGAATGTCTCCCTTTAGACTCGTCTATGGGAAGGCTTGCCACTTGCCAGTGGAGTTGGAACATAGAGCCTACTGGGTGATCAAAAATCTGAATTTCAATCTGAACAACGCTGACTCACTACGCAAACTTCAATTAAATGAACTTGAAGAAATCCGGAACGACGCGTACGAGAACTCGAGAATTTATAAAGATAAAATGAAGGCGTTTCATGACCAACATATTCTATGGAAATCATTCACGCTTGGTCAGAAAGTCCTTTTGTATAATTCTCGATTACATCTCTTTCCGGGTAAGCTTCAATCTCGTTGGACCGGCCCTTACATTGTTATTACTGTTTATCCTCATGGGGCCGTTGAGATAAGAGATCCCGACAATGGTAAGGAATTTAAAGTAAATGGACATCACTTAAAGCCATTTGTCGAGAAATTTGATTTAGAAGACATGTCCATGCCTCTGACTGATCCTGTTTACCAGGAATGATCTCCTAGTCTGATGGAGGTATAGGTAGGTTTCCTGTTTGTCTAGGACTAGGGTAGTTGCTTTATTTGTCTGGCTGAAGACATTAAACTTAGCGCTCCTGGGAGGCAACCCAGCTTTTCAACTTATTTCATTTTCTTAGTTAGTTCAATGTTTGTGGGTAACATTACTGCAAACCCTCACGAGACTACAACTCGTCCACTAGGGGTAACCTAGGGGTTTAAAGGCTTGTTGCATATGCTAAATGCAATCGAGAGCACCTGCGAAAGTGGTATAGGTAGGAGTTTATTATTGTTATTTGTGTTTTACTTGTGTTGGTTTCTCCTTGCACTGACTTACTCTCTCGCTGATATTTTTGGAAAAGTCTCTCGATTCGTCATCCAGGTACTATCTTCCCATCACTTCTCTTTTACTTTCGTTGTCCCATGTGCATTCCATGCTCATATCTTTTACATTGAGGACAATGTAGCTTTTAGGTTGGGGGTGGGAGATTAGATTTCCTAATCAGTGTTTTCTTGGTCTTGAGCAAAAATTGTGAAAATTTTTAAATTTTTTCTGGAAATTCTTATGAATTTGAAGTGATTTTGACGACCATCTTGGATTTATAATGTTAAGATACGTATTGTTGGTAATTCATGACTTTTGGATTCAGTTATCTGTAGATTTCACAGTTAAGTTTGAATTGTTAATCCATGATTAGAAGTTGTAAACATTGATTGAGTCATGATTTCACATACCACATCTCACTTACACATTGAGATTTCGGTTTGATATTGAATGATTAACTTGGTAATCACTGAGCATGAAAGAAACCAGCCTAAAAGATTTGGCCATCAGGGTATAAAAAAGAGTTGCACCATGGGTTTGCTCCCTATAGGTGTGGATTCGATTTTTCATGATTAACAGTTGAAAAGAGTTGGGCGACTAGTTTCATCATAGGTTTGCTCCCTATAAGTGAAAATTTGATTCCCATCTTGACATTAAAATAATAATAATAATAATAATAAATTAAAAAAAGTTAATTAAAGGAAAGAATGATCTGTGAGGCAAAGTTCTGGTTTTAGGTGATGGTAGTTATGAATTTTCTGATTGGTTACCAATGATATCATGAAATCGACAATTTGATCTCTTAATGATGATAGGCTGAGATTTCACTATACACCCATGGAACTCAATGTTTAAAATTATTCTAGTTTATGGATTAATATTTGAACTTGATTGTGAAATTCACCGTACATGAGAGGCCAGGAGAAATTGATAATCAACAATCATGAATCTTAAGATTTCTCATATCTGGATTGTTTTCCAAAATCACTCGAGTTCATAGAAATTCTCCTATAATTGTCAACTTATTCTTCGCATATTTTGCTCGGGACTAGCAAAATGCTGGTTGGGGGTTGTGTTGAGGGTCAAATATTGCATATTAGACCCTAGTTATTACCAGATTTATGAACATATCACCATTTAAAATCCTAATTTAATCGTGTTTGTGATGCAAGGTACATTTGTAAGTGGGGACTACAAAAAGGTGCTAAAGGTGTGTATTTGATGCTCTGAAATCACCACAGCAAAGGACGAACTCCAGAGGACCAGAATTGATGGATTTGTACGCAAGAGATCAGAGGAAATCAAGCCGTTCGCATTTAACGGTCCCAAAAACCAACCAGAACACAAGATTGTGGAGTTCCCATCATCTGATCGGCTCCGAATTACATACATCGCCTGAAGACCAGAAATGAATCGTACACGTAAAATTTCATCCATTGGATATCTCGGGAAGTGGCTTAACGGCTAGATCAGCCCCTTTATCTAACTGGGGCCCACCTGATCTCTGGATGCGCTTCAAACTTAGGCTTAACACCTTAAATTAGGTGAAGAAATGAATGGACGGCGTGGATTTCCAAGAAGTACTACGATGGACTCCACTTAAAGTCGCGTGCATACATTCACAAGCACCACTTGAGATGTACCATATTAGGGAAGTCGGTCAAGATATCGACCGACTCCCTCCCATAAAGACAGAAATTTCTGTTTTAGTTTCTACTGCGGATACGCAAACAGGGGCTTTCGGGCAATCTCGTGGGCCACCAGGATGAACCATGAAGAATGATCTGAACCGTTCATTTGAAGAGGAATGAGCCTCTGACCAAAGCCTATGTGATATTGGGCTGGGAAATGCCAGAAAACTGCTGATAGCTCGATGAACGTTTGATTCGTCGCAGCTAGATTGATCCTATGGGCTTCAACAACGGACGTCCGAAATTATCCATGTCTGACCAAAATTTCAAGCTACATGCAATGAACGGTGTGGATTTCTGAACCACCGCTGATCGTAGGCCCCACCACTGGCACAGCGTGAGAGGTTTCCGCATGCTCTGTCACAGCGTCCGAATGATGTCCGGCGCTAATTTTGCTAGTGGGCCCCACTCGTTGCCCGTTTCAATGATCCGAACCGTCCATTCATTCCAAGAGGCAAAACCGACCGTACATATGGAGAATGGCCAGACTCATGTACGTATACACAGGGAAATAATGTCCACAACACCTAATGGACGGCGCAGCTAAAAGTCAGGTGGGCCACATCAACGAACAACCAAAATCGGTCATTCTTAACCGAAATTTCGTCCCGCACCTATTGAACGACCTGGATTCATCAAAACATCAACAGAGTGGACCCCACCAACCACATCAGCGTCGTCCGCGCGATCTCTGTTACAGCGTCCGAAAAGTCCGAATTTTCTGGGCGGTTGTGGCGCATCACCGGTGATCGGATGGTTGATCTGAGCCTTCCATCATGTAGCTCATCCACAAATTCCCCAAGGGACGTTGTTTCTTTGGAAAGAAAGCAAAGGAAGATGGGAGTTTTCGTTGCTTTTTTCTGACTGTGAAAAAGCTTTCGCTGCAGTCGTGAAACGTCCGGTTTCGCTGCGAACTGAATGGCGGAAATAGAGTTTTCCAATGACTCTGCTGAAGCGCTGACCTCCTGTTGCTATAAAAGAGAGAGAGCAGAAAAAGAAAAAAAAAAACTCACGGCTGGAAGCTTGGAGACGTGGAGACGTGAAGAGAGAAAGAGAGAAAAAAGAGTTTATTTTTTTTTATTTTATTTTTTAGTTGTTTTATTTATTTATTTAATTTTGAGAGATTTAGTCCACTCATGTGTGGCTAAACCTCTTAGCTAGGGCTAAGAGGTGAAGCTTGTAGCCTGATGGGATGAGTCTATGCTTGTGCCTTCTGTTTAGACTGAATTGATTTTGATTTAATTTTATTCTGGGAATGTTTTTAGTCTTTAATGGTCTGTTGTGACTGAAATTATAATGGGTCTGCGATGGCTTTGAACATGTTCTTTTCCTTTTTATGTTTATGACGTCAGGAAGCCTTGTTGTTCACCATCGTCTTCTGGGCATGGTCGGATGACGGTACCCTTCCTAACCTTCATAAACATGTTGACTGGTTGGTAATTAGTTTAATTCTATTGTTTGGTTTGTCTCCTGGGCATGGTTTGATGATAGAATCCATTCTAATTCATATACCTTTCATCTCTTGAAAATTATATCAATGTCAGTTCAGTTAATTTCCATGATTTGTGAAGCAGGCATAAGATCTCTCTGATCTCTACAAGTGAATCCTCTGAATCCCTAGTTCTCTTCCTTTGAATTCTCTTAAGTTTTACATTACTATTTCACTATTATTCCTCAAAATTCATCTGATTTAGAATTCATCTTAGTCTAATTCTAGTTCTAGTTCTAGTAAATTTCAGATAACGTACAGGTTTCAGTCCCTTGGGATTCGACCTCGGTCTTACCGAGTTTATTACTACATCACAACCCTGCACTTGGGGAGTGAACACCCATCTGAGTCATGGATTGACTTGATTTTTAAGCTCGTGGCTCACCATGGAATGGTGCATTTGGCTGATGGAGTAGATATTCCAGACACATCATGGTGGGCCCCACACAGCTCGATCTCATGGGAACTTCCCATGAGGTCGACCTCATAGAACCATTTCCCATGTGTGTGTGTGTGTGTGTGTGTGTGTGTGTGTGTGTATATATATATATATATATATCATGAGTTTTTCCTACTGTACTCCTCACTTTTAGGCCACGTACCTTATTAAGCCCCTCAAAACTTACCTTCCAAGACTAGTCCCCTATTGTACGGATGCACATTTACTGGACTAAAATGCCTCGACTTTATAGCTGTGGTTACCTATGGCTACGGATTATAATTGTAGCCATTGAAATTGACCGCGAAGTGAATGAAATTAACCACCAAGTGAATAAAATTGACTACGCAGTGAATGAAATTGACCGCGAAGTGAATGAAATTCACAACGAAATGAATGAAGTGAATGAAATTGATCGCGAAGTGAATGGAATTCACTGCGAAGTGAATGAAATTGACCACGAAATGAATGAAGTGAATAAAATTGACCGCGAAGTGAATGTAGTGAATGAAATTGACAACGAAGTGAATGAAATTGACCGTAAAGTGAATAGAGTGAATGAAATTGACCACGAAGTGAATGAAATTGATCGCGAAGTGAATGAAATTAACCGTGAAGTGAATGAAATTCACCGCGAAGTGAATGAAATTGACAAGGAGTGCACACGGTTCGAATTGGTCCGGTTCTGGGGTGAGACCGGAATCGAACCGTTCCTCACAGTTCTAGGATTTTTGAAACCAGAATCAAAACGTTAGCACCTTAGAACCAAACTGGAACCGAACCGTGAAAACTGGATGGGTTCCATGGTTCTGGGCTTTTTATAATCCAGCCCAATTGCATGTTCTATTTTATAATTTAGCCCATGTCCATTCGTGTTTTGATCCATTTGATGAATGGTTTAGATATTGTATATGGTGTGAAAAAATATGTACATTTATGAAAACAATCAAAGGGTGCATTGTAAACCATAAATCATGAGTCAAATATATAATTAAAATATATTGTGAACTCACGGTTCCAGGTTCGGTTCCACAGTTTGTTTCCACGGTTCGGATTCACGGTTCGATTCGATTCTACATACCCCCAAACTACAACCGAATCAAACTAAACAGTTCTTAAATTTTTGGAATCAGAACCGTAACCAGTGCACTCTAGAACTGGACCAAACTGGACTATTTGGTCGGTTCTAGTCCAGTTCCACGGTTTTACCGGTTCGATGTGCACCCCTAAAATTGACCGCGAAGTGAATGAAATTGACCGCGAAGTGAATGAAGTGAATGAAATTCATCGCTAAATGAATGAAATTGACCACAAAGTGAATGAAATTGACCGCAAAGTGAATGAAATTCACCGCAAAGTGAATGTAATAAAATTGACCGCGAAGTGAATGAAATTGACCGCGAAGTCCTATATGGCTAAACCACTTTATTCTTCTACTTTTTCTAAGCACTTTTCATGTTGGACACAACTCCTAAAGTTCAAAGGATGAAAAGTTATAATCAAGCTAAAGCTTACTATAAATAATCAAAATAGAAATAAAATGGATTTTCGACCATCGACCTGATGGAATCTTGGAAAATAACCATGTTGGTTGGCTAAAGTAGCTTCTCCTACCCCAAAATCATACATGCTACGTCAAGTAACTCATTATGGTTTGGGAGATATGCTTGTTAAATGAATAAAGAAAGAAATGAATAAAAAGAGAGAAAAATATTTTTATATGCTTATATATACATATTTACATAAACATGTATTGGAGGAAAATGTAGGAAAAAAAATCTCATTGTAAAAAAAATAATAATAGATAAAAAAATAAAAATTTTCGGTGGCAGAACCGCCAGACCGTGGCACTATCACCTGCTGGACAGAGCACCGCTGCCCATGAAATAGGAAGCAGATTGGCTGTGTATTGACGTCAGCAAGTTCCGTGGGTCTTATCATTAGGTATGTGTTATATCCAAACCGTCCATCCATTTGGCAATCTCGTATAAAGGCTTGAGACGAAAAATAAGACAGATCTAACTATCAAGTGGACCACACTGTAAAAAACAACGGGGTATTGAATGACTACCATTGAAACCCTTTTAGGCGTCACAAAAGTTTTGGATCAACATGAAATTTGTTTTTCCTCTTCATTCAGGTCTTTGTGACCTTATGAATAAATTGGATGGAAAGTAAATGTTATGGTGGGCTCTACAAAAATTTTAACGGTGAAAATCAATATCCCCGCTGCTATTTGTGGTGTGATCCAGTTGATCTGTGGATATGATTCTTTTTTTGGTTAATGCTCTAAAACGATCTCGAAATGTGGATGAACATTGTGGATATAATAAATACATAACTGTGGGGCCATGTAACTTTGATCTCTTTTGAACCGTTCGTACAATTCAGAGTTTGAGGAGCATCAACGCTCATCTTTGCACGCTAGCCAATCTGCTTCCGAAAGGAATGGCAAGGGTATTTCCGTCCGGTGAAAAGTTGCTCGTACACTAGGGGTGTAGATTGGTATGGTAAGTTTGGACGGGCATGATAAGGTTGTTGGCTTAAACGTGAGGCGAATAGTAGGAAAAAGCTCTTTGATCTAAAATTTGTGTGGCTCCTAAGAAGTTTTTGACCGTGGGCGTTTACTCACCATGTTTTTTTTTTTTTTTGTGGTGGTAGTGTGGTCCACCTAATATTTGGATATGCCTAGACACCGTTTGGCAAGTGACTCGAGCTGCAACCAGCTAGCTAATGTCAAAGCTCTATTGGCCTCAACCATCACTTCCACCGTGACCACAACCATGCTACCTGTTGATGCTGAAATCTGGTAGTCCCTGTTAGACTTGTTGAGTACTTATAATCACCAATTAACAAATGGGGACCTTGACTATAGCAAGGGGACCCTCCGATACTTAAGTTAGAACTAATGATATGAGTTAAAGTTGAATTAGGATTTTTGTGCTAACCTCTCACTATAGATGGGGTTTTTATTTATATTTTCGTTACATAGATGGGAAACTCCCCTCCTTGGCAGGTGCGTATTATATAAGGGATCTTCTTCCTAACTTATCGCCCTTATCTTTCTGAGATCTCAGGCGAAGATCCCGGGAAGATTTCAATACGACAACACCAAGTGATGGGCTTCCGAGGAGTCTGAGATTAACAACCGAACCCAACCTCACAGGAGGGGTGATTGAGGTTTGTGGTTGGTCTTCGATGACCAATGTTGACCTCTAAGTCAAGTTGGTCGAGGTCCTATGGAACAAACAAAATCGTTGATCGTGGTCAGTATCTATCTTTAAGGTCGAGTCGGCGTATAATTGTTGGTTGCGATAGCGGGATGTTAGTTGGGCACCCATCATGGTTAGTCCTCGAGCTAGTCACAGTGGTAATGCTCAGGAGCAGAGACCGAGTTGATCTCCTTCCCATGCTTAACGATTCTTTTATATTGGTCGATGCTTGGCTCAGATAAGAGTTCAGTTGGTGGCAGGGGGCGAGATCTTACCTGACCTCCATGGCACGCGCTATACACACGGATATTCTAGTCAGCCCATCCTTACCTATAACAATTTAATTTTTACGAATTATTAAATCATTTTACTTTCAAGTTAAACTCAGGGTGAGTGCAACTGCAATTTGAGGACCACTAACTCTATGAATGCATTTGAAACTCAAGAACACGACTTCAAAGTCTATTAGGTCAACTCGAAGATGGCCAAAAACTCGACTCAACTTGAAAGTAAAAAACTCGATAATTAATAATTATTTGAAAGCAATTATTATAACTGTCAACTTTCCAATCCTCGCCGGAAGCTCCTTCAAAAATGAATTGCATGAGGTTGTCTTTCAAAAAAAAAAAAGAAAAAAGAGAAAAAAGAAAAAGAAGAAACTTCAAAGTGAAAAATACAATTTTAGTTTCCTAAGGCAGATTTGTTGCAATTAGTTAGATTTCAATCCTAATTGCATCATCTATCTAGGGATCTTCCATTGTGAAATTTTCCACATGCACATATTTTGCCCGTGATCTAAAATGCCAGGAGAAGCTTAGGGGTATCTTTTTGTCACTTGAGATAGGTGCTGAATTGTTCAGGTCCCTTTCGGTGGACTAATTAGTATGAGCAGAATTGATTCATTTCTACCAAAGTTTGCAGTGTCTATGCTTCAGGTTCTTCCAGGAACATATAGTGATCAGGTCCAGAGTAATAGCAAGATTTTTAAATTCAATTTAAGAAAGATCTAGATCTGCCACAATTCTAATTTGGTCAGACATTCAAACATGCCTTTAAGGATACATCTCTATGTAAACTATCAGGAAAGAATTGACAATCTCAGTTACGTTAACCTTCGTAAGCATGTGTAAGACAATTGTATTCCTGTCCTCATATAGTTTCTTTTGGCATTTACATCAGGTACTTGAATTCTTGAACCGAGGTTGATAATCTTCTTGTCTGAGATGAATCAATACTTCATGCACTGTTGTTGATCTAATGCTGGTATCTAGGGCCTTGCGCAATTGTTTATCATGGAGCACTTGCATGTCATGTACATTTAGTCAATTTTTCTTTTTGACTTCCAGCTCCATGATGTCGAGTTTAGAGGAACCGCTTGCTCCTGACAAGTTGCCCAATTTAAACAGAACTGGTAGGGTTTAAAGGTTCTCCTCTAATGTTTGCAGGCAAGAGTTGATAAAGCAGAAATAGGAAATTGCTTGATTGAAGGAACAAGTTGCAACTCTTCCAACGGTTGCAGCTAGGTAGGTCTTACTTAGGTTGAAACTGTTCTGTCCCACTCTACTAAGATTTCTATTGCTGTCAGTGAGAGCTTTAAATGTATAGATTACTTTTTTATTTGTATATTACTTCTATAAATGGATTAAAATGAATGATTGTATTTAATTGAATGAATGAAAAATTATAGATAAGTATATGAATGGATTAAAATAAATGATTTAGACTTAGTTGTTGAGAACTGAAAAGAAAAATTGAATAACCCCACTTGATGCTAATAGATGCTAAATACATCTTTAGCCTCAATTACCCATATTGAGACTGTAACTCATGTGGCTAAAGGCTTTGGCCTTGGTTGTTGAAAACTGAGGTTAAAAATAGATTTAGCTTCGATTGCAGTTAATTGAGGCTAAATTTTAGATTTAGTCTCCTCCTCATTTCAAAGCAATTGAAGCTAAATGAAGTTTTTTTAGCTTTATTTTTTTTTTTATTTTTATTTTTATTTATTATTATTATTTTTTTGTTAGATTTTAGTACACCTACTATCAATTCACACTTCACTGTTAGCCATCCCCACTAGGGTTTCTTAGCTTCATTTGAAGAACCGAAGCTATAAAAGCCTTTTTAGCCTTGATTGCTAAAAATGAAGTTAAAGCCTTTATCCACGGGGTTCTAATCTCGGTTTGGACAACTAAGATAAAATTGAGGCAAAATGCTCTAGCTTTAGTTTTTAATCTTTTTAGTTATGGTTTTGAATTGAGGCTAATGGCTTTTTTTTTTTTGTTGTAGTGGGCCCACTTGATAGATGGACCGGTGGGATTCTTGATCTAACAAATATTCACATGGGAACAACCACATGAACGTCCAAGATCCTTGGAATTGCCATGTCGGGCCTTAAGACTAGCATATGGAATTATCATCAGTACTATTACATTTAAGGTGAGTAGCTACTCATGAAGCGGAGAATGATCAACTTTCGATTTTAAAAAAGGAAATTAGAAGGGATTTAAAATATAAGAAAGGGTATTTACATGATTTTGATGCCATGTAACTTTCATTCGAGGCATATTAGTTAATTATAAATATTTTAACCTAGTATTATTATTCTTCTCTCATGTATACACCTTGAACCTGCTACTCTCCCATTGATACCGACGAGATTTGCCTGTGCCCCTGGCAACCTAAAGTTCCTGTGGTCGGAAGCTACGTGGTTCCTGAGAAGATGGCAGTGGAAAATCCAATCCGTCTAACAGTTCGGCAATACTGTAATACTACAGGAGTCGAAAAATCAGGAAGATTAAAAAATCAGGTGGGTTGCACCACGCGAAAGGATGGGGATTGAATGCCTACTATTGGAAACTTTGTGGGGGTGACACTGACAGAATTTTTTTTTATCAGGATGATATTTGTACCTACAGTTTATCTGAGTATTATTAACCCTATGAACGGTTTGGATGGCATATAAACATCATGGCTGGCTCCAGGAAGGTTTCAACGGTGGACGCTTATGTTTAACTGTTTTGTGTGGTGCGGCCCATCTGAGTATTTCGATCTTCCTCATTTTTATTTAAAAAATTCCTACCCTACTGTGGTTTTGAAAAACTAATGGACGGAGTGGATTTGTCACGGGAATCTATGTCAGCCCCACATAACTTCCGACCACAGGAACTTTCCATGGGAGCACAGGGCAGTCGCGTCCGTGTGTCCCTCTCTTTCCCTCCCTCCAAAGAGCGGTTTAGGTGCGTCCCGCCCTCACTCAACACGGTGTGGCCCTGATCGTTGGGCCGAACTTCATGTATGCATCGTATATCCATGCCGTCCATCCGTTTTTTCAGCTCATTTTATGGTAGGATTCCAAAAATAAAGTAGATCCAATTCTCATGTGGACCGCTTAAGAAACAATAGTGATTGAACGCCCACCATTAAAAACTTTCTAGAGCCTATATAATGTCCAAAGTAGTGTTTATTTTCCATCCAACCTGTTGATAATTTCAAATAACCTGGATGAAGGGAAAAAAACAAATATATGCTTGATCAAAAAATTTTCATGCCCACAAGAACTTTTTAATGGTAAATCACCACGTTTTTCTGTGGTGTGGCTCACCTAAGATTGGATCCTATTCATTTATTGGATCATCTCCTAAAATGATTTGGAAAAACGGATGGACAGCATTGATATACAATACATTCATCAATATAGCCCCATAGTCAGCAATGCACCATGTTGGCTAGGACCAGGGCCACACCTACTCCTCTCCATGCTCCTCAGGCGTGATGAACATGCCCTACCCATTACATACCGGTAAAAGAGAAAGGCTTTTGATACTCTAGCTGAGTATAACAGATGATATGCAGGCACCTATAAATATCACAGAAATTGCATGCATGGCAAATAAGTTAAATTAAACCGTCAAAGTCAATGGTCCTAGTTTGGATGCATCCTGGTTATATATATATATATATATATATATATATATATATATATATATATATATATATATATATATGTGGAAAGGTACTATGCGCTCGAGCGTACGTGAGGTCGAGCTGATGTGGGCCCCACCGTGATGCCGTTCGAAAATCTACCCCCTCAGTAATGCACCATTCCATAGGGGACCCACACGGATGAAAATTAAGTCAATTCGTGACTTTTGTGGGCCACACCATATACAGAAGTTGAGAGGGGCCGTACACCATTGAAACATTCAAAACCATTTGTGGGGACCTTTCAAAACGTTTTTTGATGATCAATACCGTCCATCATATGTGTCCCACTTGAATGTAATTTTAGACCAAGTTTCAGGTGATATCCACAACTCAGGTGGGACCCACAAAGTGCTTTTATATGTTCTTGCGTGTATACTTATATTTTCCGATGATATGGCCCACCTGAGTTACGTGGACGGTTGATTTTGGGCCATGTGGGCCCACCCAGGGCTCGTGCATCTGGTGGACGGTGTGGATCTTTGAAATGCATCACAGTGGGGCCCACACAGCTCGACCTCACGGACGACCGCTTTTCGCTCGAGCGGACAGTACCTTTTCCCATATATATATATATATATATATATATATAGGGTTGGTGGACATCTATTAAAGTTAAAAAATAAAATAAAAATCAATGGCGCTATTTCAACAAACAAGTGTCCATGAATCACAGGCGGGGATTTGTTCAACTAATTTGGTGACTGGGTAGTGGGTTCCACAGTTTAGTCGATTCAACTTAATATATGCCAACATATTGAATTTCTGACTGCCTGTGTATCAAGTGTCATACACTGCCAGAGCATCAAATAACTCCCGTATAAATATGAGACTGCATGTCGTCCACCCATCCCAAACCAAAGTCACCATGGCCCAGGCTCACACCCCTTCCCAAACCATCATCTTCATCACTTTCTTCCTCATCTTCACCATTGTTGCCGCTGCAAAACGCCACCAACCACCATCAAATGCTCAGCGTCTCATGTTAGAGTTCGAGAAAGAGAAGATCAGCTACCTACAGTTCTACTTCCACGACGTCATCAACGGTCCCAACCGCACCGCGGTCCAAGTTGCTGCTGGGCCATCAACAAACACATCGGTTACAGGGTTCGGAGCAGTGACCATGTTCGACACGCCGCTAACGAACGGCCCTGATCCAATGTCGAAGATGGTGGGAAGAGCTCAAGGAATGCATGCGGCCGCGTCGCAGCAAGAGCTTGGATTCCTGATGGCTATGAACTTTGTATTTGTGGAAGGGAAGTATAAGGGGAGCACGCTTAGCGTGCTTGGGAGGAACGCCGTATTTTTGAAGGTGAGAGAGATGCCTGTGGTTGGAGGGAGTGGTCTGTTTCGGTTTGCCAGGGGCTACGCCCTGGCTAAGACGTACAAGATCGACCGTATTAGAGCGATCTCAGAATATAATGTCTTTGTCATGCATTACTGATGTTGCTTTTTTTTTTTTTTTTTTTTTTGGACCCTTTATTTATCAATGTGCGCCCAAAAATTTGTTTGCTTTAGCATTCAGAATATAGAAATATAGAAATGGTCACATAGAGTTTTGTGCTTTACCCATTGGGATTTTAAAAAACTGTTTTTTTTTTCCATGGCCATGGACTAAAAACCTCCGCTTTTAAACTATTTTTTAAATGATCCTGCCTATCTCTTTTATGTTTGGGTTTACGCCTTGAAATGAGGTGGCAAAATAGATGAATGGAGTGGATTTTTCACAAACATTGTGGTGGGCCACCTACGATTAAGCACCCCTCACCCTCTGCACATAAATGTCCACTATCCACGTTGATTGCCGTGCCAACCTAACTCTAGCAGGGTACATGGGCCCACCTTGATGTTTGTGAGAAATACACCCCACTTATTTTACGGCATGGGACAAACAATGAGAAAATATGAAGCTCAAAATCACCCGTAATGGCCCAAGATGTTTCAATGGTGGACGTTCAGTGCCACTGTTCCCATTGTGTGGCCCAATATAGTTTGGGTTCGATGTCACCAATATACGCTTCATGTAAACCCACCCATCTTCATGCATCCTCGTGTAGTGAGGTTCAAACCAGCTGAAATGGGGAAAAATGGAGGACACTAATGTCGTGTCAAACGGAAATATCAGCGGTGAGAGTGCGGATCACCCGACATCAGCACAACTCTTTAATAAAATAAAAAACAGTTTACAAAATACCACTTGATTAGGTAGAAAGGTTAGCTCTAACGGATGAATGCTTCAAATCGAGCAATGGGGCCCAATTCATCACGATGGGTCTTTCGCTTGAATGAAGAAGATGAAATTGCCAACTATGATGACTTTTTATGTATAGTCCCATCTTCAGATCTAATGCTTCTGAATGGACCTGATGGGTCCACTGATCACCATGGGCTCCACCATTTTCTACAACTTCCCCACATGTATGGTGGGTTCTGATAATTTTAGCCACGACTAATTTCCGTGCAGAGGAGGATTTTCTTACAGAACCTCTAGCCCAATGAGATAGGCTACTTTTTGCCCTACAATTGACACTAGTTATGCGTCGGAAGAGCTTCTAAAAGCTCTTGAGTGATCGAGATTGAGCCACGCAATGTCATAGGAAGATTCCTTCCATCGCATAACAAGCACGTGCGAGAACGCTAAAAAATAGTAGCGAATGGGTGGTTGGGATGGATGTTCTCAAAAGGAAGGGCTGAGATGATTAGTTGTCGTAGATTGTTAGGAGAGTTGATGCCGTATTTGGTAAAATGACCTCTCGCAGTCGAGTTTGTGCCCCCCAATCGCATGAAACCACACGAGCAGTGACCATGCTTTGGTCGGGTCCATCCTCAGGGTCAAATAGACAGTTCAGATCGTCCAGTTCGACAGTGTAGATGGGCCACCGATCGAAGAACATAGACACTATATGTTAAAATTTCTACCAAGCGAAAAAAGGGAAGAGAAGAGTTTCCTCTTTGGGTGGCATCAGGTTAAAACCGGTTTGACCATGGGCTTGGCTCGGTGAGCTGCGAGATCATGCAAGCTATGCGCTTGCAACCACTGTGTGGTGTCTATGTGTGTTAAATCCAGACCAATCATTGGGTTCTGGTGGGTTTATTAGGACCCCGGCCCATTTGTCAAGTAGAACCGAAATTCAAGTGGGTCATACTGCTAAGTTTTGGGTCGCGGATGTTGATTTCTTACAATATGTGGATCAGATGCCGTTCCTTATTGTTCTCAATGGTTATAAGAATTCCTAGCCTGGATAGGATAGACACCGGTGTTATCCCCATTGATTAGATGACCTGGTAATTACGTGTCGAATTGCTTAACCCCAGTTGTGGGCCTGATGGACTATGGATGCACCAACCCAAAATTTAGGTTATGTGCATAAATTTTCAAGGTTCTTGAGTGTAGTGATTGTGTGTGCACATTTATTTGTGTCACTGATAAAATAAAATTACTTGGTGATGTTCCAAGATATTCGGTACTCGAGTATTGTTAGCCCAGAGTGTTACAAGAGAACCTCGTCACTTTAGCTAGTGTAACCACACCACTTTGTCTAGCAATTCCATCACTTTGTCTAGTGGAACCCCATCACTATGTCTACCAATTACACCACTTTATCTAGTGGAACCTGTCACTATGTCTAGTAATATCATTACTTTGTTTTGTCAAATCCCATCACTTTGTCTGACAACCTCGTCAATTTGTCTTATGAAACTATCACACTTTTTTCGGCAACCCCGTCACTTTACTTAGTAGAACCTCACCACTTTATTAGGCAACCTGGTCACTTTCTCTAATAAAACCTGTCACTTTGTTTACTGCAACCACGCCACTTTATCTCACAGTCCCATCACTTTGTCTAGTAGAATATTCTTGTAGTTGTCCAGCAACTCTATCACTTTGTCTAATGAATCATGTCACTTTGTCAAGTAAGACTTCATCATTTTGTCTAGTGGAACTACGTTACTTTGTCTGGAAACTTTATCCCTTTGTTTAATAAAACTCCATCACTTTATCCTATAATCCTGTCACTTTGTCTAGTGGAACTTCGTCACTTTATCTAGTGAAACCCCATCATTTTGTCCAGCAACCTCATCAATTTGTCTTGCAGAATCCCATCACTTTGTATAATGGATCTCGTCACATTGTCCGGTAACCCTGTTACTTTGTCTAGTGGAACTTCATCACTTTATCCGGCAATCCAGTCACCTTGTCTAGTGGAACCCATCACTTTGTCTGATAGATCTTCTTCAACTGTGTATAGAGTTTACTTATAAAAAAATATTTCTATGAGACATAGTTATTGACTTAGATAGGGCCCACCATAATGTTTTTGTAAGATCGACTATGACCATTTGTTATTAAGTCTCAAATTGGGCATAAAGGCAAAAAATCATAACGACATGTGATTTTCGTGTGCCGCACTAAAGGAAATAGTTGGAGAGAGATGTATACCCTTGATTTTTAAAGGGTTCACCATGATACTTGTATGAAATTCACTTCAACCACTAAATTGCAAAAAATAAATAAATAAATAAAAATAAATAATCGAGGCCTGTGCCCTAAAAATTGTAATTGGACATGAATCACTTGGGCCACATCCATGAAAATTGGTAGAGCCTTTTACATTATATCTAAGTCAACGTGAATGATAAATGGAATTGATTTTTGGGCCCATGGCCTAACATGGGTTCAAAAACCTAGTGGTTGGGGTTTATTTTACATAAATATCACATTGAGTCCAACTTGATACACCAATTAACCATTTGCTATTACCGTTGGCTGTGAGGGATGGTACTTAGATTGCCTAGGGCAGCATGCACACCATGGATGGTTGCTTGCTACTGGAAAAGCTTTGTAGGTCCTACCATGATGTATACATATTATTCATGTTGTCCATCCATTTTTATGGATCATTTTAGTGCATGAGCACAAAAATGAGGTAGATCCAGATCTTAGGTAGACCACCCACAAGAAACTGGTGATTGGACGCCCACCATTAAAAACTTCTTGGTGGCTCTACAAAAGTTTGGATCAAGCTGATATTTGTATTTTCTCTTCATCCATGACTTTGTGACTTTATTAAGAAGTTAGATGGCAAATAAACATTACAATGGGCCTTAGGAAGTTTTTAATGGTGAGCTTTCAATCACTACTGTTTCGGTGTGATCCACTTGAGATTTGGATTTTTTTTTTGGCTCATGCCCTAATATGAGGTGAAAAAATTGATAGACACCATGAATAAGACACAACTATCATGGTGTGCGTATTAGTACATAACACCGACATGGGTGCTGCTTGCTACACCATGCAATCTGGTCTTGAAAAAGTAATGCAACTTAGTTGCAACCCCAGATACCAGGATGTGAGTTAGACATTATCATGGGGCACACTTTGATGTATGTATTGTATATTTATGTTATATATTTGTTTTGCCAGCTCATTTTAAGGAATGGAAAAAAAATGAAACATACGCAAATATCGATAATTAAACATAGCCATGGACATTAGGAAGTTTTCCATGGTGGCCGTTCGGTGACCAATGTTTCCTGTGATGTTGTCCACCTAAGATTTGTATCTTCTTCATTTTTTGGACAATTAATGTAAAAAAAAAAAAAACCGGATGGAGGGTGTAGATATATAATCATACATTGAGGTGGGCCACGGTCATGTCCCACTAACGTCACCAAAATCAGATTGTGTACTAAGTTAACCAAAATAAGATTGTGTACTAAGTTACTCAGTATGCTCTTATCGTACTAAGTAAACTCAGTTGGGCTCACCTTGAATGTATATGGACTATCCACGCCGTTCATCTATTTTTCCATATAATTTAAGGGTTGATTCCAAATTTGAAGCATATCCAAAGATCAAGTGGATCATACCGCAGGAAAGGAAATAATGGGTATAATGATTTCCACCATTGAAACCTTGCTAAGCCCCACAGTGATGTTTATTTGTCATCCAACCTGTTCATGAGATCATAAAGACATGGATGAACGGTAAACACAAATATAAGCTTGATCCAAAACTTCAACTATGTAGACGTTCAAATCAACTATTTCCTGTGGCGTGGTCCATTTGAACATTTTATATGATTCATTTTTGGGCTCAAACATTGAAATTATCTGGGAAAATGGATGGATGGAGAGGATAAAATAAATAAATCAAGGTGGACCTGACTGAGTTTACTCAATAAACACTATGTAATCGGCTTCCCAACGTCACCGATCCTAGGTGGTAGGTACGTATTCTTGAATCAGCTGTTGGAAATGTAATCTTTCTTCTTAATCAAGCAATATTTTGTAAACCGGTCATTATTTCATTAAAGTGTTGTGCTGACGTCAGCACAAATGGTGTGGACCAATTAAATTTCAGGAAACGGGGAGCCACAGTTCGCTGTAAATAGATGATTTGCACTCAAGGTAAAATAGACTTTTCCATAATTAACGACTCCATCTATTGAGTATAGGGATTTTGATCATATTAGCCTTATGGTATTGCCAAAACCCTCCTAAAGTCTAACCTCTCAAATATATTCTTTGGTTAGCCTTCTTATCGCTATTTAGAGAATTATTGAGCAAAAATGCCCCTACTTTGGAACCTAGTGCCCCTATGGAACTTCTTCTTCTTCTTTCTTTGCTGTTTTCCTAGGGCTTCTTCTTTCTTTTCAAACATGTCTTTCAGGAACCCACCATCACCCCTTTTGACTACATTTTTTGGCATACATTCACCGCTATCAAATTCTCCGGCTTATGAGCACTACCAACAACTTTTATGACCCTAAAAAAGTGTTGTTCTTGCTCTAATGGCCACATTGTTTATAGATAGAAGCCATTGATACATGAAAGACATTTTTAATAGATTTATTTTATTGTAAAATGACATTTTTTTTAGAGATGGAAGTCATTTTTAGTTGTGGATAGAGACGGATGGCTATGGTTATTGTCATGGGGAGAAGTTATTGTCGGAAGGGATTTGAGGTAGAGAATGATGGATGTTGTCATGCGAAAGACGAAGGAGACAAAATTTGGATTTTATAATGTATTGCCTTGGTTGAAGTGGTTGTCATGTGTTAATGTTCTGAATTACCATGTGTGAAGGGTCTAGGTTGTCATATGTTAAGGATTTGGGTATGAGTTGTCATTGTTAAGGATTTGGATCTGAGTTGTCATGTGTTAGGAGTTTGGGTTGTCATGTATTAAGAGTCTTGGTTGTCATGTGTTAAGGGTCTAGGTTATCATGTGTTAAAGGTTTAGGTCATGATTGTCATGTATTAAGGATCTAGGTAGTCAAGGGTTTGAGCATCCATAGGTGGTGAAATCCCACTACCGTGTGAGTGTGTGGGGGTGTGTTCGTGTGTTAAAAAAAGGATCTAGGTTGTCATATGTTAAGGGTATATGTTATCATGTGTTAAGGGCTTGGGTCGTGGTTGTCACGTGTCAAAGGTCCAGGTTGTCATGTGTTACGAATTGAGGTTATTATGTGTTAATGATTGAGGTTGACACACAATAACATAGACCCTTAACACATGACAACCTCGACCCTAACCCTTAACACTACAAGGACATCGTCTATAGGACCCACTATTGAGTATGTATTAAGGTCGAGGTTGTCATGTGTTAAGTGTCTAGGTTGTTATGTATTAAGGGTCGTGGAGCCCACAATGGGATGTGTCGAATCTACTCCGTCCATTACATTCTAAATTTAATTTAATGTAATGGGATAAAGATTAAATTACATTAAAAAATTCTATGACCCCAAAGAAGTTTTCAATGGTAGGTTTTCAATCTCACTGCTTTATATAGCCAAAGAATGAGTTACATCCACAAATAAGGTGGACCCCACCATAAGAAAATAGTTGGGAGTGAATGGCCACTGGCCATCGCTATTGGTTGTTGTGGGCCATTGTGATGTATATAATTTATCCATGCTAACTATATATTTTGACAGAACAATTTAAAGCATGAACCCCTAAAGGAGGCAGATCAAAGGCTTAAATGGACTATACCACAAGAAACAATGGTGATTAAACTCCTACCATCGAAAACTTCTTGGGCCCATCGTGATGTCTATTTTCCATCTAACTCGTTACAAAGGTCACATAGACTTTTATGAAGGGAAAACATAAATATCATCTTGATCCAAAAATTTTGTGGCCCCTAAGAAGTTTCCAACGGTAGGTTTTCAATCTCACCACTTTCTATGGTGTGGTCCACTTGAGCCTTTGATATCCTCATTTTTAGGATCGTGCCCTAAAATGATATTTCAAAATGGATGGACGGTGTGGATAAAATATATATCGTAGTGGGCCCCACAGTGGTATCCAATCTACGTCACGTCCCATCACATGGACGTGGATTTCCAGCTAATGCATTTCAAAGGAAGTTTTTTGCATCGAAAGCTATGTTGGGCCCACCATGATGTTTGGGAGAAATCCACTCCGTTCATCCATTTTGTCAGATCATGTTAAAACATGAGACAAAAAATTAGGTACATCCAAAACTCAAGTAGGGCATACGATGGGAAACAATGGAAATGAGTTACCTACCATTCAAACCTTTTCGAGCTTAACCTTAATGTTTATATTAGGGGTGCACATTTAACCGGTAGAACCGTGGAACCGGATTGGAACGGACCAAACGGTCCGGTTTGGTCCGGTTCTAAAGTGCACCGGTTCCGGTTCCAAAAATTAAAGAACCGGTGACATCGGTTCGGTTCTCGGTTTGGGGGAATGTATAGAACCGAACCGAACTGTGAACCGATCTGTAGAACCAAGCCGTGGATCCGATCCGTAGAACTGAACCATGGAACCGAACCTCAAACCGAACCGATGTATTTTTGCACACCTTATAATTATTTTCTCTAGAACAATTATTTTCGTAAATATATTTTTGCACACCTTATACAATATCTAAACCATTCATCAAATGGACCACAACATGGATGGATATGGGCTTACAATTAGGCTGGATCATAAAAAGCCTAGAATCATGGAACTGATCCGGAACTGAACCGGTTTTAACGGTTCGGTTCCGGTTCAGTTCTAGGGTGCCAACGGTCCAGTTTTGGTTCCGAATTTCCTAGAACCGTTAGGAACGGTTCGATTCTAGTTTCACCCCGGAACCGGACCAAACCGAATCGTGTGCACCCCTAGTTTATATGCAATTCAAATTGTTCATAAAATGGCCCAAATGTTCATAAGATCATTATCACTGGGATAGATTGAAAAAAATAAAAATATTAGCCTGATCCAAAGCTTCTACGGCCCCACGAATATTTCAATCGTGGGAATACAATATCCACTGTTTTATGTTGTGTGGCCCACTTGAGCTTTGGATTTGCATCATTTTTGGGCTCATGACATAAAATGATTTGGCAAAACATGTGGACGAGGTGGATTTCTCACAAACACCATAGTGAGCCCCATAGAGTTTACCCAGCACGTGCAATCCGCTTCCCTCTCGCTTCAATGCCTTGATGGCACAACGCTCTATACATGGGGGCAATTTTAAGGGTAAATTCGTCTTTTTTTTAAAAAAAAAAAAAGGTGCAAGGAGGCTAGTTAGGGCATTTATTTTAGCCTACCAATTGTTGGGGCATTTGGCAATATCATGATGCTAGTATGGTCAAAGTCCCTTAAGTATATATTTAAGGGTCTGTTTGGATCGTAAGTTGCTTAAGGTAAGCTACTTATGCCACAAATAGCTTATCTTAATTTCTACTTATTAAGAAGATAAGTATGTTTGGTAAACAATGTACTTTTCAGCTTCTCATCTCTTTCATCTCTCCTGATGCCTCTCTTCAGCAACTTATGAAAGGTAGAAAAGCTAAATTTTTTGAAAATTAAGTACTTTTAAGTAAAAATGTTATTTATAACTAATCATAAACCGAACTTATCTGAAATAAGTCACTTATTTACTGTTATAAGCAGAAAAAGTAACTTATTTTGTGGTATCCAAATAGCCCCTTAACAATCATTAGAGACTAGGACATGCTGGCCTTGCTTTGTACTATGCAAATAGTCTCTTTTCATTAGCTTTAACTTCTTTTCCAAAGATTCTACAAAGTTGGCCATATATGCTTGAATGTAAGTAGCTACGGTCATGTGTTTTCAGGTCTGAAGTGGATCGAAAACAAGCGAGGCAAAATGACTTAATCTGGCTAGATACACTCCACCATGCAGAGAAGGAGAAGACCAAGGCATACATACTTGAATTGGTAGTATAGCTTCACCTTCTCATCAGCCAGTCACGATCGGGTGCCAATGGTAGCGTGAGGTATCTTATAAAATCTCCAATTCGCTCCTCTACCCAGAAGAATATACCTACTAATGGAAGTCTCATGAGCATTTGTATGAGAATTGTAGCCACATCATATGATCTCTTTCCAATGTCATAATATTGCTAGCTTTATTGCAGTAGTCTAGTCACTGATTCACATTAGCAATATTCTAGGGGAATCTAACAACTCCAAATCTTCCCCAAAACGGACCCATCTTTATGTAAAAGAACAAAAGAGAGAATAAGTAGGAGAGAGACATTAAGTAGAAGTTGTTGGAATTATGGGCCACACATGGCATATTTCCATTAGGCAATGTAATAATCAGATTGGATCGATCGCATGATCATTAGGGTGGGACCCATAGAGTTATTATGTGTACACAGTTATCATGGGTGTGAAGTACAATTGACAGCTCTTGATGGAGTTGTGTTGGGAGAGGGTTTCTCTCTCAAATGGGATTGAGGAGACGTGGGGCTGTAAGAGTCCTTTAATGGGTGGAATTTTCATGTAGCCTCTTTTTTATAAGGAAGTGCTCAGTCCCCTAATCTACACACCATTACATGCTCATTCATCTTCTTATTGGAGAACGTAAGAAGGCATAGGTGTGGTAGAGGTAAAAGATCGAAAGACAACACATCATCCAACAATCTCTACAGTCGGCATAATGGTCAATCAAGGCATACATTTGAAATCGTTTAATACCCTAGATTGATGCCATTATAGATCTTAAAATTTGCTGGGACGATTCATTCAACAATTGGTATTAGAGAAAATTCATCCTGATTGGTTCGACTGGCAATATCCACTGCTGAGGAATTATCAACTTGATTTTACACTGTTTATTGGTGATACTTGTCAATCGACTGTAGAACATATTGGTCGCTTTACTATGTAGTGTGTGGAATTGGCTAATAATGATTACTATAAATTATAATTATTCGACCATTCATTAACTGGGGTAGCTGTTACTTGGTATTTTAATTTGTAACCAAATTTGATTCAAACTTGGCAAGAAATGGAAGAAATTTTTTACGCCCAATCCTTTTATGAGGACAACGGAATTCCTATTGTCGATCTTGCACAATTTTGTCAATTGTCGGAATAATTGGTCGAAAATTATATCGCTCAGTTCAAAATAGCAAAAAGTCAATGCAAGGTGGTCACAATCGAGGCAGAGTTTATTCAGTTGACCCAGTATGGTGTAGAGTTTAAACTTCGAAAGAAGTTTATTAGAACATAATTAACATATCTTTATCATCTAACTAAAATGATATCTTGATATGAGACTATGCTTTAAGAATTGGCATGACAAAAGAATTCCTCAGCAAGAAAATACTATTATGATCCCAACTATAGCATCGTAGTGGTTGAAGTAGTGGGTAAACAATTATTTATCTGTTCAGCATTGGTTAAAACAGAGCCGACTGTGTCTTCCATTTAGAAAGTTCTAAGAATCTTTTCCTTCAATATTACTCGGGCTGATGAAATCTTTAATATCATGTTGCCCGAGAAATTTATCAAAGTTCCTATCAATCATAAGATACCAACACTTAAATAGTTAAAGAAAATCATTATTATAAATGGCACGGAACTCAGTCTTATTCCATTAACAAGTATACAGATTTCAAGAATGTTATACATGACAATATCGACCAAGGATTGCTAGAATTTATAGAAAAAGAAAGAGGCGATGTTGATCGATACTGATCTATTCCCATTTAATATAGAAATCAACATTGACAGTTAATCCTCAGATGTTTGTTTGACTAAGACAAAAATTGATTTTGAATCTCAAAAGGACCAAGTCAAGGAATGAGATGTTGGTAAGAGAACTAGGAAGCCTGTATATGGTCGAGAAGACCAAAGCATATCCAAAGGTGGTAGACTCCACTTGCTAAAGGCCACACCTATGTGAGCAATGTGTAGGGCCGATTTGACAAAATAAGCAATTTTATCGACTGAACCGTTGAGCAGAACCATCAGTCATTCAAAATATTGAAAATGGTAACTCTTTTTACCAATAAAGGGTTAAGTACACTATTAACCATCCTAAGTCAACTCTTGGACAAAAGAATGCTTAAACATCGGCCTACTCGAGAGGGAGTTTAGAAAAGGTTGAGTCATCCAAAGTTTTCAGTTGTACCAGAAGGATGACATGAACTAAAAAATGATGTTAGTAAAGGTAGTAAACAATTAAACAAAGATAGTTAGCCATTGTAAGAGGTGAATCTCGAATGTAGGTGTAACGCCCTGAAAATCGGGGGTCGATCATAAGCCCCACTCCCGAGTTCCAACGCATCACTTATGCAACATAGATAATGATGATTAGTGTTGTCCGTGTTAGTGCATTAAATATGAGTGAGATTACACCAAAATAACATATCATACTCCAGAGATGGTTAAATTATGCAAGTGGAAGACTGTGATAGATATATAAAATATATAAACTATTATAAGTCTCCAAAGTGTGAACATGTTACCAGGTTATATATATACATATATACTCCAAAAATGAACAAAAAGAATATACTAGGTGCTCCAAAAGTGTAAAATAACAAGTGTAATGGTGTCTAATCAACATCCCTGTAACCCTGTCATTCAGAACATGGTCTACATAGACCCGCCTGAAAACCGCATATAGGAGAATGCCTCCTCGTTGTCCTCAAAGTCTGGTTTCGCCTCAAGAGTCGTGTCGTCATCTACAATTAAGACAGAGTCTGGTTGGTGTTTAAAACACCGTCCCTTAACGTGGGAGTGAGTGATCAATTCAGTAGAACTATACAACAAAGGTTAACATGTTATCAATTCAGTCAAGTAGTAATGATAAAGCAGTAAAATCAAACATCCCTGCATACTCTTATTAATACAAGAATTATATGAATAATAATGCATACCCTCGGCTACACTCCCTCGTGCGACACCATCTTACGGTCGTGGCATGCTTTCTTCCCTCTGTGCTCTTCAACTCGGGGCACATGCAGTGCGATGTTATGAGCGTGATTACCAAGTTTTTATTAATCCTTTTCATACAGTAGGATTGAGAAACCTAAGGTACCTCCCTTATATCAATTCCCAAATAATGATCTATCTAGGGTCGTCAATCCTAGTTAATCATATACGATAGGCAAGTTCAGGTCACTACCACCAACGCCCTACCAACTGACAGTCTATTTTCGAAGGCTCGTCGCTAACCTGACTGGGGACCACAGCCAGGCTGCACCAATGGAGGCCGATAGCTCGAATACAGTGTCCCATACTACCGTATTCGACTCACGAGTTTGGGTTGCTCACTGGTCACTACGGGGAGGCTCGTTGCCCCATCGTAGGCCGAACGCTCAACCACGGTGTCCCATACCACCATGTCCGGCTCATGAGTCTTAGCGGATCGAGGTACCAAGGTTAACGGGGTTTTCACTAGTGAGTTTGGTACCTTAGGTTTAAGCAGTAACGTCCAAACATGATGTACATACATCGGGTCAATCGGGTTACTTGACGAGCTCGACTAGCCCGAGCGCACGACAAGTTGAACGACATGAAATGCGTAAGCACTCCGCGTGGCCTAACCACTTTGCCAACCGAAGTACGGCCTGGATTCGCTAAGCAGTCTCGTGTGGTGAAACAACCTCAACCACCGAATCAGGGTTGGTTACCGATTGCCTGGACTATATCATAGTCCCAACCTCATTCCATTTCAACAGGTAATCATTGGAGACAGTCACAACAGTAATGAACGAATAATTCTATTCTTGCAATCATATGAGCATGTTGTGAAGTGCAACACAAACATGATTTCACCCACATTCATTCCATAAATAAAACAGATATCATAATGTAAACATACATGGAGGAAATCATACACATAATTAAGGTAACCGAGAAGCATATCTCAATCCTCATATAAGGTATTCCTTAGTAACAACTAGCTTACTCAGACATTTCTATAATCACTTAGACTACACACATTTTCATACATGTTGTATGTTGGTTATACATGTATTAGGCCAAATCCTTTTACTAGGGAGTTGCCCCATACACCACAAGCATATACCTAAGGCGGATAATCATGGCATGCATGAATCCGGGTTCCATACTCATTTAATCATTTCCACAAACACGTGGGCTACACACTTTAACATATATGGCGTATATTGGTCGTGGCATGATTTAGGGCAAGTCCTTTTGCTAGGGAGTTATCGCATACATAACAAGCATATAGTCACGATAAATAATCATGTTAGACACAAATCCAAATTCCATACGTATTCAAATATTTCAATACGTACATAGAATACACTATATTCAACATAGATCATATATAATCGTAAAGCGAAACAAACGACACATTTTGCATGTGAAATAGCACCCATGTCAAGAATAAATTATTAACCGACATTGAAAGCCTTGAAAACCATAACCTATACGTCTATAGTCCGCACCTTACGCCGATAAACGCGTAACGGAGTTATTTTAAACACGTAGTCTTTGTCACCGGCAGAATGACTGCCTATAGCATGAACTAGGTTAGCTATTTCATCATTTCACTATTCAAAACCCTAGAATGGATTAGGGTTAGGTTTTCTTACCTAAGAACATGATCGGTATTGCCGGTAGAGCAATACAGAAGTGATGGTAAGGCACGTGGAGTAGCGGGGATCGAATCCCAGAAGTGACTCCAACTCTCTCACACACTTTCTCTCTCTTTCTCCTCTTCTCTCTCTTAGGGTTTAGAGAATTCGTGTGGAGTGAGAGAGTGAGGGTTTAAGCCCTTATATAGGCCTAAAACTATGGGAATAACCCCAGGACCAAGGTATACTTAGGTTATGTCCAAAGAGCATCTGTTTCAGCTCAACGGAGCACTTCCAGAGCCCCCCTTGAGTCTAAGGTCGGACTTAAGCTCCCTTATGATGGATTTATGTCAAGCTGAGTTTTTAGTCCGATCGGGTTTATAGATCGCCTGCGGCGGACCAGTTTCAGTTTAACGGTCCACGATTACCGATCAGGGCCACAAGTGCACTGACCTGTGTATGAAATTTTTCCTGATCTGAGGATGTATTTAGGTCAGATTCTGACGGTCTGAATCCTTATATTTGGCCCGCAAGTGACACGACTCAGATTACTTAAATTCAGATTTCATTTCTAAATATATTCACGTTTCTCATACACTTCGCTCTGGGCTCAAGTTGTCCGTTTCTGGATAATATCTGGATTTGATTTTTGAGATGATTGTCAAGCCCAGCAAGGCGGTCATATTCGTTTAGCTTCGCGGTAATCGGACTTTCAACGTGCAGTTTAGGTCCAATACGGAGTTTTGGTGTGCTCCCGAGAGCAGTTGGGTAATGAGATTGATCCTAGATTTCAGGGTAATGTAGCGTCGATGATTATGCAAGTTTTGAGTCTTGCAGTTCGTATATAAAGTGGTTCAAGCGAATTTACAGCTAATCTAGTTTAACACTTAGTTAATTTCGTCTAATTTCTAAAGGATTTGGTCCTGAGTGATTTTTGCCTGAGGTGGTACTCGGGTCTTTGTACAGATTTTTCTGAGACGTTACAGAAGGCCATAGAAATGCAATCAAGGCTAACAATTCCAAAACTAGAAGAAGAACGAATAGCGACAAATATGACCAAATTGCACGTGAGAGTTAAGTTAGTTAAGAATGGCCAAAATTCTAAAAAGGAAGGGATGGACATTGAAAGATTGACCGAATACTTCCATGATGAATATTTTTCAAATGATCTTTTGATTGAGGAATTGCTTGCAAAAGAAAAGTTATTGGGACAAACCTCATCTAAACTGAACGAGGATAATGACCTAGAAACAGTGAAGGAAATTGACAAGCAAATAAATTCGGATACATTTGGGGGGACAATGTCCAAATTTGGTAATTCAGTTTGGGTCATTCCACCAATCGTATTTGATTGTAATATAATACTTACTCTACCATTGAGTTTCCAAGTTAAACCATCCCAACCAATAAGATGGAAGGAGATGTGGAGGAGCTTAGTCCTCCCATAATCATAAAACAAGGTTCCTTCGATTTAGAAGAGGATACTAAAAATGTGTGAACTATTTTGTTCGAACTAGGGTTACCTTCTAAAAAGATAGTAATTGAAATACCGACCCATAGTGTGACTCAACATTTAAAACCGCTATACATTTTTGTGCATCTGGAAGGATGCCTAATCACTAGGGTTTTATTTGATAATGGTGTAGCCATAAATATACTTTCATCCAGGATGATATCCAAGGTAGGGAAGACTCAAGACGATCTGATACTGACTGAAGTAATGGTCAGTAATTTTGCCGGAGGGGTGACACAAACACATGGTGTTTTACCTATCAAATTAATGGTAAGAACAAAAAAGATGTTGGCCACTTTATTTGTAGTAGATTCCTCATCAAAATACAATGCTTTGTTGGAAAGATACCGCATTTATTCTTTCTCATTTATTCCGTCATCCCTACATTAATTTGTGATCTTCTAAAATCAAGATAAAGTAGAATTGATTTTGACCGACAACAAACCATTATTAACCATGTCTAACGTGGCTGAATCTATTTCGATGCAGACGAGATCAGACCAATACATTTTATATGATAGAATAAAAATGGTAGACCGATTGGGATAGATGCTAGAATCAACCTAGATAACATCGTGTATGATATCGCCACCATGATATGATTGGATGATGAGTTGTCAAAGGTTATAATTCCCTTTCATGTAACTACAAGTTGTACCATAAAAAATTCTATGATCACTCAGACATCAGTCAAAGCTGAATTCATGGCCAGATTAAAGCAGCTCGAGGAGAGTCTGCAAAGATATGATAACAAATGCTTAGTTGATATGGTTGGAATAGCAGTATCGACCGATCAAGTAGCCAAAGATGGTATTGATTTAAAGGATTTACAGCAAACTTTAAGAAAATTGGATGATTTTCAAGCTCAGGTCCGAGATCCTTTAATCAAAATCAATTTGGGAATAGAATGACATCTTAAACCTACTTTCATCAGTGGGCCATTGGACTGACAGATCCGGGTTGAACTAGAGTTGAACACGAGTCGAGTTTGAGTCGAGCTAGGTTAAGCTCGTCTCAGCTCGACCCCACCATGACCCAAGCTTGAGCTCAGCTCGACTCGGTCTTTAAGCACACCCCTCTAACTCGCCTCACCTTGCTAGTTCGAGCCGAGTCGAGCTGGGATCAAGTCAGGTTAAGTGAGCTATTTGACTCGAGTTATATGAATTTTTTAATATTGTTTTAAAAATACTAATAAAATTGTTAAAATGATAAAATCAAGATTTTTGGAATTAAGATAGGTGTAGTGGCAGTGCACAACAAGTTAACAAGTAATAACATGAGAATGTTTGTTACTACAAAACCTTAAACCCACTCAACATTCATTAACAACTTGTTAATATGGTTGATATGAGGAGCGCCTTTCCGGCTGAAAGATAAGAGAGTTATCACCTTCATCTGAACCCAATTCATCAACATCTCTTTCATCGTCTCATCCAATTGATGCGTTTCTAGTTTCATCGATGACAAAAGATATGTTTGCAGATCCGGATGTGCTATATTCTTCTAGATAATTGTTTACTTCTTTTGAATTAGAAAGTGGTGAAACTTTACCATCATGTTCCTATATAGATTTAGCTAACTTTTTCAAGCCTTCTTTATGAGCTGATCTATAAGGAGTTCCCAACATCCAATAGAATAAGGAGAGCATAGAGAGAAACTTTGATATTTTATAGCTTTTCTTAATTCCCATGCTCAGCGTTGCCTTGACGTCATAATGTTTTGGAGGACATCTATATCTAAATACCTTCACCTCTTCCCCACTTATCTTCAAAGAAAGTTTCAATTATTTTTCTTCTAGAGCTTTTAATCTGGCATTCTCCTAGTTTTCTTTCCTACTAATTCATTGCACTCTCTCTATTTCTGAATCTTCATATTTTGTAATAGGCTTATTATTATATTTTTTGTGGCTAGTTAAATTTAGCGTGGAGAGGGTAGACTTTTTCTCATTTGAGTCCAAGAGAACCTTACATAGAATTTGTACTTCTTGTGAGACATTGGGACATGGTTTTGCGTCTCCTCCTCAACCAGATAAGTGTATTCTAAGTCGGTTTGTTTTGTTCACGAATCATCTCCACATAGACAACATTTAATCTTTATTCTTTCAGATGTCGGGGAGTAGACTTGGGTACTGTAACCCAAATGTTGATGGGCAGGTCATCAGATGACATTTTTGCGCAAGGGCTTTTGTTAATAAAGAACTATATTTTTTGACGAAGTCATAAAGCCAACATAATTTATAAGAAATAAATTATATTATGTTTAAAATTCAAATATCAATATCAAATCACTCCATATTTAGGATTCAAGAATCTATTATATTTGATAAAAACTCTGCTCTTTATAAACCTAAATGGTTTCTTCTTAACAATAACTATTCTTACAAACCACTCTTTTAGTTTATCTTTTTCAAACTTACGAGTGAGAGAGTATTTTGTGAGTCACTTCCTCCAGATGAAGCAAATGAGAGCAATTGTTGGCCTGGATGTAGGATTCTTGGGCTCTTAGCACAATTAATGTTGTATCTGCGATAATATAAAGTTGATCCCCCATAATATTTTGCAAATGTTGACTTGCAATGCTTACATCTAACTTTGGCAACACGGTTCACACCCTCTTTTACCTTAACATGTTTAAAATTATCTAAAACTGTTTGTATTTTCTTCCATTTATTAGACGTATCTGAATTTAAGTTTTTCTTGTCTCCTACGATATCAACAAATAGAGGGAATGTGGCAGAAGTACTGGTACCAGGGGTAGTAGGGACTTCTTCACTAGCTATCTTTAAATATAAAAATAAGAAAACACATGTAAAATATGTGGAGTTGGAATGTGTCATTGTAATATGTGATTTATAAGTAGGCATTTTCTAATATCTCCTAAAATTTAATTTTACTTTTTATCCCATTCAGTAATATATCATATACTTTACTCATATAATTTACATGAGAGTAAAAAATTCGATAGCATCTCCCCATAATTCTCTAAATATATGTAAAAATTCTCTACTATTTAGGTGTCATTACTATTATCTGTTATTCAAAGAGGGGAGACATTTAATTGGTTGAGAACCATATATTCAGAGAATAAATTGGGTTGATGCACTGAATCTTGAACTCTATGTAAATTGTATAAGCAGCATTAGATACATGATATATTACTAAACTATTCAACTTGGATAATTTAAGAATTCATATATATAAAGAATATCAAACAAATAATTGATTTGAATAAAATTTATTGTATATGAATTCTTAAACGAGTAGGTAGAGTATTAAATTCATCTCTCAAGTGTGTCAAGTGTTAAGTGGTGTCACCTTAAATCTAATTGATTTATGTTTAATTGAAGTATACAACTAGAAATCATATATTTAAGATATGATTTATAGTTGAATACTTGAATTAAGCATAAATCAAATTCAAGTAATTAACTACAAGTCTAGAATTTCTCAATTTAAGTAATCAACTAACAAGTCTAAAATTTTTCAATTCAAGTAGTTCAAGTAATTCTAGAAAATTTCAATTCAAGTAATTCAAATAATTCAAATAATTCAAGTAATTAGCCTAACCCACCCCTGACCCATCTCGACATAACCCAAGCACCCCCTGACCATCATAACCCAACCTTGACCCAACCCGATGCAGCTCAACTCGAACTCGACTCGTGTTTAGCCCTACTTGATCAACTCTTTACTTGACCGGACTCAATATTTAATAATTAAATTAAGTATATTTTGATTAATTATATCAAGTAACTAAAATAAATGCCTTCATATCTGACTCGGAGAATAATTTCAACTTGGGGTTGGGTCACACTCTCAGAAAAAGTTTGAAAATTTGTTGATACTTGACTCGGTTGAGTTTTAAGTCAAGAAACCTAGTTTTAGGGCATAGATTAGGTACTACCCTCAACAAGACGTAGGTAGAGACTGGCGATCCTGTTAGCGGGTCTATGAGGCATACCTTGACCCAACCCGACGTAACCCAACCCTGACTCAACTAGCCCCCTGACCCAACCCTGACCCAACACAACCCAACCTGACATAACCAAGTACAACCACATAGATAAACATACCTCTTTGATTTTTGAAGAGAAAGACTGAAAGATAAAGAAATCAGAGAAGGATGAGAGAGAGAGAGAGAGAGGTGGGGTTGCTCGCAGGGTGGTGGGGTCGGGTGAGGTCCCTGCTGGCCTATCGCTCGGGTAAGGTAAAAGGAAAAAAGGAAGGGGGGGGGGGGGGGTTGGGTCCGTAGGGTAGGGTAGATTTATGTTTTAAAATTTTACTTTTTTATATATATATATATATATATATATATATATATATATATATATATATATATATATATATATATATATATATATATATATATAAAATTTGAGCGAGTTAGGTTCAAGCTTGGTTTCTTTTATAGATGACCATTCAAGATATATATAACTAAATAAGTATTGTAGTTAGGGTTGTCCTAAAGACAACCATTAGGTGTCCCGGACCTTAAATTTTTTTTTGGGTCATAATAGCATTTGGTATTAAAAATATTGTAGAAGGTACTTATCAAAGAGCTATGAATGCCATTTTTCATGACATGATTGGTCATTTTATGAAAATTTATTTTGATGACGTAGTAGTCAAATCAACTAATATGACTAAACACTTCGCTCACTTCCAAAGATCATTTAAGAGAATGAGAGTTCACAAGATAAAAATGAACTCTCTCAAATGTGCTTTCAGTGTATTGATTGGAAAGTTTTTAGAATTTATGGTACATCAACGAAGGATCAAAATTAATCAGCACAAAGCTCAAGTAATAATAAAAGCTCGGCCATCGAGAAACAAAATTGAGTTCTAAAGGTTTCTCGAAAAATTTAATTTTAAGTGTTGATTTATTTCTAATTATACAGGAAGAACTAATGAGTTTTTACCATACGTGTTCAAGTAACTTTTGACAAGATTAAAGATTATTTGACAAAGCCACCAGTGTTCATGCCACCAGTGAAAGGTCGACCACTCAAATTGTATGTCGCCGCTTTTGTAGAATCGGTTGGTGCCTTATTAACACAAGATGATGATGATCGAAGGGAATGAACAATTTATTATCTTAGCCAAACATTGTTGTATACTGAGAGGCAGTATTTTGTAATAGAAAAATTATGTCTATCATTATATTTTACGGGTACAAAATTATGTCATTATTTATTGGCCGAGTCAGTTAATGTAATTTTGATGACTGATTTAGTTAAATATATGCTTAATTGACTGATTTTAAATAGTTGAATTGAAAAATTCATTCTAGCATTGTCTAAGTTTGATCTGATATATGTGCCACAAAGGATGGTAAAAGGGCAGGCCATAGTAAATTTCTTGTTTGATCACCCTTCAGACATTAAAATCAACTTCCTCCCGAGGTATTGAGTATATATATGATATACTAAACACCCTGAAAATTGATATTTGATGGTTCAAGGACCGAGAGAGGATAAGGATCATGGATCATCCTGATTAATCCAACTAGAAAGAAACAGAAATATATGTTTCAGCTCGAGTTTAATTGTACTAATAATAAAGCTGAAAATAAGGCATTGACAATCAGTTTAAAAATGTTAATAGAATTAGGAGCTAAGAATATATTAGTAATGGGTGATTCACAATTAGTAATAAACCAATTGGTTGGATGATTCAAGTGCACTAATATTGATTTGCATACATAGCCATTGATAATCAGTTTTAAAATGTTAGCACAATTAAGAGCTAAGAATATAGTAGTAATGAATGATTCACAATTAGTAATAAACCAATTGGTCGGATCATTCAAGTGCATTATTACTGCTTTGCAACTGTACTATGTTCTAGCGACTCGGTTGCTTAACAAATTCAATGAAATTGAGTTAAAACATATAACTTAAGAGAATAACATTAACAACAATGAGATGATACAATTGGAAGGACTTCAAATTGTTCAGGGTCAAGGTAACTGAACAACAAATGTTTATAGGAAGTCTTTACCTTCAATTTTTTAAAGGGAATTGATTGAAAAAGTTTGTTAGGTCGAGATGAATGAAGACGATATTAGAGGGTACCAAACATAAATTATCTTCAATCTCCTCAGACCAAAACTAATTGAGATATTAGGAGAACAACCATAAATTACGTTTTGATTGGTAATGAATTATACTGAATGAGAGCTGATGGTGTGCTATTGCAATATTTGGACAAGAAAGAATCCATGTTAGCTATGGGTGAAGTGCATGAGGGAATCTATAGAGCACATTAAGTTGGGAGGAAAATAAGACTTATTTTCTGATGTTATGGATATTTTCTAGTCGAGAATGATAACTGACTGTATTCAAGATGCCAGAGGTATCTACAGTAAGCCCCACAATATCTTTTACATCGAACTGAACATACTTTATTCCCTAAGAATACAGAGAAGACAAAGAAATCTCTCAACAAAATCTATTATGATTATACCCATTTCATATATACACAACAACCAAGCTTTAATAATAAAAATATATATAGTTCATTAGACTAAAAGACATACATCCCAACATGTTATTTTTCAATTGAATATATTATTATAAAGAGTTTTAAATTGATTGATTCAGTGGCAAATTTGGGGGCATATACTCTAAAGTAATTTTTTCCTTTCCCTCTCACTAGTTGTTCTTAAAGAGGGGCCGCAAGATGTCCAAGTTTTAAGATCTTCAAAATAGTCAGAGGCGCTATAGATGCTTTAATGGATGGAGCTGTAGAAATAGCTTTGACTGGACCTACAGTTGTAGTCTTCTAACTATTTGGTTCAGGTGAAGTTGACTCAATCGATCTTATTAGTGTAAAAGAAGAAGGTTCGACCACCCTTTTTGGTGCTGGGGACAGGGCGATTGATGCGACCGATGTTATCTTCTTTGATCACCTCTTCCTCTGGACAGGAGATGTGGCCAACTGAAGTATTGTCAACTTTTTAATACCTTCGATCGTTATGTTCTTCTAAACGGATATAGGTTTCTCCACTCTGGATGAAGAAGGAGAGAGAGACGAGTGATGATTAACTCATGAGATCCATTAACTAAAGTTCCATAGTAATTTTTTTTCACAAATGATAAAATGAAGATAGTTGTTGGGGACAGTTAGGAAAGAGAGGAAGCATAAAAGCAAATATCACAACATTGAAATTGTTAAAGAGGGCATAAAACATATTGACCAAATCCATAATTGGCCAATAATTCAGAGATTGATTGCAAGTTTGATGAATAAAAAAAAAATAAGGAATGTCTTGGGCTAAACCAATTGATGAGAAAGGAGATTGGGATAGTATTGCTTAATTCTGGCCTTGGCATTGCTACTTGAATTTACTGTATCACAATTTGGAAGGTCTCTGCTAATCAAATAGCTTTTCCAAGCTTGAACTCTGAGACCAGCCATCTCGAAATTGGTCAACTCATATTCTTTTGTGAACCAAATTAGACCGAATTCTTTGTCATTGAAAGGATATAAAAAATGGTTGAATTTATCAGGGTTAAAAGAAAGAAAGAGGTTCATATACTTAGCAGAAGAATGATAAAATTTAGGGCAAAAGATGTTGCAATGGTCGAAAGAAGAATACTCCAAATTACTGGGAACGATTAATAAAATTTACACCAAAATATTCATAAAGCCATACTTGGACGAGCCAAATAGGTTTGCCAGAATGGTGAAAACCTTTGGTGGTCTCTTCAAACATACTTCGATATAGGGAAAGGGCAAACTAGAATCCTTAAGCAAGTGCATCGGCCAAATAAATGTATTTCTTTGTAATTTGAAGGGTGCACACACAAAACAAAAATTGGTAGATCCACATAAGGAGAAAAGTCATATGTTATTGATCATCAACTTCATCCTGAGATTTGTATTGAATAACTATGAAAGTGGAGCGGGCTTTGTTAGTCTTGTCTGGAAGGACGAATGTGTGTTTATCCTTTAGTACAAAACCAGGATAAACAGGCTCACCAAAATGTAGAAGATGAGTAGAGGCACCAACATCCATAATTTTTGGACTCATGGGGCCATATCCAAAATGGAAGGTATTGGTTAATCGACTTCAGAAAGTTGAAGCTGTTGCAAGGAGAAAAGTATTGGCTGGATATTTATGTAAAGAAAAACTGATACAATTATAAATACCAGCCTATTTCCATGTCACCATACTGTGCTTGTAAACGAGTATACCATTCTGCTAACCATTCATTAGTTTCGGACATGATCTCGAAGTTTTAAAAGCATTGGTCGAATTCAAACAATGGTCAGATTGAATGAGCAAAACTTCATTAGGGCACCTTGGGAAACATGACACTATTTCACGAAGCTGTTTGTGAGTGATTTCAGGATGAAAGGCCGATCTGAGTGTTAAGTATGCTTTGTTCAGTTCAATCGGGGCATTGAAGAGGAGATCATTGATGACTACTGAAGAAATGACCTTTAAATCCTTTATGAAGGTCTCATGGTGGAAGATTGAAACGGAGGAGGAAGATGCAACCATGGTGATTGGAGGAAGATCGGATGAAAAAAGAAGTCTAAGTGAGAGAGAAGAAGTAAGATATGTAAAAAGGAAAACACTGACCCTACGTAGTGCTTATATATCGGTCACGATATATGCACATTAATGAAAGGTCAATCATGACTCCTATTACAAGACGATTAATGCAACATGTCATAAGAAGATCCGATAGATAAGAGGTAAAGACCATCATTCATGTTAGCCTTGGTCGGGGTAACTAATGGGGAATTGACACATGGACGAACGATCATTCACATTAATTACATCGAGCAACTAAACAACATCGTTTTCACTTTTTACCCGAAGGTGAAGCAACATGGGAGACAAAGTTGTACCCTATTTCTGACCGTTCCATAAAAAGCCAATAGGGAGTTGACATGTGTCATTACACGAGAGATAGGAGATGTATGAAAAGATTTTACTAGATACTTGGATCGCTTTTAATGGAATCATAGCTGGTATAAATTTAATGCTACATGTCATCAGGTAATTGACAAAGTAGTGCGGCCAAGATATCCAGGAGTGGAACGCGGTTGAAAAGCAAGTGATGACCGAGAGGAATAGAGCTTGGCTGAGAGAAGAGGAACAATCAAAATGAAAGATGTAATACTAGAAGGATTTAGATTGTGATGCCTCAGTTGCCATAACCGTCCAGTAAAGAAGAGAAACATTCAAAGAATAACTATAGAAGAAATCTATAAATAGCAGGAAGATTAGCAGAACAAGATGCATAACTAAATCTGACAAACAAATCAAATCTATCAATTTATCTTAGCTCAGTCTATTTTAAGGAGTAGTGATAATTCAACAGTTATAATTTCTTAGTTGTAATCCAAGTTTATGCTCATACGCTGGACTTGATCCTTATCAAATATAAACAATTCTTTCGGAAAGAGCATTCTTATAGTTGTTCTCATTGACCAGCTGTAAGTTATTTTATTTTTTTTATTTTTTTATTTTTATTGTACCAGTATACTGAAAAATCCTTTCTTGTGAAAGGTAAGATGCAACCCATCTTCAGAGAAAGAACTCCACCCTCGAATTATCGCCCGATCATTATAAATTCTATCAATAATACTTGAGTAGGTGATTGATCTCCTTATATTTGGTTGTATACTATTAAGTTTGATATATCTGACTATTTTAGTGCTTGGGTTTAACGTTGATTAGTTTGAATCGAGCTAATGGATCGATTCTGGCAAGGTTGCACACACAACACTTGACAAAAAACAAACCGAGTACCAACACGCTTTATATAGCAATATGATGTATTTGTAATGTATTGGTTTATCGTATAATAATGTTATATATTTGTGTAATAATTACAAGAGATTTTGATCGTACTAGTATTATGGTATGGTCTAATTCTTGAAATCGAAGGGAAGTTTCAAATATTCTGAGTGTAGTCATTTGACAAATTTTAAAAATTTTTTTAGACCAAATTGCCCTTATCCTTGTATAAGTAGTTGCACGATTTTTGAGTGAAGAAGAAGTTACATCAGATTTAATAGTAAGTATACGATTTTTGAGTGAAGAAGAAGTTACGTCATATTTAATCCTAAAGAAGTGAAATGGACAGAAGTTGCTATTGGACATATGGAATCTAAATCTAATCTATTCATTTTCTTTGTAGCCATTTACTTATATGGAAAGATGCTAACTTCTTATTGACATGATCTTTTTATTTCCCATAAAACTTGATTATTTATAACAGTGTTCGTTCGATACAAACTATTTTCTTATGATGTAGTCAATGTGGCTAGCAGATGTTGATCATGCTTCCAACCATGGCCTTCCATGAAAATTTGAAGTTAATGGATGGAGTGAATTCCGCACATATGTAATGGTAGACCCCACAGACGGTATCCTTATAGTGTTAAGGGTAAGGGTCGAGGTTATCATGTGTTAAGGGTTGAGGTTGCCATGTGTTGAGGGTCAAGGTTGTTGTCATGTGTTAAGGGTCGAGGTTGTCATCTGTTGAGGGTCGATGTTATCATGTGTTAAGGGTTGAGGTTATCATGTGTTAAGCGTTGAGGTTTTCATACCTTAATGGTCGAGGTTATTATGTGTTAAGGGTTTAGATTGTCATTTGTTAACTGCCTTCACTATAAAAAATGGTTATAATATGTTAAGGGTCAAGGTCATGGTTATAATGTGGTAAAAGTCAAGGTTGTCATGTTATAAGCTTCAAAGTCGTGGTTGTAATGTGGTAAGGGTCAAGGTTGTCATGTTATAAGGGTCGAGTTCGTGGTTGTATGTTGTAAGGGTCGAGGTCGTGGTTGTAATATGTTAAGGATTGATGTTTTCATGTGTTGAGGGTCGAGATTGTCATTTGTTCATTGCATTCACTACAAAAATTGGAGAAATCATGGTTGTAATATGCTAAGGGTCGAGGTTGTCATGTTATAAGGGTCAAGGTCGTGATCGTATGTTATAAGGGTCGAGGTCGTGGTTGTAATGTGGTAATGGTCGAGGTTGTCATGTTATAAGGGTCAAGGTTATAATGTGGTAAGGTTTGATGTTGTGATGTTATAAGGGTCGAGGTCGTGGTTGTAATATATTAAGGGTTGATGTTTTCATGTGTTAAGGGTCGAGATTGTCATTTGTTCACTGCCTTCATTACAAAAATAAGAGAGATCATGGTTGTAATGTGCTAAGGGTCGAGGTTGTCATGTTATAAGGGTCGAGGTCGTGATTGTAATGTGGTAATGGTGGAGGTTGTTATGTTATAAGGGTCGAGGTTATAATGTGGTAAGGGTCGATGTTGTGATGTTATAAGGGTCGAAGTCACGGTTGTAATGTGGTAAGGGTTGAGGTTGTGATGTTATAAGGGTCAAGGTCGTGGTCATAATGTGATAAGGCTCGAGGTTATCATGTTATAAGGATCGAGTTTGTGGTTGTATGTCAAGATTGTGATTGTAATGTGTTAAGGGTCGAGGTTTTCATTTGTTTACTACCTTCACTACAAAAAAAATGAAGAGGTCGTGGTTGTAATGTGCTAAGGGTCAAGGTTGTCATGTTATGAGGGTCGAGGTTGTCATGTTATGAGGGTCTAAGTTGTAATGTGGTAAGGGTCGAGGTTGTCATGTTATAAGGGTCGAGGTCGTGGTTGTAATGTCGTACGAGTCGAGGTTGTCATGTTATAATGGTTGTGGGTCATATCGTAGGTTATGTGTCGAATCCACTTTGTCCATTGAATTTAGAATTTAATTTAACATCATGGGCCAACAAATGAGTTAAATCCAAAAATTCTATGGCCCTCAAAAGGTTTCCAATGGTAGGTTTTCAATCTCATTGCTTTCTATGGTATGTTCCACATGAGCCTTTGATATGTTGCATTTTTGGGCTCATTCCCTAAAATGATCTTTCAAAATGGATGTACGACGTGGATAAAATATATATACATCATAGTGGGCCCCACAGGACCATCCATCTCTATATAGATTCGGTTATCCGATCCCGTCACGTCACATTACATTTATGTGGATTTCAAGAGAAGTTTTTTGGAGACCGTTTCTACCACAATAAGCTATGTTGGGCCCACCATGATGTTTGTGGAAAATCCACTCCATTCATTCATTTGGAAGATAATGTCCAAACATTAGACAAAATTTTGGACAGATTTGAAACTCAGGTGGACCACATGACTACAAATAGTGGAAATGAATTACCTACCATTCAAACCTTTCTAGGCTCCACTATAATGTTTATATGCAATCCAAACTATTCATAAAGTGGCCCAAATGCTCATAAACTCCTTACCATGGGGATTGACTAAAAGATTAAAAATATTAGCCTAGTCCAAAGCTTCTGCAGCCTCATTAATGTTTTAACCGTGGGTGTATGATCTCCACTGTTTTCCGTTGTGTGGCCCACTTGAGCTTTGGATTTACCTCATTTTTGGGTTCATGTCATAAAATGAATTGACAAAACATGTGAGCAGTGTGGATTTCTCACAAACACCATAGTAGGCCCCACAATGTTTACCAATCGGAATTCCTCCCGCAACTATCACACGCTGGCTTAACATAAAAGCAGACTTAAAAAAAAAGACGTCAGGTGAATATGAGGACATTTGTTTAATCCTTCTAATACTTGGGGCATTTGGGAATACCACAATGCTTTTTTGTTCAAAATCCCTAATTACAATTACAAGGTATTATCAGCGTGTATAACTTGCACATAGAGGTGGGCATTGAGTCGAGTCGGATCAAGTTAGGTCCAACTCGACTCGATCTAGTTTTGCCAACTCCCTGACCCGAACTCGATCCGACTCGGGACCGAGTCCAGTAGGCGTGACTCGATCCGAACTGATTCTTGGCTAGGTTGACCCGAACCGGAGAAACTGAGTTGGATCGAGTTGGGTACGATTTGGATTCGAACCGATTCTATGACCCATAAATCAATGGTTAAAGACAAAGCACACGATATATATTTAAAGAGAGAGATTTGAAATATCAAAAGTGTAAATCTTTGGCACAAGTGGTTTTTTTCGCCCAATGCTTCATCTATAGTGTGGCTCATTATATAAACGGTTCGGATTATCTAAACATGAATTTAATTGCTGTAATTCATTTCCTTTAACAAAAGAAATCCCAAGGAAAAGAAAGGAAGAAAGAAAATGATTCCTTTTCTTCTTCTTCTCTGCAATCCAAAACACACCAAAACCATAACTTCTGTAGAGAAACAAAAGGAGGGGAAAATCATTGTTCTTTCTTTCTTGTTTGTCATCTCTTCTTCCCATTTTGACCTGTAATCCGCATCTGTCCCGAGCCAGGGCGGGCCACGATTGAGGTCCCAAGCTCCATCAGACCACTAACGGCTTGCACGGCTGCACTTGAGGTCCCGAGTCAAGGTGGGCCACCGGCGGCCAACACCCGAGATCCGGAGCTCGAAAAACCACAGAAAAAAACCTTATAAAATTAACCTACCCAATGAATGGATGAGAATGACCGGTGAAGATAGGGTACTAGGTTGCTGACTAGCCTGGATTCTGATCGGGTTTGGTGCGGTGCCAGCTCGGGTAGGGTTAGGATCAGGGTAGATGAATGGTAAAAGTTAAAAAAATAAAAATAAAAATTGATTTTACCACACTCGATACTGGTACGGATCGATTTCAAATCGAACCGGATTCGCCAAATCGAGTCGGGTACCACTGACCCCTACTTGCACACAGCTGAACGTGGGACAGGAGTGGAGTGCTCCAGAACCAACGCCTGTATAGAGTATTTACTGCACGTGTTGGCAAATTACCAGGGATTGTCTATCGATGCTATTTGTGTGCAGAAGCTATAGGACGATGCTCAGTAGACCCCACCATGATGTATTCCCTTAATCCACGCTGTTCATCCATTTTTATGATCATTTTAGGCCATCAGCCTGAAATTGAGGGAGATCCAAATGTCATGTGGACCACACCACATGAAACAGTGGTGATTTAACGCCCACTGTTAAATACTTGTTGGGGGAGGCAAATGTTTTGATATGAATACCGAATCTTATATTTGTGTTTTCAATTCATTCTACTCCGTTAGATCTAGTCAACAGGTTGGATGGCAAGTATACATTAGTGTGTTGTAGGAATCTTTTAATGATGGGCGTTCATTCAACATTGTTGTGTGGTCCACCTTATACTTGGATCTATCTCATGGCTCAGGCGATAATATTATCTGGAAAAAAAGATGGACGGTATGGATAAAACACATATCAATGTGGGGGTTCAGGGAGCAATGTCCAGCGTGTCAGGCAGAGTATCACCATCGTTAGTAGGCAATCCGTGATCGTGTTTTTCGAACTTGATCAACCCTTAGCCACTTTGTAGAAGGATTGATGTAGAGTGGGTCGCGGACAGTTTCATGCCCAAGATGGATCAGAAAAGGCCTGGTCAATGATAGAAGTGATCCGGACTGTTAGACTTTAAGTTGGCCATATCTCACAATCCAGAATAAGTTATGGGGTGTAAAATATATGATTTTGGGGTAGAACGATTATGCAAGCTAGATTTGTAAAATACCACCAGATTAATGGTCATTTTCCTATTTTAATTTTATTTTATTTTACTATAAATAGTAAGTTCTAGTTTGATTATAACTCTTCATCTGTTGGGCTTTAGGAGTTGCGCCCACACGAGAAGTGCTTAGAATAATTAGGAGATGACATTTACTATTTTTTGGCCGAAAACCTTGCACACTAGTAGACATTATGGCCGTCTATAAATAATAAGTTTACAATTTATAGTAAATTGTAGTTTGATTCTGATTTATCTCCCAATTAATACTTGGTATCACTATATAAAGGGTTGTGAACTCGTCTATTTCATTCATTATTATAAATTTATTAGAATTTATTTCTATTTTCTTGCTTTCTTTTCTTGTAAATTCGTAAATTTAGAAATGTTATCCGCCTAGGAAAATGGTGCTCGACCTCACGTCTTTCCTGAGTAAATGATCAAATGGGGTGCATGATCCGGTGACAGGGTAAAAGTGGTACCAGATGGCCCACATCCATGTACTATTCTTATATGAGTGCCAGCTCCTTTTAGGCCATGGACCCAAAAAAATCACATGAAAACTACTTTCATCTCTTGCACCATTACAACAAATGAGTGATGGTACTTTCGACCCTGAAAATTAAACAACAGACGTATTGTAACACCCTTGCTTTTCGGGCATTCGGGCGTTACCATTTTAATCAAGATCTCTTACCTAAACACGTGATAAAACACAATGGCCGGAGTGGATTTGGTAATGCATCACAACGGAATGCACTTTAATATGTGCGAGTGCATAAAACACAAGCACTCATGCAACGCACCAGACGCATGGAACGGTCAAAACGGGTTTGACCCGACCCAAACCAAAGAGGAAAACTCCTCTTCTCCTTTCGTATTCCCGCCCAAGCATCGTTCAAACAGAATCGAGACCGTTGGTGCGATCAGGCTCACCATCATGGACCATGGAAACGATCTGAACCGTCCATATGATATCTGGTCCACGACTGTCAAAATCTTAGCTTTGCCCGCACCTTGAAACACACGCGTGCGCACACGAGCACTGGTGCAAGCAAGCACACGATCAGTAAGTTTTGAAACCAAACATTCCACCCTTCCCTGCCAACTGACAGTCCACGTACTTCCACCATAGCCTAACTGTGCACTCCACCTCAGCTTTTTTTTTTTCACACGCACACACACCCCCACACTCTCACGCCGTAGTAGGGTTGTGCATCGAGCCGAGTTGAGTCGCGGTGGGCTAAGCTTTGATGGATTTTTTTGACCCATCTTCGATCGGTCGAGAGCCCTGCTCGACTGGTCGAAGGCTGGTGGTCGACCGGTCGAAGGTTCGAGTCGTAACTTCGACTCAAAGTCCAGCAAGTAATTTTACTATTTTTTACTGTAGCTAGGACTAGTCGAAGGAATGTTCGACTGGTTGAAGGGGACCTATGACTAGTCGAAGACTAGGTTCGACTAGCCGAAGGTTACGTAGTTTGTTCCGCGATTTTGTGCGAAACTGCGAATTTGAGTCCTTTCACAACAGGGATGCGGAAAGGAGTTTCCTAAACTATAAAAGGGGTTACCTAGGGTTTTTCTAGGTACAGCAAGAGGGTTTTCTAAAGCTTTACATGGGATTTGCTAAAGGGTTTAGGGCTATCAAAGGTAAGAGAGAGGGAGAAAGAGAGAGAGGAAGCTTATAGAAGGGAGGTTCTGCTCGTGGAGGTTTTCTACTGTGCAATCTATATCTCAGCGCTTCTATGTCCTCGTAAGCAGTTAGATCTCTCCATTTTCTCTATTTCTCTTATTGCTTATCCACTCCTGCGTGAGTGAAGAAGATTGTAACGTTCTACTTTATAGTGGATTATTGATCAGGACGAGGTCCCGTGGTTTTTACCTCTTTGAGGGTTTTCCACGTAAAAATCTCTTGTGTGGTATGTGATTGATGCTTTGATTTATTTCATTGCTTTATTATCCATAATTTTGGTTTGTTTCGGGAGGCTAGATCCTAAGGTTTGTGCAAGGCATCCCAACAAAGTGGTATCAGAGCTAAGTTCATTGAATGGGTAGGATCGATTTTGAATTATGGAAGGTGGCTCAAGGATGATCAGCCTCAATGGTTCTAACTGGACCATATGGAAGGCTAAGATGGAGGACTTGCTTTATTGCAAGGACCTATATTCTCCAATCTTAAGCATATCAGCAAAATCCAAGGATATGACTGATAATGATTGGAAGAAGATGGATCGAAAGGCGGTGGGGTTTATTAGACAATGGTTGGATGATTCTGTGTTCCACCATGTGTCTACGGAAACCTCACCATAAAGCTATGGCTAAAATTACAAGGGCTGTATGAGAGGAAGACAGCCGGTAATAAGATATTTCTGATAAGGCGACTTGTGAATCTCAAGTTCAAGGATAGTGGTTTTGTGGCCGAGTACATGAATGAGGTCAGCAATATAGTGAACCAACTCACCTCTATGAAGATGGTCTTGGTTGATAAATTGCAGGCTTTACTATTGCTTAGTTCATTGCCTGACAGTTGAGAGACATTGGTGGTGTCTCTAAGTAACTCCGCGCCAGACGGAAAGATATCCATGGAACAGGTAACCAGTTGTCTCTTCAATGAGGAGACAAGGAGGAAGTCTCAGGGGTCTACTCAGCAAGAGGCTCTTGTGACGCAGGAACGGGGGAGAGGAAAGAATAAGAAGGGCGGGAAGGTCCGAGATAAATCAAGAGGCAAGTCGAGTAACAGAAAAGATGTTGAATGCTGGAATTGTGGCAAGAAGGGTCACTACAAGCATGAGTGTCGTGGTAAAAAGAACGACAAGAAAGGAAAAGGGAAGGAAGATGAATCAGATTCCACTGCGGTCACTTCAGATGGCGACATGGTAGTTATTCTTTCTACAGATCATGATGTATGTCTCACGGCTACGAGTCAGGGCACCGACTGGGTGATAGACTCGGGAGCTTCTTTTCATGCGACTCCACACAGGAACTCCTTCACAAGCTATAAGTCAGGTGACTATGGGACTGTGAAGATGAGAAATTCTGGCGTATCAAAGATCGTGGGAGTCGATGATATTTGTGTGAAGACCGATGTGGGCTGCACATTGGTTCTCAGGGATGTGAGGCATATCCCAGACCTTTGCCTCAACTTGATGTCGACGGGAAGGCTGGATGATGATGGCTATGAAAGCCGATTTGCTGGTGGGCGATGGAAGCTCATCAAGGGTTCGTTGATCGTGGCTAGAGGAAAGAAGTGTTGCACCCTGTACAAGGCAAGTGCCAGTATGTGCAAGGGTGGGTTGAACGCAGCAGAAGATTCAACTATTGATATGTGGCACAGGCGTCTAGGCCACATGAGTGAAAAAGGGCTTCAGCTACTAGCGAGGAAGCAGCTCCTTCCAGACGTGACAGGTATACCTCTCAAAACCTGTCTTGAGTATTTATAAGGAAAACAGCATAGAGTTTCATTTATTAAAACTGCTTCTCATGTTAATAAAGTGCATGCATTAGATTTGATTTATTCTGATGTTTGTGGTCCTATGAGGATAAAATCCTTGGGTGGGGCATTATATTTTGTCACTTTTATAGATGATGCATCTAGGAGGGGTTTGGGTTTATGCTTTGAAATCCAAGGACGAGGTCTTTGGTGTGTTTAAATTGTTTCATGCTATGGCCGAGAGAGAGACAGGTAGACCATTGAAGTGCATCCGCACTGACAATGGTGGTGAATACATTGATGACTTTCATGAGTACTGCAAGTCCCTGGGTATACGGCATGAACAGATGGTTCCCAAGACCCCCCAGCATAATGGTGTAGCTGAGCGAATGAATCTTATCATTATTGAGAGAATCAGATGCATGTTATCTCATGCGAAGTTGCCCAAGACGTTCAAGGGAGAAGTAATGCGCACGGCGGTGTATTTGATAAACAGGTCTCCATCAGTCCCATTGAATGGAGAAGTACTTGAGAAGGTGTGGACTGGACATGATCCATCGTACAGTCATCTCAGGGTGTTTGGATGCAGGGCATCCGTTTACATACCAAAGGATGAGAGGTCCAAGCTCGATATGAAGATCAGGCAGTGTGTGTTCTTAGGGTACGGTGTTGAAAAAATTCAGTTACAGGTTATGGGATCCGACCGAGAAGAAGCTCGTCAGGAGCAGAGATGTGGTTTTCTTTGAAGATCAGTGTATAGAAGACATTAGTAAGCCAGAGAAGAATCAGCCTAGTTCGGGTGAGCTAGAGGACATGGATCCGGTTACTCCTTCCGTGGTGCCTGATGACGGAGGAGTACAGCAAGGTGCAGAGGACGAGAGAGTTCCTTCAGAAGATGGACCAGGGGAGCAGCCACCACTTGATCCACCTGTTGAGCCACAGGTGAGGAGGTCATCTAGGGACAGACAGCCATCCAAGAGGTACTCGCTGCATGAGTACATTATGCTAACCGATGGGGGAGAGCCAGAAGATTATTCTGAGGCCCTCGCCGATGAGCATAAGGGGGAGTGGTTGAAAGCTATACAAGAGGAGATGAAATCCTTGCATAAGAACCACACCTATGATATGGTGAAATTGTCTAAGGGCAAGAAAGCTTTGAGCAACAAGTGGGTGTTCAGAAAGAAGATTAGCAGAAGAATTCACAGACGAGGTTCAAGGCCAGACTTGTGGTGAAAGGGTTTGGTCAGAGGAAAGGTATAGACTTCGAAGAGATATTCTCACCGGTGGTGAAGATGACATCCATACGGGTGTTGCTTGGGTTGGCGGCTAGCATGGATTTAGAGATAGAGCAGTTAGATGTTAAAACTGCCTTTATCCATGGTGACCCGGAAGAAGAGATCTACATGTACCAACCAAAGGGGTTCGAAGTCAAGGGCAAGGAGCATATGGTGTGTAGGCTGAGGAAGAGCTCGTATGGGCTGAAACAAGCTCCACGACAATGGTACAAGAAGTTTGACTCATTTATGTTGAAACATAGGTATGACAGAACGGAGTCGGACCACTGTGTGTTCATGCGCAAGTTCTCAGATGGTGATTTCTTAGTTTTGCTGTTATATGTTGATGACATGCTCATCATGGGAAAAGATATCAAGAAGATTGACAGGCTGAAACAGGAGTTGGGCAAGTCTTTTGCGATGAATGACTTGGGCCCGGCTAGATAGATCCTAGGAATGGAGATAACCCGTGACAGAAGCAGCATGAAGCTTTGGCTGTCACAAGAGCGGTATATTGAGAAAGTCCTAGAGCGGTTCAATATGAATGCAGCGAAGCCGGTCAGTACTCCACTGGATGGTTGTAAGACCCCTACCCTAGTCCGTACCGTTTCGTAGGCTTCTGCGATCCTACTGGTCGAATTTCGGCAATCTTCGACCCATTTCCATCGTTGCGCGCGATCCTAAGCCGAGTCCTGCATACCAAAGTCGGCTCGAACCGAAACTTGTATCCTAGCGACCGCGCCATCGCCGCGATTCCAACGCCACGACTCGAGCACCGAACTGATACCTAGGTGGGAAGATGTCAGTCCGCGTTCGGTTCGAAGAAACGCCGCACGTTGCGAATCTCGAGAGAATCTCTACGAGATGTCCCATCAATCAAGTCAAGTACACCACCTTACCTTAATGCCACCTCACCCAAAAAATAAGTACTCATGGTCATTCCCTCTTTTCTCCTAAGTCAACTCTTCTCTCCCTTCACCATACCACTTTTTACAATTTTCAAACTAAACCATACCACTTTTTACAACATTTCAAACTCTCCCATGCCACCCCATCTTCCTTACATCATCATCCCGTCCATATCTTACTCTCTCTCTCTCTCTCTCATTTCTAAAATCTCCCAAGCAACCAAGGGATTCCAACAGCCAAGCTCTCCCAATCTCCCTTCCACAATAACAAGTGTGGCTCACCCTCTCATCTCTCATCCTCACCATGAAGATCTCATCATCCACCGTTAAACCCGAAGGCAAGGAGCTAAGGAAGCTAGGGGAGCAAGAAGAAGGAAGAAAGGTGGGTGATCCACCGTTGGTTTCTATTAAAGGGGCCCACAAATAATGGGGTCCACCTTGATGTATGTATTTGTGATTAGAGAGGGACCCATAGTGGCGGGGTCCCTCTACTCCATCGGTCTCTCTCTATTTCTCTCTCTCTTTCTCTTTCTTTCCCTCTCTTTCTCTCTTCCTTAGAATGAAGTGGGCCCCACCAATATGTTAAATCTACTCCATCCATCAAATGGGGTGGCCCACCTCATTTTAGGAGAGATCCACCACCTATTTAGATTATATGATATATTATAATATTTTATTAATATTTATATACATGGAGGGCCATGATCATGTGGGACCCACCTTGATACACGTGAGCCACCTACGTGTGGGACCCACCATGATGCAGTGTTTATCCCAAACTGTCCAGCGTCTCTGGACGCTGGACGTAGGCGGCTAGCATGGAGTGCGTGCGCTGCATGGGTGTGTACTTGCAAGCTAACCAAAAAAAGAAAAAAAAATTACTTTTTGGAGTGGGCTGCTCATGTAGGCCCCACCTTGATGTATGAGGCTGATCCACGCCGTCCATTCTGTTCTCCAGACCACTTTAGGCGTTGAGTCGAAAAATGAGGCTGATCCGATTTTTTGGCGGGCCGTGGGATCGAGAATGCTTGTATTTTTTGTTAAAACATGAGAAAATGATTGGTGGGGTCCACCAGAAGCTTGGACCCACCTGAAACTTGGTTTGGGCCCCTAATCTTGTGGGACACATATAATGGACGCGGCAGATCTTGTTAATGTGGGTCCCACTTAGACAAAAAAAAGGAAGAAGGAAGGCGGCGTTCTGCTGCTTCTGGCTTGACGGACGTCAGTGACCGACGGGGGCCCTCATGGCCATGGTCAGGCCCCACCGTGATGCGTTTCGTCATCCACACCGTGCATTTGGCATGCCCCCCTTAGGTTATGAGATACTTCAAAAAATCAGCCGTATACGGAACTCAGGTGGGCCATACCATCTAAAGTCATGTGAAGACATGCCTAAACATATAAAACCACTTGGTGGGGCCTACCTGAGATTTGGACACGGCTGAAACTTGGTCTGAACCCTCAGCCAAGTGGGACACACCTAATGGGTGGACTGGATTTGTGAACCATATCACAGTGGGCCCCCAGGTCACGTGTGACCTTATAAACAGGTTGCATGACAAATAAATATCACGTGGGCCCTGGCCCACGTAACCTCATTAACAGGTTGTGTGGAAAACAAATATTACGGTGGGCCCCCTCCCTACCCATGAGGCCCTGTGAATAGGGTGGGTGGCAAATAAACATTTTGGTGGGCCCCGCCCTGGTCCACATGACCTTACGAATAGGTTGGATGATAAATCAATATTACCGTGGGTCTCCAGGTCCACGTGACCCTGTCAACAGGTTGGCTGGAAAACAAATATTATGGTGGGCCCTAGGCCCATGTGATGGAGCTCATATTGATGTATTTATGGCCATTGTTGAGGCCCACCTTGATATATACATAAGGTCCATGAGATTAGGCCCATTCGATGTATTGGTGGCCCGTTGTCAAGGCCCACTCTGATATATATGAGGCCCATATTGCGAGGCCCATTGTGATGTTTTCAAAGGCCCATGGAGTATGACCCATTGCAATGCACATGAGGCCATTAACGCGGCCCACTTGACTTATATAAGGCCCATATGAGGCGGCCCACTTAATGAACCTAAGGCCGTTGGGTCAAGGCCCAAAAAGATGTATATAGGTCCATTGCAATGTGTGATTCCTTATGGTTTGTGTAATGATATTTTATGGCGGGCTGTGCCTTGGTAACAATGTTGGTTTAACGTCCACATTATACAAGTAATGTTGGTTAGATGTCCACATTATAACTCTCCCTGAGGCCACTAATAGGCCCGTATCTGTTTCATGTAGGCCATCTAGGCCCATCTTCATTGAGAGAATAGTTTATTGCTTTATAACATGTTTAGCACAGCCCCATGATTCATGATCATACGCATCATATGTATGCTTGATATGGAGAGTGACAGATCATAGCATATGCCTACGGGCAGATCGTTTATGGGCTCCCTGATATGCGGAGTTGCCCTACATGAGCGCATGGTATGCACGTGATTGATGCATGTCTGGTAGTATGATTCATGCACTTACATCTGTGTGATTGTGATATGCCCTAGTGACATCAGGGCCATAGCCTCCACAGATATATCGTGGGTGGCTGGTTGAATACCGAAAAAATCTTGTTCTAAGCAATTGAGGCGCCATAGATGTCTCTGGGTGAGAGTCCCTTAACTCGATGATACTAGAGGATGACTCCAACGTCGAGACCGAGTGGATATACGAGCACACGAGGGCCAAATACTAGAAGGCCGCGTCTCCCACTGTGTCGTGGTCGGTTGGAAAGGAGTGGTGGCCTTACTCGCCCAAGAGCAGGGGGCATTACTAGGCTGAGTTTGACCAGCTCGGAAATGGGTTCGCTATTGACGTGCCAGATAGGTATTGACTGACTATTGGCCAGGCGGATAGTGAGGTTTCTTACGCTCACTTGGACTGTGCTGCTTGGAGAGAGACAGTGCCATTTGGAGTGTACTGAACCCCGTTGATTATCCAGACTGAGAACCGTACTGATTTGATGCTCTAGTGAGGAGTTGCATTGGTATGAGGATTGACATGCTTGACTTACATATTGTATCGCATGGCCTTGGTATGGCCGATAGCATTCACATCTTGTACTGCATAGCCTTGGTACGGCTGGTTGCATTTACGTACTCATCAGCATGATTCCGCATTACTCCGACATTGCATTCTGAGCACGTTCGCACACACTTACACCGCCCTCTAAGCTTTCTATAAGCTTATGCACGATTGATGCGTGCAGGTGACGCTAGGACGCAGCTGTAGTCTCGCCGCAGTTGGAGCGTGCCGCCGAGCTTTTGGAGTTTTGATATTACCACTATCTTGTATTTTCCTTTATACGCACTGTACTCAAAGTTTTTGTACATAGTGAATTTTGTGATGGTGTTCTTGTGGTTATTGTTCGTGGGTTATGCTGTGGTTATGCTCATTACGAATCAAATGGATTATTAGAAATCTTCCTTATAGCATCTCAGGATCGGAACCTAGTATATGGGTGCCGGGAGCTGAGAATGGGGTACTACGGAGGCTATCGGCGCTGGATTCGGCGATCGAGAATTTTGTGAGCCTGTTCTCCGAGTTCGGGGCATGACAATGGTCACTTCAGATTAAGCGACAGGCAGTGTCCCAAGACGAAGGCAGAGGTGGAAGAGATGTAGAAAATACCCTACGCGTCAGCTGTAGGAAGTTTGATGTATGCTATGGTGTGTACACGCCCAGACATAACATATGCGGTTGGTGTTGTCAGCCGGTACCTTGCCAATCCTGGCAAAGAGTATTGGGCAGCGGTGAAATGGATACTACGGTATTTAAGAGGCTCATCCAGGTTGAGCCTATGCTATGGTGACGGTAAACCTGTGTTAGAGGGCTACACAGATGCAGATATGGCAGGTGACATAGACTCCAGGAAGTCTACATCGGGGTTCATGTTCACGTTTGCAGGGGGAGCGGTTTCTTGGCAGAGCAAGCTACAGAAGGTCGTAGCATTGTCGACAACAGAGGCCGAATACATCGCAGTCACAAAAGCATGTAAAGAGATGCTTTGGATGAAAAGGTTCCTACAGGAACTTAGCCTAAAGCAGGAGGAGCACGTGGTCTATTGCGATAGTCAGAATGCTATACACTTGAGCAAGAATCCAAGTCAGCATTCCAAGTCGAAACACATTGAGATACGGTATCACTGGATCAGGGATACTTTGGAACAAAAGGTGTTACAGCTTGAGAAAGTCCACATGGATGATAATGGGTCAGACATGATGACCAAGGCTTTGCTCAAGGGCAAGTTTGAGGTTTGTAGAAACCTGACTGGCTTGAAGAAGGTGGATCCCTCCTGGGTCAAAAAGGGGGAGATTTGATAGGTTTTTTTGACCCATCTTCGACTGGTCGAGAGCCCTGCTCGACTGGTCAAAGGCTGGTGGTCGACCGGTCGAAGGTTCGAGTCGTAACTTCGACTCAAAGTCCAGCGAGTAATTTTGCTGTTTTTTACTGTAGCTAGGACTGGTCGAAGGAATGTTCGACTGGTCGAAGGGGACCTACGACTAGTCGAAGACTAGGTTCGACTAGTCGAAGGTTACGCAGTTTGTTCCACGATTTTACGCAAAACTGCGGATTTGAGTCCTTTCGCAACAGGGATGTGGAAAGGAGTTCCTAAACTATAAAAGGGGTTGCCTAGGGTTTTTTTAGGTACAACAAGAGGGTTTCCTAAAGCTTTACAAGGGATTTGCTAAAGGGTTTAGGGCTATTAAAGGTGAGAGAGAGGGAGAAAGAAAGAGAGGAAGCTTATAGAAGGGAGGTTCTGATCGTGGAGGTTTTCTACTGTGCAATCTATATCTCAGCGCTTCTATGTCCTCGTAATCGGTTAGATCTCTCCGTTTTCTTTATTTTTCTTAATGTTTATCCACTCCTGCATGAGTGAAGAAGATTGTAACGTTCTACTTTATAGTGGATTGTTGATCTGGATGAGGTCTCGTGGTTTTTACCTCTTTGAGGATTTTTCACGTAAAAATCTCTTGTGTGGTGTGTGATTGATGCTTTGATTTATTTCATTGCTTTATTATCCATAATTCTGGTTTGTTTCGGGAGGCTAAATCCTAAGGTTTGTGCAAGGCATCCCAACAAGCTTGGCTTGGCTTGTCCGTGCTCTTCTTGAGTTCGAGCTCGACCTCGAGCTTACTATTGAAGCCTGACTTGTTTGCCAAAACTTTCAAGTCGAGCTCGAGGCTAGTTAATGGATCGAGTCGAGGTGAGCTTACCTCGAGTCGAGTCAAGCTTGCTCCCAACCTGACCCAACCCGCAACCCGCACCTGACTTAATCCAGTAACCCGATCGAACCGACCCAACCCCCATATCAAATATTTAATTAATACACACACATGTAATATTAGATAAAACCATAGATAGTACTTTGTTGTTGATAAGAGAGAGAGAGAGAGAGAGAGAGAGAGAGAGAGAGAGAAGCTCAAGTGCGGCAGGTTAGGTAAGGAAAGGAAATGGTATAAGAAAGATGGACGGGTACGATAGGGTTTATGTTTTAATTTTTTTTAAAATTTTAAATATAATATAATATAATATACATTAATATATAATAATAATAATAATAATAATAATAATAATAATAATAATAATAATAATAATAATATATTTGAGTCGAGCCGAGCTCGAGCTTCGAGCCAAGCTGAGTTCGAGTTGAGTCGAGTCAAACTCCACTATGTTTGAACTTGGCTTGTTTTCAAAACGAGTTGGGTCATATAAAGCTTGACTCACCTTGATTCATTGTTCGAGTCGAGTCAAGTCAAGTTAAATCGAGCTAAGTCCAGTGAGCTTTTCGAGCTAGCTTGGCTCGTGTGCAGCCTTACGCCGTAGTGGGCTTTCACCACATATGGATACTCGAACCCTTGACCGGGTGTTGAAACTCTTGAGAGTCTACCACCCGAGCAAGAGCAAGGATCCTCCACGTCAGCTTACAGTTTTAAGGTTCCTGTGGTCAGGAAATCAACTATCCCATCAGATTTGGGCCATGCAAACCAGATCGGTTGAGTTGTCAACCTCGAACTCTCACAATTAAAAACAATAATCGTAACTAATCTTACTCGGAGGCGGTGGAAGCTAATCAAGACAGCTATAAATGCTCCCTTCCAAAAGAGGATTTCACCTCAAAAAAACCCTAAAAACCAGACAGAGCAAAAAGAGAGTTAGCCGAGTGTGGCATCCAAACGTGCCGCAACGACTCGCCCGAGTCACAACTCAAACTCGGTAGTAGTGGCTCCCACTCAGTCACAGCGGGTCAAAACTGAGGCTAAGAGAAGAAGAAGATCGGTGCGAGAGAGAGAGGAGAGAAATAAAACAGAGAAGAGGAGTAAGAGGGAGAGTTGCTGCCGAGTTTCTCCAATCGAATCAACTCGGCTAGCATCAGTTTTGCCGAGTTCTGAGGTGCGGTGGCGGTCGTGGATGATCCTGTAGCCGATTCCATACGCGTTCAAGGAAAGTTGCTGGTTAGTGCAAGGAAACTCGATTCAGATCCGAGTCGGGATGTTGGCGAGTCACAGTAACGTCGTGCTGACTCGACGAGTTCTGACTCTGAGCCAGTCGAAGTCTGATAAGTCTGGAGGATCTTGGCCAGTCGATCAAGCAGCTCAACAACTGGATCGAGTTTATTCTAGCTCTTCGTTAGGATCGAGTTAACCGAGCTCAAATTCGGGACCGAGTTAGCCACAACGAGTTCGCCAATCTGGTGAGTTGAAACCCTCTCTCGTATTAGGTCTTGATCTAGGGATTATTCATATCCTTCGCCTTGCTGATTCAAATTCTTTAAAATTAGATCCTACTAAATCAAGATAGATTTGCCGTGAAGAACTAGTAGACTCAAAGAAGGTGATGAGTTATTCTCTAACCCATCAATGGAAGTTTTAATTAGAGCTCAATTAAACCTATCTACTCATAAGTGCTGATTTGATTTTAGGAACTTATTGATGGGTTTTTTTGACCCGTTGTCCTTTCGCAACTGGGATGTGCAAAGTCCTTTCGCAACTAGGATGCGGAAAGGAGTTTCCTAAAACTATAAAAAGGGGTCCCTAGGATTTTTCTACATATATTGTGTTGATGAGAAAAATACAAGAGGGCTATCAAAGGTGAGAGAGAGGGAGAAAGAGAGAGAGGAAGCTTATAGAAGGGAGGTTCTGCTCAGGGAGGTTTTTTTACTTTGCAATTTATATCTCAGCGCTTCTATGTCCTCATAATCGGTTAGATCTCTTCGTTTTCTCTATTTCTCTTATTGTTCATCCACTCCTGCGTGAGTGAAGAAGGTTGTAAACGTTCTACTTCATAGTGGATTGTTGATCTGGATGAGGTCCCGTGGTTTTTACCTCTTTGAGGGTTTTTCACGTAAAAATCTCTTGTGTGGTGTGTGATTGTTGCATTGATTATTTTCATTGCTTTATTATCCATAATTCTGGTTTGTTCTGGAGGGCTAGATCCTAAGGTTTTGTGCAAGGCACCCCAACAAAGTGGTATCAGAGCTAAGTTCATTGAACGGGTAGGATCAGTTTTGAATTATGGAAGGTGGCTCAAGGATGATCAGCCTCAATGGTTCTAACTGGACCATATGGAAGGCTAAGATGGAAGACTTGCTTTATTGTAAGGACCTATATTCTCTAATCTCAGGCATATCAGCAAAATCCAAGGATATGACTGATGATGATTGGAAGAAGATGGACCGAAAGGCGGTGGGGTTTATTAGACAATGGTTGGATGATTCCGTGTTTCACCATGTGTCTACGAAACCTCACCGCAAGCTCATTTGAAATTACAAGGGTGTATGAGAGGAAGACAAACAGTAGGTAATAAGATATTTCTGATAAGGCGACTTGTAAATCTCAAGTTCAAGGATGGTGGTTCTGTGGCCGAGTACATGAATGAGGTCAGCAATATAGTGAACCAACTCACCTCTATGAAGATGGTCCTGGATGATGAATTGCAGGCTTTACTATTGCTTAGTTCATTGCCTGACAGTTGGGAGACATTGATGGTGTCTCTAAGTAACTCTGCGCCAGACGGAAAGATATCCATGGAACAGGTAACCAGTTGTCTCTTCAACGAGGAGACAAGGAGGAAGTCCCAGGGGTCTACTCAGCAAGAGGCTCTTGTGACGCAGGAACGGGGGAGAGGAAAGAACAGGAAGGGCGGGAAGGCCCGAGATAAATCAAGAGGCAAGTCGAGTAACAGAAAAGATATTGAATGCTGGAATTGTGGCAAGAAGGGCCACTACAAGCATGAATGTCGTGGTAAGAAAAACGACAAGAAAGGAAAAGGAAAGGAAGATGAATCTGATTCCACTGCAATCGCTTCAGATGGTGACATGGTAGTTATTCTTTCTACAGATCATGACGTATGTCTCACGGCTACGAGTCAGGGCACCGACTGGGTGATAGACTCGGGAGCTTCTTTTCATGCGACTCCACGTATGGACTTCTTCACAAGCTACAAGTCAGGTGACTATGGGACTGTGAAGATGGGAAATTTTGGCGTATCAAAAATTGTGGGAGTCGGTGATATTTGTGTGAAGACCGATGTGGGCTGCACATTGGTTCTCAGGAAAGTGAGGCATATCCCAGACCTTCGCCTCAACTTGATGTCGACGGGAAGGCTGGATGATGATGGCTATGAAAGTCGGTTTGCTGGTGGGCAATGGAAGCTCATCAAGGGTTCGTTGATCGTGGCTAGAGGAAAGAAGTGTTGCACCCTGTACAAGGCAAGTGTCAATATGTGCAAGGGTGGGTTGAACGCAGCGGAAGATTCAGCTATTGACATGTGGCACAGGCGTCTAGGCCACATGAGTGAAAAAAGGGCTTCAGCTACTAGCGAGGAAGCAGCTCCTTCCAGTCGCGACAGGTACACCTCTCAAAACCTGTCTTGATTGTTTATCAGGGAAACAGCATAGAGTTTCATTTATTAAAACGCTTCTCATGTTAATAAAGTGCATGCATTAGATTTGGTTTATTCTGATGTTTGTGGTCCTATGAGGACAAAAACCTTGGGTGGGGCATTGTATTTTGTTACTTTTATAGATGATGCATCTAGGAGGGTTTGGGTTTATGCTTTGAAATCCAAGGACGAGGTCTTTGGTGTGTTTAAGTTGTTTCATGCTATGGTCGAGAGAGAGACAGTAGACCATTGAAGTGCATCCGCACCGACAATGGTGGTGAATACATTGGCGACTTTCACGAGTACCGCAAGTCCTGGGTATACGGCATGAACAGACGGTTCCCAAGACCCCCAAAGATAATGGTGTAGCTGAGCGAATGAATCGCACCATTGTTGAAGAATCAGATGCATGTTATCCCATGCGAAGTTGCCCGAGACGTTCTGGGGAGAAGCAATGCGCACATCGGTGTATTTGATAAACAGGTCTCCATCAGCCCCGTTGAATGGAGAAGTACACGAGAAGGTGTGGGACCGGACGGGATCCATCGTACAGTCATCTCGGGAGTGTTTGGATGCAGGGCATCCGTTCACGTACAAAGGACGAGAGGTCCAAGCTCGATATGAAGATCAGACAGTGTGTGTTCTTAGGGTACGGTGATGAAAAATTCGGTTACAGGTTATGGGATCCGACCGAGAAGAAGCTCGTCAGGAGCAGAGATGTGGTTTTCTTTGAAGATCAGTGTATCGAAGACATTGGTAAGCCAGAGAAGAACCAGCCTAGTTCAGGTGAGTTAGAGGACATGGATCCGATTACTCCTCCCGTGGTGCCTGATGACGGGAGAGTACAGCAAGGTGCAGAGGACGAGAGAGTTCCTTCAGAAGATGGACCAGGGGAGCAGCCCCCACTTGATCCCACTGTTAAGCCACGGGTGAGGAGGTCATCTAGGGACAGACGTACCATCCAAGAGGTACTCGCCGCATGAGTATATTATGCTAACCGATGGGGGAGAGCCAAAAGATTATTCTGAGGCCCTAGCCGACGAGCATAAGGGGGAGTGGTTGAAAGCTATGCAAGAGGAGATGGAATCCTTGCATAAGAACCACACCTATGACATGGTGAAATTGCCTAAGGGCAAGAAAGCTCTGAGCAACAAGTGGGTGTTCAGAAAGAAGATTGAGCAGAAGAATTCACAGACGAGGTTCAAGGCCAGACTTGTGGTGAAAGGGTTTGGTCAGAGAAAAGGCATAGACTTCGAGGAGATATTCTCACCAGTGGTGAAGATGACATCCATACGGGTGTTGCTTGGGTTGGCGGCTAGCATGGATATGGAGATAGAGCAGTTAGATGTTAAAGCGCCTTTCTCCATGGTGACTGGAAGAAGAGATCTACATGCACCAACCAGAGGGTTCGAAGTCAAAGGCAAGGAGCATATGGTGTGTAGGTGCCGAGGAAGAGCTTGTATGGGTGAAACAAGCTCCACCAGGCAATGGTATAAGAAGTTCGACTCGTTTATGTTGAAACATGGGTATGACAGAACGGAGTCGGACCACTGTGTGTTCACGCGCAAGTTCTCAGATGGTGATTTCTTAGTTCTGCTATTATACGTTGATGACATGCTCATCATGGGAAAAGACATCAAGAAGATCGACAGGCTGAAACAGGAGTTGGGCAAGTCTTTTGCGATGAAAGACTTGGGCCCGGCTAGACAGATCCTAGGAATGAAGATAACCCATGACAGAAGCAGCAGGAAGCTCTGGTTGTCACAAGAGCGGTATATTGAGAAAGTCCTAGAGCGGTTCAATATGAATGCAACGAAGCCGGTCAGTACTCCACTAGATGGTCACTTCAGATTGAGCGACAGGCAGTGCCCCAAGACGAAGGCAGAAGTGGAAGAGATGCAGAAGATACCCTACGCGTCAGCGGTAGGAAGTTTGATGTATGCTATAGTGTGTACACGCCCAGACATAGCATATGCGGTTGGTGTTGTCAGCCGGTATCTTGCCAATCCTGGCAAAGAGCATTGGGCAGCGGTGAAATGGATACTACGGTATCTAAGAGGCTCATCCAGGTTGAGCCTATGCTATGGTGACAGTAAACTGTGTTAGAGGGCTACATAGATGTAGATATGACAGTGACATAGACTCCAGGAAGTCTACATCGGGGTTCATGTTCACATTTGCATGGGGAGCGGTTTCTTTGTGAGCAAGTTACGAGAAGGTCGTAGCATTGTCAACTACAGAAGCCGAGTACATTGCAGTCACAGAGGTATGTAAAGAGATGCTTTGGATGAAGAGGTTCCTACAGGAACTTAGCCTAAAGCAGGAGGAGCACGTGGTCTATTGCGATAGTCAGAGTGCTATACACTTGAGCAAGAATCCAAGTCAGCATTCCAAGTCAAAGCACATAGAGATTCGGTATCACTGGATCAGGGATACTTTGGAACAGAAGGTGTTACAGCTTGAGAAGGTCCACACGGACGATAATTTGTCAAATATGATGACCAAGGCCTTGCTTAAGGGCAAGTTTGAGGTTTGTAGAAACCTGGCTGGCTTAAAGAAGGTGAATCCCTCCTGGGTCAAAAAGGGAGAGATTTGATGAGTTTTTTTTGACCCGTTATCCTTTCGCAACTGGGATGCGCAAAGTCCTTTCGCAACTAGGATGGGCAAGTCCTTTCGCAACTAGGATGCGGAAAGGAGTTTCCTAAAACTATAAAAAGGGGTCCCTAGGATTTTTCTACATATATTATGTTGATGAGAAAAATACAAGAGGGCTATCAAAGGTGAGAGAGAGGGAGAAAGAGAGAGAGGAAGCTTATAGAAGGGAGGTTCTGCTCAGGGAGGTTTTTTTACTTTGCAATTTATATCTCAGCGCTTCTATGTCCTCATAATCGGTTAGATCTCTTCGTTTTCTCTATTTCTCTTATTGTTCATCCACTCCTGCGTGAGTGAAGAAGGTTGTAAACGTTTCACTTCATAGTGGATTGTTGATCTGGATGAGGTCCCGTGGTTTTTACCTCTTTGAGGGTTTTCCACGTAAAAATCTCTTGTGTGGTGTGTGATTGTTGCATTGATTATTTTCATTGCTTTATTATCCATAATTCTGGTTTGTTCTGGAGGGCTAGATCCTAAGGTTTTGTGCAAGGCACCCCAACACTTATTTCCTTCAACTTTCATAACTGAGCCTACTCTCAAACCACATGTGCAAAGCAGAAGTAAATCCCCATTCCCAAGTGAGGATCTTTCCCTTTAAGCTTACTACTACTTGTTAGTAAAAAATATGATTACAGTTTCATACTAGTTACTAAATTCAACACCTTAGTATATGTTTAATTGATAATTTCGCCAGCTAAATCACTCCTTATGTAATTAGATTTCATTTCTTGTTTATAAAGTATTAGCAGAGATTATGATTCCCTAAAAGATAAGGATGATGTTTTTGTGTTTCAAATCCTCATAGTATAAATGACCTTACAAAGATTGGGATGACCTTATTTATGGAGTATTGATAGAATTTATGATTCTCTAAAGAATAAGGACGATTTTCTTCATGTTTATGAGTAATATGATTTGCAAGGAAATTTTAAATAACCGAATGGGCTGACTGTTCCCATTCTCTGATTTAATGGGCTGACTGTTTTGAAAGGCCCATTCTCTCATTTAATGGGCTGACTGTTTTGAAAGGCCCATTCTCTCATTTAACGGGCTGACTGTTTTGAGAGGCCCATTCTCTCATTTATTGGGCCGATTATTTTAAAAGGCCCCTTCTCTTTTATTAGGCCGACTGTTTTGAAAGGGCCATCCTCTCATTTAATGGGCTGAAAGGCCCATCCTATCATTTAATGGGCCGACTATTTTGTAAGGCCCATTCTCATATTTAAATGGGCTGACTGTATTGAAAGGCTCATTCTCTTACTTTGATCATTCCATAAATTGAAATATATTAAATATTCTTGGGCATGTGCTTCTTTCATCTAATATTGTTGTATGTAATCTTAAAGGGAATTCTCTCTGGGTAACCACTCATTTTGAATATCCCAAATGTACAAACAACGCGGGTTTGAACTCAGAAGAAGGTGACCATGGCATAGATCGTGAAATATGAGTGACTAGAGATGAAGGAGAAACCTTTGGAGAGGAATCCCCTCAGGATGGAGTTAACCAGTAGATAGTAGATGAATATGGTTAATTCCTAGTAAAGACAATTCAGTTTTGTAATAAGTCCCCATCTGTGTGGACATAGATTTTGGATTTTGGTACTACTTAGTATACGATGGATCATCATGCTATGCTTATCTCTTATACTTTGATTTTATATTGGCCAAGTTTTCAGTATGGAAATTAACACCTGTGTTTTTCTTGAAATTCGAGCATACTTAAGTTTCAAAAAAATCGGGGTGTTATATGTATTCACAAAATGGACGTCCAAAAGTATGTGGTTCTAGTAAACAGTCCCAAAAACAGTAAAGTCCAAAAAAATAAAAATAATAACTGATAAATCACACACGGTTTAAATACACCAAATAGATGCGATTAACCACAAACAGACCAATGTATTGAAAAATAGAATAAAAAGCTGCCTGGAAGACAAACAAAGCAACAAAAAAACAAACAACTTGTTCCTCATCTGACATGGTAGATACCGCGAGGACGGTGCAGGAAGTAAATCCCTAACATGTCGCTGGTGAGATGAGGTCGAAGCACCGCCTTTGTGGGCAAACTCAAATGGTCGCTTCTTGGTTGTATGAGTTCGACACACCATTGGCATTGACAACTCGATTGGTTGGCAGTGGATGTTGGTTACCATAAGCCCTCGGAACACTTCAAGAAGTTGCCAATTATATAAGATTCTTATAAGGTGAGTCACATATGATTAGGGCTGAAAGTCGGGCGGGTTGGGTTGGGTCGGGTCGGGTCGGGTTGGTGCTCAACCCTAATCCAACCCAAGGTTCCTATACCTCAACCCCAACCCAACCCAACCCAACCTCGGGTTGGGAATTCTCAACCCAAGCCCAACCCAAGCGGGCTCGGTCGGGTTGATCAGGTATACACATGTGCTAATATTTTTGTTATTACATTAGTTTATTATATTTCAATATAGGACTTATTTTCTATATATATGATTTTATTAATTATATATGTGATTATTTGTCATAAAGAACTTCATTTTTTTTTTCTTTAAGAAAACAAGCCAAAATACATGACAACTACTCCTTTAAAAGTAATGTAGCATAGCATGCAATCTATTTGGGAGAGAGAAAATCCGGCATATCTTGTTAACTTGAGTCCTTGGATATGACATGGACAAATGAGACCCGACATCACTAGTGTGCCTTCGACACAAACGATCCACACTCAATTATAATTTATAAGTAACTTATATATTGATTGGGTTCGGGTTGGGTCGGGCAACCCGAGACCTCAACCCAAGCCCAACCCAAGTTTTATCGGGTTGGTGTTTGTATAGCCCAAGCTTGAGATTGGACCCGATATATCCTGCTTGAGCCCAACCCAATGTCGGGTCGGTCACGGGCAGTCGGGTTGAACCCGCCCAACTTTCAACCCTACATATGATCCTTGTTTAGATTTGACCATTGAATTATTCATATTGAATTATTTAGTAGGCCCCATTACAATTATGATTAATATTGCAAATAGGTTTGGAGTGAGACACTTGAACCATGATTCCTATACATGGTTATTAAGCCGGATATAGAAACCAATGTTATGAAGACTCTAAATAAGAGTAGTGTGATAGGTAAGCTTCTTTAGTCATCTTTTATATAAATAGATGTTTTGGTCCCTTGACCCACATATGGAAGTGTTGTCATATGTCTTAAATCTAAACGTGCACGACCGGTCATGGGTCAGGTTCGACCGGTTGTGGGAGCGGCTCGACTCAAAGTTTAGCGAGCATAAATTTTTGGGGTCCGAGGTACTCGACCGGTCGTGGGTCATGCCTAAACGTGCACGACCGGTCATGGGTCAGGTTCGACCGGTCGTGGGAGCGGCTTGACTAAAAGTTTAGCGAGCATAAATTTTTGGGGTCCGAGGTGCTCGACCGGTCGTGGGTCATGCTTGACCGGTCGTGGGTGGTGCTTGACTGGTTGTGCAGTCCGCTTGACCGGTCGTGTTTACGCAGATTCGTTCCGCGATTTTGTGCGGATTGCAGATTTTGAGTCCTTTCTTAACAAGGATGCGAAAGGGAAGTTGCTGAAACTATAAGTAGGTGTCCCTAAGATTTTTCTAGGATATGAGAAATAATTCTAAGTCTTTCTAAAGGGGTTCTAGGGAAATCAAAAGGTGTAGAAAGTGTGAGATTCAAGGTTGTTCGAATTAGGTACGTCCTCTCGAGGTTGTTCGAATTGGGTAAGTCCTCTCTCTTTGTAATTTCTATTTTCATAGTGAAATTCTGTTGCTTTGTACCATGGTTTTTTTCCGAAGGGGTTTTCCACGTTAAATCTGTGTGTTCTCTTGTATGTGCTTGGCGCCATTGAATTGCTATCCTAGATCTAGATCTGTGTGATTCTGCAGGCCAAAATCCAAACAGGAAGTAAACCCTAGTCTTATTGAAGGTTCTCAGGTTTGAGGTGCGGAAGACGCATAATCCCTTGGTGATAACGCGACATCGGGAATGTCTTCCCAATGAGATATGCTTTTAAGATTAAAGCATCATATATGTATTATTGATGCATAAATGATCCCTCAATTTTGCAATATAAAAACAACAATTGATATCTAAAAAACCATGCATTAATCTTGGGGATTATCCTGAGTTTTATGAGATTGGATCTTCTCCCATATTCGAGCCTCTTAGAAACCCTAGCAAGATGTCAGATTCTGTTAGGTTCAGGTTGGCCCTAAATCTAGACACATTAAGAAATATAATTTTGGGCGTATGATACGTGTTATACCCGAATCTGGAAACTGATTCGTGCTTGGGTAGCATTGTTCATGGAGATGTCTGGATCTCTTGTGAAATCCTTTTGCAGCAGTCCACAGCAGCATTGTCAGACGCCGTCGGCCAGCCATTGCAAGAAATTGGTAGCGATTGTAGATTAATAATAAATAAATACATAGGCTATAAGCTCAGCCCATCACCGACTATTGGCGGCTGCCAATAGCGGCAGAGCCTGCTGATTAAAGCCAACACCGCCTCTCCCATACAACCATTGTTGCCACCATTACAGTAGGTGGTGTCGGGGCTGTGGTGTCAGTGTTCAGATTGGGGTTGTAGCTAGGGTTGTAGTGGAAGATGGGGCTGCGACTAGGTTTTTTTTTTTTGTTATGAATGGGATATGGGATTTATTTATTTATTATTTTTTAAAGAAGACAACAGGCGACATCTGATTGTTGCTATAACTATATTGTTGGATTTTTTAAAGAATGGGCCTATCTAGGCTGTTGGGCCTATCTATTGGCTTCAGCACATGGATTCTCTCTTGGGCCTGTTTAATATAATCGGGCTGGCCCTTAAGCATTTTTTTGGCAATTTGGGCCCATTTTAAGGCCTGAATTGGGCTATTTTGATGCCCATTCTATGTCCACTCTTGGGCTAATGTTGTACTGTCTCTTTGGAGATTATGAAGCTCGCTTTAGAATTCTGGGCCCAAATTTCCTTAGATGATTATCATAACCATGAAATAATTATACTTGGCCCATCCTTTTAACACATGTAAAACCTTATAGATAAATGATGGTTAGTGGGTCTTAATTGGTATATGGCCGGAGTGCTTGTGTAAAGATGGTTACTTGTTATTGAGCTTTAATTTGGCCGGGAATAGGGCCATTATCCATTCTTCTAGGCTGATATTCAGTAGTTGATCATTAAGAATTTAATCTAATCATCACTTTAGAATATGTTTGGGGATCATAAATTTTCTATTTCTTTAAAATTTAGTAGTTGATCACTTTAGAATTTAATCTAATTTTCTAATTCGGGAATCAAAATCCGAAATCCCTAAATTTTTGATTTGGGGATCATAAATCGAAATCCCTAAATTTCTGATTTGGAGATCATAATCCGAAATCCCTAAATTTCTGATTTGGGGATCGAAATCCGAAATCCCTAATTTTCTGATTTGGGTAAATAAATTCAGAGTCCAATACTGTATTCTGACAATAGTATTCTCATGTTTTGTTGCTTTTTTTTTTTTGGGTATATGTTCCCTTTCTTCAGGGACTTGCATTACCAGGTAACATACTGTTCCAAGTGTACATTTCATTAAGAAATTATGTAATGTCTTTTGCCTTTTTGAAATCTAGCACATCATAGTTTTGAGCGTATGGTTGTGGGTATAGATGTATAGTGTTTTTTTTTTTTTTTTTTTTATAATCATTAATCTTTCTGGAATTTCTTCAAAATGCCATGTGCATCTTTCATATCTGAAGAACTTGAATTGATATTGTACTCTATGATCACCCTATTTTTCATGAAATTATGGAACATTTGTACTGTATTGATTGCCCTCGTGATTATATTGGTGCAGTCGTCTCTTGCTTTAAACTGGGTTCTTACATGCTCATAAGCTTTCATGGATTTGATACTACTAGTTGTCAGTATAGCAGTTCACTCAGTAATCTTTATTTGGGTGATAGTAGAATTTTTCATGGAGTGAAAGAGATGTTTGGATAATGAAGAAATAAAACATGAAACAGTTGATACAAAATCTATGGTTCTAAGTGAGGTTGTTGTTCTTTGTAATTTTTTAATCTCTATTTCCTATTTGGGTTTTCTTGTTTTTGAGACATTGCGAGCAGATTCAAGTTTTGTCGAGTTTCATCGACTTTTCTTTTTTCAAGTTTTATGAGTTTTGACTAGTCAAGTGGACTGAATCTTAAACAAGTCTCGACTGAATTGTGACTAAATTGATTTTTTTCCCTTCCTTTTTTCAAGTCTTGGTTAAATCTAAAATTTTCTTAATGAAATCATGTGGAAGTTTTCAGAATGCTGGAAGTAGGAACATGTGGTTCCATTGTGTTTCATGATAACTAAAAGTCGTCTTTCTTTCTTTCTTTCAGATATAAATTCATGTGTAACTTTTTTTTACAAGTTTGTAATCATCTTTTACCATAAGATTGATATTTGGAGCATATGTATCTACGGAATAACCTGGAAGAACTCAAAAGCAAAGTAGCAGCTTCGCTCGCATTCTTCTCTCCGTCTCTCTAACGCGCGCAGCTTGCAGAATGGATTCTCAAGTAAAGCTTGCAGTGGTGGTGAAGGTGATGGGCCGAACAGGTTCAAGAGGACAAGTGACTCAGGTCAGGGTCAAGTTCCTGGATGACCAGAATCGACTCATCATGAGGAATGTGAAGGGTCCTGTCAGGAAAGGCGACATCCTTACCCTGGTCGAGTCTGAAAGGGAAGCAAGGAGGTTGCGCTGAGCAAGGTTTTGTTCCCCAAGGTTTTGTTAGGTTTGTTTTTCATTCACATGTTCCGTTTGGCTTGCGGAAATGCTTTAAGATGGGTATGAGAGAGAGAGAGAGAGAGAGAGAGAGAGAGAGAGAGAGAGAGAGAGAGAGAGAGAGAGAGAGAGAGAGAGGGTGTGTGTGTGTGTGTGTGTGTGTAATAGCTGAGATGGAAAAGCCTAGGATTTGGAATGATATTAGCTAGACTTGTTTGCTACGGTGGTTATTTTTACTTCTTAGTTCTTATCTTAAAAAAAAAGAAAAAAAAAAAACCTGGAACAATGGTTAATGGCTAAGATTTGTTTTGTAGGTTAGAACTGACTGGTTAGGCTAAGTGCTTCCCTTGAAGAATCTCCCAAATAACAGGTTCGTTTCCATTCCCTTGCAGCAGCTGAGTGCTTCACTTGTATAATTGCCTTTTAGAACCTTATTGTTAATACATTGATGAGTATTTTCTCTGTCATGCTCAACTAAGAGCCGACCAAATTCTTTTGCAGCATTAAGCTGACTACCTTTGACACTGTTAAAGGCTGACTACCTATGACTGGTTGTAGACAATCAGCATTAGGCTAAAATAACTGTTCCAACTGCCATGCCATCTTGGTTCTTTAGTTGTTCTAAAAGAGGATGGGCATATATTCAAATATCAAGCTCGTGATATATGGACCCATGATCAGGCCCATTTGGAAAATTCCAATCCAACGGCCCACAGAAAACAACGGCTGCATTCGTATCTGGGCCAAACGATGTCCAGAACTCAAAGAGATTATGATAAGAAGGGCCAGGAATAGGATTTTTGAAAGTTGTAAGCCCTGATCAAGCCTGATTAGTTATCAGGCCTAAAAGCATGGATTAGCCCTAGCCCATACCAGAACTGGCTCAAATGGGCCATGGGCCACTGAAAAGTCAAGCAAAATCCTAGCCACTGAAAAGTCAAGCAAAATCCTCCTGAGGCCCACTATACTGTTTATTTGACATCCAATCCGTTGATTAGGTCATACAGGCAGGCCCAGATGAAGAGAAAAAACAAAGATCAGCTTGATCCAAAACTTTTATGGCCCTAAAATGTTTTTAATGGTTGACCCTCATTCAACACTATTTCCTTGTTTCTTGTAATGTGGGCCACTTGAGATTTAAATATACCTCATTTTTGGATTAATATCGTAAAATGATCTCTAAAAATAGATGGATGGCATGAATGAAACATATACATCATGGTGGAACCCACATAGCACTGACCACTAGCCAATCCGTTTCCGGCCGGTGTACCTCACACCATCTATAAAGCTGCTGTAGGTACGTGTCGTGCGAAGCCGAGCACTGATGAACGGTTCAAAGTATATCAAAGTTAAATGGCCCCACAGTGATGTATTTATTATATCTATTCCGTTCTAATATTTTTAGAGATCATTTTAGAGCATTATCCCAAAAATAATCATATCCAAAGACCGTACAAACCACACCACAAATAGCAGCGGAGATAATGATTTTCACAATTAAAAAATTGGTAAGGCCCACCAAAACGTTTATTTTCCATCGAATCTAGCTATTCACAAGGTCAAAGACCTAAATGAAGAGGGAAAATAAAAAAATCATATTGATCCACAGCTTCTATTCACAAGCATTTCCATATATACATTATATAATTTGGCATATCTATGCATCAATCTCTCCTTCATAACAATGTTCATTGACATGTGCTGCAGAAGATATTCTCACTTTATGGGACCTAGACACAAATGTTCTTGTAGCTGTAATTGGAGACACTCTTACAGTGATTGTTTGAATATCATTATCTAATTGTGTTGTGTGTGTAAGTAGACATTTGACGTGGATCATTGCTGAAAAATGATTGATGGTTATCATACACATTAATTTGTCGTGGAAGCTTACCAAAAGAGATGTGGCCTTGGTAGAAAGCAAGAGTGCCATAGAAAAAGGTTTATTTTTTAGTGTTTTTTTTTTCCACTCAAAATTCTCTGTTTTCATTGACGATTTCATTGAATTAAGTTGGGTTTCTTTGGAAATTTATTTGGGATCTGTTTGATAGTATTTTTATGTTTGTTGAGTTGAATTTTTGAAGAAACGATGACCAAGAAAAGGAGGTGGTTGATTGATAAATAGCCCGATGGCAGTAGTGGAAGTTATTCGGGTGGGATCCGTGATCTTGAAACACAATTCAAGCTTTATGGTACGGATTCCGAAGAACTCAAGTGGATTTGTCTTTTCTTTTCCTTTTTTCCTTTCTTTCTGGAAGATGACTTTGAAATGGCTTTTGGTTGTTTTGTTTCTTTGAATTTGGCTCTCCAATGCTAGAAAATGGTAACTTTCATTTTAGGTTTTTAAATTCCTAGGGCCTCAACTGTACAAATTCAAAACCCAAATCCAATTTTTGATTTTTGGATTCAAAATTGTTTTGCATTTAGAGAGCTAAAGTTTCTATGGCCTAAACATAGATGACTTGACCTTTTGGTGTGCAGATGTAGAAAGAAAAAAAAGAGCTAATTCAACATTGAGATCTTGCTCAATCTCCTCTCAAGTTCTACTTTGATAACATTCTCATTGCCTTCATTATCTTGATTGTTGGGGCACAAATGGCTGTATCTGCATAGCAATACACGACTGTTTCTTCTTTGCATGGCCCACATTTCAGCAATCCACAATGAAAAGAACAATAACTATTTTCTTGAATCAGAGTACCTATGCTATGCTTGGATGCACACAAGGATGGTTTTGTGCTTCTATTTTTCATCCTTCTTCAAGGTAACTCAATAAACAAAATTGTTAGTCTTATTCTATTGGCATTTATTATTATTATTATTATTATTATTATTATTATTATTTATTTATTTTACAGTAATAAACATATGCTAGAATTCTAGATATTACTATTTAAGAAATTCCGCTTTCTGCTGCTTCATCTTCATCTATGAATGCAGATGGGTTTTTCATCCTTCTTTAAGGTAACTCAATAAACAAAATTGTTAGTCTTATTCTATTGGCATTTATTATTATTATTATTATTATTATTATTATTATTATTATTATTTATTTATTTATTTTATAGTAATAAACATATGCTAGAATTCTAGATATTACTATTTAAGAAATTCCGCTTTCTGCTGCTTCATCTTCATCTATGAATGCAGATGGGTATCTAATCTAAGTGTAATTTGAAATCATCCAATCACCCTGCCATGTTTACTTTGGTGAGTTGGCTCTGCCATATTCAGGTTTGATTGGCTCTACTACATAAATCTCCCTTTTCTTTGAATGAGAATACTGTTGGGGTTCCTTGGGATTTCTATGGCTCCACTGTATTTTTGGCACATGAAAAGTGTTTGCATTCATAGTATGAATTCAGTGGGTTCTCTGAACTATTGGCTGTCCTTGAAAGGGTTGTCATAGAATGATTGGCCAAGAGTTTGCAATGTACATTTAGATTTCTGGTTTGTATGAGCGAGGCCCATGGTTCATTGATCCATACTATTTCAAAGGTATTATAGAAGTTTCCATATCATGCACCACCATGTGGGTATGTTTGTAGTTTGGCTGATGTGCAGTTGTGTAGAAGACTAGAGGCTGGATGTTTGGGCTCACAAGGTTGGTGTTTGCTGTATGTATGGATTTATGGGTGGTTGTCTTATTGCTGTAGGTTGTGTGCTATAGGGCTGTTAGGAGGGTGGATTGTAAAAGTTAGGGGTGTGCCGGCAGAGGTATGTCTATAGAGTAGGGGTTCGGGCCCCCCTTCTGTTTTATATCTAGGTGTGGCTTCACGCAATGGCTATTGCAGGCCTTCTACAGTTTGTTGTTATCTTGCAATAGCATGAAATCGACACTCAAGGAAGACCTTTACTGGTGTGCTGCAACCCTTTCCTTTTTCAACAAACATGTGATGAGTTCTCAAATAGAACAAATACGTGCACACACACATACACACCAATAATAAAACAATACATGCATAAAGAATGTCAAGAGCATGCTTGATATAGGGAATGACACTCTCTACTTGAGTTTTTCTCGTAGGCAAATAAATAGCTTTGCAAATAATCCACTGTCTCATGAGTTGCTTCCACTGTTCCACATGAAAATCTTCCATTAAAACTCTCAAGATCTTTCTAGAATGCTGAAATTTTTATTGAAAAGAAATTGAAAGAAGGAAAGCTATCCATTAAGATAATGGACAACTATTGCCAATTAGAAGAGAGTCCCTTACTTTCAGATAGCTATCAGATCATTAAATAACCATTTTGAGTTCAGGAGTTTTTCAGATAGCTCTTCTTGATCTTGATAAAGCTCTTTTCTTCTGATTGTTTAAGTTATTTAGAAATTGAAATGCTTGCAATGGCCCTTATTTTAGTGGTATGTTGGGAATGGGATTCTTTTGAATATCTAATTTGAATCCTTATTTTATCATTGACAGTCGACAGATGTATTTGCATGTGTTATGACAGATTTCTTTTTTGGAAAGTAACATTACCAGGGATTGAACCCTGGATCACTCACACACACTTCTTAATCTTATTATGACAGATAAAATTTTTTCTGGTTCACTGGCTTCCTTTTACCCAAATAGTTAGCTATCATCTTGATGAGGACCCAAAGACTTTGTAGGTGTTTCCCATTCCACTTCATGATGCCAGTGGCTCAACTTTGCATTATGACCGGCTTAGCATTTCACCTGATAGAAAGATATTGGCAGCAACCCATGGTTCCACATTCTGTCATGTGCTGAAACTGGAATGGTTTTGGATACAGCTGAAAATTCACATTAAGGTTTTGGATACAGTGTATAAAGATTTGTTTAAGATATTTTGATATGTAACCATGTGCTAATATTTATTATATGTTCTGTACTTTAATTCACAGAAACTGTTCAATTAAGGTTTGATTTATTTCACTATAGGCATTGTCTGCCTGTCAATTTCTTTACGGTATATGCCTAGGAGGGCTTCCATGAATTTTATTTATTGCCTATCATATACCTAGAATAACTAAGAGTTTCCCTGTATCTTATTAGGGTAAGCTGATATGGATTCAACACTGCCGTATCAGCTGATGTGAAATTGATTTTCTGAACCCCACTCAGTAGGCTATGCATTTACCGTGGCTATGGTACCAATGGCTACGGTCGTACTGTGGGGCTAGTCATATTTAGCTACGAATTTTATCCGTAGCTTTTGACCATTTAAAAAAAAAAAAAAACTGACGATTTAGCGGCGTCCAGCACAACTGTCAGTAGAGGTCCTGGCCGTCGGTAAAGCCTTTACCGACTGAGGCTTTACCGGCTGTTAGCTAACCACAGGCAAAGTCTTTGCCGGCGGTTTTCTTGGTCTTTGCCGGCAGTTTTGACTGCCAGTAAAGGCCAGTTTTCTTGTAGTGCCTTCTAAAATTGGGATTGAGATTGCCTGGGAAACCTTTCCCAGTAGTTCCTTTGCTTAGAAGCTAGGTAAGGCCCACCGTAATGTATGTGAGAAATTCATCCCATCAATCCATTTTCCTGGATCATGTTACACATGAGCCTAAAAGTGAGGCAGATCCAAAACTCAAGTGGGGGCACTAGATAGAAAAAAGGTAATGTTTATGAGAAATCCACCTGGTCCACCCATTTTCCTATCTCATGTTACACATGAGCCTAAAAGAAGACATCCAAAACTCAAGTGGAGCATTAGACAGGAAAAAGTGGGTAAAGAAATTATTACCGTTGAAACTTCATGATATTTACATGCTATTCAAACCATTCATAAGGTCATTCTTAATGGGATAAAGAGAAAATACAAAAGTATTAATCTGATCTAAAACTTCATGGTCTTACGAATGTTTCAATGGTGGACGTTAAATCCCCACTGTTTCCTACCGTATGACTTACTAGAGTTTTAAATATGCCTTAATTTTAATTTTTTTTTTTTTTTTTGGCTCATTTCCTAACATCATCTTTCAAAACATATGAACGGGAAGGATTTCTCGCAAACATCATCTTTCAAAACATATGAACGGGAAGGATTTCTCGCAAACATTACGGTGAGCCCAGCTAGCTTCTTTAGCACATGAGCTTTCAGAGAGAGAAGTTTCCACAGCAATCTGCGTCCCTAAAATTGTCCCGATTTGGCCCATTCAAGAAAACGATTAACGAAGACTCAAGTCAAAGTCCACCGACAGGTGAACGATTTCCAACGACGTTATTGGAAAGCTTGTTGGCAGCTTCTGGACTTTTCTTTTTTCTTCTAAAGAAACACTGTATTATCTAAAGACATGTCTAACTCAATAAATTAAATTGCATACCATCAAACCCTTTCTCACGGCATAAAAATACGTGTTTTATTTATTTATTTATTTAATAACAAGATTACCCTTTGATTTGATCAACTTTCGTGGGGACACTGACCTTTAGCACGGGCTAATCTCAGCCGCCCATCTAAGTTGATGGAGAGCCTCTAACCCTTTTTGTTAAGCGCTTTTCCATAGCAATGCAGATTTTCTTGGACGCGGATTATCTACTGACAGGTCTGTAGCGAGAGTGTCTACTGAAGTGACGTCACCAAGTTCTGTGGGTCCCACCATTGTGTATGTTTTGTATCCACACCGTCCATTCATTTGGAGAGACCATTTTAGTGTATCGGACAAACAATGAGTCAGATCGAAATCTTGAGCAGATCCCACCACAGAAAACAGTGGAGAGAGTGACGCCCACCGTTAAAAAACTTCTGAAAGGTCACAAAAGTTTTAAAACAAGCTAATATTTGTGTTTTCCCTTCTTTAATATCTGTGTTAACTTATGAACAGGTTGGATCTCAAATAAACATAATTGTGTTTTCCCTTTTTTAATATCTGTGTTAACTTATGAACGGGTTGGATCTCAAATAAACATCAAGGTGGACCTTAGGAAGGTTTCAACAATAGGCGTCACTCTCTCCACTATTTTCTATGGTGGGGTCCACTACATCTTTGTATCTGCCTCATTCTTTTCATAACGCTCTAAAATGATATCTCCAAGTGGATGGACGGTGTGGATACAACACATACATCATGGTGGACCTACGTAACTTGGTGACGTCACTTAAGTAGCAAGTCTCCCTACTCAACCTGTCAGCAGCTAATCCACGCCTGATTTTCTTTCATTGAATTCCATACTTTCTAGGAAGGTCTGGAACGTTTTAGTTCTCACTTTCCAACTAAACCTTTCGACTTTTTTGATAGTTTGCCATCATTTTCTACCTTGGCGTCTCATCCACGGTGCTTGTTGCGTGTCTCTCAATGCAGGCTGTCCAAATGACTAGTAACATCAGATGGACCGGATTCCACAATCAAATGGACAATTAGATGATATGATCAGTGGTCCCCACTCAATGAACAAAATTATAAAGTCATATTATTTATTAGTGTGAATTTTGGGCCATGCTATGTTACAATGTGATCTGCAATGTGAAAAACTTTGATACTCTTGCAGAGTATGATGGATGGTACACGAGCCCTAACAAATTACTTGGAAATTAAATATGTAGCATAGAAGTCAAACTTAACCGTCTAAATTATAAATCTCAGTTTAGATGTATCATGTGTCTAAAAATAATACTTATATGATTATAAAAAATAATGTAGGTGGGCCATGTTAATGCAACTCATGGATTTGAGCCTACGCGGTTAACAAAGACTCAAGTCAAAGTCCATCGGCGTATGAACTATTTTTCTAACCACATTATGGAAAAGCACGGGGCAGCTTGTAGACTTTTCCTAATGAAACACGGTATTGTCTTGGAGAAGTCCACCTCAATAAAAGTTGCATGCCATGCCCTATCTCACGGTCACGGCAAAAATGTGGTTATTTATTTATTTATTTATTATTTTTATAGCTAGAATACATTTTGATGTAAGCAATTTTTCCGTGGATACACCATTCTTTAATAAGGGCTAATCTCTGTTGTCCATTTAGTTGAAGAGCATGTAACCCTAGTTGTTAAGAAAGTGGATTCCGTCCTACCCATGGTTGTCTCTAGCCACTAACTGACAGATCTGTATGGGGGCCACTATGATACATTTGTTTATTCACGTTGTCCATCCCTTTTCTCTTAACATTTTAAGGTAAGGTATGTGTCAAAAATTGAAGTAGATCTAAGGTTTAAGTGAACAATACTAGAGATAATTTGCATTTAATGCCTTGCACATTTAATGGAACTCAGGCTTCCTATTAGGTGTGGTTCACTTGGGCGTTGGTTGTCTCAATAGTACCTTAAAGTGATCTGAGCAAAGAAATGAATGATGCAGATAAATAAGTATATTATAGTGCTTGGGTGTTCGATCTTCCTGGTATTCTAAAATGATTGTAGAGAAGGAATAAATAAATACATCACGGTGGGCCCACGCAAACTGTCCATTCGTAGCTAGAGACATGCAGGGCTAGGCGCAATCTGCTTCCATTTTCTAAGCGCTTTTCAAAGTAATGCAAATTTGATATTCCAAAAGAGTGTCTGGACCGTTTTAGGATTTGATATTCCAAAAGGAGTTTCTGGACCGTTTTTGGATTTGATATTCCAAAAGAGTGTCTGGACCGTTTTAGATCTTAGTATTCAACTAAACCTTTTGACTTTCGTGTAAGTTTGCCACCATTTTCTAACTTGTGGCGTCTCATCCACGGAGCCTTTCGTGTGTCCCTCAATTCAAGATGTTCAAATGGCTAGGAACAATAGATGGACCAGATTTCTTAAAAACAATCACAGTGAATGATCCTAACCGTCAAACTGCTGAATATCAAATGGACAATTAGATAATATATATGGCCAGTGGTCCCCAAAGTCACATGGTTAATATGGCCATGCTCAGTGGCAATTTGGACAGTCATGAGAAAAACTTTGATAATCGGCCAGAGTATGATGGATGATACACGAGCACTTAAAAATTACTTGGAAATTGAATATGCAGCATAAAAGTAAAATTAAACTGTCCAAATTATAGTTCTAAGTTTAGATGTATGATGTATCAAAAAATAAAGCTCAGATGGTGGGCATTCATTAGACAGTCGTAAATGAGGAATATCCAATGATCCTATTTCAACAAACATGTGTCCACGAATCAAAATTAGCAGTGGTTAACAGTTTAACTTTTAGAGTGTGGCTTAGCACCGGTGAGTTCCACTATTTACTGGTTTAATTTGAGTTACCATGTGCCACATGCAATGCCTGCATATCAAACGTCAGACCATACTAGAGTATCAAATGATTTTCCAATTATCATATGGTTCTGCTTTTAAAACATGAAAAAAATAAAATAAAAATTACAAGCATTCTCGAATAACCAAGGTTAGCCTTTTGTTAGGCATAGCATATCATGCCATCCAAATTGTGGGCCCAGTAATGCAAGGGTATAACACAACAATCACTTGAACAGCTTATACAAAATGCATGCCCGCGGATCTTATAATTTGGATGGTTTGGATTGAGGGATATGTTGGTCACTTTTACAGTGGGTGTGAACATGTGCCCAATAGAAGTGCTCACAAAAGCCGGCATGAATGTGGGCCATGAATTTCACAATATGCTCTGCTCCGTGAATGTGACCCGTCCTAAAAGTCAGGCTAGCCCACTCATCATGAGAGCAATGCAAGTGCATGTTGAATGCATGATTATTATTTCTCTAATTGTCCATTTATAGGTACAACCGTGGCCCACTTGATAAATGGATGAGTGACATTTTTGGCTAATAAATATTCATATGGGGACCTGTTTAGAGGACATGCTGAAGTAACTTTGAGTTAGAATCAAACAATAAGAGATTAAATAAATCAAGCACACGGAGAACATAATGTTTTACGTGCAAAAATCTCGGCATGAAAAATCATAACATAAAGTGACAACGAATCCACTAAGACAATCAATGCTACAAGAGATGGAAGAGCTTACCGATCCAAGAATATACTCCAAAAACCATAAAAACTGTAGCTTTGATTTCCCTTTGCTCACCAAAAAGTGTTAAACACATTTTCAATACCCCAATCCTCAATTGTAAACTCTTAAAAATGATTTACACCGAATTAGGAAACAAAATCTGTGATTTCGTAAAACTACGTAAGTCGGTCGATGGGAGTTTCGATCATATCGAGTGCCATCGACGACCCATTGATGGGATTGAAGCCATCTTCAATCAGATCGATTTGGACCCACAAACTATCTAGTGAGCAAAGGCAAAAAAAAAAAAAGAAGAAGAAGGAATTTTCTCGATGGGATTAGTAGGTTGTAGATGAGATTGACAACTACTTGATAGGATCGACTGGTTTGTCGATTTCATCAACAAACCTAGTTTTAGATAAATGAAAGATATCTGACAACAATATCTACCATGTCTTTGATTATCACAAACCACAACTCTAAGCTTCATCTCTAATTGCCTCCATTATAATCCACTATCGTCGTCGCTTCTCGCGCACACTTCGCTTTTGTCAAGCCATCGCTAAGCTTAAAGAAGTTGCATAGAACTTAACCTTCTTTATTAGAATTACCTTCATAAGTATGTCTATTGGATTTACGCTTATGTGAATCTTCTCAACAATCACTCTGCTTTCATCAAGCACCTATTAAATAAAATGATGATGGATATTAATATGTTTAGTACGAGAATGATAAACTGAGTTTTTTGCCAAATTGATTGTGCTTTCACTATCACAATTTACTAGCACAACTTCTTGCCGAAGCCTAAGATAATTTATTATCCCTCTCAACCAAATACTTTATTTAAATGCTTCCTTCACCATCATATATTTTGCTTTTATTGTGGAAATAGTTACAACAGATTGAAGCTTTAACATCCAACTGATCAATCCACTCGCTAGCACAAACGAGTAGTCGAAAGTCGATCTCCTATTATCTACATTACCTGTGTACTCGACATTCACATAGCCTACCAACTTTTCCTTAGACCTTTCAAACGTCAAGATGTAGTTTATTGTATCTCGAATATACTGAAGTAACCATTTCACTGCCTCTCAGTTTTACTTACCGAGGTTGACTATGTATCTGCTCACAATATCCACTGCATGTTAAATATCAGGTATCGTAGAAACTATGACATACATCAAACTACTAATATCGCTCAAATAGGGCACACGAGACATCACTTGCTTTTCTTCATATATAGTATGCTATTGTTGAGAAGAATGCCTAAAGTGAGAAGCACGTATGTGCTAACCGATATCGTCTTGTCTATACTAAACTTAACCAATACTTTCTCAAGATATTTTTCCTATGATAACCGTAGCCTACTCCTCTATCTGTCTCTATGAATATCTATGTTGAGAATCTTCTTTGCAGCTTACAGATCTTTCATTTCGAATGTCCGTGACAACTAAGTCTTCAATGTATCGATTTCAGACATGCTATAGTTGGTAATAAGCATGTCATCTACGTACAATACTAGTACGATGAATTGTCAATTATTCAGTGTCTTGTAATAAATACAATAATCCTATTCACTTATGGTAAATTATTGACCCATAATGAAAGAATCAAGCCCTTTGAACCACTGGTTAGGTGACTATTTCAAGCTGTATAGCGGTCTCCTTAACTGCAAACTTTATTCTCTTCCCATTTCACTTCGAACCCTTCTAGCTGCTTCATGTAAATCCGCTCTTCCAACTTTCCATGAAGGAAAGTAGTCTTCATATCCATCTGTTCCAATTTTAGATTGTATTGGGCAACCAATGTCGATACAAATTTGATAGATACTTGCTTGACTATAGGTGTGAAAATATCGATAAAGTCAACACTCTACACTCTCCTTCCGCGCATATCCTTTTGCGATCAATCTTACCTTGTATTTATCATATTTCTTCTTGTAAATCCATTACTTTAAGCCTCATTGGAAGATTCATCGGCTCTCATGTCTCATTCTTATGCAGAGAATCCATATCATCATGCATGGCTACTATATACTTGTCAGTATCAAAACAGTCTAATGCTTCTTAGAAGGTAAACAAATCTCCATCATTGTAATGGGGGCAAATATAACATTCGAGTCATCCCTATATCTGATTAACAATCTGCAGTCTCTTGGCAGATTTCTTCTGAGAGATAACTACTCCACCTACTCCTGTACCTCTGTTTGTGATTTAAGTTTTGCTTGTGTATTTTATTTTTCAATCTTGACATCAATGACCGCTGATTTCTCCGGTTTAATGTTTTCGTCCTTATAGAACAAGGAGTCTTTATTAAACCTGACATTTTGGCTAATTATAATATTCCATATGACTCAGTCATACAACTTGTACCATTCGACACCATCATTACAACTCACAAAAATATACTTCTTAACTTTTTTGTCTAGCTTATCTCTCTTAACTGACGGTACATGAGAGTAAGTGTTACAACCAAATACAGGCAACTGCGAGTAGTTTACCTCATGACTACCCCACACTTCTTCAGGAATCTTGTAGTTTATCAGCATAGACGGGAACTGATTCACCAGGTAACAAGCCATGTTAATGGCCTCCATCTATAACTCTTTGCCCAATTTAGCATTAGTCAACATGTTTTGTACTCTCTCTAAGAGAGTCCGATTAATCCATTTTGTTACTCCATTATATTCAGGGGTATGCCTCACTGTATTGTGCTTCACAATTCCATCATCTTTGCAAAACTGATTAAATTCCTTTGAAGTGAATTCACTTTCATTATCAGTCCTTAATACCCTTAGTTTCTGTCATGTCTATCTTTTAACCATCGCCTTTCAAACTAAAATGTGGCAAAAACATCATATTTATTTTGTAGAAAATAAATCAACACTTTCCTGGAGTAGTCATCGATGAATGGGGCAAAATACGATGACCCATAAGGAGAAACAACAGGCGACGAGCTCCATACATCTAAATGCATATACTCAAGCACACCTTTACAAGTTTACCATATATATAATGCTCGCGTATACTAATTTCAATACTTTAAAAAATAGAAATTAAGTAACGATAAGAAAGTACTTTCATGCTATGGTTGCTTATGTGGCCTAGGCTTGCATGTCATAATCGTGCCGATATAGATTTCGCTACAAATGATGTAGCTCTACCCATCTCAATGTTTCCGATAAACTTGTATAGATTATTGCTCCGCTACACTTTCATAACAATAAGTGTCCATTTCGAAATTTTAAGGACCTTGTCATAACCAGTGAACTTACAATCAAGTGCCTTAAGAAAAAGATATCAAATTCTTCTTGAGGCCTAGAATGTGTCGAATATCTGTTAGAATATACTATATCTTCTTAAACATTCTAATATGCACCGAACCGATTCCAACTTTATAGGCAATGTTATTGCCTATAAAAACTTGTTCATTGTTGTATTCACTATATATGGTGAACCAGTTCTTATGAGAAGTCATATGGTATGAGGCCCTCGAATCTAAAATTCAGTTGTTACTAAGGTAACCAGATTTAGATTCGGTCAAAACATCCCACCATCCATCTCCTTGTATGATTGCTTTGTATTAACCTCTTTTTGCACATTCTCTAATTTTTTTTCCCTTTTGAGCCTTAGGGTTCCTACACTCCTTCATGTGCCATGTCATCCCACAATTCCAACAATTCATTTTGTCATTTCCTTTTGATTTGGATCGCGATTGAGAATTGCCATTCTCTCTTTCAATATTCATTCCATTGGCAACCAATGCATTCGTATAGATACCTCCGTTACTGTCTTTCTTTCTTAACTAGTTCTCATGAAGGGGTGAGATGACAGTCTCCACATCGACGTAGTATCCCTACAGTGGATCATCACGTCTACAAAATTCTTGAAAAATGGTGGAAGTGAATTCAAGAAAATTAAGGCTTGATCTTCCTCTTCTATCTTAGCCTCCACATTCATAAGTTTATATAACAACTTGCTGAAAATGCTAATGTTTTCATTAATGTCAAACCCCTCTATCATCTTAAGATAATATCATTGTTTCTTAAGATACAGATGGCTACCTGAGGATTTTCTCATGTACAAATCATCTAGTTTCGTCCATATCTCTGTGGTGGTTTTTTAATCCAAAACATTATAAATGACATTGTCCGTTAGACAATTGTATTGAGGTTGTAGCCCTCTCGTTTAGTCCATCCCACTCTTTATTAGTCATAGATGTAAGAAGCTCACATTGCTAAGGAGGACATGTAACAGTCCTTGCTGAACTAGGATGCCTCTCATCTTAACTTTCATAGTTTAAAGTTATTTTTCCTAGTGAACTTCTTCGTTTTATACTTAATATTAGATCTTTTAGAAGACATGTTTACAGATTTAAAAAAAAAAAAAAAAAAAAAAAACTCAAAACCCAATATTACTTCTGATACCACTTGTTGAGGGACGTGTGGAAGCAGCCCTGAGTTAGAATCAAACAATAAGAAATCAAATAAACCAAGCAGACAGAGAACATAATGTTTTATGTCGAAAAACTCTCATGGGAAAAACCATGATACAAAGTAATAATGAATCTACTATGATAATCAACGTTACAAGAGATGGAAGAGTTTACCGATCCGAGAATACACCTTGAAAACTACAAAAACGCTAGCTTTGATCTCCCTTTTCTCACCAAAAACCTTAAGCACGTTTTCAATACCCTAATCCCCAATTACAAACCTTTTAAAAATGATTAAAATCAAATTAGGAAACAAAACCCACGATTCTGCAAAACTATGTAAGTCGGTTAATAGGAGCTTCGATCATATCGAGTGCCCTCGACGACCCATCAATGAGATCAAAGATATCTTTGATTAGATTAATTTGGACAAAAAAAACTATCCAGCAAGCAAATGGCAAAAAATGAAAATTTTTCGATAGGATCGAGTGGGCTATCGATGGGATCAACAACTGTTCGATGGGCTTAAGTGGTCTATTAATTCCATCGACAAACCCAATTATAGACAAATTAAAGACATCTAACAACATGGCTACCATGTAAACGTCCAATATCCTTCAAGTTGCTATGAGGAGGCTTGAAGATTGGCATATGGAATCAACATCATTACTACATTGAACATAAGTAGCTAGTAAAAATTTACTCATGCAATTAGTTGAGAGTGACTAACTTCTTAGTTTAAAAGGACATTTGAAGGAATTTAGAATGTAAGAAAATATATTTAGATAATTTTGATGTTTCTGTTTCTTTAGTTAGGATATTTTTATTATTTACAATTTTTTGTTTTATATAAATAGCCTACAATATTTTTCTTTCTTGCGTACAGTCAAAATCTACTCGTCTCTCTGAAGACGAGACAGACTTGCCCGTGCCCCCTCACACGCAATGTTCCTGTGGTCACAAGCTATCCAGGCCTCACAGAGAAGGCCGTAAAAAAAATCACTCCGTCTACCAGTTCTGCATGACCACAATATTACAGTAGTCCAAAGCTTAGGCACAGATCTAAAACTCAGGTGGGCTGCATCAACAGCGGGGATTGAATGCTTACAATTGAAAATTTTGTTGGGGGTCATGTAAGCTTTGTATCAGGATGATATTTGTAGCTATAGTTTATACGAGTGGTAATAATCTTATGAACGGTTTGGATGTCATCTAAACATCATCGTCTAGGATGATTTTAACGGTGGGCATTTCCTTTTAACTGTTTGATATATATGGTGTGGTCCACCTGAGTTTTGGGTCTGCCTGATATTTGGACTCCTATCATACTGTGATCTTGCAAAACTAATGGACGGAGTGGCTTTGTCACGGGCATCTCTGTGGGCCCCGTAACTTCCCACCACAGGAACTTCCCATGGCGGGGGGCAAAGGTATGTCGTGTACGCCTCTCTTTCTTTCCCTCACTCCAAGGACCGGGTTAGGAGTCCCCGCAATCACCCTACACGGTGTAGCCCTGACAGGGGAAACCGATGAGAAAATGACCACTGTAGACAAAACCTTTTATCCAGCGGTATTTATGAAGGAGTCCAAACTTAAGTTACCAACTTAGACTAGCACGTGCGGACAGCAACTTTGAGGACGAAACTACCTTTCCTTTTCACTGCGAAGACGAGCGCTGACGCTCCTTCAACTGAGAGTTGTACGAACGGCTTAAAATAGATCAAAGTTACATGGCCTCACAGCTATGTATTTATTATATCTACAACGTTCATCCATATTTCCATATCATTCCGTAGCATTATCCAAAGATCAATTGGACCACACCACATGGAGCAGCGGGAAAATTGATTTTCACCATTAAAAATTTTATAGGGCCCACCATAACATTTATTTTCCATCCAATCAATTCATAAGGTCACAAGGCCTGAATGAAAAATAAATTTCATAATGATCCAAAACTTCCGTAACCCCTAAAAGCATTTCAATGGTAGATGTTCAATTCCCCACTGCCTTTTACAGTGTAATCTACTTGATAGTTAGATCTGCCTTATTTTTCATCTCAAGCCTTAATATGAGCTCGCCAAATAGACGGTTTGGATATAACTAAGACCTCATGATAGGACTCACAAAAGCAACGAAAATTCCACAGCAAAAAAAAAAGGCTGGGGATGCTGGGATACCGCTATAGCTACGGTTATAATCCGTAGCCATAGGCCTTGTGCTTGAGTCGGCCATGGATAGCGGATTCCGCGATTCCACCGCAGCTCACCGTAGGATTTGGAATCCAAAAAAGGCCTATGGCTACGGATTATAACCGTAGCTATAGCCATATCCTATGCACTTATTATTATTATTATTTTTTAAAAAATTTTTTAATTTTTTTTTACGTGGAGAATTTTATTCTACCTACATTTTTCTCTAACACATATTTATATAAATATGTATATATAAGCATATAAAAAAAATTTCTCTCCTTTTTTCATTTATTTCTTTACTCATATAACAAGAATATCTTTTAAACCAAAATTAGTTACTTGACGTACCATATATGATTTTAGGGCTGAAAGTTGGGCATATGGCTACATATTATAACCCTAGCATAACTGTAATGCTATGCACTTTTTTCTCTTTTTTATTTTTTATTTTTTTACAAGGAGAACTTTATTCTATTTACATTTTTCTCTAACACATATTTATATAAATATGTATATATATGTATATAATTTATTTTTTCTCTTTCTTTTTTTTTTCATTTATTTCTTTATTCATTTAACAAGAATATCTTCTAAACTAAAATTAGTTACTTGACATACCATATGATTTTGGGGTAGGAGAAGCTACTTTAGCCAACCAACCTAGTTATTTTCTAAGATATTCCATTAGGTCGATGGTCGAAAATACATTTCATTCATTTCGCGGTCAAGTTCAATCACTTCGCGGTTAAACTAGAAATTGAGTGGGGCAAACATGAAATTGATTGGGCAAATTGAATATTGAGTGGGGTAAGGTAGGAATTGAGCGAGGGAACCTAGAAATTGAGCGAGGCAAGGTAGGAGTTCAGCGAGAGAATCTAAAAATGGAGCGAGGGAAGTGAAATTGAGCGAGGCAACGTAGAAATTGAGCGAGGGAACCTACGATTTGAGTTAGGCAACCTAGGAATTGAACGTGGGAAGTTAGAAATTGAGGGAGGGAAGCTAGAATTTGAGCGAGGCAACCTAGAAATTCAGCGAGGCAACCTAGGATTTAAGCGAGGGAAGCTAGAACCTAGAAATTGAGCGAGGCAACCTAGGATTTGAGCGAGGCAACATAGGAAATGAGCGAGGGAACCTAGGAAATGAGTGAGGCAATGTAGAAATTTAGCGAGGAATCCTAGGAATTGAGCGAGGGAAGCTAAAAATTAAACAAGGGAACCTATAAATTCAGTGAGGCAACCTAGGATTTGAGTGAGAGAAGCTAGAAATTGAGCGAGGGAACCTAGAAATTCAGCGAGGCAGGGTAGAAATTTAGCGAGGAAACCTAGGATTTGAGCGAGGCAACCTAGGAATTGAGCGAGGGAAGCTAGAATTTGAGTGAGGGAACCTAAAAATTCAGCGAGGCAACCTAGGATTTGAGCAAGGGAAGTTACAAATTGTGCGAGGGAACCTAGAAATTGAGCAAGGCAACCTAGGATTTGAGCAAGGCAACGTAGGAATTGAGTGAGGGAACCTAGGAAATGAGCGAGGCAACATAGAAATTCAGCGAGGAATCCTATGAATTGAGCGAGGCAAGCTAGAAATTAAGTGAGAGAACTTAGAAATTCAACGAGACAACCTAGGATTTGAGCGAGGGAAGCTAGAAATTGAGTGAGGGAACCTAGAAATTGAGCGAGGCAAGGTAGGAATTCAGCGAGGCAACCTAAGAATTGAGCGAGGCAACCTAGGAATTGAGCAAGGGAAGCTAGAAATTGAGCGAGGTAACCTAGGAATCATGATGGTCTATGCACTCGGACAATCCAGTGATTTTCTGGTTTTCCTATGTATTCTCAGTTCCAATCAGCAATATTTTGGATTCACCATGTTATCTCATTTGACTTGCATTTGAACATGATCCATACTCTTGGTTTTCATCATTTCATTACAATTCCTCATTTACAACTTCTAAATTAGCAAAATAAAGAAATCAACAATTTAAAAAAAGTATAACCTATTTCTAGCAATATCTTCTGGTGTCTTGCTTTTTAAAACCTGCAATCTCCTTTGCAATGAAGTTGGGTTGAACATGACTTGAGATTGGATGGAAGAATGACACTTAGATTAGCTGAGGCTCTCTTTCCAGTCTTCATTCATGAATTCTTACTTTATTGCTCTCTTTAAAGTGTTTCCAATGTGTTGGGTCAGGCAACCCGAGACCTCAACCTGAGCCCAACCCAAGTTTTATCAGGTCGGTGTTTGTATGGCCTAACCCCAAGACCAAACCCGATACATCCTGCCCAAGCCCAACCCAATGTCGGGTGGGTCACAGGTTGGTCGGGTTGAACCCTCCCAACTTTCAGCCCTAAAATCAAATATGGTATGTCAAGTAACTAATTTTGGTTTAGAAGATATTCTTGTTATATGAATAAAGAAAGAAATGAAAAAAGGAGAGATTTTTTTTATATGCTTATATATACATATTTATATAAATATGTGTTAGATAAAAATGTAGGTAGAATAAAATTCTCCATGTAAAAAAAAAAGTACAAAAAAAGTAAAAAAAAGTGCACAGGATACGGCTATAGCTAAGGTTATAATCCGTAGCCATAAATAACCGTGGCCTTTTATTTGAAACGACAATGAATCGTGGATTCCGTGATCCATCCCCAAATCCTACAACGAGTTGCGGTGGAATCGCGGAATCCGCGATTCATCGCCGATTCAAACAAAAGGCCACGGTTATCTGTGACTACAGATTATAACCGTTGCTATAGCCGTATCCTGTGCACTTTTTTTTTTTAACTTTTTTTGTACTTTTTTTTTACATGGAGAATTCTATTCTACCTACATTTTTCTCTAACACATATTTATATAAATATGTATATATAAGCATATAAAAAAATTTTCTCTCCTTTTTTCATTTCTTTCTTTATTCATATAACAAGAATATCTTCTAAACCAAAACCAGTTACTTAACGTACCATGCTTGGGTAGGATGTATCGGGTTTGGTTTTGGGGTTGGGCCATACAAACACCAACCCGATAAAACTTGGGTTGGGTTCGGGTTGAGGTCTCGGGTTGCCTGACCCAACATGAACCCCATTAATATATAAGTTCCTTATAAATTAATTATAATTGAGTGTAGATCATTTGTGTTGAAGGCAACAAAAATTCCAAATGTCGATTGCTTTTATTGGTCCATATCATTTTCGATGACTCCTCTCACATGTAGACTCCTGCATGTCAACATCACATTAGGGGACAACATATTCATTGACTTCCCAGATGGAAATGATGGTTGTGGAAGATGTGGATAGAGGGTTTGGAAGTTGAGAGATTAGAAAAATAGAGGGTTTGGAAATTGAGCGGGCCAAATTGGAAATTGAGCGGGCCTAACTAGAAATTGAGTGGGCCTAACTGAAAATTGAGCGGGCCTAATTGGAAATTGAGTGGGACAAACTGGAAATTGAGCGGGCCAAACTGAAAATTGAGCGGGCCTAACTGGAAATTGAGCGGGTCAAACTGGAAATTGAGCAGGCCAAACTGGAAATTGATCGAGCCAAGCTGGAAATTGAGCGGGCCTAACTGAAAATTAAGCGGGACAAATTGGAAATTGAGCTAGACAAACTGAAAATTGAGCGGGCCAAACTGGAAATTGAGCGGGACAAACCGAAAATTGAGCATCATTCAAAGCATTCCTCAGAATATCCATAAAGTATTCTTTTGGGACACCTCCATAGTTTAGTAGTGAAATTAAAGTCTTATTTAGTTACGTTTTCCTTGGTTGGTTGTTAAAAAGGAAGACAAGTAATTTGGATCAACTCTTCACATCACATTTGCAGATAACCCATAACCGTTACATACAAGCACTAAAAGCAAACAAGGTATTGTACTATTATTCACACAATCAATTCGAAGACGTAAAACCCCAACTTCTCACCCTAATAAAATTTCAAATACTCCCAACAAGGATGAAATTTTTCATAGAAGGATTAAAATTCTTCCTACAACATATGATGTATAATCCTAAGAAAAGGGCAGAAACAACACTGGCAAATGAGCTGAGGAGTCTTATTAGGACATGGGAGATCGTCAATGTATATAAAATAATCCTCCACGGGTGATGCTACAACCAATTCACACAATTAATAAAGAAGTGGTCACGGATTTTTGGATGAACCAATAGGGTTGGTTCATAATGGATTATCCCAATATTATTCTGATTTTCCATTCGAAAGGATTTGAATCAGAAAAGGTTGGATGTTTGGTCCCTCCAAGACATCCAGCATCAAACTGAGAGACCATTTAGAACTGGTTTCTCAGCAATCAGGAGATATTCTTGTCATTCTGGAGGCATGCAGCCCTAAGAGGATAAGTTAGGATGCTTTCCAAAGCACAACAAACTAGTTGAGAACGGGTTCCCACCGAAACACATCCCCTGATGTCACTTCTAGAAATTAAGCAGAACAAACTGGAAATTGAACGGGCCAAACTGGAAATTGAGCGGGTCAAACTGGAAATTGAGAGGGTAAACATGGAAATGAGTGGGATAAACTAGAATTTTAGCGGGCCAAATTGGAAATTGAGCGGGACAAACTGGAAATTGAGCGGGCCACGTTTATGCGGGTATAGGAAACTTGCACTACTGGCGATTATGCCTTGTTTATGCCACGTATACAATGGATGAGTAGCTACAACCAGGTGAGTTGTAGCCAATGTAGAAGGTACCTGGACTTAATATAAATGGTTGATATACATTTCCAACATTGTGCACGCTTTTTTCTGGCTTTTGTGTGAAGAAGAAGAAGACCAACATCCATATAGAAGAAATTGGATTTACCTGTACTGTCAATCCATATGAATTCCTTGGATCATTTTTCATTTTCTTCTTTTAGAAATTGATTGCTTCTTGTTCTTTGCCTCTCTAAGATTGTTGTTTTATGGAATGATTGGTCAATATGTGTTTAGATTCATATATAGGTGAATTAGTGAATGATTTTGTAATGAAATTTGCCCCGTTGTATTTGATGCCCAAATGCAAGACGACTGCATCATGATGCATGATTTTGAATGAAAAGATTCATAAATTAATGTTGTTTTCATCTTGCATTAGAAAAATGCTATTCAAATCGCAACTGCCACTTTTCATATTGCGATAGAAAATTGCTACTGGAATCAACTTAATGGTTATAATGTGGGAATTCATGTTGTTGCAATCCAAACAAATAGCATCAACACATGAATTTAACATAGATTCTTATAATTCCTCTAAGCTCAAACATGGCATAATCGCATGACTCTGAGGACCAGTAGGGCCTCATGCCGCCCCTTTTTGTGGCCCCATCTCTAGCATGGTGTCATCTTCTCCTTACGGGGAGTTCACGATATGTATTGCCTAAGTTTAGTTTCCCGTTATGCAATGAAAATGAAATCTCCTTTTCTTCATGTTATTAATGGTGTGGGCTGATAGTACTTCTAGATAAATTTTGCTTTCCAATGAGCACTGCATTATTTCAGCCATATGCAAACCGCTCATTTAGTGGGCCATTGCTTGAAAAGTAGCTGGGTCACTTCCATTAACCTGTTAAGTTTGTAAATTCTTTCATTGAAGAGGAGAAATGTTCTGGCTATGTGTAAGAGAAATTTGGGCCATTCATCATGCCAATCCAATCATATATACACAAGCACACTGTAGAAACAGTCAATCTGCGCATTCTGTGATGGACTCTTTTGCCGAACTGTGTAATAGGAGATTGCATGGAATGCACTTACTCATAAGTTATGATTCATGCAAATATGATGAGATTGCATAGCATTTGGTCAATAATCCATTTTAAAATAAGGTAATGAGACATCAAATAAAGTCTTCCTATCTCTATTTGACTCATGTATGAACTAATCGATTGAGGTTTCATCATATTCCAATATGCTAGGTTGCATGGAAGTTGGGATAATGTTGCTGTAAATTGTAAGTACATGAGCACTAGTATAGTACTGTTTATGTAGTAGGATGTTATTTGTAATGGTAATAGCTTCAATCCCTGCTTCCCTTCATTGGAGTTCGAATTGAATTCCAATCTGGTTATTGGAGTTTGGATTATCATCCATTTACAACATGTTAATTTGAGTAGTTTGAAGTTGAAAGTGGGGGAGTACAATATTTGAATTAAGTGTTTTCAGAGTTGGCAACTCAAAGAAACCCATCAGAGGATCTATGCTTCTCATATGCATAACCATCACTGAGGAATGCAACTAAATGTATGATCAACTTAGTACCTTATGAATTTTCTTTTAAGAATGTGGTTGAGTTTGTTACACCGTTTTTTTGTGCCTCTCATGGTGCCATTTTTTTAACCTCTTGTATTAATTATATGATTTTCTCACATAATGGTAGGTTTGGTTGGACTGTCAACAGCAAAATATCTTGCGTATGCAGGACGTACATCAGCCCATATTGTTGGAGGCAAGAGATGTTCTGGGTGGAAAGGTTTATTTTCTGCATTTTATTTTTTAAAAATCTCAGGAATATTGTTTTTATTTGTGATAAATTTAATTCCTTTCTTGACTTTGATTTCTAGTCAGCTCATTATTATGATTCTTTCCTTTCTAGATTCTTGTATATAAATTAGGGAGAATTTAGTGACTTCCTGACCTGAAGAGAAAAGGATTCATGTAGCTGAGCCCAATTAGCTGGGAGAAGGCTTAGGTCATGATGATGGGCTGAAAGAGAACAGATCTTTTTCATTGCTTTTTTCATAGGCCATATGAACTGGTGGCAAGGTCCTTCTCATTAAACAATTGAAATAACCGTAACAGATAACTACTTCAGAACACTAAAGTGATGATTGCATATGGCCCTTCAAAACCTTGATGCCACTGTGTTGGGTGTTTTAAAAGGGGTAGGTCTCTGGGGTTCATAATGCTGAAGGTTGTGGTCCATGGGATTTTTATTTTTTATTTATTATTATTTTTTTTGCAACAGTTCTTGCATAGAATTTGACCAATTTTACTGAAACTATGTGCATCAGATTAGTGAAATCCTGTAATGTCTTCGAATCTAAGCCAGTATGATTTCTGTCTGTCCATATTGTTGTTTCTATGGCCGTGGTACAAGGATTTGATTGCAATGCCATTGTTTAGGCCTAGCTTACTCGAACTCCCTTTACCATTTACTTCACTACGTCTCTTCAATTGTTAGGTTTTACTTGCATTTACAGAGAAAATAATATTAATAAAAACAAGATGAGTTCAAAACCCAATTCCTGTAGTTGCATTCAAATTGCATATAGTTTGTTGTTGCATGATGCCAAAAACTAAAGAAAACAAAACAAATTGTTCATCGCATCAAAATCCATGGAAATGGAGGTATATATCAAAAGAACAATCCCCAAGGAATAACAAGGTGATGCTTATTATGATAGTCTACGGAAAATACCATATCCTAATGAGTGCATTGGTCTAATTTTCAACTTGGGTGATCTCTGGTGTGGCCCACCATTCACACACCTCTGATGTTCTTCACAAGTGACATGTTGACACCCATGTCAGCACACACCCTCCATGTTAGCCACCCCCACTAGGGATTGATACCAAGACCTCAAGTGTTGAAACGAGGTATCTCCACTCAGTCTGCCAGTTGAGCTATGGATTTAGGTGTAAGCATATTTTGTTTAGTGTATTGTATGTGCTCGATTCAGTCTCGATATTGAGGTAAACAACCTATAGGTTATGACAATTCTACAAGTGACATCGGGGGATATGTTTCGGTGGGAACCAGTTCTCAACTGGTTTGCTGTGCTTTGGAAAGCATCCTAGCTTATCCTCTTGGGGTTGCATGCCTCCAGAATGCTAAGAAGATCTCCTGATTGCTCTGAATGGTCTCTCAGTTTGGTGTTGGATGTCTTGGAGAGACCAGTTCTGAATGGTCTCTCAGTTTTCTGATTCAAATCCTTTCGGATGGAAAATCAGAATAATATTGGGATACTCCATTATGAACCAACCCTATTGGTTCATCCAAAAATCTGTGATCACTTCTTTGTTAATTGTGTAGTGAATTGGTTGTAGCATCACCCGTGGAGGATTATTTTATATACATTGACGATCTCCCATATCCTAATAAGACTCCTCAGCTCATTTGCCGGTGTTGTTTCCGCCCTTTTCTTAAGATTATACATCATATGTTGTAGGAAGAATTTCAATCCTTCTATGAATAAATTCCATCCTTGTTGGGAGAATTTGAAATTTTATTAAGGTGAGATGTTGAGATTCTCCATCTTCGAATTGGTTGTAGGTGACCCCGTTTTAAGATTGGGATGCTGACATGCTTAGATCTAGGTCGTTTTAAGATTGGGTGTTACATCTTCGCAAAGCAGACTGGTTGGGTCATGAAATAGACCCGATCCTTATAGTTAATCTTTGTATGCATGGGTCGCCACGTAAGGAGATAGAGATGACTTTCTAAGGTAGGTGAGGCATATGTTCTAGACCCATCTGATGAATGGTTGGCATCTCCCACGTGTTTCATCACAGTGGAGGAGGAATCATGTGATGATTAGCACACATCTTTCGATGGTATAAACTGTCTTTCATCTCAAATAAATGAAGCACATAGTTCATTAATTCAGACTGTTGGTTTGTTGTGTCCAACGGTGGATAGAGCAGGTCCCAGAAAACCTGTCATTTGAACCTCCCAGCTACCAATATCTAGACCTTTATTTTTTTCAGTTGAATGTGAACCGTCTATGGTAAACCAAAACGGAAAAGCTAATATTGTCCTATCACATAGAATTTTGACACGTAATCCACTTTGGCCGACTCAATTTCTAGTTTGGCCCGCTCAATTTCCAGTTTGGCCCGCTCAATTTCCAATTTATCTCGCTCAATTTTCAGTTTGGCCCGCTTAATTTCCAGTTTATCCCACTCAATTTTCAGTTTGGCTCGCTCAATTTCCAGTTTGTCCCGCTCAATTTTCAGTTTGACCCGCTCAATTTCCAGTTTGTCCCGCTCAATTTTCAGTTTGGCCCGCTCAATTTCCAGTTTGTCCTGCTCAATTTCCAGTTTGGCCTGCTCAACTTCTAATCTGTCTTGCTCAATTTTCAGTTTGGCCCGCTCAATTTTCAGTAAATTCCCTTCACTTCACGGTCATTTCTATGCATTTCATGGTCAATTCACTTAACTTCACCATCATTTCCACGCATTTCACGGTCATTTCTAGTGATTCCGTTTAGATTCGCGGTCATTTCGATGCACTTCACGGTCAATTCCCTTCACTTCACGGTCATTTCCACGCATTTCACGTTCAATTCGCTTCACTTCATGGTCATTTTTATGCATTTCATGGTCAATTCTGACGATACCGTTTAAATTCACGGTCATTTCCATGCACTTCACGGTCAATTCCCTTCACTTCACAGTCATTTCCACGCATTTCACGTTCAATTCGCTTCACTTCATGGTCATTTTCATGCATTTCATCGTCAATTCCGGCGATTCCGTTTAAATTCACGGTCATTTCCATGCACTTCACGGTCAATTCCCTTCACTTCACGGTCATTTCCATGTATTTCATGGTCAATTCGATTAATTTCAGGGTCATTTTCAGTGATTCTGCTTAGATTCACGGTCATTTCGATGCACTTCACGGTCATTTGCACGCATTTCACGGTCAATTTGCTTAACTTCATAGTCATTTTCATGCATTTCATTGTCAATTCCGACGATTCCGTTTAGATTCACTATCATTTCGATGCACTTCACGGTCAATTCTCTTCACTTCACGGTCATTTCCATGCATTTGACGGTCAATCCCGGCAATTCCATTTCCAAGTTTTATGGGGTTGGTGTTTGTATGGCCCAACCTCAAGACCAAACCTGATACATCCTGCCCAAGCAATACCCAATATCGGGTGGGTCACAGGTTAGTTGGGTTGAACCCGCCCAACTTTCAGTCTTAAAATCATATATGGTACGTCAAGTAACTAATTTTGGTTTAGAAGAAATTCTCGTTATATGAATAAAGAAAGAAATGAAAAAGGGAGAGAAATATATATTATATATATATATATATATATATATATATATATATATATATATTTATATTTATATATACATATTTATATAAATATGTGTTAGAGAAAAATGTAGGTAGAATAAAATTCTAAATGTAAAAAAAAAAAAAAAAAATTAAAAATTAAAAAGAAAATTAAAAAGAAAAGTACACAGGATATGGTTATAACTATAGCCATGGCTTTTGTTTGAATCGTGCATCAATCGCGGATTCCCCTGTCCATCCCCAATTCCTACAGCAAGCTGCCGCGATTCCTCGCGTATTCTGTTTGTTTGTTTGTTTTTTTTATTTTTTTCTATGAAAATTTTGTTGCTTTCGTGGCCCCCACCATGAGGTCTGTGTTATATCCAAACCGGCCATCTATTTTTCGAGCTCATATTAAGGCTTGAGATGAAAAATAAGACAGATCTAACTATCAAGTGGGCCACACTGTAAAAGGCAGTGGGGAATTGAACGTCTACCATTGAAACCCTTTTAGGGGTTACAGAAGTTTTAGATCATTATGAAATTTGTTTTTCCTCTTCATCCAGGCCTTTGTGACCTTATGAATAGATTGGATGGAAAATAAATGTTATGGTGGGCCCTACAAAATTTTTAACGGCGAAAATCAATTTCCCCGCTGCTCTTTGCGGTGTGGTCCAGTTGATCTTAATAATGCTCCGAAATGATCTCGAAATATGGATGAACGCTGTGGATATAATAAATATATAGCTGTAGGCCATGTAACTTTGATCTCTTTTAAGCCGTTCGTACAACTCTCAGTTGGAGGAGCGTCAGCGCTCGTCTACGCTGTGAAAAGGAGGGGTAGTTTCGTCCTCAAAGACGCTGTCCGCACGTGCTAGTCTAAGTTGGTAACTAAAGTTTGTATTCCTTCATAAAAACCGCTGGATAAAAGGTTTTGTCTACAGTGGTCATTTTCTCTTTCACACCGGTAAAAGAGAAAAAATTTGATACTCTGGCAGAGTATGATAGATTATACGCAGGCACCTAGAAGCTGCACCGATATTACATGCAGGGCAAGTAAGTCAAATCAAACCGTCAAATAATTTGAATGTATACATGACAAATAAGTCAAATTAAACCGTCAAAAAGCTTGGTCGGTTCAACTAAATATATTCCAACCTTTTGAATTTCTGTCTGCCTGTGTATCAACTGTCATACAGTACCAGAGCATCAAAGAACTCCCCTATAAATATAAGACTACTCCTCCACCCACCCCAAACCAAACTCACCATGGCTCGAACTCATTCCCAAACCATCATCTTCATCACCTTCTTCCTCATCTTCACCATCGTTGCCACTGCAAAACCCGATTTCAAGTTCAGGAAAGAGAAGATCAGCCACATACAATTCTACTTCCACGACGTCGTCGACGGTCCCAACCGCACCGCAGTCCAAGTAGCTGCTGCGCCATCAACAAACACCTCAGTTACAGGGTTCGGCGCAATGACCATGTTCGACAATCCTCTAACGAAAGGCCCTGATCCAATGTCGAAGATGGTGGGAAGAGCTCAAGGAATGTATGCGGTCGCATCGCAGCAAGAGCTTGGATTGCTAATGAATATGAACTTTGTATTCGCGGAAGGGAAGTATAAGGGGAGTACGCTTAGCGTGCTCGGGAGGAACGCTGTACTCGAAAAGGAGAGAGAGATGCCTGTGGTTGGAGGGAGTGGTTTGTTTCGATTTGCCAGAGGTTACGCTCTGGCTAAAACGTATAGTCTCGACCCTATTAGAGCGATTGTAGAGTATGATGTCTTTGTTATGCATTACTGATTTTGGTTTGTTCTTTTGTTTTATTTATTTATTTATTTTTATTTTATTTTGTGGACCCTTTGTTATATAAATTTGGGCCTAAATATTTGTTTGATTTAGTAATCAAAATAGAGTTTAATGGTCCATAGAGTTTAATTTGTGTCCCCACCTTTGGGAAAATAATAAATAAAAATTATATGCAATGGTTGCATGATAACTTGATATTTGTCTAGTGTGTCATGTGTATGTGAGAGTGGGCCACCATGGGATGAGAATCTTATTGGGTGGGAGGAGGCTGATGGATGATTTTGATATTGTGTACTGTTGGATGAGTGGATGGGTGTGATTCTTGTGTCAGATGATTACCTTTTGGATGGATTGGATATTGTATACATTTTAAATGTTGGTATGAAAGAATGGCTAGATTGAAAGTCTACGATTTTAACACACACACCATCACACACTCACGCCATAGTGGGATTTCACCACCTGGGTACTCGAACCCTTGACCAGGTGTTGCAACTCCTAAGAGTCTACCACCGGAGTAAGAGCAAGGACCCCTTTCTTGGTGGAGTTGCCAGCTCGGCCTTCGAATGTTTTGTGGTCCGATTTTAGGACCGTTCAACTAGGACCTCATGAGTAAACTCATTTAAAAAAATGTAGCTGCTTGGCAAGGAAAGATTAAGCTTTGTCGAACAAGAAAATGATGGAGATTTCGCCACTTTCTCTTATTTCTTTTAATGCATATAGTCTATATACATCTCTTCTTCTCCGCATGTAACCTGCACGACATGGTGTCTTAGTGCGGCATATGCTTTGTGGGGCCACCCTGATGACTATATACACTTTGTACATTTATTGCGTCAGCTTAGTTTAAGACATTAGCTAAAAAGCTTAGTTTAGAACATTAGCCAAAAAAAATCAAGTGGATCGAGGATTCACATGGGCCCACAACAAAGTAAATAGTGAGGATGATTGACCGCAGTTCCTTCTCTTTTCTTTGTTTGAGTTTAATCCCCACCTCTCTCTCTCTCTCTCTCTCTCTCTCTCTCTCTCTCTCTCCCCTTTATTGGAGAACCGTAGAAGCATGCAAAGATGAATCAAGCAAAGTACTTCAATCAATCGCACAATCAATTTCAAATACAAACAATCCAAATTTTATGTTGAAAAATATTTGCAGTAAAAAAACCACGGCACAAAGCGATAGTAATAAAAAAATTACAAGAGATGGAGATTACCCAATTTGAACAAGCCTCAAATTACCCTTACAAGCCCTTGAAAACCCTTGGAATGAATTAGATAGCTCACTCCGCATGCATCACACATGCCATCCAAGCTTGCCTTTTGAAGTAACACCTGGGGTGTAACTCAGCCCTGGCCTGTATGGGCCATAACAAACACATTTGAGTGAAGCCTGTGACATTTGTGTATGGCCAGGCCCAAGTCTGGCTTGAGCCTGAGCCTGATCACCTTTTATGCAAGATCTGAACTGTGTTATTCATTAGGTGTGACCAATCATTTGGGCCTTTGAGGTAGAATTTCCAAAATGCATGGCCATCTTGAGCCCACATAGGTTCCTCTCTTTTGGAATCACTCGGGTAGTGGCCCATGATGTTCCTTAGGACTACCCTATGATCCTTCAGTGGACATGAGCACATTTGGATTCCAAAATCTCTGTGACGATGTTCTTCCTCCCCTCCCCCCCTCTCTCTTGCATATCCTTCATGTGGTGAATAGCACTTTTAGGCTTACTTAACCACCAGGACCCATTCATTTGTGGGTGGGCCATTTGAGCTCCAACATGTTTAGGACTTTCTCAAAAGCATACAAGAATGATATTTCTATATTTGGATTATTTCAGCCCAATCATTATTGGGTCTCATTTGAAAGCTTTTGAGAGTGACCTTGGTGTACTTAGATTTGAATGCACTCTGTGTGATTTCCCAGAGACTTGGGCTCCAAAGTATCTTTTGGGCTTTCTTGCATTTGAATGTATGTGGGTCACCTTTGTGGGTCGGTGGGAAAACAAGTCCTCAAGCCCTTTCTAAGATTCCATGCATGTTTGTGAGCCATCCTTGTGGGCCCCTTGAAAGATTAGAGATCCTCAAGTTGTCACTTGGGCCTGTTTTGGGTTTGCACGCGTGACACTCGCTTGTGGGCTTATAAGAAGTTTTGCATGGGGCATGAGTGTGCAATTTGGGCTCCTTGGAAGTTAAGCCCATCCTCATTTGGACCTTAAACATCCAGATCATGTATGAGCAATGTGGGCCCCCACTCTTTGGTTTCCCTTGATTGATTTGTAACATTCAAACTTTTCTTCGGGATCAAGAGTGCCTAGTAGGCCATGCAAAACAAAATGGCCCATCCCTTGGCCTACTCACACAAAGCAAAGCATGAATTCATATGTGGCCAAGAGGATCGGATGGAAGTGTGTTGAAAACTGTTGCGCAGCACGCCAATAATGTAGTGAGCCTAGATCCAATCTCAGGCCTTACCCACAAACGATAAACAGGAAGAAATATAAACTAGAAACAGATCAAAGCAATCCAAACAAACCACAAGACAAGATATACGTGGAAAAATCCCAAACTATGGTAAAAAACCACGAATGCAAACTTCTACTATGAAGAACAAAGATTACAAGGCAATATACTAACCTCTCCCTTGGAAGAATATAGAAAACCCTTTGCACACACCTTAGAATTATTTTTCCAATATTCCAATACACTAGAAAAGCCCTAGGAACACCTATATATAGTTTAGACAACTCCCTTTTCCGCATCCCAGTTGCGAAAGGACTTGCGACACGAAATCCGCGCAAAATCGCGGAACGAATCTGCGTAACTACGACCGGTCGAGCGACCCCTACGACTGATCGTGAATGGGCCACGACCGGTCGAGCACATCGGGATCAAAAAACGATGCTCGCTGACTTTGAGTCGAACTGGTCCACGACCGGTCAAGCCGGACCCTACGACCAGTCGAGCATGGCTCACGACCAGTCGAAGGCGGTCCCAGATGTGGCTCCACATCTTAACAATCTCCCACTTGGAGACACATCGCCTTAAACCTTCATCTTCTTCATCCAGAGTGCACCACCTCCCCGTCTTCAAGCCTGAAGACCAATCAAAGCTGAACAAAGCTTCAGCTTCTCTCGTGCGACCGCCTTGGTTAACATATCCGCAGAATTCTCACTTGTATAAATCTTCTCCAGAGCAATCGATCCATCTTCCAGTCATGAACGTATGAAGTGATATCTGATGGTAATATGCTTGGTCCTTGAATGAAAGGTTAAATTCTTAGTCAAATGTATTGCACTCTGACTATCACTGTACAGCTTGCAATCTGCTTGCTTCTTACCCAACTCTTCCATGAAACCTTACATTCATACCATCTCCTTGCACACTTCTGTACAACATATATTCTCCTCGTCGATCGATAGATATTATCTTTCAGAATCGAGAGATCCAATCGACCGCAAAGACTACCCGAGTAAAGACATAACTTGTAGTGCTTCTTCTGCTATTGATATCTCCTGCCAAATCTGAATCCATGTAGCCTTGTAACTTGATTTCTGATCCACCATAACAGAGCCCTACATCCTTAGTACCTACCAAGTACCTAAGGATCCACTTCACAGCTTCCCAATGTTCCTTCCCGGGGTTGTTCATGGACCTGCTAACAACTCTCACTGCTTGAGCAATGTCTGGTCTCGTGCTCACCATAGCATACATGAGACTCCCAATAGCTGACGCGTATGGAACTTTAGCTATGTAGTCCCGTTTCTCCTGCGTCTTTGCACCTTGCTCCTTAGATAGCTTGAAGTGGTTGGCTAATGGTGTGCTAACCGGCTTAGCACCTCCCATTGAATTGATCAAGTACCTTAGCTATGTACTCTGCTTGTGATAAAACCAGTTTCTTGTTTTCCCTGTTACGCTTTATCCTCATGCCTAGGATTTATTTTGCAGCTCCCAAATCCTTTATGGCAAATTCTTTAGACAGTTGTCTTTTGAGATCTGAGATGTCCTTCATGCTTGAACTGGCCACAAGCATATCATCAACGTACAGAAGAAGGATGATGTATGATGTATGAAATTTCTTCAAATAGCAACAGTGGTCAGCATGACATCTCTTATAACCGTTTCCCGACATGAAACTGTCTAACTTCTTGTACCACTGCCTCGGGGCCTACTTCAGGCCATATAGACTCTTCTTCAGTCTACACTCCTTGTTCTCTTTTCCTGGTGCCACGTATCCTGTCAGCTGATGCATATATATTTCTTCTTCAAGGTCCCTATGAAGAAAGACTGTCTTAACATCTAACTGCTCTAGATGTAAGTCATCTGTAGCCACTATACTCAAGACCATACGAATCGTAGACATTTTCACTATAGGTGAAAATATTTCAGTGAAATCGATACCTGCCTTTTGTTGAAACCTTTTCACAACCAATCTGGCCTTGTACCGTTTTGAACCATCATGCTCCTCCTTCAGTCTGTAAACCCACTTGTTATGAAGAGCTTTCTTACCCTTGGGTAGAGTGACTAGCTCCCATGTACGATTAGACTCAAGAGAGTCCATCTCATCATCCATGGCCTGCTCCCACTTAACCCGTGTATCTGACTGTAATGCTTCTTCAAAACAGTCTGGCTCACCATTATCTGTCAGCAGTAGATAATGTAAGGAGGGTGAGTATTGGACCGTGAGCCTCCTCTCCCGAGTAGACCTCCTCACAATTGATGTCTATGGCTCTGCCTCATAATGCTCCTGTGCATGATCATCCTGTGGCGCTGTAACACCCGTGTCTAATAACTCTTCCAACTCTATGAATTCCTTTTCCTCGGCCTTATTTTCTTGCACACTGTCCTTATGCATCACTTTTTCATTGAAGACTACGTCATTGCTTCTGATGATTTTTATATTTTCTGCATCCCAAAACCTGTAGCCAAAATCATACTGCCCGTAGCCTATAAACGTACACCTCCTGGACTTCGCATCCAGCTTATTTCTGTTCTCTACATCAATATGAACATATGAAGTGTAACTAAACACTCTGAGATGTGTAAGGTTCACTTCTTTCCCAGTCCATGTTTCTTCTGGTAGCCCACCATCCAATGGTACTGAGGGACTTCTATTGATGAGATAGGCAGCAGTTTTCACAGCACCTGCCCAAAAGATCTTGGGCAACCCTGTATGTAACCTCATGCTCCTGGTGTGCTCAAAGATGGTTCTTTTAATGCCCTCAGCCACACCATTCTGCTGTGGTGTCCCTGGAATCGTTTTCTGATGTTTGATTCCATTTGCTGTACAATACTCCTCAAATCTTTTATCACAGTACTCTCCCCCATTATCAGATCTGAGACATTTTACTGTTTTACCTGTCTCGTTTTCTACCATAACTTTCCACTTCTTAAATACATCAAATACATCAGATTTATGCTTTAAGAAATAGACTCACAATTTTCTACTAGCATCATCAATAAAAGTAACAAAATAACGTGAGCCACCAAGAGATCATACTTGTGTCGGTCCCTAGACATCAGTGTGTACAAGCTCCAACAGATGCGTCTTTGGAGCGCGTCCTGTCTTCTTGAAGCTTACCCTCTTCTGCTTGCCATACACCCAGTCCTCGCAGACTTCTAAGTTAATAGACTTTAGCCCTGGTAGCTTTACTTTCGACAATAGCACTTTCATCCCCTTCTCACTCTTATGTTCTAACCTCTGATGTCATAACTGCCCATTCACTCCAGTTGATGTGACTACGAGTGAACTATACGATCCTGAAGTCACGTACAAAGTACCTTCCTTTTTGCCTCGAGGTATGTAAGACCCGTACCCTAGTCCGTACCGTTTCGTAGGCTTCCGCGATCCTACCGATCGAATTCCGGCAATCCTCGACCCATTTCCATCGTTGTGCGTGATCCTAAGCCGAGTCCCACATGCCGAAGTCGGCTCAACCTGAAAGCTGTATCTTGGCGACCGCGTCATCACCACGACTCGCGCACCGAACCGATGCCCAGTCCAGGAGATACGGGTCAGCATTCGGTTCGAAGAAACGCCCCACGTTGCGAATCTCGAGGAAATCTCTACGAGATGTCCCATCAATCAAGTCAAGTACACCACCTTACCTCCATGTCACCTCACCCAACAACAGGTACACATGACCATCCCTTCCTTTACCATAAGTCAAACCTCTCTCTCCTCTCACCATTCCTCCTTTTATAAATTTCAACCATAACCCTACCTCCTTTACAACTTTTCAACCCAACCCATACCCTTCCTTACACCCACCATCCCACCTATCCCTCTCACCATTAATTCTCAATTTCTCTCAAAAACTCTCCCAAGCAACAAAGCATCCCACGTCCCAAGCATTTCCAAGCTCTCTTCTCTCCCCAAACCACAACAAGTGTGGCCCACTTTCCCCTACACTCATCTCTCATCCTCACTATCAAAACTCTATCGCCACCGTTGAATGTTGAGCATAGGTGTATACAAGCCTTAAGGAGCAAGGAGGAGTGAAAGAGGTGGGTGATCATCCTTCATTTTAATTTTTAAGGGCCCACTTGTTGTGGGTCCCACTTGATCTATGTGTTGTAACTATGGAGGGCCCATAGTGGCAGGGACCCTCCCCTCTATCTCACCGGTTTTCTCTCTCTCTCTCTCTCTCTATCTCTCTTTCTTTGGTGTGATGTGGCCACTATGTGCAAGAGAATCTTAACTGTCCGATCATGAGGCCCACCTTGCAATGGGTCAATTGGACGGTCAAGATGAAGGAAAACACAAATACCTTGTTGTCCAAACGGTGGGCCACGTTCATGTGGAACCCACCTTGATGTGTGGGCCATGAACACATGGGGCCCACACTGATGTCTGCGTTTATCCACGCCGTCCAGCGTCCCTGGACGCTGGACGAGCAGGGATGGCTAACAAGGAGTGCGTGTACTGCATGGTTGTGTACTTGTATGCTAACAAAAAAAAGAGAAATTTTACTTTATGGGGTGGGCTGCTCATGCAGGCCCCACCTTGATGTATGTATGTGATCCACGCCGTCCATTCCGTTCTCTAGCTCATTTTAGGCGTTGAGCCGAAAAATGAAGCTGATCCCATTTTCTGGTGGGCCGTGGCATTAAGAATACTAGTGTTTCCATTAAAACTCAGGAAAAAGGATTGCTGGGGTCCACTAGGAGCTTAGACCCACCTAAAACTTGATATGGACCCTTAATTTTGTGGAGCTCATGCAATGGATGGGTTGGATCTTGCTGATGCGGGCTCCACGAAACAAAAAAAGGTGGCAGCGCTGCTGCTGCTGCAGCGGCTGGGTGGACGAATGCTGGGCCTCACGGTCCAGCTGTGGACCCCCCACCATGATGCGTTTCGTCCATCAACACCGTGCATTTGATGGCTCCCCTTTGGCTATGGGGTGTCCCCAAAAATCAGCCGTATACTGAATTTAGGTGGGCCATACCATCTAAAATCATGTGAAGACATGCCTAAACATATAAAATCACTTGGTGGGGCCTACTTGAAGTTTGGATGAGGTTGAAACTTGGTCTGGACCCTTAACCAGGTGGGACACACATATTGGGTGGGCTGGATTTGTGAACCACATCACGTGGACCCTGGTCCACGTGACCTCATGAAAAGATTGGATGGCAAATAAATAATAAGGTGGGCCCTAACCGTGTGACCTTATCAACAGGTCGGTTGGGAAATAAACATTACGGTGGGCCCTCCTGGCCCACGTGTTCGTATGAACAGGTTGAATGGCAAGTAAACGTTACAGTGGGCCCTAGGCCCATGAGACCTCATGGATAGTTTAGATTGCAAATAAACATTACTGTGGGCCCCCTCCCCTGACCGTGGGCCCCTGGACAGATTGGCTGTCAAATAAACAATGTAGTGGGCCCCTGGCCCACTTGATCTCATAAATAGTTTGGGTGCCAAATAAGCATTTCAGTAGGCCTAGCCCCATGTGACCTTATGAATAGTTTGAATGGAAAATAAATATTATGGTGGGCCCCTATCCATGTGACATTATCAATAGATTGGATAGGAAAATAAACATTATGGTAGGCCTCACATGAGGCCCACTTGGATATATATGGGCTCATGTATTTAGGCCCATCTTGGCATGTATATAGGCCCAATGTTGAGGCTCACTTGGGTATATATGGGCCCATGTATGTAGGCCATCTTGATGTGTTTATAGGCCCATTGTCGGGGCTTACCTTGATTTATACATGCCCACGTTATGAGGCCCGTTTGATGTATTTGTGGCCCATTGTTGAGGCCCACTTTGTTATATATATAAGGCCTATGTGATTAGGCCCATTTGATACACATAAAGCTTATGTGATCGGGCTCATTTTAATACATTCTAAGGCCCATGGGTGATGGCCCATTGCAATGTACTTAAGGCCCATTGGTGAGGGTCACTGAGGTGGCTCACTTGCTGAATATAAGGCCCATGAGATACGGCCCATTTGATGTATTTGAGGTCCAATGGGATGTACCTAAGGCACATTGCAATGTGTGATTCTGCCATGATTTATTTAATGGTATTTAAGGCGAGCCGAGCCTTGGGGACAATGTTGGTTTGACGTTCATATTGTACGAGTAATGTTGGTTAGATGTCCACATTATAACTCTCCCTAAGGCCACTGATAGGCCCGTATCTGTTTCATGTAGGCCATCTAGGCCCATCTTCATTGAGAGGATAGTTTATTGCTTTATAACATGTTTAGCACAGCCCCATAATTCATGATCATACACATCATATGTATGCTTGAGATGAGGAGTGTCTGATCATAGCATGTGTCTTCAGACAGACTGATTACGGGCTCCCCGATATGTGAAGTTGCCCTACATGAGCGCACGGTATGCACAGGATTGATGCATGTCTGATAGTATGATTCATGCACTTGCATTTGTGTGATTGTGATATGCCCTAGCAACATCAGGACCATAGCCTCCACAGATATATAGTGGGTGGCTAGTTAGATACCAGAAAAATCTTGTTCTAAGCAATTGGGGCGCCATAGATGTCCCTGTGTGAGAGTTCCTGAACTCGATAGTACCAGAGGATGACTCCAACGTCGAGACCGAGTGGATATACGAGCGCACGAGGGCCGAATACCAGAAGGCCGCGTCTCCCACTGTGTCGTGGTCGGTTGGAAAGGAGTGGTGGCCTTACTCGCCCGAGAGCAGGGGGCATTACTAGACTGAGTTTGACCAGCTCGGAAATGGGTTCGCTATCGACGTGCCGGATAGGTATTGGCTAACTATTGGCCAAGTGGATAGTGAGGTTTCTTACGCTCACTTGGACTATGCTGCTTGGAGAGAGACAGTGCCATTTGAAGCGTACTGAAGCCCGATGATTATCCAGACTGAGAACCGTACTGATTTGATGCTCTAGTGAGGAGTTGCATTGGTATGAGGATTAGCATGCTTGACTTACATATTGCATCGCATGGCCTTGTTATGGCCGATAGCATTCACATCTTGTACTGCATAGCCTTGGTACGGCTGGTTGCATTTACATACTCATCAGCATGATTCCGCATTACTCCGGCATTACATTCTGAGCACGTTCGCACACACTTACACCGCCCTCTAAGCTTTCTATAAGCTTATGCATGATTGATGCATGCAGGTGACGTCAGGACGTAGCTGTAGTCTCGCCGCAGTTGAAGCGTGCCACCGAGCTTTTGGAGTTTTGATATTACCACTATCTTGTATTTCCCTTTATACGCACTGTACTCAAAGTTTTTGATCATAGTGGATTTTGTGATGGTATTCTTGTGGTTATTGTTCGTGGGTTATGCTTGGTTATGCTCATTACGAATCAAATTGATATTAGAAATCCTCCTTGTAGCATCCCAGGATCGGAACCTGGTATATGGGTGCCGGGAGCCGAGAATGGGGTACTAAGGAGGCTGTCGGCGCCGATTCGGCAATCGGGAATTTTGTGAGCCCGGTCTCCGAGTTCGGGGTGTGACAAGGTATCACTAAGGCACCTTTTGTGATCTTCTAGGAATCAATGGTGAATGTCGTCACATAACCGGTATCGGCCAACTGCCCCACAGAGATCAAGTTACGTTTCAAACTCGGTACATGCCTGACATCCTTCAATTTCAAGATCGTTCCGTCTTTCTGATTTACATGAACGTCCCCCTTTTCAAAAATACTGCACGACTCATCATCACCCCGGTAGACTCTCCCAAAGTTACCTGATACATAATTACGGAGAACTTCCTTACACGAAGTGGCATGAAAGAAGCACCCGAGTCTATAACCTAAGACTCATTCCTTGCATCAAGAGACAAGATCAATGCCTCTGTATCACTCTCCTCAGATAGATTCACTAAATCCTTCCCTCCTTGAGAGCTTCCTTCTTGTTTCTTAAGCGCCCTACAATCACGTTTCATGTGCCCCTTCTTGCCGCAATGCCAATACCCGTCTTTGTCTTTCGGTCCCTTGGACTTCTTCCTCGACTTAGAACGCCCGTGTTTATTGCCTCCTTTGTTCAGCGATCTTCCTCTTCCTTCAACGTTTAGAGCATTCCCTGAATCCCCTGAAACTCCTTATGTCTTTCTTCTAGATTCTTCACTGAGAATTAGGCCGACCACATCATCAAATTTCAGTTTTGTTGACCCTGAAGAATTGCTCACAGCAATCACCAAACTATCCCAACTGTCTGGCAAACTGGATAAGATCAATAACGCCCTGACCTCATCCTAAAAAACAATGCTAACGGATTCCAACTGGCTCGTGACTGTATTGAACTCGTTTAGATGTTCAGCCACGCTCCCACCATCTGACATCTTTATGTTGAATAGCTGTTTCATAAGATGAACCTTGTTGGATGCAGAGGGCTTTTCATACATGGTGGATAGGGCTTCCATTAATTCTTTTATAGTTTTTCACCTTGGATATATTGAAGGCGACGCTCTTAGACAAAGAGGGTCGGATCGTTCCTAAAGCCTTCCTATCCAGTAAAAACCATTCATCATCTGTCATCTTTTCTGGTTTCTTCTCTTTTCCTCCTAGAGGAATATAGAGGTCCTTCTGATACAGATAATCCTCCATCTGCATCTTCTAGAAGGTAAAGTTTGAACCATCAAACTTCTCAATTCTAGTTTTCCCTTCTTCTGCTATCAGTCCTAATAGAACTAAGCCAATAGCTCTGATACCAGTTGTTGCGCAGCACGCAGTGAGCCTAGATCCAATCTCAGGCCTCACCCACAAATAATAAATAGGAAGAAATATAAACTAGAAACAGATCAAAGCAATCTAAACAAACCACAAGACAAGAATACGTGAAAAAACTCCAAACTAGGGTAAAAAACCACGGATGCAAACTTTCACTATGAGGAACAAATATTACAAGGCAATATAGTAACCTCTCCCTTGGAAGAACATAAAAAACCCTTTGTCCACACCTTAGAATTATTTCTCTAATATTCCAATACACTAGAAAAGCCCTAGGAATACCTATATATAGTTTAGGCAACTTCCCTTTCCGCATCCTAGTTGCGAAAGGACTTGCGACACGAAATCCGCACAAAATCACGGAACGAATCTACATAACCACAACCGGTCGAGTAGATTGTACGACCGGTCGAGTGACCCCTACGACCGGTCGTGAATGGGCCACGACCGGTCGAGCACCTCGGGATCAAAAAACGATGCTCGCTGGACTTTGAGTCGAACCGGTCCACGACCGGTCGAGCCGGATCCTACAACCAGTCGAGCATGGCTCACGACCAGTTGAAGGCGATCCCAGATGTGGCTCCATATCTTAACAAGAAACCACTCAGAGATGAATTAAGCAAAGTACACACAATCACACAACTAAGTCCAAACAAGAACGATCTGAATTTTACGTGGAAAAACTCTTGTGGGAAAAAAATCACGGCACAAAGCAACGAGTAATGCATGATGAAAGCAGAAATTATAAGAGATAGAGTCTTATCGATTTAAAGAAGCTTCGAATCTCATTTCACAAACCCTAGATATATACGTGAACCCTTAGTTACAAATTAGAAAGCAATAATACACCTCTTCTCATCCCAAATCCCAATTACACCCAATATATATACTATCACAACTGAAATAAGAAACAAATCTGCACTAATGCAACTTTGCACACGCTCTCAATGGGACCTTTGATGGCATCGACAACTCATCGAGGATTTGTCGATGGCATCGAACTTACTTCGACGTCATCAAGTAGTAACATTAAAACGTTCTAGCGACCAACATGAATTTTTCCAAATTTTCTCGATGGGATCGAGCATATGCTCGATGAGATCGAGTGGTCTGTCGATAACATCGACAAACCCCTGTTACTAACATATTTATGACATCAACAAAAAAGTGTAGTTGGGCCCATTCCTTGGCCTACCAAAGCAATGCAAAGCATGAATCCATCTATGTGGCCAGGATGGCCACATGGAAGTAGTTTAGTCCATTTTAGCCCACTTGAAATCAAAAGAGAGCCTCCCCACCCATATGGTCAAGAGGACCATGTGGGAATACTTTTGGCCCATTCTAGCCCTAATCATATTCTAGTTCCTACTGCTTTTTTACATATCATCTACGTAAAAACAGTCAGTCAAAATGATTCATTTGAATGAAACGTCGAGTTACTTATTAGTTCTTATCAATGATTGAAGAAATGAAAGGGATTACAATTCCAAGTCTTAAATGAAATGAGTGGACTGGATTGAATCAGCGGTATATAGATCCAATACAATAGAGAGTCTTGTAGAAAGAACTAGATGCACCTTTCTACCACACTATCTATTGTATGAAGATATGGGATTGATATAGATCAATCAAAGATATGTATCTACTGTTGGGATTTTTGACCTGCGGAATCACACAAATCTAGATCTAGGATAGCAATCTAATGGCACCAAGCACACACAAGAGAACACAGATTTAACATGAAAAATTGTTGCGGGAAAAAACCACGGCACAAAGCAACAGATCTCCACTATGAAAATAGAAATTACAAAGAGAGAGGACTTACCCGATTTGAACAACCTCGAATCTCACCCTTGTTACACCCTTTAGAAACCCTAAAATCCTTTTAGGAACCCTTGGAACTCCTTTAGAAAGCCTTAGAATGCCTTCCAATCCTGCATACACCCCTTTATATAAGTTTAAAAAGAAGTAGAATCGGAATAGGAAACAAAAATCGCAAAATCTACGTTTCCGCAGAAAATCTGCGTAACATCTTCGATATCATTGAAGGTCCATCGATGTCATCGAAGACGGACCAAAACTGTCCTGCGACCAGGGGTGAAAAATTCTGTAAATTATCGATGGCATCGAGCAACCTTCGATTTCATCGACGACTGCCATCAATGTCATCGAAGCCCTGTCGATATCATCGACAGACCACTAGACAGATTTAAGACATCTGTCCATAACATCTACATATATGTAAATGTAAATTACATAAAATTACATGTAAATAGCACTCCAATTCTATTTCTTCGCTACACCCATTCGTATTTATTCCGATCAATTCGAAATAATCCAGCTGCTCTAATTCATAGGTTTTTTATTGCCCGGGATCTATCGAAACAATGGAATCATAGTATGGGCATATACAAAATTTAAGCAAGTCATCACTAGAAGTGACTTTTCGAGTCTACAAAGCTTTGCCAGAAGCTTTGCTTCTTCTTTTAGTCTCTGTAGTCGCATTCGACGAACTTTGTCAGAAGTGACTAGTCTCTCGAATGCCTCTTGACTACAGTATAGTCTAGTATCCAGTGTTGAAACCTAGCTCTATATAGGAGTGTTGGACCTACAGGGCTCTAGTGACTTAGGGGCAAGCATATTAGTGTGTCTGTCCAAGCAAGCATATTAGTGTGGTGCATTGATTGATAGAAGCGGCGAGTTTTGGTTGGGACAAGCTATCGCATGCATGGAAGTGAGGAACTGGCCCGCTTGCGTCAGCTGTTCTTCGACCCTACCTAAGGAGTGTTGTGTGCTGGGTGGGTGGGCCGAGCTTGCCTAGGAGCAGGTGTTTCCCAAATCCCTATCCATCCTTTCCCGTTAGAATGAGGCACGTTTCCATCTATCGGGAATGGCCAAAAGGGCCAAATGGAAAAAATGGGCCCATCTCTTAGCCCACCCAAACAATGCAAAGTACGAATCTATCAATGTGGGCAAGACGGCCACATGGAATAAAATGGGTCCAGCTCTTGGTCCACCCAAACAATGCAAAGCATGAATCCACCTATGTGGCCAAGAGGGCCACATAGAGCAGTTATAGGCCTGTTCCTTTGCCACCAATCATCTTTCAATATTTAGAATATCTTCATGTGGCTAAGAGGGCCACATGGCAACATAACGAGCCCATTTGGATTGCCAAGAGGGTCCATAGAAGAAAATGGGCTACCTTGATTCACCAGGATGAGCACATGGTTTCACTTGAGGGCCAAGAAGAAGATGTGGGAGCTAAAGGGCAGACATGCCTTCAGCCGGAGAAGCCCAACGCATTATGGTTAAAAGGAGAGGCCTCCCTTTTGGATATTTGGCATGTTTGAAGGGATCATGCTTGACTTTTTAACCATTTCCCTTTTGAAATGTAAGAGTATGGCAAGTAGAGGATTTGGATTTTGAATAATCTTGATCCTCTGCTTGCCACTGGCGAGAAAACCTTGCTTGTTGCAATCTAATCGGACCATATCATCAAACACTGCATTTAATGCGGCAATGCTGACAATGTCAATGATGATTGTTATTCAGCTGGGTGAGAGAGTTGGCATTTTTAAGGTGTCCTTGTAGAAATGCCTCCTTAAGGTAGAAGCAGTGCGGGTCCCTTCGTTGATCATTCTGAAAGCCTCTCCTTCTGCTTTGCAGCTACGGGGCATGCAAATGGGCTGGGATGCCTGGTTTGAGGGTGTGCAACTATTCTTAGGCCTGTTTGGCTGGGCGAATCCAACGGGATTAGGAGGGATGGGATCAAAATTAAGGTAATCATGGCCCTGTCAGTGGATTGTTGTAAAATCCATGGGATGGACTAATCCCGGGACACGAACCGAGCTCATGTTTGGGACGTCAGGCATAACCCGGGATCACGGACGTCCGTCCCATTTGGTACTTGCGTGGAATTGCATGAATCCATTGTTTCCATTACATCCACCCGTCTAGCATACTATAACTCGAACATCCCCTAAACCAAATGTAAATTTACATGAGCAGATTGAACAACAACAATACCTTCCCCATGGATGAAAAGTGCACAGTAGCAACAACACTCAATCAACATGAGCAGATTATATAGCAGCAATACCATTCCTTGGACATGAGCAAGATGTACAACAGCAATACCATTCACAGCATGGATAAAGAATAAAATAGTTTAATGGGCCATTCTAATCAGGCCCTTGATGGACCACAGTGCAACAGTGTAGCAGTAGCAGGACAGGCTTCAATGGGCCATTCTAACAGCATGGATAAAGAATATAACAGTTCAATGGGCCATTCTAATCAGGCCCTCGATGGACCACAGTGAAATAGTGTAGCAGTAGCAGGACTAGCTTCAGTGGGCCATTCTAACAGCATGGTAAAGAATATAACAGCTCACGGTCCATGAAATTCATAATGTAAGGAGATGTAACAGTGTAGCAGTAGCAAAGTGCAATATTTGTGTTACATTGCGTTGATATAAACTTGAAAGACTTCTTTGAATTCCAGAAATGGTTTTGAAATTTCCAATATTGTGAGAAAAATCTGATCAATAAATTGAAAGTAAACGTTGGAAAACCCAAAAGGAAAGAATTTTCCAAGCAATCCAATAAAAAATCTCACAAACATCATTAGAAAAGAGAGAAATTTCTTGCGATTTTGGATCTGAATACTTCTCAGAAATCCAGGGAAAAAAGAAAAACTGCCTTAAAATTTCAAAGTTTTAGTTATAAGGGAAAACCCAATTCTTGAAATAGAAGGAAAATGCTTAGAAAATTCAAAGGAAATTTCCAGAATTCCTCTGAAGTCCAAAATTCAAAGGCTTTGAGTGAAGTACATATAACCGAAGTACCTTAATTCTACATGACATTACTCACAAACATCCAAAATAGCCTTCGCACCTTCCATTTGCTACCATAAAGCATATTTTAAAAGTGGATACCATTTCTTCGTATTCAGTTCACTTTTCCTACCAAACTGTTAGGTTAATCATATTACAGCATGTTGCAATCAAATTAGTCATTTATGCAGCAAAGAGCGATCAGAAAACAAATAATAGTATCCAAAACCTGAATTTCAAGGCTAGTCCAAAAATAAAAATAAAAAATCAAAAGTCCATATAGAAAAGTAGAAAGGAATGGACAAACAGTTCATTTAGTTGTATATACATACATACATATAATCCATCTGCACGAAGCACCACATATATATGTAGATAGATGAATGATAGGAAGCAGAACATTATGTTTTAATCAATAAGAAGGCCTAGACCAGGAAGAAGCACCACATTTACATGCAGATAATAAAACAGAGAGAGAGAGAGAGAGAGAGAGAGAGAGAGAGATTGAGAGAAAGAGAGTACTTGGTTGCTTGCCTGCCTGTGGTTATCTGTGAGAAGGCAGGATAATCTGCTTCTGATTCGTAGTTCAGAGTCAAAACTGAAAGTCATTGAAATCTTATAAGGACCACACCATAAGAAACAGTGGTGACTTACTGATTTAACAGACATATTATGACCAAAAAACAATTACAATGTAATTTATGTTCTGCCCACCTCAATCATGGATATAATATGTACTTTACACAACACTTAGGAAGAGTAGCAGTAATTGAGTCATCCCTTAAAAAAATGAAAAGTGTACAAAAGTAAAAATGGCAATTAGAAACAATTGAAACTAGCATTATGATGGCCAGACCCATTTCACAAAAAGGCATCACAGCTCACATAGCCAGTGACATGGGCATGAAGGAGATAAACCAATCTTTGTATGTTTGGAAACATTCTTTGACTTGCTGCGCACAGAAAAGCGATGTGGGAAAGGACTTTGAATTCTCTACTCGCTGCATATAGAAAATTCATATTTTCTATTATAATTGGTCCATGTCATTACCAACTCCATCAATGCCATTATTGACATGGGCAAAATGTAGCATTCGTGAAGGCAATGCCATTCCAAGCCAACCATTACTTGTCCCAGGATGAATGAAGGACATGTAGCTGAAAATCTACCCTTTGTAGGTGTGAAATACTGATGTCAACTACATATAGGCGACAAATACATCACCAATAGCATAAGGAAACGTAACCACTCCAAATACCTCACCAAAAGCATAAGAAACAATGGTGAATTACTGATGTAAACTACATATGGGCCACTAATACATCACCAATAGCAGAAGGAAACGTAACCACTTCAAATACATTACCAATAACATAAGAAGCAGTGGTGAATTACTGATGTAAACTACATATGGGCCACCAATACATCAGGTGAGCATAAGGAAATGTAACCACTCCATATATATCACCAATAGCATAAGATTCAGTGGTGAAATACTGATGTAAACTACATATGGACCACAAATACATCACCAATAGCAAACCCTAAATGTAACCACTCCAAATAGAAGATCAATAGAATAAGAAACAGTGATGAATTACTGATGTAAACTACCAATAGGCCACCTGAATTTCAAAAAATTGAAATGGAGAAAGTAGTATGCTAGGCCCCATCTCAGAATCCCCCTTAAAAAATCCTTTCGAAAATACATCAAAGGGCCCACGAATCAAAACATGCAGGGCCCCATCTTCGAATAAAAATCCCCCAATTTCTAGCATAAATCCGTAGTCGAACCCCCAAAAATCCCTCAAATAAAAAATTCAAAAGATATTGTAATGAATGGAACAAGGGATCACAACATGCAGAAAGCTCCGTAGTCGGACCAACATGCAGGAAGCAAAACCCCCATTAAGAAAGCATCGATAGTGAAATCCCTTAAATAAAAACTCCAGAAGACATTGTAATGAACGGAAGAAGGGATCACAACATGCAGGATGTAAAACCCCCAATTTCTAATATAAATCCGTAGTCGGACCAACATGCAGGAAGTAAAACCCCCATTAGGAAAGCATCAACGGTGAAATTAAACTACGAAATCGAATAATAGATTAGTAAAGATCAATACAATGATGCTTCAATTCAGATGGAGTGGGAGACGTACCTCAGCTGAAATGGGTCAGTTCAAACATAGTGCTCACCTGAAATCGATGTCACAGGGAGGAAGACAACCACCATTAACAGGTATTTGTAGGCATACCTGTTCGCGCCAGATTTTTTCACTCCCGCCAACTCCAGCGGCCATGTCCGCTTGTAAAATCTCATCCTGTTGTTCCATACAACTGGATGGGGGAAAACTCCATGGGATGGGCTTGAGGATGGCAGCGAGGGATGGTGGAGAATCCAAGAGGGATTTCGCAATCCCTCAGCTCGAAGACCATTTCAAAGAAATATCTCTCGTCTCGTGGATATATGCACACCCAAACAAATGAGCGGACCGAGTAGATGGGATATTATGAGCCCATTCCTCCTAATCCTGCACAATCCGCCCGGCCAAACAGACCCTTAGAGAATCCATGAGCATACACTGTTGAGTGGGTTATTTTAGGTCCACCTTGGATATGCCAATGTGGGCTTTTTTATGTCTGGTGGAACGTTGAAGGGTAGAGACTGTTGATGCAAAAATTTGGTCCCCTTGCTCTAGATCTTCAGGTACTTACACAGGAAGAAGACAAAGGAAACCCTGGCTAAAGAAGGGGACCCTCTGATGCCAAAGTCGGGATAGGAATATGGGTCTAGAAGTATCAAGGGGTTTTGAGTGAGAGATTATGCATACCTTTTCATGTAGATGGGTCCCCTATGTATAATGTAGATGGGTCATTGTTGGGGCTAGAGATGGTTCTAGATCACAGACATAATCTTTGAGTACATTTCTCAACCATTATGCGGGATTTGTGGAGGTGATAAGTGTTGAAGTGGTCAGCCCTAAAATCATGTAATGGATGGTCGAGGCCAACTTGAGTCGAGCCCTTGATCAATCGGGTTGATCTCCATGGACGGCTCAAGGTGAACTTCTGAATTGACCATCACTGGTCAACTGATCAAGTCCTTAATCTGTCCACGCTTGAGCATAAGGAGCAGGCTCATCTCCTCGGCGATATTTATTGTTCTGGATGACCATCCCCTTGATCTCATCGAACTGATTGGTCTCCCAATCGTCTTCTGGTCATACAAATCCGGACATTCCTTAGAGATTAGATAAACTTGGTAGAAGCTTGGAAATGTATGATACCGAGGCCTAGGTTGGGAGTTTGGTGCCTAGTCTTCTTCAGATCGATCTGAGATAGACGGTCATCTAGGAGCTCCTTGGTCATGATCAATCTTGGTCCTTTCTCCCAATCTTGGACCAGGAAGCGCATGTTTGTGAGTCTGAGCTGACCCCATGAGTGGTCAGACCATTTTTACCCATAACAAAAGCCCCCTACTCCTGAGTTAGCGATGAGAGCTCGAGGAGTAAGTTGGAGATATGTGGTTGGGCGGACGATCGGTCTTGCCATTATTGCTAATGGGCGGAAGGCGCAAGGATCGGGAAAAAATTATAACGATGGCTTAGTACGCACGAGGCGTTGTACACCGCCGCAACAACTTTTTTGATTTCTAGCCCATGTGGTACAGATGTGTGGCACTACCCGAGAAGTTGGTATAAGGAGGTGAACGTGGAGCTACCACTTGTAAAGAAATGGGCCCCGAGGCATCCCTTCACCTGTGGCATTCAATGCATGCCATCAATGACTGTGGCCGAGGAGGCCTATAAAAATGGGAGACCCCGCGGAGAGGTCAGCTATTTGCGTTTCATTCTCCCTTTTACTACTTCAGAGCTTCTGGAGTAGGTGATTTCCGGTGAGTTCTTCCTTTTCTGGACTGCTTTATTTCCCCTTTCCTTTTCTTTTTATTTTCTCCTATATTTGATATGCCAGATATGTCGGATGACGGGTATGAAGTTTATGCCTTTGAGGATGATTCAGACCCAGGAAGCGTTGATTCCCGATCTAGGGTCCCTTTGGAACCATCTTCTCTGGTTCCGTTAGGATTCATTCAAATGGATGACCCTGATCTCGTTGGTCAGGCGACTACTCAGTCCTCAGCTGAGTAGCCAGTTAAGGTCGGCCTTAGGGGATCAATTTTAAAGGAAGTGACCCTAGTCGGGATCTGCTCAGATTACTAGATACTGGATAATGTGCGGATCTGGATCCCTGCCCCTCACGAAGTCCTCGAGGACTCGGCCGATGGGGAAGTGGCCATTTTCGTCGTTGCTCTCCAGTGCGGACTCCAACTCCCTCTTCATCCATTCATGAAGGCGATGATGTCCCTCTTGCGGTTGGCCCCAGGCCAGCTCATCCCGAACGTGTGGAAGGCGTTTCTGGGGACATACATCCTCTGGTTTCAGCTTAAGAACAACGAATTGACAACTGAAGAGTTTATGTACCTATACTAAGTCAAAGTCAATCCCGTATAGCTGAGCTAGTACTACTTTTCAGCATGGGCGAACAGAAGCCAAGGCCTTAGTAGCAACCTCTTGACTTCCAATAAAGATTGGAGGAATAAATAGTTCTGGGAGTGGGGAGAGTGGGAGGCACTTGCTATAGAGTTGGGTCGTTTGCAAGATTGGGTCCCCACCAAGTTTACCAGTCCAGGTCAAATATTGCTGAGGAATTGTACTTAGATTTCTTTTCCAAATTTTCTAGCTTGGCACTACTCTCACTATTTTAATTATCTTTACAATTTTTTCGAAGGGTCAGCCCGAGCTATATGACCTTAAACCCAGGCAAGTGGATAAGGAGAAGGTTTTGAAGGACAACTTTCACCTCTGGAACGTGTTGATCACCCCAGACCTGCTCCACCGATCTGGGCTCTGTTAGTCAGCCTCTTCCCAATAGCTGACTTCTCTCCACACTTCTGCCTCCACTTCCTCTGGTAAGCAGCAAATTGTTAATTTGCCAAGGTTCGTAAAATTTGATGTTATCATGCGATTTACTTGAATTTTAATGTGCATGTATGGTTAAACATCCAAAGTCGGGGAAGAGGAAGCGCCCTCCTCCTATGGAGGAAATGATTAAAAAGAAGACTATCACCGGGAAGAAGGTGACGGTCCCTCCCATTGCATAAATTCTCACCTCCACCGTGGAGGTGAGGTCGGGGGCTAGTGCCGAGCAACCCTCGATGAGACAATCGACTTCGGTCACGGCGGGTGAGTGGGAGGTTCATGCTTCGATAGCCCCTTCATGGTAAAGCACTGTGGAGGTGGTGGATCTAGACCTAGAGGAGGCGCTTTCCACCTTCGAGGTCCGTGTGGCCATCGAGGCTGAGGCCATCCATGTGGCCGAAGAAGCTGAGGTCGCTGTCGCGGACGAGGCTACTCATGCTGTCGAGAGAATCGAGCGTTTAATAGCTGAGGAGATTGGCTCCTTGGCGGCCCCGGCTGGTGTTAAAGGGGGCAAGGCCTCAAGTCCTCGGGTTATCAAGGAGGCGAGGACATACTCGCCCAGCCATCATATGTCCCGCCTGGTCAGTTGGGCGAAGAAGCATGTCCCAAAGGATGAGATCATTGATCTGATCGATTCCCACCCATAGGCTTTCCTTACTAATGTTGCCGCTCTCTGCTACAAGGTATATATCTTTACCAGTGCTGTCCTTTGTTCTTTTTTCTTTATTTACTAACTTATTTCCTTTGTTCTCAGCCCGTTCCTGCATTGCTGACTACTCGTCAGAAGGTGAGGCAGGTGGTCGACGAGTGCGAGCTGCCAAGACAACAGTTAAGGAGAAGGCCGTTGAGGTCGAGGCTCTTAGAGAGGGCCTTCAAGTGAAGACACCGTCACAAGGAGAGCTTAGTGATGGCCGAGCTCGAGGGGATGAAGTCTCACCTCAACTCGGCGAGAGCTGAATTGGGGAGAGTGAAGGCGCACCTCTCATCTGTGGAGGCTGACATCGTGGGGCTAAAGACGGAGCTGGAGAGGGTGAAAGCAAGCTCGAAAGCTAAGTTAGCTGATGTCGAGGCGATCTTGGCCTCTCAGTTGGATAAGTCTAAAGCAGTCATCCTAACGATCAAGGCTGCAGTTGTAGAAGAGTGCAAAACCTCGAAGGAAAGAGTCGACAAGGTAGATGTTTTCTATAACTGTGGCTACGACCGTTGAGATGAAGACATTAAACGGCTATACCCCAAGTTAAACTTGGACGACCTTTTTAATGATGAGGCCTCAGAGGAACTAGCATAGCTCGAGGTTGAAGCCAAACATCCTCCTCCCAAAGCTGATTAAAATTCTCTTCCCTTTGTAAAACTTTTTGTAATCTTTTTTGTTTAAATGAAAAGTTTACTTCTAGCTTGCTCATATTCTCTTGTTTATGTTTTATGTGTTTGTACGGTAGACTCTTAAGGTCACACTTTTTAATGTGGTAGTGGGTCGAACATAACCATAATGAATAGTTCGACCTCTTCTCTAAGGGTCGGATTATTAGAGGAACATTTCTCCTTATAGTGAAGGAGGTCCTTGTTAGTCCAAGCAGTAGTCCTATAGGCCCAGAGCACATAGGGGAGCTCCTCAGCCTAGACACCTTTTTCCTTCTCGAGCCTAGCCTTGAGATGGTTTTTTATTATCTTATTGATTACTTCCACCTGTCCGTTAGCTTGGGGGTGCTGAGGTGATGAGTAAGCAATGTGAACGCCAAGCCCCCGACACATACTTCGGAACTTATGGTTATCAAATTGTCTTCCATTATCTGAGACGATTGTGTGCAGGATCTTGAACCGACAGATGATATTCTTTCAAACAAAGTCGGTGATTTTTTGCTCAGTAATCTTAGCCAGAGGTTTGGCCTTGGGCCACTTGGTGACGTAATCGACCACCATGACCGCGTATCAGGTATAACCTTTACCTGTGAGTAATGGGCCGATGATGTCAATCCCCCACTGGGTGAAGAGCCAAGGTCTAGTCATCGGAGTCAGTTCCTCATCAGGCTGGTGAGGTACAGTCAAAAACCTCTGACACTTATCACACCTCTCGGTATACTGCTTTGTATCTTTCTGAGTGGTCGACCAGAAGTATCCATGTTTGACGACCTTGTGGACGAGGGCTCGGCCCCCAGAATGATTACCACATATCCCTTCATGAATTTCTTTTAGGACATAATTAGGCTCTTTATTCAGAGACACTTGAGATAGGGCATAGAGTACCCTTTCTTATATAGGATATCTCCTATCATTATATGCCGAGATGACCTAGATCTGAGTTTTCATGCCTTTAGTTGGTCGTTAGGAAGCTTGTCATCTCGGAGGTATTGGATAATCGAGTTCATCCAGCTCAAGGTTGTATGTATGGGTAGGACAGTTTCCAAGTCAAGCTTTTGGATGCTCGGCTCAGACAAGTGGTCGATCGGGATCGACCTCGGGATATCTTCTTCGACCACAGATGCCAGTTTTTCCAACGTATCTTCCTTCGAATTTTGTGACCTCGGGATTAAGTTGACGTTACACCGCTGGAATTTGCTCATGAGTTGTTGAGATTTTTACAAATATGCGACCATCCGCTTCTCCTTGGCTTGGTATTCGTTAGTGATCTGATTGATGATGAGTTGGGAGTCACAGTGGACCTATAGGACATAAGCCCCCATAGTTGCTGCTAACCTGAGTCTCGCTAACAATGCTTCGTATTATGTGGCATTGTTAGATGCACGGAACCTGAATTACAAAGCATACTGGACATAAGTCAGGTTGTGGATTACGAGGATGATGTTAGCTCTGCCGTCTTGGAGTTGGAAGACCCATCGACGTATAATGTCCAGGCACGGTGGTCGGCTTTGCTCTTCTAGTCATCCTTGACCGGCAGGTCAGGCTCCAAGCTTCTTGACATTGCGGTCGATGAACCCATGTCGGTCGGCTGATTAAACTCGTCCATCGGAATGGTTGCATGATCGGTATTCTAATTTGGTTCATCTAAGACAACTTGGTCATCGTGATTAGTGAACTCGGTGATGAAATCAACCACCGCCTATCCCTTGATTGCTCTCCTCGACTGGTATCTAATGTCGAACTTGCTAAGCTTGACTGCCCATTTGGTGAGTCTCCCAGTCACCTTGGGCCTCTGGAGTACTTAGTGGAGGGGTTGATTAGTCGGGACTATTATTGTGTGGACTTGAAGTATGGGCAAAGATGAAGAGATGAGATCACCAAAACTAAGGTGAGCTTTTTTACATGATTGGAACCAGGTACTTTATTGACGTAATAAACAGGAAGTTGTTTTCCTCTGGATTCTCGGATTAGGGTCGAACTGATTGCCGCTGCTGAGACTGCCAAGTATAGTAGCAAGGGTTCCCCACTTAGGCTTCGAGAGTAGAGGGGGTGATCCCAGGTATTGCTTTAGCTGCTGGAATGATTGTTTTCATTCCTCGATCCATTTTGCCTTCTTATTATCCTTCAGTTGCTAGAAAAATGAGAGGCACTTGTTAGTTGCTCTTGACACAAAGCGATTGAGGGCGGCGACCCTTCCGGTGAGGCATTGGATTTCTTTGATAGTCCGAGGTGAGCCTCGATCCCCCTCTAGTCGACTAGGAAATTGAGGAATTTACTCGAGCTTACCCTAAATGCACACTTGTTCAGGTTTAACTTCATCTGGTACTGTCGCAGGATTGAGAACATTTCCTTAATGTCGGCGATGTGGTCGGCAACCCTGATGCTCCGAGCATGGGCCTTTTTGACCCGGTTTGAATCATCGCCCTCGCAGGCCCACCAAAGATAGTACAGATTTCACTAGTGGGCTCGTTGTCGATTGCCCTGCTGGGCTGCTCATCCCTCCACCCTAGTCGTTCTTCTTTAACCTATTTTCGCAAGTGTCCACTACGAATAAGAGCGTCGATCTCTTCTTTGATGTTAAAATAGTCACGGTAGAGTGGTCGTGGTCACGGTGGAAGAAACACTACTTTCGCTTATCCCGTTTATCTGCGTCGGTCGTCATTTGATTTGGCCACTTCAGTAATCATTTATCCTGAACCTCCAAAAGGATTTTCTCTGGAGTGGCGTTAAGCGGGGTATATGAGCTGAACCTACTCTCAGGTCGTCTGCTCAGGCGGTGACCCCTCAAAGGGTCCTCATCCCTTCTTCGTTTGTTAAGAGGTGCTTGGGAGGGGGCTTCCTCTTTCTGCTTTGTCTTTAGCCGAGCTCCAGGCATCTCGAGTGGCTTTTCGAGAGCTAAAGAGCTCCTTAGCATTGGAGTATTTTTGTGCACGGTTCAGCCTCCCATGCCAGTGTAAACATCATGACCCAACATGCCTCTCATAACCTCTACTTTGGTTGATCAGGAATTGTTGTTGATTGTTATGATTGAAACACTAACTCTTGATACACCAGTCATAGAAAAAGAAGGGGAAGTGACCTTGTCTACTAAAACTTCTTCGAACATCGAGGCTCAAATAAGCAATTCAACTACTTTCATAATTCATCGAGCACCTCCATCTTTGGAGTCATTGCATATTCTATCTTCATCTCTTCTAGATACGACAACCATACTACTCCAACACCGAAAAAACCTGTTGAAGCCATTTTATCTTCTCACGTCCAAGCTCTAAACAATGAATACCTTGTATCTAATTCATCCCTTCATTAGAGCTTCAACAAATTCAGGATGAGATCCAGACACTCGGTCCAGGGTTGCCGACATTGTGTCCTCCGGTATGGTTAAAAAATTGGCCTCCTTGATCAAATGTATTCAAGAATTTATGGATTTGATCAAAGCCATCTCAACTAAAATACCAACACTTTAGGAGTTTTTGGGTCTTGCATGAGACTATCAGAGACTTACCATCTCAGTCGAAAAGCCTCAAAGCAAGAACTCAACCATAAACCTCAAAATCAAAGAAGTGCTATTGGGGAGAAACTGCCAGCTGCCTTTAACAAAATGAAAGAATCTGAAGGAAAGCAATCTAACATTTTCTCTCACGAAGCAGCATTGATGGAATAATTATGAGCCATGAAGAAATAAATAAGATGTGCTTGGCGTAAGAGAACGAAGTAGATCTACTAGCCAAATTTGTTAATCAAAAGACTTCTTCTCTTGGCCAAGTAATGCAAATAACCGTGAAGATGCAAGCACGTCTTGCTAAAAAGTTAGAGAGGAGGTCAAAAATTGTAGAGCTTTCATCTAATTTTTCTTCTTTTTCATTCTGACTTTTGTAATTTTGTACTTCATGATTAATGAAATCGGCCACAATGCCTCCCTCTTCTTTTTTTTATCTATATGCTTGACCGTTTTCAATACTTAGAAAATTTTTTACTTTTCTCTTTTGTCCATGTGGAATGTAAATAGTTGCTAACATTGCATAGAGACGAAAAGCCATGTTTACTACCCTTAGTAATAACTGTCAAAGAAACCATTCGTCTTATCTACCTAGGAAATGTTGCTTCCATGAATAGGTACTCCAATCAATGTGTCTCCTCAACTGTGAACATGATTAGTGTTCCCTGAGTTCCTATATAAAGGGATTCTTAGTTCTTCCCCCCCCCCCCCCCAACCAAGTTCTCTTATTTTCAAATTAAAAAAAAAAAAAAAAATTCATTTGCTTGTTATCAAGGCTAATGTACCCATGTCCCCTATTGATTGGGCTCAAGCTTCATTTGCTTACTTTGTTGTCAAAAAAGACCTTGATCTCCTGAATGCTCAGGCGAATGAGAGTATTGTCATTCATAAGGAAACAAATATAGTGGCCGAATCGCATGCACTGGACACACCAACATCACTTCAATAAGATGATGTTGTGAACCCTTCAAGTTCAATGCAAGAAAATTGAATATGACATCCAGGAACTTAAGTACCTTTAACCTAGAAGGGACTCATATATATTATTCCTTTATTCTCCTGAACTTCATCAACTCCTATCTTGACATCTATCAAGCTCGATCGCGTGAGAGTAGTGAGCAAAAGAAAGAGGCGAAACACAAAGCTGACGTAGTCAGTTGTCGTATCAATCATGTCTTGTGTTTCTCGACTGGCTGTTGGGGAGTGGAGAACTTAGAAAGCTTAGTGGTAAACGAACGAAACCATTAAGGATGGTGCTACTAAGGAGTTCAAAGAGATGAAGGCAGTTTATGCTTAAAACTACATCTCGGCCGGACCCTTCTTTTTTCTTTTGTTTGTCTCCCCCCCCCCCCATTTTTTTTCTTTTGTTTGTTGTTTTTTCATATAAATATATATGTAATTAGCACTAGCCACATTTTGTCGTTTCTTTCGATGCATAATAAAATTTATATTTGCTTACGCTTGTTTCTAATCTTCGACCGATTTTGATCTTTTATGCATAACATATGATTATGTTAGCCATTATTTGGTTCAATCCTTCCATAACTCACACATACTAGAATGATAGGCTTTTAAAAATGGACCATTTATAGGATTTTTAAAAAAAAACCTTTGCATCCATATCGTGAAGGATATAGGCACCACCAGGGAGAACCTTTACCATTGCAAATAGTCCATCCCAAGTGGGTGACCATTTGCGAAATGTAGCATCTTTAGTTCTGAGAGGTAATATTACTTTACAGACTACATCGCGTTCCCCAAAAGTCTTATTTTTCACTCTCTTATTTTATGCTCGGGCGACCTTAGTTTTGTTGGATATAATTGAATTCAAAGCTGTTAGCCATACTTCATCTAAGTCCTCGAGTTCGACCAACATAGGCTCCGTGAACTTGGTCGAAGTCAAAGTAACATGATAAGCTACCCTTAATGATGGTACAATAAATTTTAGAGGTAACATAACATCGTGTTTGTAGGTAAGCCTAAACGAACTCATTCATGTGCTTGTAGAAAATGAATTTTGATAAGCCCATAGGGCCTAAGATAGGTCAATATGCCACCATCTAGGGTTTCCATTGATCATTTTATATAAACTAGTTTTAATAACTTTATTACTAGCTTAGGCTTAGCCGTTGGCCTGAGTATAGTAAGGTGATGAATGCGATAGTTTAATTTTATATTAATCGACCATCACATTAACTTCCTTAGATGAAAAAGTTGCCCCTCAGTCCATAGTGATTGACACAGAAATCCCAAATCAATGAATTATATGAATCTCAATGAACTTAATAATCTCTTGATCATTGATTCCCAATATAGGTTTTGCTTCTACCCATTTGGTGAAGTAATCGGTGGCCACAATAATGAAACTCTATCTTTTAGATGAAGGATGATAAATTTTCCCTATTAAATTAATGGCTCATCCTCGAAATGGCCAAGGCTTGACAATCAGATGTAACCCAGTCACCAGTATATATTATATCAATCCATGTTTCTGACATGCTTCACATCCCTAGGCATATTAAGTACAATCGGCTGACATTTTCAACCAAAAATATCCATAACATCCAAGTGTAAGCATCATTTTCTTCCCAACTTGATATGCTCCACAAATTCCTTCATGCACTTCCCTCATAGCCAACACTGATTCATTTTTGCCTAAACATTGCAACGACACTCCATCTGCCCCCTTTCAATATAGTTCATCATCGATCACGACACAATTCATGATCGCTCTCTTAATGTGTTAACTAACCTTTGTCTGTGGGGATCGAAGATATTTTATTATTGGAGTTCTTTAATCAACATTCCTCATCTCAGCCTGGCAAATTTTCTCGGTTGGTTCCCTTTGAAAAATTGAGGGTAATGATCTCTTTTGAACAATTATCATTCTTCCTTCAAATCTCTAGGCAATTTGAAGTCTTGATGTTAATTGTCTCATTTCATTGGCATCAATATTATTTTTTCAAGTTATGTTTTTTACTTGACCTCATCAAACTTGTTTAGCAACCGAGTTGTCAAAACATGCTGTAAAACAACACTGGTACATTTAAAATGATTATGCTAATTAATTGATCACTAATTGAGAATCGCCCATTACCAATATACTTCTAGCCCCTAACTCAACCAATAATTCTAGATCGATGATAAGAGTTTCTTACTTAGCTTCAATATTGGTGTATTGAAACTCAAGTTGAAATGCAAATTCATATCTCTTTCTATTTGTGTCAATCGAGATAATCCCTGCTCCTAATAAGCTATTAGTCCTTGAACCATCAAATACCAATTTTCATAATATTTATTTATCATATATATACTCAATACTTCCAGAGGAAGTTCATTTTCAATGTCAGAATGGTGATCAACTAGAAAATTTGTCATGGTCTGCCCTTTTACCGCTATTCGTAGTTCATACATTAAATTGAACTAATATAATACTAGAACCCATTTTCCAATTCAACCATTCAGAATCATTCAATTTAACATATATTTAATTAAATCAGTTATTGAGATTACATTGATTGACTCGACCAACAAATAATGTAGAAATTTTCTGGCCACAGAATACAATGATAAACACAACTTCTCTATAGTAGAATATTGTCTCTTGGTATCTAACAATGTTCTGCTAAGATAATAAAACACTTGTTCCTTTCAATCATAATTATTTTGTGCTAACAGAGCACCAACCAACTTTAAAGAAGCCGTGACATACAATTCGAGCGATCGACCTTTTGTGGAACTTAATCTATATGCGGAATAAGCCCACGGATCTGTCTATGCATGGGACATGGTGATCAGGGGTCAGATACCTTACCCAGTTGAGACGTCGCCATGGAAGTAGAATAAGAATACTAGAATACCTATAGAGCTTAGGATCTTCCTCTCCTTCACACCCTTTCTGCAATTTAAAAGATGGGACTCGAATTTTCGTTGTGGTGTAGGATTGGGGACCCATCTCTCTTTTATAGAGTCTATGGAGAGTGAGTTTGAAACCCATCACAACTCTCTCTCCCACGCTCCACATTTTTGTGTCCTAGTTCGACTCAAACTGTTGTCTGCATAAACAGCCATAACATTCCAGCCCTAATACGCACTGCTGCGCAGCGTACACCTGAAGTGGGGCCCACTGGTCTACTCAATCATCCAGTCCAACTGAATGACAATCCAGATCGGTTGATCAGTAAGGCCCATTAAATAAAGTTCTTATATTCTCCCACTTGGGCCTCATTGATCAACGTCAATGATAGTCATACAGAATAATTTTTTTGAAAACGAGTTTTGATCTTTTAAGAAAATATCCAAATGGTTAACCAATGAAATAGTTAGACAATATAAGTAATGCTATTCAATCTGGTCCATTAAGACTGTTAGTATCGAAACGCGGTAGTCGTCACATCATTTAATTTAGGCGAAGTGGGACTAAATGCGATCACAAGTACTCTCAATCTTAACGACATAGATCACGAACTAAGAAATGTGGTATAAGGATTACACACTTTAGTGTGATGTTATGTGCCTATCCTTAAGAGGTCCTAAAGCTTTTACATGTCTCCAACGAGGCACGACTATAGTTCTACTTACTCAAAATTTGCGCATATATATAGAGAAGCAGAAATAAATCTTTATATCAAAATTATCCAAACAAACTGTATAAAATGAGATCTATAAGTGTCTGCGAAAATCAGAATACGCTCAACTCCCACTAACTGAAAACATCTGTGTGATCAATGACTCCCATGGATGTTACATGCCCCTGAAATGACGTAATATGGAGCCCTTTAGTGAGCAGATCTGCAATCATCTACTTACTGCTGATGAATTCCATGGACACTTGATGATTCTAAACCCTTTCCTTTATAACAAGATACTTGATGTCGATATGCCTCGACCTTGACGAATGCTTGTTGTTACTAGAGAAGGAAATAACAGCCAAATTATCACAAAATATTCTCAATGGTTTTGGGATATGCTCCAATACCCGCAAACCTAAGAAGAAACTCTGTAACCATAATGTCTGATTAGATGCCTCATGGCAGGCAATAAATTTAGCTTCCATAGTGGATGAGGCTGTAGTAGACTATTTCACGCTTTTCCACAACACAGCTCCTCCCACCATCATGAAGATGTATCCTGAAGTAGACTTCTTAGTGTCAACGCAGCCTGCGAAGTCTACATCTGAATATCCGATCAACTCCAACTGATCAGATCTTTTGTATGTGAGTCTGAAGTCTTTTGTTCTCTGAAGATACCGTAACACTTTCTTTGCAGCTATCCAATATTGCATTCCTGAATTAGATAGATATCTTCCCAACATTCTAGTGATAAAGGCAATGTCCGATGGCATACAGACTTGAGCATACATGATGCTCACTACTACTGATGCGTACAAAAATTCTTTCATTCGATTCTTTTCTAAATCATTCTTTGGACACTAAAATAGACCAAATTTGTCACCCTTCACAATGGGTGACTTTCCTGAAGCACAATTTTACATGCCACACCTTTCGAGTACCCTAGTAATATAGGCCCTCTGTGACAGGTTGAGCAGTCTAAGTGCTCTGTCACAGCGAATCTTAATGCCGATGACGTAAGAAGCTTCACCAAGGTCTTTCATTTTAAACTTTTGAGATAAGAATTTCTTGGTGTCCCTCAACATCCTAATATCACTGCTAGCCAACAGAATGTCATCAACATACAAAATCATCATAACGAACTTACTCACACTGGTTTTAATGTAGATGCATTCATCTGCAGTGTTTTCTACAAATCCATATGAGGAAATTACTTCATGAAACTTAAGGTACCACTGTCGAGATGCCTGTTTCAACCCATAGATGGAGTTCTTAAGTTTGCAAACCAAATGTTCTAAGCCAGTAGCTATAAAACCTTCGGGCTGCAACATGTACACATTCTTATTCAGATCTCCATTGAGAAATGCAGTCTTTACATCCATCTGATGTAACTCTAAATCCATATTAGCTACAAGAGTCATTATGATCCTGAATGAGTCTTTCTTGGATATTGGTGAGAATGTCTCCTCAAAGTCAATGCCCTCACATTGGTTAAAACCCTTGGTAATAAGTCGGGCTTTATACCTTTCGACATTACCCTTGGAGTCCCTTTTAGTTTTAAATATCCATTTAGAACCAATCGACCTTATTCTAGTAGGTAACTTTACAAGATCTCATACTTTATTGTCCTGCATGGATTTCAACTCATCTTCTATGGCATCAAACCAACGAGAAGGATCGGCACTTTGTTTGACTTGTGTAAAGGATTCAGGATCCTTTTCCACCTCTATGTCAAAGTCGTGCTCCTGTAAGTATACAATGTAATCGTCTCGATTTACAGGCCTTCTCTCTCTTTCAAATCTTCTCAATGGTTCAGTTTGTTGGGTTTGATCTTGATTTTCCTCACCAGTGGTTTGTATATGAGGTTCTACGTGGCACTCTGCAGTGACTGCAGAATCAACTACCTCATTGATGTCTACGTGATCTGGATTGACTATGACAGGAGTCACAGTCCTTTGTTCCTCAAATACAAAATTTCTTATGTTCGTATTCCCACTATTTTCAGTGTCTTCAATGAATCTGACATTCCCAGTTTCAACAATCCTAATGGAGTGGGAAGGACAGTAGAATCGATAGCCTTTTGATCTTTCTGGGTATCTAATGAAGAAATAACTTACGGTTCTAGGATCAAACTTCTTTTCATGTGGGTTATAAACTTTAGCCTCAGCAGGACAACCCCAAACATGCAGATATCGGAGACTTAGGTTTTCCCATTCCACAACTCAAAAGGAGTTTTGTTTACTGCTTTGCTGGGAACCCTGTTTAGTATATGAACTGTGGTTTTGATCGCATCACCCCACAGAGATTCTGGTAATGTTGAATTGCTGACCATGCTTCGCACCATATCCATAAGGGTGCGATTGCATCTCTCAGCCACTCCATTCTGCTCTGGAGTACCAGGCATAATGTACTGAGCGACAATGCCACAATCCTGTAAGTATTTAGCGAATGGCCCTAGATTGCATCCTAATTCATCATATCTATCATAGTATTCACCACCACGGTCAGATCTGACAACTTAATTCTCTTATCGAGTTGATTTTCAACCTCGGCCTTATAGATTTTAAAAGCATCTAGGACATCTAATTTCTCAAGGATAAGGTATAGGTACCCGAAGCGAGAGTAGTCATTTATAAAGGTAATAAAATATTTGTGGTCACTCCATGAGGCTGTAGGGAATGGTCCACAGATATCTGTATGTATAACCTCCAATAGATCTACGCTCCTGGTTGCACCTTTCTTTCTCATTCTAGTCTGTTTCCTTTTTATGCAATCAATGCATACTTTATAATCAGAGAAGTCTAGAGAATGCAAAATTCCTTCTCGCACAAGCCTGTCTAATCTCTCACGAGATATATGGCAAAACTACCTATGTCACAACATGGAAGAATTCTCATAGTCTAATCTTCGCTTGGATCCCACTACATTTCCATGCAAGGAATTAATGTTATAGACGTGAGAGGCAATCAAGTCTAATTGGTATAAGTTGTTTACTATAGTGCCGGTTCCAACTTTAATCGAATTAAAGTAAATACTAAAACTTTTATTTCCAAAGTGGAATGAATATCCCAACTTATCCAAACAGAAAATTGAAACTAAATTGCACCGTATAGACTGCACACAGAATGTATCTAATAAATTCAAAAAATGACCAGACTTCAACTTAAGCCTATAAACTCCTATTGCCTCCATGTCAACCTTAACACCATTGCCTACGTATACTGAGCGCTCCGCATCAGTTGGTGGCCTGGCCTGTAGTAATTCCAACATAGAAGTGCATATGTGAATAGTAGTTCCTGAATCTATCCACCAGGAATCCGCTGACACATCGGTCAAATTAGATTCAAAACAGACAAGAACAGAATAATTACCTTTCTTTATAAGCCAATTCTGAAAACCTTTGCAGTCTTTCTTTAGATGACCCGCCTTTTTACAAAAGAAGCATGGTTTACCTTTAACCCGTTTGTGTTTAGATCCATTTCTAGATTGATTCTCATGGTTTCCAGATGGAGGACCAAAGAATCCTTTATTAGAACCTTGTTTCATTTTCCTTTTATCTTTATTCCCTAGCCCATGCCCTTGTCCTGAAGTCACCATATTAATACTTTGAACTTTTACCATTTGCCTGATCCTGTCTTCTTCTTGGACGCACTAAGTGATGAGTTCATCTAATATCCACATGTCCTTCAGAGTGTTATAGTTTACCAGGAACGTGCCGAATTGGGGAGGTAGGTTATTCATGATCAAATGAACCAGTTGATTATCAGTGAGTAAAAGCCCTAGAGCCCGGATCTTAAAAACAACTTCGATCTGCTCTACAATCTATTCACGGATGTTACCTTTTCCATCGTAGGATGAGCAAGTCAATTTATTCAGAAGAATGCCCACTTCAAATTTATCAGATTTCTTGAATCATTTTCCCATTTCAGTCAGGAAAACTTTGGCCGTGTCTGTTTCAGGCATGACACCCTTCATCGATTCAGAAATTGAATACTTAATGACTTTCAGACATGTATTATTTGATCTAAACCATGCAACCCATCGATTATATTCAGCGTCAGTGGCATTATCAGATGGTTTTGGCCATTCTGTTGTTATCAGGGAAAGATCTAATTGAAGACAGCCCAATACAACTTCAATGGTGTTCTTCCATTGAGCGTAATTAGATCCATTAAGGGCGGGGACTTGATTCTGATTAGTTGGAATTGAGACTGAAATAAAAGAGATACGTATATACTCACATTAGTTCATAATTTCATAAATCAATTTCGTGAATATGAATAAAATTATCAGGCAAAGTTAATCAATTCAGTTGTTAAGGGAGGCATCAACTGAATCATCCAAGATGAAAATGGGCCCAACTATCACATCTTGGTGAGAATTTGTTACATCATCATCATTCCTCCAGTGGGAGGTAATAATAACATGTTAGTGATCCTCCTAAACATGAAGTTGAGTGATGTCAGTCATGTAAATATGAGACACTTAACACCTGCAGGTGAGATGAGTCTTTCAACTTTACATCACCAACACCATTTACTTCACCTGTTCACGTGATTGCCAAATGGTAATCGTCTGTGTTTTCGTTACCGTATGCATGAAAAATGTGAACGCAAATATATGCAATCCTCCTTATCCCAATGTTACTAGTCTATACTTATAAAATTTTCATCGATTGAGGTCACTATGGTGGCTAAGACAACCGAATCCAAAACTACAAATATAGACTTAGGATTGCGATTATAATCCTGCCTCTCTATGAATTATATCTTAATTAATCGGATGCAGCCTATAAGTTAGTTGATACTGACCTTTTGGAAATCCTTGAAGTGAAACATATAAATAGTTTTCACACCTTATATTCCAACGATCCATATCAACACTTAAAGATAGGTCACGGGCCAATGTTAGGGCCGAATCAATATCCAATCCATATGATTATCCTAAGGCACTCATAATCTAGTTAAGATGGGCAACAATATTGAACAATCCATTTAGTTCAAATGAATTGTCAAATCTTACACATATGATGTTCATACTTTAATGCATACATACCCTTAATTGCCCACCTAGGTAATAGTCCATATGAGATGCTTATACAATACATAATGGATAGATCAGATATATTAACCAATGTCCATAATGTTAATATATAAGGTTTACCATGTTAACCATATACGACCTTGGCACATCAATATTATAGGAAAAACGTGTCCATTAATGTTTAAGAAGACTCGGTCCGAAATAAGGTGGAATGGGCCCAAGACGAACAATATGCCCATATATGACAGGCCCAATAAAACAGGGATCATGCGGATCCCATTCGCGAGTCCATAAGCAGACTCGAACTGATGAAAATCAGGTCCAAGTGCCTAACCTCATATAAGGTCGGTTCTCGACCCCATGCCGGCAACGAGAGAACAGGTCGTTTTCGACCTAATGCTCCATCGACTGAGAGGGAGAGTGAAAATCTCTCTCTGCGGATGTGTCTGAAAGCGGGAGAGAGAGGGAGAGAGCAAGCCGCTCTCCCTGTCCGCAACTAGGAGGGATCGGACTCCATTCATCTGTAGGATTACTGATAGTCACAGCAACATGACACCGTAAACGACGTCGAAAACAGTGGTTGCGGCTATGGCCGCGGCTACCATTGATGAATATGAAAGCTCAAGACGCTGGTAATGGCTCCGGAAAGAAGAAGAAAGATGGTGATAAGCTATCACCTTCGTCTATTTATACAAGGTTTGTCAATAGCCGTCGATCCATCAGATCAAGGTAAGAAACTAGATCGATATGGTCTGATGGGATCAAAATCCCTAATATTTACTGAATCTAGGGTTATGGAATGGAAATCCCTAATTTCTGATACAGGATTCGAATCGAAAATCCCCAATCTGAATCACTGGATTTAGGATTTTCAAAATCTCTAATATGGGTTTCTGTAATTAGGGTTTCAAATCCAAATTCCTTAATCTGAAATTCTGAATTTAGGGTTTCGAATCCAAATCCATAACCAAAAATCTGATTTCTTTAGGGATTGAAATTGAAGACCCTAATCTTCTGATTTGGGGATTCAAAATCGAAATCCCTAATCTACTTTGGATTTTAGGGTATTTGAATCTAAAAACCCTAATTTTCTTAATTTGGGGATTCCAAATTGAAAGTCCCCAATTTATATGTAGATTTGGGGATTTGAATTTGAAATCCTAATTCTGGATTGAAATTCCCAATTTGAAAAACTAGTTTCAGGGTTTGCGAAATTCAAATCCCTAATCTGAATATTTTTAGATTCAGGGATTCGAAAATCCCTGATCACAACTGTTCAAGGAATTCGTAAATCCCTAATGTGATCAGATGTAGATGGATGTGATCATCCATACCTATGCACAGATTGCTCTGATACCAACTGTGGAACTTAATTTATATGCGAAATAGACCCATGGATCTGTCTGTGCATGGGACATGGCGATCAGGGATCGGATAGCTTACCTAGCTGAGACGCCGCCATGGAAGCCGGATAAGAATACCAGAATATCTGCAAAGCTTAGGATCTTCCTCTCCTTCACACCCTTTCTGCAATTCAAAAGATGGGACTCGAATTTCTGCTATGGTGTAGGATCGGGGACCCAGCTCTCTTTTATAGAGTCTATGGAGAGTGAGTTTGAAACCCATCACAACTCTCTCTCTCACGCTCCACATTGCTATGTCCTAGTTCTACTCAAACTGCTGTCTGCATAAACATCCATAGCATTCTAGCCCTAATACGCACTGCTGCGCAGCATATCACCTGAAGTGTGGCCCACTGGTCTACTCAATCATCCAGTCCAACTGAATGACAATCCAGACCGTTGATCAGTAAGGCCCACTAAATAAAGTTCTTACACCTTTTACTGGTGCATCAACACTGGTGGCCTTATTAAATATTTTTTAATCATGTCAAAAGACGATTGATGTCCTATCTCCCATCTAAACTCATCTCATTGTTTCAACTTCAGTAAAGTAAAAAACACGTTAGAAATAAACCGACGCATAAAATTAATTTTACCGAGAAACCTTTGCAACTCAGTTTTGTTTCTCGACAGCTGAGCTTCGATTATTGCTCAAGCCTTGTGGTGATCAATTTCAATCCCTTATTAATGTACCATAAATCCTAAAAAATAGTCGATACAACAAAAAACATTTAAGAGAGTTCATTTTTAATTTATGAATCCTCATTCTTTTGAATGATTTTCGTATGTGATCAAAATGCTTGGCTGGATTGGTCGATTTGACTAATTCATCATCAATATAAATTTTCATGAATTGGCTTATCATATCATGGAAAATGACATTTATAACTCTTTAATAAGTAACTCATGTATTATTTTTTTTTCGAACAACATTACAACTCAATAAAAGTTTTCAAAGTTCAGAACATCTAAAGGTTGCCTTCGGAATGTCCTCAATTGTAATGCTTATTTGGTTATATCCTGAATGACCATCCCTAAAAGACACTATATGATGTTCTGTAGCTCGATCGATTAGTTGATCGGACATGGGCATAGGGTACTCATCTTTCGAATTGACTTGGTTTAAATTTCTGAAATCAATGCAGAGTTTACTGTTTTTCTTAATAATCGATACTACATTCAAAATCCAATTGGCATATTTGATGGGTTTTATGAAACATGCTTTCAAAAGCCGTCCAATTTTTTCTTTTATCTTCTGTGTTACTTCAGTTGTCATCCTCTTAGGCATTTATTTATGTGGTTGATAGCCTTATGTTATAAGTAACATGTGTTTGACCACATTTCGGTTTAGTCTAGGAAACTAATGATAGTTCCACACAAAGCAATCGGCGAACTCCTTGAGCAAGTTAGTGAGTGTGGCTTGAATCTGTGAATCCAACAATCCACTAAAAGTAGGCTCTGGATATTGTTCCGTTCTCAAATTTACTTCAACTAAAGGATCTTGAACCTGAACTTGAGAATCATCCAATTTCTCTAGTACTTGCTTCAAATTCTTCAAGTCAATACCATCTCTAACTACTTGATTGGTAGGTACTGTTATTTCAACCATATCAACAAAGCACCCATTATCATATTTTTGTAGGCTCTCATCAAGTTGTCGTACTCTGGTTGTGAAATCAACATTAATCGGAGATCAACACGTAATGGAATTTCTTTTATTGTGCAGCTTGTAATTGTACGAAAGGAAATTATAGCCTTCAGTAACTCTTCATTCAATCATATCATTGTGGTGACATCTTGTATAATATTATCTAGATTGAGTCTAACATCGATCCCAGTCGGTCTGCCGTTCTTATCCCGTCCTGTAAATCGTATTGGTCTGATCTCATTTATATAAAAATAAGTCTTGGCTACTTTGGACATGGCTAAGAAAGGTTTGTTATCGACCAAAACCAATTCTACTCTATCTTAATTCTAAAAAAATAAAAATTGATGTAGTGATGACTGAATACACATAAACAAATGAATCCAATCTCTTCCGAGTAAAGCATTATAATTTGACGAAGTATCGACCAGGAAGAAGATGGCCAACACATTTTTATACCTACCATGAATTCGACTGGTAAAACATCTTATGTTTGTTTAACTCCTCCAACAAAATTACTCATTTGACCTCGATCAAAATTAGGTCGTCTTGAGTCTTTCCTAATTTAGCCATCATTCTAGCTTAGAGTATGTTGACAACAACTCCATTGTTGACCAAACTTTAGTGACTAGACATCCTTCCAACTGTATAGAGATATACAATGGTTTCAAGTATTCGGTCATGGTAAGAGTTAGTCTTTCAATAATTGTCTTTTAAAAAGGGGACATTGGTTTGACTATAACAGTCGGTATATTTTTTTATTTTTTCCTCGGAGTTAAAGGAACCATATTGTCTGATTATGGGATGACCCAACTTTTCTATATCTCCTTCCAGCTTATTTGGTTGAGATGATTTAGCTTAGAAATCCAATGGTAGTGTTAGTACCATATTGTAATCCAATACAACTAGTGATAATGACCCAAATTATATTACCAAATTCAAAAACTGCCTCCCCTAAGTGTTTCTGAATTCGGTTGCTTGTTAATTTCATTTGTGATTTTAAAATCCATTTCTTCATTTGATTTATTTTCTAAGCAATTCTTCAATCAAAAGATCATCCGAAAAGCATTCATCGCTGAAGTATTCGGTTGATCCTTCAATATCCATACATTCCTTTTTAAGATTCCGATCATTCTTGGCTTATTTAACTTCTACATAAAGCTCAGTCATATTAACCAATATCTGCTCTTCTTATGGTTTTGAAATTATCAGCCCTGATTGTATTTGCGTAGACTTCATAAGAGGTTCAATTCATACAACGGTTAATTGTCTTCTTTTAGCTTTTTGTTGCCTTGCCAACATTGTTTTGAGTACGTGTCATTTCATATACGATCGTTGGAAACTTTGGATGATTCAACCATTTCTAAATGCCCTCTTAAGTAGCCTAAGGTGTAATCATCCTTTGTCTCGAAATAGACTTAAGGTGATTGCTAGTGTATTTAATCATTTGTTGGTAAAAATAGTTATCTTTTTCAATATTTTGAATAAACAATGGCTCTGCTTGATAGTTCGGTCGATAAGCTCACCTATTTGGTCGAATCAACCTTGCACATTGCTCACATAGGTGTAACCTTTTATAAGTAAAGTTTATCGCCTTTGGATATGCTTCAATTTTTTAAACCGTATGTGCAGACTTCGTAATTCTCTTCCTACTATCATGTTCCATGACCTGATCTTTTTGATATCTAATGTTAATTTTTGGTCGTGGCCAAACCAACCTCTGAGGATTAATGGTAACCACATTGATTTCTTTATTAGCTGAAATGGATTAGCATTGAATTGGATCGCTTCTTTTTTTAAAAAATAAAAATTAAAAAAATTTCAACAATCCTTGGTCAATGTTGTCTTATATAACATTACTGAAAATAACACACTTGTTAGTGGAATGCGATCGAGTTTCATGCCATTTACTGTAATTAATTTTCTCCAATTCCTCAACTATTGGTATCTTATGGCTAATAGGAACTTTGATAAATTTCTCAGCTAGTACAATATTAAAGATTTTGTCTGCCTAAATAATATCAAAGGTGTACGTTTGTTGAACTTTTTGATTGGACTGCGTAGTTACCTTTATTTTAATTAATGCCGAGTGGACAAATGGTTGTTTAGCCACAACTTCAGCAATTGCAACATCATACTTAAAATTATAATAGTATATCCTAATTGATGTAATTTATTTATTTTTATAAAAGAGCCTCATATTGAGATACATTTTTATTTAGATAATAAAGATATATGAATTTTATCTTGATAAACTTTTTTCAAATCTAACCTCTAGACCATCCTGGGCCAATTAGACAAATTTTATCCTAATCATAACTACCTTACATCAACTTTTTTCTCTCTTAAACCGAACAATATAATTTTCAACTGATTTTCTTGACAATTGCTGAAAACGTGCAAGATTAGCTATAGAAATTTTTCTGCCCTTATAAAAGAACTGGGCATGAAACTTCTCTTCAATCTCCTGCCAAGTTTGTATGAAATTTAGCAATAGATTAGAATACCAAGTAAAGGCTACCCCAGTTACTAAATGGCTAAATAATTGGAATTTATAGTAATCATTATTGGCCAATTCCCCACATTCTATGGTAAAACAACCCATATATTCTATGGTTGATTGATTAATAGTGTAAAGTTAGGTCAATAATTCCTCTACAATGAATATTGTCGGTTAATCCAGTCAGGATAAGGCTTATGATAAGCCGAGAACTTGGCTTGCTACTTCAAACACCAGTTGTATAATTTGATTACAATTCCAATGTTGTTGTGCAATTATTGAAGGTGGTTATGGACCAACCTGATATTGCTCCTCATTATAAAGTTGATTCCTGGGCAAATGCTTCCCCCCCCCCCCCCCCCCCCCAGGTATTCCTTGATTCCTAACCTCAGGGATTAAGTTCATATTCTGACACTCAAGATGCTGAAATCCATATGTGGTGGTGAATTTCGTACGTTCTGCACTGGAACAGGGACATGAACAAGTGGTGCATTTTGTCGTGGAGGGAGAGCCTATGGTACTGGCTATGCCGAGGGTATTGGTGCCAAATTCCCAACAAAACTAGTGTTAACTTGTTGTTGAGGCACAACATGGGCCCTTTTGGCAAACATATTCATCATATAGTTCATGCAATTAGGATGGCTAATCATCCACCTATTAAAGGCTTCTTCTGAGCTCGTGATTGTTTAACTTGAAAACGTGATAATTTTGTGATATGCTGAATTACTCTTTGAACTTCAACTATCCCCGCTAACATAATCTCAAGAGCTTCAACTCAAGATGTCAATGCCCCATCTAAGTTTGATGGTGGTGGAACATGTACTTGAATTGGTGGTAGATTCACTTGCTCAACTACCTACTGTACTTGTGACTCTTCCTCTTAAGCAACAACAAATTGTTCATTAGCTATAACAACATTCGCAGTTGCAGAAGCATGCCAAAAATTGTTGGCACTCATTTTTTTTTATGTCATGTGTGGTGTGCATGGGCATGCCAAAATAGATATAGTGGCTCGATTCAAAGTGATCAACTTTGACCCTAAGCGCTGAAGTAAGTAGATATGTCCAATATAAATGTATATGACCAGAATTTGAGAAGATCGGTTGCTACTCAGCTACTTGCAAAATTTTGTAATGATAATGTGATAATCAAAGGGTGGAGTTCTTCCTTCAAAAGTAGGTTGCGCTTTGCCTTTACAAGAAACGACTTTTTAGTATAGCAGCGCATTCAGACAAAAGGAAAAAACTCGCAACCGGTCACTAGGAGTGACTGCAAGAATGTGTCCCTTGAAAGAATTGTTTGATATTAGATAATGATCAAGTCCAACATATAAGCATAAACCTGCATTACAACTAAGAACTATCAGTAAGAATTATCACTACTAGATTATTGCTCCTCCTAGGATAAACTGAAATAAAAGTTAGATTTGTTTTGATTTGATTGTGTATTTTTATTTTCACTGATTCTTCACGCTATTAATTATAATCTTCTGTTGCAGCTATTCCCCATACATTTATCTATTTAATTTGTCGGTTATAGCAGATGGAGAGTCACCATCCAAAATTCTTTTTCTGTGCGCGTTTTTTTTTCAACTATTCATCTTCTCTCGACCGAACTTCATTCTGCCTTCTCGATAATATTTTAGTTGCACTCCAAGCTTTTACTTATCTCGACCACAAGACCTTGTTGATTACTTGTGACGCCGAATTAGTGACAAATATGAATATGTAAAAATCATACTATATCTTTTAGAAAAATCTTTTCATACCTCTCTTACTCTCTGTAAGGCCACATGTCATTTTCTTATTGGCTCCATTCTGATTGATAATAAATACAATATAACAACCATTCTGATCCGTAAGGGTCTTATTTAATAAAACATAAGTCCATGTGTTGTACCAGCTCTATTAACTCCAAAGAAAGATGGGAGTTGGCGCATGTGTGTCGACAGCCGAGCCATTAACAAAATCACAATAAAATACAGGTTTCCTATACCACAGTTAGACGATATCCTGGACATGCTAGAGGGTGCAAAAATATTCTCTAAATTGGACCTAAGGAGCGGCTACCATCAAATTCGAATACGGTCTGGTGATGAGTGGAAAACGGCCTTTAAGACCAAGGAAAGATTATACGAATAGATGGTCATGCCCTTCAGTCTTTCGAATGCGCCTAGCACATTTATGAGATTAATGAACCAAGTTTTGAAACCTTTTATTGGGCAGTTCGTTGTGGTCTCTTTCGATGATATTTTGATATACAGTCAAGACAAAACCACCCATATGGAACACCTCAAGAAGGTCCTTAAAGTGTTCACTAAAAATAAACTGTATCTCAATTTTAAAAAGTACAGCTTCATGACTGATAGCCTATTGTTTCTGGGTTTTGTCATAATATCCACCGGCATTCGGGTGGATGAGGAAAAGGTGAAGGCAATCAGAGAATGGCCGGTTCCCACAAATATTCACGAAATGCGAAGTTTTTATAGACTAGCAATATTCTATCGTCGGTTCATGAAAAATTTCAGTACCATTGTGTCACCAATCACGGATTGTATGAAGAAAGGGCAGTTTCAGTGAACTGACGAGCTGACAGGAGCTTTGCCGAAATTAGGCACAGATTATCCACGACCCTAGTTCTTATACTTTCCAACTTCGACAAACTGTTTGAAGTCGAATGTGATGCCTCATATGTCAGAATTATGAGAGTTTTGTCTCAAGAAGGTAGGCCGATAGCCTTCTACAGTGAGAAACTTAGCGATGCACGCAAGAAGTGGTCTACATATAAGATCGATTTATACGCGGTGGTTCAGGCACTGCAACACGGGCGACATTATTTGATTCAAAGGGAATTCATACTTTACACGGACCATCAAACTCTCAAATTCATTAATAGTCAAGCTAACATTAACCGTGTGCATGCTAGATGGAACTCATTTTTGCAAGAATTCATGTTCGTACTAAAACACAAGTCAGGGCAACAGAACAAAGTAGCTGATGCACTGAGTTGTCATGTAACTTTGTTAGTCACTATGACCAATGAGGTTGTCGGATTCGAGCGTTTAAAAGACATATATGCCAATGACGACGACTTCAAGGACGCATGGGTTAGATGTCAAGAAGGTCACCCCGGTGACTTACATATGCAAGACGGGTTCCTTTTCAAGGGAAATTGACTGTGCATCCCGAACAGTTCGTTAAGGGAACAGATAATCCAAGAGCTACATGGAGGTGGCCTTAATGGATACCTTGGGAGAGACAAGACGCGAGCTCTTGTGGAAGAACGGTATTACTGGCAGAAATTGGTATGTGATGTGGGAAAGACAGTCCAACATTGTTATATCTGTCAGACCTTCAAGGGGCAATCTCATAATATGGGCCTCTCACCCCGTTACTCGTGCCTGACGGCCCTTGGAAGGATTTATCTATGGACTTCGTGCTTGGTCTCCCACGAACACAACGCGGCATGAATTCGGTGTTCGTGGTAGTATATCGTTTCTCCAAGATGACGCACTTTATTCCATGCAAAAAGACTCTCGATGCAACACACGTGGCGAATCTATTCTTCAGAAAAATTGTGCAGCTACATGGGGTTCCCAATACTATTACTTCTGACCGTGACACGAAGTTCATAAGCCACTTTTGGCAGACTTTATGGACTCGATTCGATACACGACTTTAGTTCAGCAACACCTACCACCCATAGACTGACGATCAAACTGAGGTTGTGAATTGCACGTTGAGAAACTTCTTTTGATGCATTTCAGGAGAAAAATTGAAGCAGTGGGATTTGGTTGTCTCAAGCGGAGTTTGCATTCAACAACATGGTGAATCGCTCGACAGGAAAATCTTCATTCTAGGTTATTTACGGATGAGTACCTCGCCACACACTAGACTTGGTCCCTCTACCCAAGCTCCCGAGCATGAGCATTGCTGCAGAACATATGGCAGATAAGATTATGGGTATTCATGTGGAGGTACAAACCAAGTTACATGCCTCGAACGAAAAGTAAAAGGAGCAAGCGAACAAGCATTGGCGACAAAAAGTGTTCGAGGTGGGCGACCAAGTAATGATCCATCTGCGCAAAGAACGATTTTCGACAGGAACATACAACAAGTTGAAGAATAAAAAGATTAGACTGGTACCAATCATCTGAAATATCAATGGCAATACTTATGTTGTTGATCTTCCAAATGACATGGCGATCTCACAGACTTTCAACGTCGCGGACCTGACCGAGTATCATGAACCAGTGCAGGATGAGAACTCGAGGACGAGTTCTTTTAAAGTGGAGGGGACTAATGTAGAGCGGGTCGCGGATAGTTTCATGGCCAAGATGGATCAGAAAAGGCCCGGTCGACGACAAAAGTGATCCGGACCGTTGGACCTTAGATTGGTCGTATCTCGCAATCCGGAATAAGTTACCTAACGTAAAATATATGATTTTGGGGTAGAACGAGCTACTTCAGCCCGGAATTGTGAAAAACCCCTGGATCGACAGTCATTTCCTTGTTTTAATTTCATTTTTAATATAAATAGGAAGTTTTAGTTTGATTATAACTCTTCATCCGTCGGGCTTTAGGAGTTGCGCCCAACATGAAAAGAGCTTAGAATAATTAGGAGAACGGTTTGGTGAAGCCAAATAGGACACTTACTATTTTTGGCCGAAAACCTTGTGCACTAGTAGACATCATCACATCACACCCATCTATAAATAGTAAGTTTACTATTTATAGTAAGTCGCGATTTCTAGGAGTTTTAGTTGTAGTTTGATTCTGATTTCTTTCCCATTGCTTGGTACCCCTATTTAAAGGATTGTGAACTCGTTTTTAGTCATCAATTAATCAATTTCAAATTTCTTAGAATTTATTTATATTTTCTTTCTTTCCTCGTAGATTTGATAAATCTCTGTGAGGAGTCCAGAGAAGCTCCGTGGATTCGAAGTAATTATCCTCATCACGTTCATCCCTGCGTCAATACAGCACAGTGGACCCTTGAGAGCTTAGGACTGCAGAATCCTTGCAACGGCTGAAGCCAATCCACGTCCCACAAAAGATCCCAGTTAACCCTTTGATTCTGGGACGCGACTTTCCTGGAAAAGCCTAATAGGAAGTTCCTGAGCTGGGATTCTAGGTGGGCCCACCGTGATGCTTGTCAGAAATCCACCCTGTCCATCCATTTCACGAGATCATTTCAGGACATGCGAAAGAAAAATAAGGCAGATTCAAAACTCAAGTGGGCCATACTAGAGGGAAAACTGGGGAAAGAGTTTCCTACAGTTAAACCTTTCCAAAGCTCCATCTTAATGTTTATATGCCATCTAAACCCTTTATAATGTCTTTCCCAACCGGGATGAAATGAAATTACAAAAAACTTAGTCTGATACAAAACTTCTTAGGCTAACTTCTGTAGCTGCGTGAATGTTTCAACGGTAGTCACTGAATCCTATCTATTTGGTCTTGTGTGGCACACTTTAGTTTTGGATCTACCTCATTATTTTCTTGCATGTGATAACGATCCCGCAAAACTGATGTACGGAGTAGATTTCTCGTGAACATCAGTAATTTCCTTGGCAAGGCTTGCGCAGGAAACCAGCGTCCTTGCTTGTGCATCGTACATCATACTTGGCTTGTGCATCGTGCATTAGGTACACGCCAACACCCATCGCACAAGTTCCACGCATATAGTCAATCTAAACCGTCCCAACTGTGGGCCCCACTGTTTATGGCTGGTATCCCATATTTTGGCTAAATGAATTGTTAAATACATGTTAGGTGGCCGCCAAATTTGAACTATATGCATCTTGAATACATATATCTTTTGACCACCAAACAAATTATTAAAAGGTAAAATAGTCGGCAGTCCACATTTACTTACTATTATTCTATCTAGGCTCATTGGAGAAGAGGTGGCTTTGGTGGATCCCTACCTGTGGGGCATGATCAAAAAACCAAACAGATACAAATCTCAAGTGGACCACACAACAGGAAACATTGGTAATTGATCATTAAAAGCTTCCCGTGGGCCACAAGTTTTGAATTAAGCTGATATTTCTTCATTCATGACTTAGTGGTAGATTCACAAGAGTTTCAACCTTGAGACCAAAGATCAATGCTTATGTGGTGTGAGTGGGTGTGTGAGTGCAGGAGTGTAGGTGGGTGTAAAGAAAAATAAAAATAAAAAATAAAAAATAAAAAACTGATAGTTGTCCATGTCTTTGTGACCTTATCAATAGGTTATTTGGCAAATAAACATTCCAGTGGCCTCCAAGAAGTTTATAATTGTGGGTATTCAATCTCTAATGATTCCTATAATTTAGTCCACTTAAGATTTGTATCTATTTCATTTTTGGGAGTACACCTTAACATGGGCTATCAAAACAGATAGAGGTATGGATGTCATGCACATACATTACACTGGCTCTACAGTCATGGATCCATCGATCACCAGGGATCCACCAAAGCAGCGCCCCATTGGAGAGGGCTGTTAGACAGAGAGAGAGAGAGAAATGCAACGGTAGAAAACACAGCCGCTGGTGAGAAATTGAGCAGATTCGGGATCCAATTACACCGTATTCCCACCTCTCCCTTGTGTTTTCGAAAGGACATTTTGATTCCACTCAGTCCAAATCCCTTTTATTCCACGCTCCCAAAAGCACGTCTCCCTTCACTTTTCACTTACCCATTTACTCCATTCCAGCGTTGCCAAACAATTTGACTTTGGCCTGTACAGCTTTTACAGTGGACGCCATGATGATTTGGCTTGAGGCACAAGCATTCCATCTGTGTATGATAGGCGCGTCTTCTAGAGTTTAAAATAGTGGAAGCGGATTAGCTGTTGTTCCGCCTACCTGCCTTTTTTTATGTATGTACGTGGTAAATGCGGAAGAGCCCAGCAACCGGAAGCGGATTGGCTGGTGTACCACACACCAGCAGCTATATAGCTGATGTAAGTACGTGTCATGCGAAGACGAGCGCTGACGCTCGTTGAGCTCCGAGTTATACGAACGGTTCAAAGGAGATCAAAGTTACATGCCCCAAAGTGATGTATTTATTATATCCACACCGAGTCATCTATTTTTCGAGATCATTTTAGATCATTATCAAAAAAAGAATCATATCCAAAGATCAAATGGACCACACCACAAATAGTAGGGGGATAATGATTTTCACCCCGAAAAATTCATAGGCTCACCATAACATTTATTTTCTGTCTAATCTGCTCATAAGGTTACAAGGACCTGGATGAAAAGTTAAAAAAATTGCATATTGACCCAAAACTTCTGTAACCCTTATAAGGGTTTCAATGGTTGACGTTCAATCCCCACTGCTTTTTGCAGTGTAGTCCACTTGATAGTTAAATCTGTCTTATTTTTTGTCCAATAGGATCCATCATGATGTATTTATCATATCTACCCCGTCAAGATTATTTCAAGCCAAGTGACTAAAAATGAATCATATCTAAAGCCCAAGTTGACCGCACGATAACTAGAAGTAAGGGACAATAATTTTCACCATTAAAACATTCATAAGGCTTACTATAAATATTTTCTCCACCCGATCTGTTAAGATTGATCCAAAACTGCTATGACCCAAGAAGCGTCAATGATAAATGTTCAATTTCTCGTTACTTTTTGCAGTGTGTTCCACTTGATTTTTGTATCTATTTTATTTAATGCTTAAACTTTAAAACGATCTCGCAAAACGGATGGACCGTCTGAATATAATATGAACCTCATGGTGGGCCCACGGATTTTGGTGACGTCGACACACCAGCGAATCCGCTCATTAAAATAGTATGCTGTCCTCTGGTGGCGGATGATATAAGTCTCGCTTGTTACATTGTCTTCTAGATGGGCCTATATTTCTTTCAGAACCACTTTGATACTCTGCGCTAATGTCACAGATGAGAGGCGCCCACTTTATAATTAGTTAGAAACTGCACTTGGAATAAAAGTAATTCAAATTAAACTGTCCAAACTATGGTTCCTAGAGTGGATGTATCATGACTCAAAAATTACACTTATTTGACAATTTGACCAATGGATTGGTGGACATTTATTGGACGGTTAAAACTGAAAAATATTCAATAGCCCTATTTCAACAAATAAGTGTCCACGAATCAGAGGCTAAGATTGCTCAATTAATCTGACATTAAGATTTTGACTTAAGGCCACTGATTTCTACAATTTAGTCAGTTTCATTTGAGTAAATATACTCCACATTACTATTTATAAGTGGCTGCGTATCAAGTGTCATACACAACCGGAGTATCAAATAAGTCAGCCTTTCCTTCTTTTCTTGGGGAAATTTACAACTGTACGACCCATTTATGGCCCCTTTACATTTGTAAACACACTTCTTTTTACCTCTGAGGAATAAGCCCATGGGTACGGACGGCTTCCCAAAGGTCGACAATGCCCCTCCTTTTCCTTGCGCAGGAGGGTCGGCTGGTGACGCTCCTCAAACTCCGAGTTGTACGAACGGTTCAAAAGATATCAAAGTTACATGGCCCCACGGTTATGTATTTATTATATCCACAATGTTCATCTATATTTCGAGATCATTTCATAGCATTATCAAGAAAAAAATAAAAAAATCATATCCAAAGATCAACTGGACCACACCACAAAGAGTAGCGGGAAAATTAATTTTCAATGTTAAAAATTTTGTAAGGCCCACCATAACATTTATTTTCCATTCAATCTATTCATAAGGTCACAAAGACCTAGATGAAGAGGAAAAACAAATTTCATAATGATCCAAAACTTCTGTGACCCCTGAAAAGGTTTCAATGGTAGACGTTCAATCCTCCACTGCCTTTTATAGTGTGGTCCACTTGATAGCTAAATATGTCTTATTTTTTGTGTCAAGCCTTAATATGAGTTCGCAAAATAGATGGACGGTTTGGATATAATGCATACCTTATAAAAGGACCCACAAAAAGTGACGGGGACTACAAAAGGAAAAAAAAGCCAAGACCCTATGGCTATGGATTATAACCCTAGCCATAACCATAGCCCATGCTTTTTCAATATGTCCTTTACAATGTATCGAAGGTCTTTCGATATGTACTTTCATATATATCAAAGGTCTTTTGATATGATCGAAAAAGTCCAAAACTGTCCAACGAGTTTGCCTACAAAATCGAGTAATTTTCAATATATATTGAAGCGTATTTGATATGTATAGAAGGTATTTTTCCCTATGGCTACGGATTATAACCGTAGCCATAACTATACTCCGTACAAGTTTGTACAAGTTTGTGCAATTTTATTTTATTTTTACACGGAGAACTTTTTCTACCTACAATTTTCTCTAATACATATTTATACAAATATGTATATATAAGCATATAAAATTTCTTTCTTTATTTATTTAACAAAAATATCTTCTAAACCAAAATTAGTTACTTGACATACCCTATATGATTTTGGGGTAGGAGAAGCTACTTTAGCCAACCAACCTAATTAGTTTCCAAGATTCCATCAGGTCAATGGTCGAAAATCCATTTCATTCACTTCACGGTCAATTCCAATTAGTTTGCGGTCAATTTCATTCATTTCATTTACTTCGCAATCAATTTCATGCATTTCACGGTCAATCCCAGCGATTCCCTTTCACTTCACGATCAATTCCATGCATTTCACTGTCAATTTCCTTCACTTCACTATCAATTCCATGCATTTCACGGTCAATTCCCTTCACTTCACTGTCAATTTCGTGCATTTCACGGTCAATCCTGGCGATTCCGTTTGGATTCACGGTCATTTTCATGCATTTCACGGTCAATTCACTTCACTTCACGGTCATTTCCATGCATTTCACGGTCATTTCCAGCGATTCCGTTTGGATTCACGGTCATTTCCATGCATTTTACGGTCAATTCCCTTCACTTCACGGTCATTTCCACGCATTTCACGGTCAATTCACTTCACTTCACGGTCAATTCACTTCACTTCACAATCATTTCCATGCATTTCACAGTCATTTCCAGCGATTCCGTTTGGATTCACGGTCATTTCCATGCATTTCAAGGTCATTTCCAACGATTCTATTTGGATTCACGGTCATTTCCATGCATTTCACGGTTAATTCCCTTCACTTCACAGTCATTTCCACGCATTTCACGGTCAATTCGCTTCACTTCACGGTCATTTCTATGCATTTCACGGTCATTTTTGACAATTCTGTTTGGATTCACGGTCATTTCCATGCATTTCACGGTCAATTTCCTTCACTTCACGATCATTTCCACACATTTCACGGTCAATTTGCTTCATTTCACAGTCATTTCCATGCATTTCAAGGTCATTTCCGGCGATTCCATTTGGATTCACGGTCATTTCCATGCATTTCACGATCAATTCGTCGGAAATGACTGTGAAATGCATGGAAATGATCGTAAAGTGAAACGAATTGACCGTGAAATGCGTGGAAATGACCGTGAAGTGAAGGGAATTGACCGTGAAATGCATGGAAATGACCATGAATCCAAACGAATTTGCCGGAAATGACCGTGAAATGCATGGAAATGACCATGAATCCAAACGAAATCACCGAAAATGACCATGAAATGCATAGAAATGACCGTGAAGTGAAGCGAATTGACTGTGAAATGTGTGGAAATGACCGTGAAGTGAAGGTCATTGACCGTGAAATGCATGGAAATGACCGTGAATCCAAATGGAATCGCCGGAAATGACCGTGAAATGCATGAAAATGGCCATGAAGTGAAGCGAATTGACCACCGTGAAGTGAAGGGAATTGACCATGAAATACATGGAAATGACCATGAATCCAAATGGAATTGCCGGAAATGACTGTGAAATGCATGGAAATGACCGTGAAGTGAAGCGAATTGACCATGAAATGCGTGGAAATGATCGTGAAGTGAAGGGAATTGACCATGAAATGCATGGAAATGACCGTGATCCAAACGGAATCCCTATAAATGACCGTGAAATGCATGGAAATGACCGTGAAGTGAAACTAGGGCTGTAAATGGTCGGGTTCGGGGCGGGTTTATCCAAAACCAGACCCGCCCATTTACTAAACGGGTCTGGGTCCAAATTTTAGACCCAGACCCTTTTACTAAATGGGCGGTCCTGGTCAAGTCGACCCATTAGACCCATTTATAAATGGGTCAAGTCGATAGAGGAGATCCACCTGGACCCATTTATAAATGGGTCGGGTCTAATGGGTTTGGTTAAGGGAGATCCAGACCCTGAACCAAACCCGTTTAGAAACGGGTCCAACGGGTCCAACAGGTTGTTGATGCATGAGAAGTGTAGTTCTGTTTTTAGCCTTAAATAAATAAACTTTTTCCAAAAACATGAAATTATTTTAAATATCATTCAAATGGAATGTTTGTAAATATTAAAGTTATAGAAACAAAATTAAAAATTTGAGAAATTAAACAAGATATACCATAGGATTCAATTCTAGACCAATCCTCTAACTCATTATAATCGTCATCCACTTCTACTACATGCAACTCCTCCTTCAAATCTATTAATTTTACACATGACATACAACCTAGTTAATAGAGATTTAGGAAAGACTTTTCCATATTAACTAATGATTATACATCTATTGGCTGGAGTGGATCTCAAATAAACAACATGGTGGGCCAGATAAAAAATCAAGGAGGTGTATCTTATTTTCAAACTAGTTTGTATTTTATTTTGAAGTGAGAACGTCATTAGTTGCTTAATATATAGGGAAGTGGGAACGCCAGTAGAATATATAAGAAAGTGGGAAGGATATGGGTCTGGGCGGGTCTCATGTAAGGTAGACCAGACCCGCCCATTTACTAACAGGGTTCGGGTCGGGTCGGGGGCCCAAATGAAAGGAACCTGACCCGGCACCGTTTGACAAATGGGTCTATCCTTGGACCCAGACCCGTACCATTTAGCAAACGGGTCGGGTTTGGGTCGGGTCTTAATGGGTCGGGTCCGGGTACCCCATCGGGTCCGCTGACCCATTTACAGCCCTAAGTGAAACGAATTGACCGTGAAATGCGTGGAAATGATCGTGAAGTGAAGGGAATTGACCGCGAAATGCATGGAAATGACCGTAAATTCAAACGGAATCGCCGTAAATGACCGTGAAATGCATGGAATGACCGTGAAGTGAAATCGACTTAGTAATGCATGAAATTGACCACTGGAAATTGACCACAAACTTCTAGGTAAACACTTAAGAATTTACCGAGAATTTAAACTTCAAGGTAATTGACTGTGAACTCCAATCACTCTCTGACACTCAGTGAAATCCATGTTCGAGAAAGAGAATAAGAGTGCGTTGATGTGAAACATGTTCTTCGAAGAAAGGTCTTCAAGATTTCACGTCTATCAATGCATTGACATCCTCTTAGAAAAAGAATGCACTTAAGCTTGAGTAGAATGCAACATGGAAGATGTAACGTGACAGTATGATGGATATTATATGGAGATTTAGTGAAGAAAATGGGTAAATTTAAGAAATAGGGATGATACAGGTGAGTCGGACGTGTATTTGGGCGTAAAGGGGAAACGGATTGTGTACTGAGTAACTCAGTACGCATAGCGGACTGAGTAAACTCTGTGGGTCCCATAGTCATTCATACATTTTATCCACTCCGCCCATACATTTTAGAAAATAATTTTAAGTCTTTAGCCCAAAAATTAAGCATATACAAGGCTCAAATGGACCACACCACCGAAATAGTGTGAATTGACAATCTACCATTGAAATTTTCGTGAGGGCCATGGAAGTTTTAAATCAATCTTATATTTGTGTTTTCACTTCATCCATGTCTTTGTGATATTATGAACACGTTGGATGACAAATAAACATCACGGTGGGCCATAGAAAGGTTTCAACGGTGAAAATCATCTTTCCAACGGTTTCCTATGGTATGGTCCACTTGAGCTTTAGATATACCTCAATTTTGGGCTCAACCACTAAAATGATCTCAAAACACGAATGGATGGAGTGGATAAGACAAATACATCCACGGTAGGCCAACTGAGTTTACTAAGTAAGATAAGAGCGTACAGAGTAACTTGTACGCACCGATTTCGCGTAAAGGAGAGAAAGGAGTGAAATTGATACAGGAGGGGCATTTTCGACCTTTGAGAAGCCGTCAGTACATATGGGCTTATTCTTGAAGGTAAAAAGAAGTGGGCTTACAAATGTAAATGGACCATAAATGGGTCGTCCAGGTGTAAAGTTCTCTTTTTTCTTTTAATAAAGAAGGTGGGCCAGCTTATTATTAGTGTTTTCGTGCTACGTTTTGTTTTATTGGTCTCATATGCAGTCCCACGCGATCCAGATGCCGTTATGGATCATAGAGTAAAAATCAGATCCGTTCATCACATGGGACCCACAGTTCAATAACTTCTCAAAAAAATCCATGCACCTAACTCACCATTTGCACCAGTTGTAAAAACATTAAATTGTGGACCGTCCAAATTTTTTTCTTAATTGTTCATTGTTTTCATAGATTGAGGTCCACCCAATAACCTAACCTTACTGATCCACAACCCAGGTAATCTACAGAGTGGAACTCACCCAATGCACGGCTAGGAAGTCCACACAAGATCAAAGGTTTGAATGTGTGGTCAAGAATAGATGTAGGTGTGAAGAAGTGCATATGGCATACCAAACCTCAAAAGATCCCATTCTCAATGCTATAAATGCCTACAAGCCGACCATATCACCCACCCATCTCAAATCAATTTGGTATCCCTTGATTAAAATGGCCATAATTCCTCCCAAGTCCCCTTCCCCACCCACCATCTTCTTCCTCTTATTCGTCGTCGTCATCGCCGCCGCAAAATCCGACCGATCATCACCGTCCATCCTGCGACCCGCGACCGGATTCGGTAAGGAGAAACTGACCCACATACATTTCTACTGGCATGACATCCTAAGTGGTCCTAATCCCACTACTGTCCAAGTAGCCCGTGGCCCATCGGCTAACAAATCGATGACTGGGTTCAGTACAGTTTTTGTGATCGACGATCCATTAACGGTGGGCCTTGATCCCAAATCGAAGCTACTGGGCAGAGCTCAAGGGCTGTACGCCGGTGTATCACAGCAGGAGATCGGATTGATAATGGCCATGAACTTTGCATTCATGGATGGGAAGTACAACGGGAGTACAATTACGGTGCTCGGGAGGAACACCGTACTATCGAAGGTGAGAGAGATGCCAGTGGTGGGAGGGAGTGGTCTGTTTAGGTTCGCCAGGGGCTACGCCCAGGCTCGGACTCGAAAGATCAACTTTACAACTGGAGATGCTGTCGTCGAATATAATGTATTTGTCCTGCATTATTGAGGCTGAAGTAGACTATTCATTGGCACGTGCCAAAGTTGTGCATCGCTCGTGTGTGGCCCACCTGATCAGTGGATCAACTGAATTTCATGGTCAGGGCATGTCGTGGTTGTCCCCACTAGGTGAGTGGCTCAGATCTCACATGTGCGACATGAATCGCCTCTTCGGAATGGAGCTATGTATGTTTTTTTTTTTGCAGTCACCAAAGCTATGATTCTAATGTATTTGGCAATAAATTCTTAAGTTAACATGACATAAGTTAGTTATTTTTTTTATGTTAGTTCTCCCATTGTGAATAGAATATATCTCTGGAATCACCCTAACCATCCAATTATTGGGCATTAATTGGATGGTTAATATTAGATCGTAAATATGTAAAATCTGTAATTGATCTTAATTAGATTTTAAGATTTGTGAATAGCCTTGTGTAATTAATCTTAAAATTAGGAAATTAGTAAATATAGGTTGTATCTCTTGTATTAGAGAACATCTCCTCTTTCAATACAATAGAGAGGTCCTCTTATAGAAGAGATATCATCTATATTTAACAATCACCTAATTTCAAAATTAGTTGTATAAGGTTAATTACAAATTCTAGAATCTAATTAATATTAATTACAGATTTTATATATTTACAATATAATAGTTAGAAATAAATACTGATCGGTCTAGATTCGAAAGAAAAAACCAGATGTCCAATAACATCTGACCAGTGCAATTTTTTTATTATGCTCCACCGACTGTGGGTACACACCATGTTAATGGTGTAACCACATTTTCAAAGAGTCTCGAGGGAGTGTAGATTGCTGGAGAGAAGAAAGCAAATGAGTCTCGAGCTTCCCTTGGGGGGTTAGTTTTCGTAATATGCAGGACTTCTATTTGGTGGGTCCTACATAAGCATGGGATAAGATCGTATGATTGGATTGCTTTGATGAGTATATCGGTGCCCCATCATATGCATGATTGATAAAGATAGATCCAAGATGGTTACATTAGTGCTAAGTTCATATGCAATTAATGGGCCTGTTTGGTTTTCTGACTTATTGTCAATCGGAAATAAAAAAGTAATTATTACTTCGATGCGCGTTTGAAAACTGCCAGATTTGGACGCAAAATAGCAGTGTTCAAAATGGTGGTAGTTTGCCGAAAAGCAGCCGCCTGATATACAACTCTCTGCGGGTAATTAGAGAGACGATATCGAGGCAGCAGAACCTGATGCCGTACAATTGCATGGTCTGCAGGAGCACTTCTACTTCCATGGTCCATCAATACAAGACTTTAAAAAGCTATTTCTCCCATTGCGTCATCTTCACCCAGGCATGTAACATCCTTTTCGAATTAGAGGTGAGGTGGTGGACACCGTAACATCCTTTTCGATTTGACATGTCTATTACACCATTGAACCAAACACGCGATTGGTGACTTTATCTCTAGTAGACTGTATTTTTTGTATTAAACAAACATGTGGCAACAATTGACCAAAATAGTACCAATCATTACAATTACATGTAATAAGTACTTATTACTGAAAACAAAATAGACACTTTTATATAAGTACTGTCTTGGTTTTCTCACCAACACATACAAAACTATAGTTCAATTAAAATGATTTCCTTAAATATGTACAGGGTGGAAGACCGAGACAGTTCGTTGTACAAAAACCAATGGCTTCCCAAGATGTGTTGATTCAATTGATCTTATTTTTAATTTAGTCAATCTCCATTTTTTTATGCATAAACGGTCCGTTATTCTGTTAATTAAGTCTAACATAATGTGCTCAAATTGCTTCTTGGAAGATCATGTTTCAATAACAAACATCACCTTTTAAGCCTATTTGATGATTCACTGGCTGCATTAGTTCAGTCAATAACATAAAGAGATTGGCTTTGGGTGTCTCATTTTCATTGTGTGGGCTGCTCTTAAACGGGGTTGGATGTGCCGCAAATCAGAGGCTTCCGGTAATTATTTATCATCGTTTGGCTATAGCAAGTACTTAGAAGAGCTAGCTTTCATCTTCTAGAAGTGGGGTCCATGATCACGAGAGCTTTCATCTTTTACAAGTGGGGTCCATGATCCGATGATTTAGACCACTGGGAAAAAAAAAAAAAAAAAAAGCAGCTGAAGTTAGGTTAAATACATTGTCATCCGACTTTTAATTTTTGTTGCTTTATGACCTAGAATCACGTGCAACGTATTTATCTTGAAACCCACCCACAGCCAGCTGGTTGGATGCAACTTCTGTGGAAGGAATTTCCCCTGCAAAGGCAGGACGCGGGTTCCCTGCGAAAGCCTTTAGCAGGAACTTCCTGCGCTGGAACCCAGGTGGGGCTCCCCGTCCATCCATTTTGTGAGTACATTTTAGGACATGTTACCAAAAATGACGGTATCCAAGCTCGAGTGTAAAGGAAAATGTGGTTATGGAAATTCCTACCGTTGAAACCTTCCTGGTACAACAGTGATGTTTAGATGTCATCCATACCGTTAATAACGTCATTACTATTGGGATGAACTGAAAACAAAAATATTAGCATGAATCAAAACTTCTGTGGCCCCATGAATATTTCAACTGTGGACTTTTAATTATTACGTTTTAGGCTCACTTGAGCTTTGGATACGGATCATTTTTGGCAACATGTTTTAAAATGAACTCACAAAACGGATGGACTGGGAGGATTTCTCACAAACATCATAGTGGGCCCCACCTGGGTTCCTAGCACAGGAAGTTCCTGTGAAAGGCTTTTGCAGGAAATTCGTGTCCGCGAAAGCAAGCCAGTATCGGACGCGGATTTCCTGCGAAAGCCGTTTGCAGGAAGTTCCTACGCTGGGAACTTAGGTGGGGCCCATTGTGATGTCTGTGAGAAATCCTCTCCGTCCATCCGTTTTGGAAGTTCATTTTAGGACATTTTGTCAAAAAATGAACCGTATCCAAAGCTCAGGCGAGCCGCACTAAAGGAAAATGTGGTTAGGAAAACTCCTACCGTTGAAACCTTCCTAGGTTCAACAGTGATGTTTAGATGCCATCCATACCGTTAATAACGTCATTCCTATTGGGATGAACTGAAAACAAAAATATTAGCATCAATCGAAACTTCTGTGGCCCCACAAATATTTCAACTGTGGACGTTTAATTATCACGTTTTTGGCTCACTTGAGCTTTGGATACAGTTCATTTTTGGTAACATGCCCTAAAATGAACTCACAAAACGGATGGACAGAGAGGATTTCTCACGAACATGACAGTGGGCCCCACCTAATTTCCCAGCGCAGGAACTTCCTGGGAAAGGCTTTCGCAGGAAATCCGCGTCCGCCGGTATCCACTTGTGTCCGTTAATTTTTCTAAAAGAATATCATGTGGGGTTTTGGTGGTTGACCATTTTTGGGCATGTTTCGTTCACTGGATTAAATGGCATGTAATTGCATTAGATGGAATTAACATCATCATTATACAATAATTATATGTTTGTAAATACCATGGTATTTTGACTATCCAATTCCATGTTTGGGATTAAATTTTTCCTCCAGCATTAAGTAAAACTTGAGTTTGTTAGGCCGGAATTGCAATCAATGGACTAGATTCCACAACTGATATTGGTCACCCATACACAGATGCAACTTGAATGTCACATGTAAAGGGCATAGATGAATGGATGACGTGGATAAAACACATGCACCAATGTAGGGCCCACATATGTAATAGATTTCAAAATGTACCAAAAATCCTGCAGTATCTACAATGGGGACCCGATGCCTGATGAAATTTTATGGGACGCCAACTAATCCCTTGCTGCAAACAGGGACTGATACCAGTTGAGGCAAGGATGGACATGATGAGGTCTATCTAATATTTCTCAAGGGGATAATTAGTCTGAATCCACAGGGCTTCTCTAGACTCCTCACAGAGATTCCTCAAATACGCAAGGAAAAATATGAAAATAGAAATAAATTCTAAGAAATTTGAAAATTAATTGATTGATAATTGTCTAATGTGGATATGTCCCTGTTACACTATTAATAAAGAAAAAAAAATAAAACTAAAATTAATAATTACCAAAAATAGTAAAATTCTAACTTTAATAAAAATCTTAATTCTAGTAAAACTCTTCTAAAGCCTAATTTATAAAAATAAAAATTAAAAATAAGCTTTATTTAAAAGAGTCCTAACATGATTAAAAGTTATTTCTAAAAAAGAAGAAAATCTAAAACTCTAAAAATTAAAAAATATTACTAAAATGAAATTATTAAAAATAGTATTTTTTTTTTCTTAAAATTTTATTTTGAGCTGAAAGGGTGCGTTTTCTAGAGAAATGGATAGACGCGAGCCACTTTTTGGGTAGGTTCACCTCAGATGGTCCGTTGGAGTAAAGATTGATAGGTTGTGGGCCCCGTAACAATACCCAGATCAAAAGTTATGGCCAATTTACGGTTGACTTTCTTTTAGTCCAACCCTGTTAGGAATATATCGGTATCACATCCTACATCAGACCCCTCCACTTAGAAAAAAAAAAAACTCATCCTCAAGTTACTCAAAGGAATTCGGTCATGACACTCAAATAATTTATGGCGTCGATATTTATCAGCATTTTCCTTGTACTTTGCATTAGGCTCTTAAGCTAACACAATATGTGTGCTCATGCTCTCTTTGACTTGACTAGTATAGATCAGTTCCTTCACTTGTTCCTGTAAGATCTCTCATTCTTTTTAATAATGTGAGAAATTAGGCAGACTTGCCCCTGAGACAAGATCAATGTGGTTTTGTATATCTTATATAGGAGGCAATTCCTGAGAGAGTTCATCAATCACAATTGCCTTGAACTCCTGTAACACTAGTTTCAAATCCTGTGGGATGTTCACAAGCTCTATATATTTTTCATTAATGCATCTCCATCTCCCGTCTCTTCAAATTGTTTAGTGAAATCATGTTTGGTTATGAGAAATCGTTCATCAAATTTATAAGTCTTGTGTAGGTTCTCCATTCCCATAGGGATGAGGATAAAATTTCTACCATCTTTAATAAATATAAATACATTATCCTGGCCTCTATGCGTAGCATTAACATTATATTATCATGGTCGACCAAGTAATATGTAACAAGCTTCCATGTTGACCGCATCACAAAGTACTTGATCTTTATAATTTTTACCAATTAAAAATGAGACTGTGCATTGTTTGGTTACCTATGTTTTATTGACCTCCTTGATCTATCCAATCGTGTACGGAGATGTAACGTCTCGGAAAAATTCGTACAAAGATCCGAGTACCACCTCAGGCAGAAATCACTCAGGACCAAAACCTTTAGAAATTAGACGAGGATTAACTAAGTGCTAAACTATATTACTTGTGAAATTAGCACTAATCGCTTTAAATACGATCTATAAGACCCAAAACGAGTAGAACAGTTAGCGCTACATTACCCTATAATATAGGATCAATCTCAAAACCTAGTTGCTCTCGGAAGCATCACGATACTTCGTATCGGACCTAGACCGCGCGTCGAAAGTCCGATTTCGGCGAAACTATACCGTTATGACCACCTTATTGGGCTTGACAACCATGTCGAAAATCAAGTCCTGACTGTATCTAGAAACGCACAACTTGAGCCCGGAGCAAAGTATGTGAGAAACGCGAATATCTTTAGGAAACGTGCTCAAATTTAAGTAAATTGAGTCGTTTACTTGCAGGCCAAATATAAGGATTCAGACTATTAGAATCTAACCCACATACACCCTCGGATCAAGAAAAATTTCATACACATGTCAGTATACTTGTGGTCCTGATCGAGTGGCGGTGACCGTTGAACTGAAACTGGTCCGCCACGGTCGATCTGTAAATCCGATCGGACCGAAAACGTAACTCAACCTAGATCCAATGCCGGGGAGTTTAAGTCCGACCGCACACAGAAAAGGGGCCTCCAGAAGTGCTCCGTTGGATCGAAACGGACGCTCTTTCGACATAACCTAAGTATACCTTAACCTTGGGGCCATTCCCATCAGTTCTGGGCCTATATAAGGGCCTTAAACCCTCTCACTCCATTCACATACGAATTTCTAACCCTAGGTAAGAAAAGAGAGAAGAAAAAGAAGGAAAGAAAGAGAAAGTGAGAGAGAGAGAGAGTTGGAGTTCATTCCTGAATTCAATCCCATCACTCCACGGGCTGAATCAGCTTTTCCGTATCGCTATTCCAGTGATTCTGATCCCGTTCTTAGGTAAAAAATTCAAACCCTAATCTGTTTTAGGGTTTCAAATAGTATTAGTGGTGAAATAGCTAACCCATTTCATACTGTAGGTTGCCGTTGTGCCGTAGACACAGACTCGGTATACAAACTGAGTTCGTTGCTTGTTTACCGGTGAAAGGTGCGGACTATATACATTTAGGTTATGGTTTTCAAGACTTTCAATGTCAGTTAATGATTTATTACTGACTTGGGTGTCATTTCACATGCCAAACGTGATGTTTGTTTCGTTTTACGAATATGTATGAACTATGTCAAGTATAGTGTATTCCATGTATTTGTTGAAATAATTGAATACGTATGGTTTTTGGATTCGCGGTTGCCATGATTATTCGTCGTGTATATATGGTTGTTATGCATGTGACAACTCCTTGGTGAAAGGAATTGCCCTAACACCCGTCATCGCCAACGTGCGTTACATATGTTATAGTGTGTAGTCTAAGTGTTTGTTGAAATGACTATATGAATAGGGAATTTAGATTTGTGCTTGCCATGATTATTAACGATGAATACATGCTTGTTGAGTATGTGGCAACTCTTTTGTAAAAGAGCTTGCCAAGATATATGTTATATTTAGTCCAATTTGTGTATGTTGAAATGTGTAGCCTATGTGTTTGATAAAATGCCTCAATGAGAAGATACCTGTGGAAATGCATGCACTGAGGGTGTTGAGATAGGATTCTCAACTCCCTTAACTGTGGTTATAGTTTTCCTTTATGTATTCTATAATATTACTACATGTTATATGGTTGAATGCCTATGTATGCTAACATGTATGTAATGTGTTTGTTGAAATGCTCAAATGAAACATATATTTAAGTTGGTTGCTACATGTTGTATAGGGCTAGCACATATGTATTCCTATCTTACTTGAGTTGTGTTTGAGACTATGATATAATCCAGGCATTTAGTAATAGATTCTAATCAGGTGGCTGAGGTTGTCTCGCCACACGGGACGTGTTCGATGAATACGAGCCGTACTTTGGTTGTCGGCAGTGGTTAAGCCACACGGAGTGCTTACGCACTTCATGTCGATTAACTCGAGGCACGCTCGTACTAGTTGAGCTTGTCAAGTAACCCGATTGACCCAATGTATGTTCACCATGTATGGACACTATTTCTTGAACCTAAGGTACCAAACTCACCAGTGAAAACCCCGTTAACCTTGGTACCTCGATCCGCTAAGACTCATGAGTCAGACATGGTGGTATGGGACACTGTGGTCGAGCTGTCGGCCTACGCTGGGGCGACGAGCCTCCTCGTAGTGTCCAGTAAGTAACACAACCTCGTGAGCCAAAAATGGTGGTATGGGACACTGTATTCGAGCTGTCGGCCTACACTTATAAGGTGACAAGCCATTCGTAGTGACCTCGAGCATACTCTGAGCCTGCGTAGAGGCGACGAGCCTTTCCGTAGCAACTAGAGTATAAACTAGGCCTGCACTACATCGAGGTGACGAACCCTTTGCAGTGACCTAGAACCGCAACATCGTATGGGATTTACTAGGACTGACGACCCTAGAATGGATCATAGTTTGGGAAATGATATAAGAGAGGTACCTTAGTTTCCCAATCCTGCTGTATGAAAAGGACTAATAGGAACTTCGTAACACGCTCATACACCACATTGCATGTGCCGTTTGACATTGGGTAGAGCACTGAGGAAGTGACTAACATGCAAGACCGTGAGATGAAGATCGCAGAGGGAGTGTAGGTGAGGGCATGCATTATTTATACATACCATTCTTGCATTATCCAAAGTACTTAGGAATGTTTGTTGTATTGCCTTATCATTACTGCTTGACTGAATTAATAACATGTTAACCTTTGTTTTATGGTTCCACTGAGTTGATCACTCACTCCTACATTACGGGATGGTGTTGTACATACCAACCAGACCCTGTCTTAGTTGCAGGTGGAGGCGATGCCTACGAGGCAGAGCCGGACTACGAGGATGAAGAGGAGACATTCTCTTACATGCAGTTTTCAGACGGGTTCATGTGAACCATGTCCTGATCGACGGGGATCTCTAGGATGTTGACTAGATGTCATTACACTTGTTATTTTGTCTTTTTGAAACACACATGTATATTCATTTTTAGTCCATTTTGGGAAGTATACATGTATATATTTAACCTGGTAATATGTTCACACTCTGGAGACTTACATCAGTTTATATGTGTTATATATCTATCACAGTTCTTCCGCTTGTGTAATTTAACTGTCTCTGGAGTATGATATGTTGTTTTGGTCACTCATGTTTAAGGCACTAACACGGACAACATTTAATCATCATTATCTATGTTGCATAAGTGATGCGTTGGAACTCGGGAGTGGAGCTTATGCTCGACCCCCGATATTTAGGGCGTTACAGGAGATGGGTGTCTTTTTGTTTTCAGTTGTAGTTTTTCCACTATTATTTTCGACACGAGATTCACACTGCTCCTGACATCGATAATCACATTACAAAATTTTTTGTTTACATTACACGTCGTTCGAAAGATATTGTGCTGTTGTAAATCTATCTCTACCTTTGGCATGTATAACGGATTCCTCACTATCAAAGTAGTGACCCGCGATTCACCATCATCGAGTGGTGCTCTGTGGAAATCAGGGTTATGTCGTACAGCGGCCACGGGCAGTTAGGCATCGCCTTGGGCTCTGGGTGAAATTAGCGCATCCGTAATACGGTCGAGGGTTGCCTGCAGCCCTTGTATGGTCAACTGACTCTCCTAGTGAAAAGTTTTCATTCTTTATTAAAAAATAACAAATCCTTGGATCACCGTTCACGAGATTTTGTCCATTCCTTCGTTATTTGTCATCGATCCGAGGGCAGTCCTCACTCTAATACCAATTGACACAGGGATGGACATGATGAGGTCAATCACTATCTTACTCAATGGGATAATTACTTTGAATCCACGGAGCTTCTCTAGACTCCTCATAGAGATTCCTTTAATCCACGAGGGAAAATAGAAGTAAATTCTAATAAATTCAAATTTTAATTGATTGATAATTGTCTAATGTACATGTGTCCCTTTTACATTATTAATAAAGAAAAATAAAAACTAAACCAAAATTCGTAATTACCAAAAATAGCAAAATTCTAACTCTAAAAAAATCATAATTCTAATAAAATTTTTTAAAGCCTAATTTCTAAAAATAAAAATTCCAAATAATTTTTTGCTAGAAGAGTCCTAGCTTGATTAAAATTTATTTCTAAAAAGGGAAGAAAATATAAAACTCTAAAAATAAGAAAATATTACAAAAATCGAAATTACTAAAAATAGTAATTTTTCTTTTCATTTTTGAGCTGAAAGTGCGTGTTTACTGGAAATAGATAAACACAACCCATTTTTTGGGTTGGTTCCCCTCAGATGGCCCATTGTAGTAAAGACTGATAGGTTGTGTGCCCCATAATGATACCTAGATTAAAAGTTATGGCCAATTTACGGTTCACCTTCTTTTAGTCCAACCATGCTCGGAATGTATCGTTGCCACGTCCTACATCACATACTATCTAATGCAATTCCATACCATGTAATAATGGGGTATATGAAAGTGAATGAAGACATACAACATGAAAAGAGAGTTTGTCTCAAAACAACAACTAATTGTGAAATGTCATTTTGACCATATGTCTGTGGTGGGACCTGAGAAATCAATGTTTTTTGTTAATAGCATTAAGGTCCACATTAATATGAAATGATTTAACATCTTAGCTGTCCCCAAAACTGAATTATTTAATTTATAGTTATTATTTGACTTGGAATGGTGCTTAATAGGCAGACAATTAGAAATCACACACACGACATACGCTAGCTTAACATAAATTAATTAAATTATCGAACCCACTCTTGATAAGTAACAATGCCAAAACTAGATTGATTAAAAATCTTAATATTTGATTTGCAGATATTTACTCGTTGAAATTGGACCATCTCTCTCTCTCTCTCTCTCTCTCTCTCTCTCTCTCTCTATAGCTCTATATGTGTACCCATTCAATAAGTGCCTTCCAACCCAATAGTCATATAACCAAATAAACTTGATTTTTGTTGATGGTACATGTGAACAAGGACCCATAATTTGGACATTTTAATTTGAAGGGATTTTTACCTAAAAATACCTTACAATTGTTAGTTTTTCCAAATAATACATTTAGCTTTCATATTTACAAAAACATGCTTCTCAGTATACTAAGTAGGGTAAAATGAGCCATTTACCCTTATTTTGATATTGAAGAGGAAATCTCAAGCTTTTCTAAGGACATAAGTGAGCACAATAAAGTTCATATACATGCCACACATGTGCCTCTATGGCACATACATGTGAGGTCTAGTCCATCCATCAGAAACATTTGGATGGGATGTGAAATTTTTCATTCAAGTTTTTCAGAGCCATGCTTTTTTATGTGCAAACTGTAGCCCAACTAGTGTTGAGACATAAATATTACATATTTACTCCTTTAATTGCAATATTTTTTACTACATTCAAGTACTAAATTAATCTAATTAGATATGTTTTTTTTACGTGCAGGATGATTTAGAAGTCTAAGTCGAATACGAGCTTAAACTGACAATTTAAAACTCAATATCATGAAATATGAATATTTGAAGAAACAAGGATTCTAGGATGAAGATTTTAAGTCATGAATATCTAAGAAAACCAAGTGCTGAAGATGGAGAAAAGTCTGAAAAATCAAATAGTTATATAACAGAAACAACATCCTGTTTGGTCCCACTGAAGGAAGGTTCGGTTCAACCGAAAGTACTAAAAATAATCCAACAACAAACTATGGATTTTAAGACTAATTCGGTATAACCGAAGTTGTGTTTTGTACGATTGAAAGGGGACAAAGCGTTTAGAGACTTTTTAAAGAAATTTGGCTTAAACCGAAGGAACATTTGGCTGGCTTCGGTGCGACTTTGGTCTAACCGAAGGTGATCGTCGGTGTGACTAAAGCATAACGAAAGTGCACAATTTTGAAGTTGGTTTAAAGTCATTATGGAATTTTCATATTTAATGAGGTGTTTTATGTAGTTATATAGACGAATTAAGGCTTGGGAAAAAGAGCCAGGGGTGAAGGAGCTTTCATAAAGCAGTTATTCTTCTTTAATCTTTTCAATTTTAGTTTATTTTTTATGTTTTTCTTTTGTCCTAGGATGTTAGCTATGCTAGACTAATCTCGTAGCTATGGCCAATGGATGAAGCTTGTATTTAATTACAATATTTAGTTTATTCGATTCAACGACAGTAGTTTAAATGATGATATTAGATTGAATTGGTTTGAATTTACTTTATACAAAATATTTGAGTTGTTTATTTCTTTGATTCATTGTGAACTTCAGTTACATCGGATGTTTTGATTGAGAAATTACTTAGCTTGATTAAACAAAGAATCAATTTGTACAATTCATTTGTCTATTGGAAACCTTAGGCACAATAGATAAACAAATTTCCTGCGATTGAGATACTAGTGCTTTATAAAAGGATCATTCAATTGAATTCATGTTTTGTTGGTGTTTATAACTGGTTTAAAAGAATTATTTTCCGATTCGATAGGATATAATTTGATTCTAATTGAATTATAAGAGTTGAATCAATGAATTAGATATTGTGATTCGTATAGGTGAATTTCTGGATCCTTAGTATTTTATTATTATTGTTTTAACCCTTCTACATCGCTGGATTAAAAATCTAAATCACCCAAATTAATTCTAGTTGTCTTCTCACCAATTCCCTATGGAATGATCTCAATCATGTCAAGTTTATTACTATAGTGCAGTCTTGCACTTAGGATTGCCTAACACCTAGCATGTGGATTAACCTGATTCTTGAGCTAGTGATCAGAATAAACCCCAAGTGCAAGTCTGCGATGTAGTAATAACTTGGTAAGTCCAAGATCGTACCCACAAGGACTTGTACTTTTGCTATTTTTGAAACACTTTAAAACTAGAACTAGAACTAATTTATGAAATTTGATTTAAGAAGTAATGGTGTCATTGAGAAAGAAATTAATAAAGATAAAGCACTAGAGTGTCAATGATCCACTGATAGTCATTCTTAATGTTTAATGCACTTGATTCATTCATATAATTCAACTAGAATCTAAGTCTTATCCTATCTAGATGGATTATAGAGTGGTTAAATTATCATTTACATACTAACATAAATTTGAAGTTCAATTTAATTGGTTCCCACATAAAACATTAAAGTATTGATCATATGAAATTTAAAGCATCTGTCGTGCCATTAGTCTATAATAGATTAATAGATTTTATAGATCCATCCCTTACAAAATAGATAAGTAATTACTCTTAGCTTTCCTAGGCATCTAATGTACCCAAAGTAAACTAAAAAATAAATTTTCATTCAAACCATTATCAATAATTTATTCACAATTAAATCAATAACATAAATCAAAATAAACTAAGACATTAAAAATACTACATGCTTCACCTCTTAACCAAAGGATTGGAGAAGGGCTCCTTAAAAGCTTCGCAAGTCCTTTCTCTTTCTCTTCTACCCTAATTCATGTTTAGGAAAGCTAGATTCATCCCTTTAAATATGAAAAATTCACACCGACTTGGAACCGACTTCAATTATATGCGCTTATGTTACACTTCAGTTGCACTGACGACAGCCTTCAATTGCAGTTGAACATATCTTCGATCACACTGAACCTTCTTTCAATTGTAGTTGAATTCTCCAAAATAGACTTGAAGTCTTTGTCTCCCTCAAGTCACACAGAACTCTCCTTCGGTGGCACCGAACATGGCTTCGGTCGCACCTAAATGTTGAGCCGAATTGTCTCTGAAAATCAAAGTTTCTCGCTGGACTATTATATGCACATTCGATCAGACCGAACCAACCTCAAGTGGGACCGAATAGTCTGTTATTTCTGTTGATTTACTTTGTGATTTTTTCAGTCTTCTCTTTGTTGCACTTAGTTTTCTTGGATCTTTGGAACTTGAGATCTTCATTAATCACTTCCAAATATCCAAATCTTTACTTGATCATTATTTGAGCATTAAATTTTCTCTTTAATCATTTTTTTTAATCTTAGCTCCACAAATCACCTCGTATAACAAAACATATGTAAATAGATCAATTAAACACATTTATGTATATAAAACTAATGCATAATAAGGGAGAAATATATAATATTTCACACCCAATAACTAGGTGAGACATCAATATAGTAGTATGGTTTTGATGGAAGGATTGCACCTCATAACTCTGGCGCCATTCTAGCACGTTTCGCATGTACATCAAATTTATTTCACATGATTGGGGGCTTAGCAAAGCTTAGAAATTTAAAAGAGAAGTTATATAATACTTAGGCTGAAATAGGAAACTGATTCATGAAATTGGATAAAGTTGAGTTGAGTGTTTACTCCTAAATAAGCTGATTTAAGCCACCTATAACGGTTAAAAAAATATCAAGAGGTACATTGATGGATTATCCAATGTAGTAGCCAAAATTCGCACATTGGGTCTTAAGATTGAGAATTAACTCCTAATTTTCATAGTTCTTAACTTCCAATCTCCATTGTTCGGTCATTCCAAATTAACTATAACAACTAAAAGGAAAAGTGGGCATTGAACAAACTAATATCTCAGTATGTTCAGGAAGAAGAGAGACTCAGAATGTTGAGAAAGACCCAAAATGCACACATACTGACATTTGGTCAAGGACGAAAAGGAAATAAGAAAAGGAAGCACAATTCAGGAAATCGCTTTCTACGAGTCCCGCGGGTGGCAATCAGCCTAACTCTGAGAGAAAAAATAAGAAGAAAAAGTGGGATCCTAAAAATGGTTGTTTCTTCTGCAAGAAGCCTAATCACCAGAAGAAGGATTGCACATAATTTAAAGAACGACTCGTTTCTAATGACAAGAATAAAGTTTTAGTCTATTTTAAATATACTTTAGCTGATATGTCCATAGACTCTTACTAGATAGACTCTTGTATAACTATTCACATATGTAATTCCATGCAGGACATGCTCCAAAGACAAACACTAACTGATGCAGAAAGGTCGATATATATGGGGAACGACATTAGAGTAGACGTAGAAGCTATTAGAGTCTATAGGCTTAGGTTATTGTCAAGACATATTTTTTTGATCTAGTAGATATTGTTTGTATGCCTTCTATAAGGCATAATTTGGTTCCTTTTTTCATTTAGATAGATATGGTTATGAGTTTAAATTTGAAAATAGAAATTTAAGTATTTGTTATGATTCAGTTATGATTGGTTCTGAAACTTTATTTAACAACTTTATCAAGTAAATTTGGATAGTTCACGTGTATATAGCATTAACTACTACATAAAAATAATAAAGGCATTAAGCAAAGTTTGGAGTGAAAATTCATCAACGTTGTGGTATAGGCGATTAGGACATATCTCTTGTAAGAGATTAGAAAGACTTGTGCATGAATGAATTCTTCTCTCTCTAGACTGCATAGACTTTGGGGTCTATATAGATTACATTAAAGGTAAATAAACTAGAACAAGAAAAAATGGTGCCATTAGGAGCGTGTGACTCTTAAAAGTGATTCATACAAACATTTGCAGACCGTTTCCTATAGTATCTTGGAATAGGTATAAGTATTTTATCACTTTCATAGATGGCTACTCTCATTACAGGTACTTATACTTTATTAATGACAAATCAGATGCACCAGATAGATTTAAGATCTATACGGCTAAAATCGAGAATCAACTCGACAGAAAGATCAAAGTCGTCATATCTAACCGTAGTGGTGAGTACTATGGAAGGTATGACAAATTTGGGCGTAATTCAGGGTCATTCACTATATATACCTACAAGATTGTGGCATCGTCGCCAAATAGATCATGCTTGATACCTCATAGTAGAATGGTGTAGTGAAAAGGCGTAATTGCACCCTAAAGGACATGGTGCATGTCACGCCCCGAACTCGGAGACCGGGCTCACAAAATTCCCGATTGCCGAATCCGGCACCGACAGCCTCCGTAGAACCCCATTCTCGGCTCCCAGCGCCCATACGCCAGGTTCCGATCCTGGGATGCTACAAGGAGGATTTCTAATAATGCATTTGATTCGTAATGAGCATAACCAAGTATAACCCACGAACAATAACCACAAGAACACCATCACAAAATCCACTATGAACAAAAACTTTGATTACAGTGCGTAGAAAGGGAAATACAAGGTAGTGCAAATAACAAAAACTCTAAAAGCTCGGCGGCACGCTCCAACTGTGGTGAGACTACAACTGCGTCCTGGCGACACCTGCACGCATCAATCGTGCATAAGCTTATAGAAAGCTTAGAGGGCGGTGTAAGTGTGTGCGAACGTGCTCAGAATGCAATGCCGGAGTAGTGCAAAATCATGCTGATGAGTACGAAATGCAACTAGCCATACCAAGGCTATGCAGTACAAGATGTGAATGCTGTCGGCCATACCAAGGCCATGCGATGCAATATGTAAGACAAGCATGTCAATCCTCATCCAACTCTTCATGTCAATACAGTTCTCAGTCTGGATAATCACCGGGGTTCAGTACACTCCAAATGGCACTGTCTCTCTCCAAGCAGCACAGTCCAAGTGAGCGTAAGAAACCTCACTATCCGCCTGGCAAATACTCGGCCAATACCTATCCGAGCACGTCGATAGCGAACCCATTTCCGAGTGGTCAAACTCAGCCTAGTAATGCCCCCTGCTCTCGGGCGAGTAAGGCCACCACTCCTTTCCAACCGACCACGACACAGTGGGAGACGCGGCCTCATGGTATTCGACCCTCATGCGCTCGTATATCCACTCAGTCTCGACGTTGGAGTCATCCTCTGGTACCATCGGGTTCAGGGACTCTCACCCAGGGACATCATGGCGCCCCAATTGCTTGGAACAAGATTTTTCGGTATCAACCGGCCACCCACGATATATCTATGGAGGCTATGGCCCACGATGTTGCTAGGGCATATCTCGATCATACGGTCTGCAAGTGCATGAATCATACTACCAAACATGCATCAATCTGTGCGAAGCATGTGCTCATGTAGGGCAACTCACCTATCAGGGAGCCCGTAACCAGTCTGCCCGAAGGCATATACTATGATCAGACACTCCTCATCTCAAGCATACATATGATGCGTATGATCATGGATCATGGGGCTGTGCTAAACATGTTATAAAACAATAAACTATCCTCTCAATGAAGATGGGTCTATATGGCCTACATGAAACAGATACAGACCTAACGGTGGCCTTAGGGAGAGTTATAATGTGGACATCGAACCAACATTACTCGTACAATGTGGACGTCAAACCAACATTGTCCCCAAGGCTCGACTCACCTCAAATATTATTAAATAAATCCTGGTGGAATCACACATTGCAATGTGCCATAGGTACATCCCACTGGACCCTAAATACATCAAATGGGCCGTATCTCATAGGCCTTATATTCATCAAGTGGGCCACCTCAATGACTCTCACCAATGGGCCCTAGGTACATTGCAATGGGCCTTCATCCATAGGCCTGAGAATGTATTAAAATGGGCCCAATCCCACATAGGCTTTATGTGAATCAAACGGGCCTAATCACATAGGTCTCATATTTATCAAAGTGGTCCTCAACAATGGGCCACAAATACGTCAAATGGGCCTTATACGTGGGCCTATATATATCAAGATAGGCCCCAACAATGGGCCTATAAATACGTCAAGATGGCCGACATATATGGGCCTATATATATACCAAAATGGGCCTCAACATGAGCCCATATACATGCCAAGATGGGCCCATATACATGAGCCCATATATCCAAGTGGGCCTCATATGAAGCCTACTATAATGTTTATTTTCCTATCCAATATGTTGGTAAGGTTACATGGATAGGGGCCCACTGAAATGTTTATTTGCCAACTGACCTGTTGATATGGTCAGGGCCCACCGTAATGCGGTTTGCAAATCCGCCCAGTCATTGTGGGTCCCACTTGAAAGAGGGTTCAGACCCAGTTTCACCGCACCAAATTTCAAGTGTGTCCCACCGTCGGGGAGGCCCCACCGTAATGTTTATTTGCCATTCAACCTCTTCATAAGGTCACATAAGCTTGGGGCCCACCGAAGTGGGGACCACAAATCCAGCCCAGTCATTAGGGTGTCCCACCTGGCTGACGGTCCAGACCAAGTCTCAGCCACTTCCAAAATGCAAATAGGCCCCACCAAGTGCATTTATATGTTTCAGGCATGTCTTCACATGTTTTTAGATGGTATGGCCCACCTGAGTTCCGTATTTGGTTGATTTTGGAGGGGACCCACTTCAAAGAGTGGCCCACCTCATGGACGGTTTGGATTTCCGAAACGCATCACGTGGGGCCCACGGTTGGAGCCGTGAGGCCTGGCTTCATCCGCCCCGTCCCGTGCGAGCGCTTGAGGGCCGCTCTGCTGTCTGTCGAGCAGCGACAGAAATGAGCATTTTTTTTTTTTTTTTTTTGTAGCAGGTGGGGCCCATCTTGGACGGATCCAGCCCACCCATTCTGAGTGTCCTACAAGTCTGGCCGTCCAGACCAAATTTCAGATGCATCCAAACTCCAGGTGGGTCCCACCAAGTACTTTTATATGTTTTGGCAGGTCTTCACATAGTTTTAGAGGGTATGGCCCACCCGGTGATCAGATCACCCTAAAAATCTGGCTCAAGGCCTAAAACATTATGAGGAAGAGGATGGACGGCGTGGATTAAACACATACATCAAGGTGGGGCCTATACAGGCAGCCCACTCCAACTTCCCCTCTTTTCATCTTTTTTTTTTTTTAAACTGGCGCTGCCAGTCCAGCGTCCAGAGACACTGGACGGCGTGGAATAGCAGATACATTCCGGTGGGTCCCACATGGACGTGCATCATGGTGGGTCCCACCCACATTAGCCACCTCAACTAGGGATAGATACCAAGGCCTCAAGTGTTGAAACGAGGTATATCCACTCAATCTACCAGTTGAGCTATGGATCAGGGTATTTCATGGTGGGTCCCACCATTCATGATGAATGGTATGAATAGAACACAAAATGGTGGGGCCCACTACATCCAATGCATAAAGAGAGAAGAAGAAGAAGAAAAAGAAGAAGAAAGAGAGAGACGGTGCAGGAGGGAGGGACCCCGCCACTAATGGGCCCTCCCTAAAACAATGCATACATCATGTGGGTCCCACAACAAGTGGGCCCTTAAAATTGAAAGCAACGGTATTACACCCACCTCTTGCACTCCACCTTGCTCCCTTGGCTTGGAAACTCCTCACCTACGGTTCTTATGGACGTTGATCGGGTTTTAACGGTGCGGATGATGATCGGACGGTTGAGATGGAAGATGAGGAGGTGGGCCACACTTAAGATTTTGGGGAATTTTTTTGGGAAGCTTGGAGATTGCTTGGACGTATGAGAGGGAGAGAATGGGAGAATGAGAGAGAAAAAAAGAAATAAAATAAAAGGAGAGGGAGGGATGGAGGGATGATGTCATGGGCATGGGTAGAGTTGAAAAAGAGAGAGAGAGAGAGTGGACTTGGGCTTGCTTGTGTAAGAGAGAAGCATGGGTTGTTGTACTTGGGTAGGTGTGACTTGATATTGATTGATTGATTTGATTGATGGGACATCTCGTAGAGATTCCCTCGAGATTCGCAACGTGCGGCGTTTCTTGAACCGAACGCCGGCGGCATCTTCTAGCATGGGTATCGGGTCGGTGCGTGAGTCGCGGCGTTAGAATCGCGGTGACGGCGCGGTCGCCAAGATACAGGTTTCGAGTCGAGCCGACTTCGGCATGCGAGACTCGGCTTAGGATCGTGCGTAACATCGGAAATGGGTCGAGGGTTGCCGAAATTCGACCGGTAGGATCGCGGAAGCCTACGAAACTGTACGGACTAGGGTACAGGTCTTACAGCTCTCCCCTCCAAATAAAAATTTCGTCCTCGAAATTTACACAATCATCGCAGCTAGTCATAACTCATAATAGAAGAGGAACAAGACATCGTCATAGAAAATCGAAGGCAGTATACAAGATACAATATATGGTCAATCATCGAAAAGATAGGGATAGCGCTCTCGAATCTCGGCCTCGCGCTCCCAAGATGCCTCATCAACAGAATGGTGACCCCACTGAACCTTCACCAAGGGTATGACCTTGGTCCGGAGGACCTGCTCCTTCCGATCAAGGATACGAACTGGCTGCTCAATGTAAGAAGCATCCTCACGAACCTCCAACGGCTGCCAATCAATAACAGGAACCACGTCTGACCCACACTTCCTCAACATAGAGACGTGGAAAACGTTGTGGACGCCAGACAACTATGGTGGCAAGGCAAGCCGATAGGCCACGGCACCAACGCGCCCAGTGATCTCGAAAGGTCCTATAAATCTCGGGGCAAGCTTGCCCTTCGCTCCAAATCGAACTACGCCCTTCATGGGCGAGACCTTGAGATACACATGGTCCCCTACATCAAACTCCAAGGGACGACGTCGGCGATCAGCAAAACTCTTCTGCCGGCTACGAGGCGTGCGCATCCCTCGCCTAATGATATCAATAGCCTGCGAAGTCTCTCCCCGCACAAGCTCGGGACCTAGGAGACGCCGCTCTCCAACCTCGGTCCAATAACTCGGAGATGCGCACGGTCGCCATACGGTGCCTCGAAGGAGCCATGCCGATGGTCGCACGATAGGCTGTTGTGTACGCGAACTCGGACCAATCGCGGATGCTCATCAGTAGCACCGAAGTCAATCGCGCGGGCCGAAGCATATCCTCGAGGATCTGGTTGACCCTCTTGGTCTGGCCATCGGTCTGCGGATGATACGCGGTGCTGAGCTGCAAATCGGTCCCCATCGCTCTCTGGAAGCTCCCCAAAAGCGAGACGTAAACCTCGAATCTCGGTCGAAACGATCGAGACCGGAACGCCATGCGGTCTCTCACAATCTCCTCGATAAATAACCTCGCAAGCCGGTCCATAGACAAGGTCGCACGCATCGCGAGAAAATGTGTCCGACTTCGTCGGACGATCACAACAACCCAAATGGCGTCATGACCGCGCCGAGTCCTCGGCAAACTCATAATGAAATCTGTCGACACATGCTCCCACTTCCACATCGGGACGCTCAACGGCGCAATAAACCGGGAGGTCTCTGATGATCGGCCTTGACACGCTGGCATGTGTCACACTCGGCCACAAAACTGGCAATCTGGCGCTTCATCCCCGCCCAGAAATACTGTCTCCTCATATCACGATACATCTTCGTCGAGCCAGGGTGGATAGAAAACTGCGATCGATGTGCCTCGGTCATAAGATCTCTGCGCAACTCTGGAATATCCGGGACACATAATCGGCCTCTGAAGCGAAGTCCACCATCAGAACCAATCTGCCAATCTGTCTGACTCTCAGATGCTGCCTCTGCTCGGTAATCCTGTAACGACTCATCTGTCTGCTGCGCCTCGATCACCCTTGCGACAAGAGAGGGTTGAATCGACAGACTCGATAGCTGAACGATAGAAGACTGCAGACCAAAATCAAAGTCGTACTCTGCTATATCCTCGAGCATTCTCCACTCCTGAATCATCATGTGTGCCACTAGTCCTCGCGGCTGACGACTGAGGGCATCCGCCACCACGTTTGCCTTGCCTGGGTGATACTGGAGGTCAAAATCATAGTCTTTCAGAAGCTCCATCCAGCGTCTCTGCCTCATGTTCAGCTCGGACTGAGAAAATAGATACTTCAAGCTCTTATGGTCAGAGAAGAGCTCGAACCTGATCCCATAGAGATAGTGTCTCCACACCTTCAGTGCGAAGACAACTGCTGCCAGCTCCAAATCATGTGTAGGGTAGTTCAGCTCATGGACCTTGAGCTGACGAGACGCGAAGGCTACAGGCCTGCCGTGCTGCATCAGGACAGCACCTAAACCAATACGTGAGGCATCGGTAAATACAACAAATCCATCACTCCCAGAGGGAAGAGTGAGGACAGGAGCGGACGTCAGACGGTCCTTCAGCTCCACGAATGCCCGCTCACATGCGTCAGTCCAAACAAAATCTGCGCCCTTTCGAGTCAACCTGGTCATTGGGGCCGCGATACGGGAAAAGCCCTCTATGAAACGCCGATAATAGCCCGCCAAACCAAGGAAACTGCGGATCTCGGACGCAGTCGTGGGCTGGTTCCACTGACGCACTGCCTCAACCTTCGAGGGGTCCACAGCGACACCCTCCCTCGTCACCACGTGACCGAGGAACTTCACCTCCTCCTGCCAGAACTCGCACTTCTCCAGCTTCGCATACAGCTGGTGGGCACGGAGGGTCTGCAAAGCGATCTCCAGATGCTGCATATGATCATCACGAGTCCTCGAATATATCAGAATGTCGTCGATGAAGACCACAACAAACTGATCAAGATATGGACGGAAGACCTCGTTCATCAACTGCATGAAGACCGCGGGTGCATTGGTCAGTCCGAAGGACATGACCTGAAACTCAAAATGACCATAACGCGTCCTGAAAGCTGTCTTCGGGATGTCCTCCTCTCGGACACGAATCTGATGATAACCAGAACGCAGGTCAATCTTCGAAAAGAACTGTGCACCCTGCAGCTGATCAAATAAATCATCTATCCTCGGGAGTGGATACTTGTTCTTAATCGTGACCCGGTTGAGCTCGCGGCAGTCGACGCAGAGCCTCAACGAGCCATCCTTCTTCCTCGACGAAGAGTACGGCGCTCCCCAAGGCGAACTGCTCGGACGAATAAATCCAAGCTCTCGCAACTTGTCCAACTGCCGCTGCAACTCATGCAGCTCCATCGGTGCCATACGGTACGGGGCCTTCGAGATAGGCGCGGTACCAGGCACAAGATCAATCCCGAACTCAATATGGCGTCGAGGCGGCAATCCCAGAATCTCCTGAAACACGTCGGGGAAGTCACAGACAATCGGAATATGATCGATACAATCGACAACGGGCTCCACATCGGCGCAGGACATCAAGCATGACAACGACTCTCCTCGGGGCTCGCAGAACAAACTGAAACTGCGGCAAGCCGGGTATACAGAACGTGACTATCCTCGCAGAACAGTCCATGATGGCGTGGTACTCGGCAAGCCAATCCATGCCCAAGATGACATCGAAGTCTGTCATCGGTAACACCAACAAGTCAGCGGGCAAAAAGATATCACCGACCAGAACAGGGCAAGACGAACAGGAACGGCCCAACACTGTAGTCTTCCCCAATGGCGTCGATACGGTCAATCCCTCGCTAGTAGACTGGGTCAGCAATCCAGTCGATCGGCAAAAACCCTCAGACATGAATGAGTGCGAAGCGCCGGAATCAAACAATACTCGGGCGATGCATGAAGAGACTGGAAGTATACCCTCTATGACTCCTCCGGAAGTCTGCGGGTCCTGTTGAGCCGCATAGAACCGGCTCGAGTGGGCGGGGAGGTGCCTGTCCCTCTCGAGGTCCACAGTCTTTGGTCCGGTGCTGCCTCTGCTGGCGGCCTATCTTTCTTGTCTCTCTTCTTCTTTGGGGCCTCGGTGGCCGAGGTGGCCGAGGTCGCCGCTTGATGGGGCCGCTATTCTTCTTGTCTTGGGAAGGCTTGTGGCCCTCTAGACTCGCTATGCAAATGAGGACGGGGGCACTCGGATATGCGGTGTCGAACCGCCACATCAAAACATGTCCACGGGAAGCAATTTCTTGGGATGGCGCGAAAAGTGTCTTCTTGACGCCATTCTTTAGTCTTCTTGGTGTCACTTAGTCTTCTTTGGTACTCTAGCGGTGGATGACCCCTATACCTCGTGGTCGTCGATCTTCGCCGAGAGCTCTTGGACCTGGTGGCCTCTTCCGGCCTCTCCTCTGATCTCGACCGCTCTGAGAGTCAGCCCACTCAGTCTCGTAGATTTGGGCCCTACGTACTACCGCCTGAAAGGTCGGGAGCTCGTGCCCAATAACACGGCCTCGAAGACCGAAACGTAAGCCGCTCTCGAAACGGCGGGCCTTCCGCCCCTCATCATCAACCATATATGGCGCAAACCGTGACAGCGCCACGAAGCGAGCTGCGTACTGTGCCACGGACATATCTCCCTGTACTAGAGTCTCGAACTCTCGTGCCCTCTGACGACGAATGTGGTCAGGGAAGTACTGCTCATCGAATCGACTGACAAAATCCTCCCATGTCCAGACATGATCAGGTCCTGCGACACGGGTAACGAGAGGTCCACCAGTGCTCTGCCTCACCCTGGAAAAGGAATGTGGCCAATCGGACTCATTTGCTCGGTCGTACATGACATAATATCGAAAATCTTCTCCACATCGGAGCGCCATCTCTCACCGTTCTTGTCGGATCGGCTCTTTGAAATCGTGGAGGATCCATCCGTCGAACTCGCGGAGAAGGGCACTCGCGCGCTCTGCTCTGCACGAGCTGAGAAACAAGCGGGCGTCGCCCCCCACGAAGTCGTGTCATCACGGCACATGTAACATCTGCCTTATGTAATCGCGAGGCACTCACAGGCATGGTCGGATCCGCATCGGCATCAGGTGAAGGAAAGTCATCCTCAGGCAGAGGAGCAGGAATCTCTGGGGGTGGAACGGGAGGCGCGAGTGGTAAGGTGGAGCCTCAGGTGGTGGATCGGGCGTCCTCGGGTCGCTCTCCTAGGCGGCATGTCCTATGGAAAAGATAAGGCGCCAATAAATTTCGAGAATCGCGCGTTAGGGAAGTCAAACGGAAGGTTTCGCACTTGGAACCTAACCGCCTTCAACTCATAGCAAACATGTGATGCCGTTCTCGGTTATTCCCAAGTTATGCTCGATACCAACTTATGTCACGCCCGAACTCGGAGACCGGGCTCACAAAATTCCCGATTGCCGAATCCGGCACCGACAGCCTCCGTAGAACCCCATTCTCGGCTCCCAGCGCCCATACGCCAGGTTCCGATCCTGGGATGCTACAAGGAGGATTTCTAATAATGCATTTGATTCGTAATGAGCATAACCAAGTATAACCCACGAACAATAACCACAAGAACACCATCACAAAATCCACTATGAACAAAAACTTTGATTACAGTGTGTAGAAAGGGAAATACAAGGTAGTGCAAATAACAAAAACTCTAAAAGCTCGGCGGCACGCTCCAACTGTGGCGAGACTACAACTGCGTCCTGGCGTCACCTGCACGCATCAATCGTGCATAAGCTTATAGAAAGCTTAGAGGGCGGTGTAAGTGTGTGCGAACGTGCTCAGAATGCAATGCCGGAGTAGTGCAAAATCATGCTGATGAGTACGAAATGCAACTAGCCGTACCAAGGCTATGCAGTACAAGATGTGAATGCTGTCGGCCATACCAAGGCCATGCGATGCAATATGTAAGACAAGCATGTCAATCCTCATCCAACTCTTCATATCAATACAGTTCTCAGTCTGGATAATCACCGGGGTTCAGTACACTCCAAATGGCACTGTCTCTCTCCAAGCAAAGACACAGTCAAGTGAGCGTAAGAAACCTCACTATCCGCCCGGCAAATAGTCGCCAATACCTATCCGGCATGTCGATAGCGAACCCATTTCCGAGCTGGTCAAACTCAGCCTAGTAATGCCCCCTGCTCTCGGGCGAGTAAGGCCACCACTCCTTTCCAACCGACCACGACACAGTGGGAGACGCGGCCTCATGGTATTCGACCCTCATGCGCTCGTATATCCACTCGGTCTCGACGTTGGAGTCATCCTCTGGTACCATCGGGTTCAGGGACTCTCACCCAGGGACATCTATGGCGCCCCAATTGCTTGGAACAAGATTTTTCGGTATCCAACCAGCCACCCACGATATATCTATGGAGGCTATGGCCCTGATGTTGCTAGGGCATATCTCAGTCATACAGATGCAAGTGCATGAATCATACTACCAAACATGCATCAATCCTGTGCGAAGCATGTGCTCATGTAGGGCAACTCCACCTATCAGGGAGCCCGTAACCAGTCTGCCCGAAGGCATATACTATGATCAGACACTCCTCATCTCAAGCATACATATGATGCGTATGATCATGGATCATGGGGCTGTGCTAAACATGTTATAAAACAATAAACTATCCTCTCAATGAAGATGGGTCTATATGGCCTACATGAAACAGATACAGACCTAATGGTGGCCTTAGGGAGAGTTATAATGTGGACATCGAACCAACATTACTCGTACAATGTGGACGTCAAACCAACATTGTCCCCAAGGCTCGACTCACCTCAAATATTATTAAATAAATCCTGGTGGAATCACACATTGCAATGTGCCATAGGTACATCCCACTGGACCGTAAATACATCAAATGGGCCGTATCTCATAGGCCTTATATTCATCAAGTGGGCCACCTCAATGACTCTCACCAATGGGCCCTAGGTACATTGCAATGGGCCTTCATCCATAGGCCTGAGAATGTATTAAAATGGGCCCAATCACATAGGCTTTATGTGAATCAAACGGGCCTAATCACATAGGTCTCATATTTATCAAAGTGGTCCTCAACAATGGGCCACAAATACGTCAAATGGGCCTTATACGTGGGCCTATATATATCAAGATAGGCCCCAACAATGGGCCTATAAATACGTCAAGATGGCCGACATATATGGGCCTATATATATACCAAAATGGGCCTCAACATGAGCCCATATACATGCCAAGATGGGCCCATATACATGAGCCCATATATCCAAGTGGGCCTCATATGAAGCCTACTATAATGTTTATTTTCCTATCCAATATGTTGGTAAAGTTACATGGATAGGGGCCCACTGAAATGTTTATTTGCCAACTGACCTGTTGATATGGTCAGGGCCCACCGTAATGCGGTTTGCAAATCCAGCCCAGTCATTGTGGGTCCCACTTGAAAGAGGGTTCAGACCCAGTTTCAGCCGCACCAAATTTCAAGTGTGTCCCACCGTCAGGGGGAGGCCCACCGTAATGTTTATTTGCCATTCAACCTCTTCATAAGGTCACATAAGCTTGGGGCCCACCGAAGTGGGGACCACAAATCCAGCCCAGTCATTAGGGGTGTCCCACCTGGCTGACGGTCCAGACCAAGTCTCAGCCACTTCCAAAATGCAAATAGGCCCCACCAAGTGCATTTATATGTTTCAGGCATGTCTTCACATGTTTTTAGATGGTATGGCCCACATGAGTTCGTATTTGGCTATTTTGGAGGGGACCCACTTCAAAGAGTGGCCCACCTCATGGACGGTTTGGATTTCGAAACGCATCACGTGGGGCCCACGGTTGGAGCCGTGAGGCTGGCTTCATCCGCCGCCGTCCGTAGCTGGCAGGCCGCACTGCGCTGTCGAGAAGAGCAGCAATGTACGTCGTTTTCTCTTCTTTTTTTTTTTGTAGCAGGTGGGGCCCATCTTGAACGGATCCAGCCCACCCATTCTGAGTGTCCTACAAGTCTGGCCGTCCAGACCAAATTTCAGATGCATCCAAACTCCAGGTGGGTCCCACCAAGTACTTTTATATGTTTTGGCAAGTCTTCACATAGTTTTAGAGGGTATGGCCCACCCGGTAATCAGATCACCCTAAAAATCTGGCTCAAGGCCTAAAACATTATGAGGAAGAGGATGGACGGCGTGGATTAAACACATACATCAAGGTGGGGCCTATACAGGCAGCCCACTCCAACTTCCCCTCTTTTCATTTTTTTTTTTTTTTTTTTAATCAAGGGCGTTGCCCGATCCAGCGTCCAGAGACACCGGACGGCGTGGAATAGCAGATACATTCCGGTGGGTCCCACATGGACGCGCATCATGGTGGGTCCCACCCACATTAGCCACCTCAACTAGGGATAGATACCAAGGCCTCAAGTGTTGAAACGAGGTATATCCACTCAATCTACCAGTTGAGCTATAGATCAGGGTATTTCATGGTGGGTCCCACCATTCATGATGAATGGTATGAATAGAACACAAAATGGTGGGGCCCACTACATCCAATGCATAAAGAGAGAAGAAGAAGAAGAAAAAGAAGAAGAAAGAGAGAGACGGTGCAGGAGGGAGGGACCCCGCCACTAATGGGCCCTCCCTAAAACAATGCATACATCATGTGGGTCCCACAACAAGTGGGCCCTTAAAATTGAAAGCAACAGTATTACACCCACCTCTTGCACTCCACCTTACTCCCTTGGCTTGGAAACTCCTCACCTACGGTTCTTATGGACGTTGATCGGGTTTTAACGGTGCGGATGATGATCGGACGGTTGAGATGGAAGATGAGGAGGTGGGCCACACTTAAGATTTTGGGGAATTTTTTTGGGAAGCTTGGAGATTGCTTGGACGTATGAGAGGGAGAGAATGGGAGAATGAGAGAGAGAAAAAAAGAAATAAAATAAAAGGAGAGGGAGGGATGGAGGGATGATGTCATGGGCATGGGTAGAGTTGAAAAAGAGAGAGAGAGTGGACTTGGGCTTGCTTGTGTAAGAGAGAAGCATGGGTTGTTGTACTTGGGTAGGTGTGACTTGACATTGATTGATTGATTTGATTGATGGGACATCTCGTAGAGATTCCCTCGAGATTCGCAACGTGCGGCGTTTCTTCGAACTGAACGCTGACTGGCATCTTCTAGCCTGGGTATCGGGTCGGTGCGTGAGTCGCGGCGTTAGAATCGCGGTGACGGCGCGGTCGCCAAGATCTGGGTTTGAGTCGAGCCGACTTCGGCATGCGAGACTCGGCTTAGGATCGTGCGCAACATCGGAAATGGGTCGAGGGTTGCCGGAATTCGACCGGTAGGATCGCGGAAGCCTACGAAACTGTACGGACTAGGGTACGGGTCTTACAGTGCAGTTTATGATTAATAATTCATCATTACCAGAATCTTTGTGAGGTAATGCATTGAAAACAACTGTGCATATCCTAAATAGAGTCCCTAGTAAGACTATAATGAAAACTCCATATAAATTATGAATAGGGCGAAAGGCTAGTTTACAATACTTTCATGTATAGGGTTATCCAACAAAAACCAAACCGTATAACCCACATGAAAGAAAGCTTAACCGTAGAACGGTTAGTTGCTTCTTTATAGGATACCCGAAAAGATCCAAATGATTCAGAATTTATTGTTCTTCCTGTTCAATGAAAGTAATTGAGACTATGAATGCAAGATTTATTGAGAACGCTGAAGATAATAGGAGAACAAACTTGAGAAATATTGTATTTGAAAAAGAATGGATTGTGACTCTCACCACAATCATTTAAAGTAGTGTGGTCGTCTATGCAACAACGAACCCTAAGATTCTTATAGATGACCATGTAAAGCCTTAAATATAACCCACTGATGAGGAAATAGAAAACCAATTCAGAATAACTAGCCCTTAAGATGATCACATAAAGAGAAGATCTGCGATTCTAGACAATTATATTGTGTATATATATAGGAGCATGAATTTGACACTGTGGTTAAAAAGGATCTTATATCTTTTTCATAAGTCGAACAAAATGTGAATTCTTTTCATTGGTTCGATGCCGTGAAGGATGAATTGAAATCTATGAGGGATAACAAAGTGTGGAACCTATTTAAATCAACTGAAGGGATTAAGCTTATTGGTTGTAAGTGAGTGTTCAAAACTAAATGAGACTATAAGAAAAATATCGGAAGGTATAAAGCCAGACTAGTTACAAAGGGTTTCAGTCAGCGTGAGAGCATTAACTTTAAGGAGACTTTCTCACCTATGTCTAAGAAAGACTCCTTTAAAATCATTATGGATCTTGTGGATCATATGGATTTAGAGCTACATCAAATTGATGTGAAAACTTTGTTTCTCAATGAAAATATAAGTGAGAACGTATATATGTTTCAAGCAGAAAGTTTCAAAGAAAATGGATCAGAACATCCGGTTTGCAATCTTAAGAAATCCATTTATGAGTTGAAACAGGCATCACAACAATGGTACATAAAGTTTCATTAATTCATTTCCTCATATGGTTTCATTGAGAACACCACGAATAAGTGTATATATGTGAAAGTCAGTAGGAGTAAGTTTATTATTTTAGTCTTGTATATTAACGACATTTTGCTGGCCAGTAGTGATATTGAACTGTTGCGCGAGATTGAGAAATTTCTATCTCAAAACTTTGAGATGAAAGATCTTGATAATGCATCATTTATCATAAGTATTTAGATTAGCCAAGACAGATCACGTGGACTGCTTAGCTTATCCCAGAGGACCTATTTTGATAGGGTTCTCGAAAGGTTAAACGTGCAAGATTGTGCTCCTGGCTAAGCACCTATTGTAAAAGGTGACAAGTTTTGCCAATTTCAATGTCCTAAGAATGACTTTGAAAATGAGAAGATGAAAGACATACCGTATGTGTCAGCAATAAGGAGCATCATGTATGCTTAGGTTTATACACATTCAGATATTGACTTTTTGGTTGGAATGTTGGGCAAGTACCTTAGCAATCCAGGAAAGAACCATTGTATGGTTGTCAAGAAAGTGTTGCGTTACCTACAAAGGACAAATGACTTTGCATTCACATATAGGAGATCAGACTATTTGGAGTTGGTTGGATATACGGATACCAATTTTACAGGCTGTCTCGATAGCAAGAAGTCTACCTTGGGCAATGTATTCATGATGGTCGATGGAGTTGTATCATGGAAGAGCATGAAATAGTCTATTACGACATCTTTTATCGTGGAAGCGGAATATGTAGCTTGTCATGAAGCTACGCGTCAAACAATCTGACTTTAGAGTTTTTTCTCTGGTTTACGGGTATGCAAATGATCCCGAAACCATTGAAAATCTAGTGTGATAATCCGACTGCAATTAATTTCTCTAACAACAATAAGCATTCATCTAGTTCAAAGCATATTGACATCAAGTACCTTGTTGTGAATTAGAGAGTTTAAAATCATTAAGTGTCTGTAGAACTCATCGGCACAAGGCAGATGATAACGAATCCTCTCACTAAAGGCCTTTCCATCATAGTCATTAAGAAACATGTGACATCTATAAGAGTTGTAGATCTCAAGGATATATGTCAATGTTGAGAGTTTTTTTCTTGTTTTGATCTGATTATATTAAGACATTTTAGAGATCTCTTTTATATATATTGATAATATTGTTATTTAGTTTATATTTTGTTTCTCCTTCAATGTGCACATTCAATTTTAAATAAGCAAAAATTTATTTTGTGTCTTAGAGATACATTCAGTAGGACCACTTGAAGATAAGCACATATGATCATATTTAAACGTGTAATTTTCATACCACACCACATATCTTTGATTCGTGTCGTTAAGGCTATTGGTATTCATGACCATGATTCGTCGCACTTTGAAAAGTATAAATGTTATGTTGACTACCATGATCTAGTATCAGTGGTTTTGATAGACCGGATCTGACAAGCACTGTTCATAATTATCTAATGGCATTATTTTGAAATTCAGTAGGGTGCCCATTAGAAACTTTGAAATAAATACATTTTGTAAAATGTTTTTCACAAAATAAAATAAAAAGTTTTGTTTTGATGCATAGACGATCTGTTAATTCCGCAATATAAAAATAGTACATTTCGATTGAGCTGCTTAAGAAATCGAATTGCCTTCTGAGTGATCTTCGGCATCAAAAGCTATCATCCCCGACTGCTTGGACGACTTTCATCTCCTTTACATCTCTACAAGCCACACACACACACATTATCATGATGTCTCATTCACTAATGTACCTTATTTCATTCACAACCCTTAAGTTGCCTAAAGATAAGATCACTCGGCCTTGTCCTAAAAATTATTTAGGCTTTCTTCTGGTTGCAGTGTGCTCCTTTATGCCCTTTGCCAGGGCTAATAGCATATAGACCCATGAAAGTCTCTAATTGCTCGACACACTCATGTTGATCATATCATCATTGCTCACATGTATGTCTACTTATACCACGGACAGAGCTTTCTCAAGAAAAGTTATAAAGCTATGGCCTCTAAGTCCTAACTCCCCATCGTATGACCATGAGCCTAGTTAGTTTGACTAAGGAAACTCTCTCCCCACCTTGTCGGCATAAGTCAATTGAGACTAAACATATTTTTTATATTACTTATTAGTGATCACTTATCTTCAAGCTCAATCAATTACTATCCGCTCCACGCAGAACTCCCAGAAATGGGATTAAGGATTGTACTGCACCATACTTTTTTTTTTTTTTTTACACAATCACTCACCTCACACCCACACATGCCTAGTGGTTTCAAGAACCCAAGACCTCGTGTCTACCACTTGGGCAAGAACCGGAACCCATGCTACACCACACCAAGATATACATAGATTTAAATAAATAAATTAGCCTTTAGTCTATATGTCTCTTTTTCTGTTAGCATGTACACTCACACTTCAGTGTTAGCCACCCCCAGTAGGGAATTGATACCAGGACCTCAATGTTGAAACCAGATATCTTTCACTCAGTCTACCACTTGAGCTACGAATCAGGGTGCAAGTCTGTTTGTCCCTTATTTCTTGTATATTGTGAATACTCCATGAACGACCGCAAAAGATGCCAAATCGAACACCATGCATCCCGTGCGCGAATCTCAAAATGGGGTTAATACATCGATCTGAAAAAACAATTATAAGATCGATTCCATGTGGGAAGATAAGATCAGCGATTGAATCCTTTCGTTTATGAGACTCACAATAACAAAATTGAAGCACCAATATATCAAAGGATCAGGGATTTTCTGACAAATGAGAGAAGTTTCTGGTGGAAGAGATGGAGCAGAGAGAGAGAGATATGTTGGAAAGGCCAATATGCAACTATGAAAAAATCCCTTGTAATAGAGGAATTGGAATACACCCGATTTTCATCTCTCCCTTGTGTTTTCAAAATCAGCTAATTAAAAGGAGGAATTTGCATTACACTCAAATCCATATCCCTCCAATTCAATGCTCCCAAACGCACATCTCCCTCATTAACCCACAAATCCCTCTGTTTCAACACTGCCAAATGACTCCTCAATTTGATTTTGGTCCATATTGCATCCACATCGAACACCATGATTTTGATGGTTTGGATTAAGTTACAAGCATTCCATGTGTACGGTGTGCCTTGTGGAATATGGAAACGGATTGGCTACTCCCCCTGCCACCAGCCCCGTGTGTACGGGAACGGATTGGCTACTCCCATTGGCACCAGCCAGGGGCTGGTGGTCGGTGCTATGTGGGCCACACCATGATGTATGTGTCTAAAAATGAGGTATATCCAAATCTCAAGTGGACCACATTACAGGAAACAATGTTGAATGAGGATCGACCATTAAAAACATTTTGGGGCCATAAAAGTTTTGTATCAAGTTGATATTTGTTTTTTGTCTTCATCTGGGCCTGTATGACCTAATCAACAGATTGGATGTCAAATAAACAGTATAGTGGGCCATAGGAGAATTTTAATGGTTGATATCCAATCATTATTGTTTTCATGTTGTGTGGTCCACCTGAGATTTATATCCCTCTCATTTTTTGGATCAAGCAATAAAATGATCTTTAAAGATGGATGAATGGAATGGATGAAACACATACATCATAGTGGGGCCCACAGAGCACCGAACATCAGCGACGGAGCTGATGTCAGGGGGAGTAGCCAATCCGTTTCCCGTGTGTACCGTGTGCCTAGTGGAATACGGAAACGGATTGGCAGCTCCCCCTGCCACCAGCCCTGTCGTTGATGGTCAGTGCTTTGTGGGCCCCACTATGATGTATGTGTTTCATCCAATCCGTTCATATATTTTTACAGATCATTTTATGGCTTGATACCAAAAATGAGAGGGATACAAATCTCAGGTGGACCACACCATATGAAAACAATCGTGATTAGATATCCACCATTAAAATCCTCCTAAGGCCCACTGTATTGTTTATTTGACATCCAATATGTTGATTAGGTCATACAGGCCCAGATGAAGGGAAAAAACAAAAATCAGCTTGATCCAAAACTTTTATGGCCCCTAAAATGTTTTTAATGGTCGACACTCATTCATCACTGTTTCCTGTAATGTGGTCAACTTGAGGTTGGGATATACCTCATTTTTGCTCTCACGCTGTAAAATGATCTGTAAAAATAGATGGACGGCATGGATGAAACAAATACACTATGGTGAGGCCCACAGAGCACCGACCATCAGCCATTGGCTGTTGTCAGGTGAGTAGCCAATCCGTTTCCGTGGAATATGGAATAGTCGGCCTTACTCTGGTAGTGTGATATAATCCTCATTGTCGTCCTACCCGCCTGTCTCCAGCTGGGAACGGGCAGCAGCTTTGAGTGGCCACAGTGATGTATGGGTCTTATCCACACCGCCCATCCATTTTTTTTCTTATCATATTAATGAATAACCCATAAAAAGAGGCAGATCCAAGGTTCAAGTGGACCACACCACAGGAAGCAGCGGTGATAATGATTCTCACCGTTGAAACTTTTCTAGGGCCCTCCATTCTTTTTATTTTCCATCCAACCTATTCATAAAGTTACATGGACCTGATGAAGAGAAAACACAACTATCAGCTCCATTCAAAACCTGTGGCCCCAAGAAGTTTTCAACGGTAAGATTTTAATCCTCATTGTGTAGTCCACTTGAGCGTTTGATCTACCTAATTTTTTGTTTTATAACCTAAAATGATACGAAAAAATGGATGGACGGTGTGGATAAAATCCATACATCACGTTGACCGCTCAAAGCTGCTGCCCGTTCCCAGCTGGACACTGGCGGGGGTAGGACGCAATCCTCGTCCGTTTGTCAGGCACTCATCAGGATATCCCTTCTTCTCCAAGAACCACTTTGATGCTCTGGCGTAAAGTGATAGATGATACGCAGACACTTAGTAATTACTTAGAAAATGCACGTGTAACTCAAGTAAATCAAATTAAACTATCCAAATATCATACTATCGAATTGGTGAACATTTACAATTTAATGCCCTATTTCATCCAATAAATGCCCATGAATCAAAAGCTATAATTCTTCAATCAATCTGATATTGAGATTTTGATTCAAGACCACTAAATTTCCATAATTTAGTTCAATTTAATTTGATTTACCGGATGTCACACGATAATTTATAAGTGCTTGTGTATCAAGCATCATTCATAGCTAGAGTATCAAATAACTCATCTTTTTCTTTAAAGAATTCAGAATTGAAGGGTTGGGTTGATCATTACCGGTAGGTGACCTTTCCTTTTCTTTGTTTTCATTGCTTTCTACCTCGTCCTATCACGATTTGTTCTTCAATATTTTTCTTTATTTTCAGTGAAAAGGGCCCAGTTTATTATTTTGTTTTCATGCTACGTTTCATTTTTTAAAGAGCGAAGCTTTGTTGGTCACATGGGCAGCACCACACGAGGCCAGGCACGGTTATGGATCGTATAGGAAACATCAGATCCGTTCATCACATGGGACTCTGCACATGGAAGCCAGTGGAATGATTTCTCCCATAAGTCAGGTAGCCAACTCACCATCTCAACCACTTTGTAAAAACATCAAATTATAGACGGTCCACAAAATTTTCTTAATTGTACATGTTTTCATAGATTGAGGTCCACCAAATGACCTAAACTTAATGATCCACATGCCAGGTTATCTATACAGTGGAACCTACCTAATGCACGGCTAGGATGTCCAAACAAGAGCAAGGTTTGCATGTGTGATCAAGAATAGATGTAGGTGTGAGGAAAGCTCAAAAACTCCCATTCTCAATACTATAAATACCTGTATTGCAACCATATCACCCAGCCATCTTAAATCACTTGTGCAGCTCTTGATCAACATGGCCATAATTCCTCCCAAGTCCTCTCCTGCACCCATCATTCTCTTCCTCTTCTTCTTCGTAATCCTCGTCGCCACCTCAAAATCTGACCGATCATCACCGTCCATCTTGCAGCCGGCGACTGGATTCGGTAAGGAGAAAATCTCCCACATAAACTTTTACTGGCATGACACACTAAGTGGTCCCAATCCCACTACAGTCCTAGTTGCCAGTGGTTCATCGGCAAACAAATCGAGAACTGGGTTCAGTACAGTATTTGTGATCGACGATCCATTAACGGTGGGCCCTGATCCGACGTCGAAGCTAGTGGGCAGAGCTCAGGGGATGTACGCTTGCGCATCACAGGAGCAGATTGGATTGATCATGGCGATGAACTTTGCATTCTTGGATGGGAAGTACAATGGGAGTACAGTTACAGTGCTCGGGAGGAACACTGTACAATCGAAGGTAAGGGAAATGCCAGTGGTGGGAGGGAGTGGGCTGTTTAGGTTCGCCAGAGGCTACGCCCAGGCTCAGACTTACAAGTTCGACCTTACAAGTGGAGATGCTATTGTGAAATATGATGTTTTTGTCATGCATTATTGAGGCTGAAGAGCTAAGCTGAAGTGGGCCATTCATTGGCACGTGCGAAAGTGGTGCATCGCTCCACCTATCAAGTGGGGCCCACCGTGGACGGCCCCCCTCATCTCGGTGGCCCCAGCTGTATGAGAAAAATGGGCGAAGGGACAGATGTGATCAATTATCTATATTGATACAATGGCCCACCTGATGAGTGGATCAGATGAATTTCATGGTCAGGGCGTGTAGTGGTTGTCCCCACTAGGTGAGCGGCCTAAATCTCACACGTGCGACATGAATCGCCTCTTCAGCACGGAGCTCTTAAGTTATTTGCAGTAATCAAAGCAATGATGCTAATGTATTTTGTAATGAATTCATATATTAACGTGACACAGACGTTATTTATATTTGCTTTAAACTCCTATATTAGTTAAAGGAGGCGGTGACTCATCCTCTTAGCAAGTGGCACTGGCGTAGAGCTTTCTGGACCATCCAAATTGTGGGTCGCATTGTGAATGGAATGCATCTCTGGAATCACGTTAACCATCCAATTAATGGGTATCTAATGGATGGTAAGAAGTAAATAGTGAGCTGTCCAAATTTGAAGGTGAAAAGCCAGATTTTTACATGAAAGCTGAAGTTAGTTTAAATACGTTGCGTACCCACATTTAGTTTTGATTGATTGATGGCTGAGCATCATATACATCGCATTTATGTCGAAGCTATGACGCTGGGATGAATGTGATGGGGTCGATCGCAGTCTTAGGGGGAGAGGAGATAACTACTTCGTATTCATGAAGCTTCTCTGGACTCCTCACAGAGACTTTTCAAATCCACGATGAAAAATAGAAACTAGAAATAATTCTAGAAAGTCAAAATAAATTTGTTAGATATTGATAGCTGAAATAAATGAGTCTACAACCCTTTAAATAGGGATACCAAAACTCGAAAAGAGTTTAGGAATTAAACTATAACTAAAACTTCGTAAAACTCATAACTTACTATAAATATTAAATTTTTTATTTATAGTAAGTGTCCTATGTGGCTTAACCACGTTATTCTCCTAATTTTTCTAAATACTTTTCATGTTAGGCGCAACTCCTCAAGCCCAATGGATGAAGAGTTATAATCAAACTAAAACTTACTATTTATAGTAAAAACATAATTAAACATGGAATTCAATCGTCGATAAGATGGAATCTTGCAAATTCAGCGTGGGGAACCCGGCAGAGCCAGGTTGGTTGGCTAAAGTAGCTCGTCCTACCCCAAAATCATTTATGGTACGTCAAGTAACTCATTCTGGTTCGCGAGATATGCCTGTTTTAAGGCTCTAACAGTCTCGATGACTTCTGCCTCCGATCGGGCCTTCTCTGATCCATCTTGGACATGAAAGTGTCCGCGACCTGATCTACATCAATTCCCTCCACTTCAAAAGAACTCGTCCTCAAGTTCTCGTGCTACTTCGGTTCTTGATACTCGGTCTAATGCACCATAACGATACCCGGATCAAAAGTTATGATCAATTTACAGTCCACCTTTTGGTCCAACCATGCTAGGAATGTATTTGTGATACGTTCTACATCAGACCCCTCAACTTGAAAAAAAAAAACTCATCCTCGAGTTACTCAAAGAACTTGGCTCATGATTCTGAGATAACTTCTGACGCCGATGTTTATTAGTCATTTTCTTGTACTTGGCATGAAGCTCTTAAGCTGACACAATACATGTACTCATGTTTTCTTTGACTTGACTAGTATCAATCAGTTCCTTCACTCCTGCCTTCAAGATCTGACATTCTTTCTAACTCACCTGACAGTGAGAGTAGTTGGGTAAAATAGCCTCAGAGACAAGGCCTATGTGATGTTGGATGTCTCTTATGGGGGGCAATCCATCAAGTAAATCTTCGGGCCAGACTTCTTTAAATTCGTTCAGGAAAAGCCTTAAACTTGGAGGAATGTCTAAATGTCTCGATTGAAACGCCCCACCCAAGGACATAATATTATCCGCTTTGCCTAGAGGGCTCACGGCTTTGTTCTCGGGGTTGCCCCTAAAACGCGTTGTATACTTAAGGTGCCCCACATATAACCATCACAACTTCCTACGACTCTTCCGATGTGGGACAAGTTCAACCTCCACTGTGTACACAGTTGCCTGCCAGTACAGTAGTCTGTCAACCACTGGTAACTCACTCAGGCCCTTAGGCCCCGCCCACATCAACGTCTACCTACGTGTGCCCGCCCACATATGCAACAGTGACGGGGCATCACATCGATTCATCTGCCTTTACCACTGCGGCGTATACCTCGCCGGCTTCCTTAGATTCCTCCACGAAACCTCGAATGGTCAAGAGGGAGCTCCCCTCTACTTTAGAAGCTGTAGGGTGTTTCTCTGGTGTCATAAGACCAAGGATTATCTTTTGACCATCCTTAATAAAGACGTAAACATTGTCTCGTCCTCGGTGGGTCGCATCATGGTCTAACTTCCATGGTCGACCAAGTAACATATGGCATGCTTTCATGTCTACCGCGTTACGAAGTATCTTATCTTTATAACTTTTACCAATTGAAAATGAGACAATGCATTGTTCAATTACTTTGGTCTCATTCACCCTTTTAATGCATCCAATGAGTAAGGGGAAGAATGTTTTGTCATAGGTAGCTGCAACCTGTCCACTATCACTTTCGAAACGATGTTCTAGCTACTATCACTATCTATGATCACATCACAGACCTTACCGTTAACAGTGCACTGCGTACGAAATATATTATGTCGTTTGGATGTAATTCTTTCCGTAGGGTGTACATTAATCGCCTCACAACTAGAGATTCGCCATGATCCTCGCCCATTCATTCTTCGCCATGTGCTCCTTCCTCAGTGGCTTATTCGTCTTCATCAAAGCCAGTGTCTTCTTTTACGGCCTTACCTTCAGTACCCCCTTTGTTAATGGTCAAGTAGGTTACGGGGCGTTGAAGCCTAGATGGGCCGCTCCCACTGGTTGCAGAAGGTTGAGGATGTCCTGTTACTAGTTTTTTTCCTTGTGCCAGTTCTGAATCCTGAGTGGGACCCATTATGGGAGGCCGAATTGAAGGGTAAGGTTGAATAGGAACTCTTACAAGTTGTGTTTCTACCCTACCTGCCAACTGAACTACTTTATCCACGGTCTTGAATCGCCGATCATAACTCATCTACAAATCGTGCTACCTTCTGTGATTCTGTTTCTGATAGATTGTTTCGTGTTGCCAACCGCTGAAATTCTTTAGTGTAATTTGTGACAGTTCGATTCCCCTATCAGTAATTTTGGTATTGCTGGAATAATACCTACTCGTAATCACTAGGGAAGAATGGTAATCGAAGAAGGCGTTTCATCCGTGACCATGATTTTTGGGTACCTTGTTCTGTCGGGCACATGAGAGTTGTAATTGCTCCCACCATGCAGAAGCACCGGATTTTAATTTGAAGGCTACCAACTTCACCTTTTTATGATCTGGCACATCCATGTAATCGAAATATCATTCTACTTTGGCAAGCCATTTGAGAAAATCTTCTATACATAATAATCCATTAAAACTAGGAAGTTCAGCTTGATGACTTCTGTCTCCGATCGGGCCTTCTCTGATCCATATTGGACATGAAAGTGTCCGCGACCTGCTCTACATCAAACTCACCTACAGCCTAATTGGATGTTACTTCCGCACAAGGGATTTTCCCTGAAAAACAAGCCCAAATCCACTTTCGTCCCTTAATTTTCCAAAAAACAATAAGGTTAGGTTCCGGTGATTAGCTTTTCAGTCCTTATTTTGACAAGTGGGGAATCCAACACGGTTTGTGAAGATCTCCCAATGGGGTTTATGAAAGTGAATACAAATACACAATAGCGGATTCATTATTGTAGTATGGTCAAATTCTCGAAATGAAGTTCTAAATATTCCGAGGGTACTCGTATGACATGTCTTGAAAAAATTTTCAGACCAAATTGTCTTACACTCCAGAAAAAGTAATGATGAATGAAGAGAGGATGGCGGCTGTAAGTCCTATGCTAAATGGTAATGTATCCAGTTGTTGGCCTATTATGATTTAAGTTTTTAATATACACAATCCATCAATTATATGAGCTCATCATAATATATAAGCTAAAAATTGAAGCTTACTTATAAATGAAGTAGACCACACCACAATAAATAGTATGAGTTGCATGTAACCATTGAAAACTATCAGGTGGGCTATAAACCTTTTCGATAAATATGATATTTGTCATTTCCTGTCAACCATGTAGATGTGATGTTATGAATAGGTTAAATGACATATAAACATCACCGTGGGCCCCACAGAGCTAACTTTATACCGTTCTTGGTTAATCACATATAAATACAACAAAAACTTGCGTGAGTGAGAAACTTCGACCATTACGATTCCCGATGCCCATGAAAAAATGTTAATCTAATCTGTTTGATCACAAGGCCCATCAAAAGGTAGATCTAATCCATTGATAATATTTGTGGCTTATGATTTTCATAAGAATATGTGAACTTTACACTATTTTAAGCTATCAGTGGCCCATAGTGAGAAAAAAATATCAACGGATTGTTGGAACAATACCTACTGTCTTGTTGTGTTGTAAGCCATCAGATCTGAAGATTTTGGTCATTCTCTGGATATTTACCTTCTTCAAATTTTCGAAGAGAATGGGTAGAGCGGATTTGACCGTAAATTGGACCTAGAGACGTCGTACAGAAAGGAGTTCATAACGACAAAAATGATTATAAGGTCTCATTTCGAAGTTTCTTCTCTGGGACCCACCTCCACCTCTTCTGTCTTTGTTATTTCATCGTGATTATCTATGTCATCATCTTTTCGGCTCTGACTTCTTATACTTTTCGTAAAACACTTTCTTTCGCAATCGAAAACTGTAGAAATCGCAAACAAATGTATGTGGACAATATTTGATTTTTTTTCCTGCTATTGTGGGTTCTCAATAGTTGGCATGGTCAAGGTTGTCGATAATTGGCACGGTCAAGGTTAACATATAATAACGCTTAAGGTTGTCAACATTTTCTTCAGATCGAGGTTAGCATACAATAATAGTTGAGGTTGTCAATATTTAGCACGGTCAAGGTTGTCAATATTTGGCATGATCAAGGTTGGCATACAATAACAATTTAGGTTGTTAATATTTAGAATGGTCAAGGTTGACAATATTTGGCACGATCGAAGTTGGCATACAATAATTGCGAGGTTGTCTTACAGTAATGGTCGAGGTTGTCAATATTTGGGACGGTCGAGGTTGGCATACAATAATAGTTGAGGTTATCAACACTTGGCACGGTCGAGATTGGCATCCAGTAACAATCGATTATCAGTATGACAACCTCGACCTGAATAGAAGATTGTCAATCTCAGCCCTTATTAGATGATAACCACGACCTTAATGTCCACTGTCAACCTCGACCTCGACCCTTAGTGGATGATAACCTCGACCATTAACCAAGTGGATGTCAACCTCGAGCCTTAGTGGATGACAATCTCGACCCTTAATAGATGAATACCTCTACCCTTATTGGATAATAATCTCAACTCTTATTGGAATGCAGGTTGAAAACAATCAAGAAGTACAACCTGCTTGGACTATGAGAAGGTTGCAGTCTCTCCAAATTGTTTCATTCAGTTTTTAAAGGAATACATGTTAGAAGATTTTGACAACAATCCTACTAGAAAATAGATGTTTAGGAAGAGTTGTTTTGAACGTCTATTGAATTTTTCGGTGGCTGGGTGGATGGCCCATGGTCAAGTAATGCATTGTTCAATGCAGAGGCATATTGGTGACCTGACTTTCAACGTTCAAGGCACCATCATGAAATTAATCGAGCTTGACTTTGCCCTCATTACGAGTCTTAGGTTTGGACCTGTTAGATCAAATGAGTCGGAGAGGGTCAAACAATAAGGGAAAAGAAAAGAAATGGAATTAAAGAGACATACTTGAAAGAAGAAAGTGTGACAAAAGATGATTTAAAAGAAGCTAATCTCTCGCTCACCGAAAAAAACAAGATGATGATGCGGTGAAGTTGACACTTCTGATTTGTGTGGAGAATCTATTAATTACATCTCCAAAGAAGAATAACTGTGTAGATAAGTACATTGAAATTGTTAATAACTTAGATCATTTCAATAGTTACCCCTGAGGTAGTGTGAGGTATGAATATTTAAAGGATGGTGTTAATAATACAATTGATGGTGTTATCAAGAATGATGAGTACCCCCTTTCATACAACATTTACGGATGTGCGTATGCGTGTATGCCATACAGGTAACTTATTGTTGTCCCCATTCAGAGAGTATGTTTTACTTATTGTTTCTTATTTTTTAAATATTTAATACATGTCTTGACCGATGTTTAATACATCATATTGGAGTTTAAACATATATGGGCATACGAGCGATTCCCTAAGCTAACGGGTGATAGGGGTGGCCTGCAAGAAGATTCCCCATCTGGATTCCTAGAATACTCAACTGGAATCCTTACAAAGTAGGCCGGTGTGAATCAATTTCAAAGATCTTCAAAATCATGCCGGTAAGTGTGATTCATTATTATTGCATTATAAGAATGCATTATGATTATAAATAATAATAAATCATTATTGCTCATACATGTGGTGATTTCTCCAAAGATTACACCAACGGAAGAGGAAAAAGAGACCGGGGTTTTTAAATCCCTAGAAGATGAGACTACACGAAGGACAAGGCTTTACGGATGAAAGTTATCACAGAAGAGTTGGTGGAGAAGGCTGTCCAAAAATTTGTTGCCAGAAAGAAGTTGGAGAGAAAAGAAGTGAGAGTAAACCTATAAAATGAGCAGAAGAAGTTTGGAAAAAAAAAAAAAGTTAAAGAGGAAGGAAGCGATGTGGGAGAAAGATAGGAAATGAGACAGGAAGAAGTTGAGGAAGTCGGGGGGAAAGGGAGTGAGGGAAATAAACTAGAAGTGGAATTTTGTGTCTCAATTGAGGAACTTACCACAAAAATATTCAATTAAAATAAGAAAACAAGATTCACTCTCAAGAATTTTTACCACAAACTTGAGAATATTGGGAAAGACTGCAATAATTGAGAAATGAGATGAAATACATCCACACTTAGGGAGAGAAAATTAAGCGTCTCAAGAAAGAGAATGTTTCATTACATGAAAAGATGAAGCTCTTGAGGGAGGAATTTCATGCTAATAAGGTATTTGAAATTACATTTTGTTTGATTTTTAATAATACATTATAAATTACATATCTAATATGTGATTCTAATACAGGCTACCAGCACTTCATCGCGATTCATAGAGGAGACTCATTCTATGATACCCATGGACACAGATGAGGCTGTTGGTCAGCCTACTACAGATATGGATGAGGCTGTTGGTCAGTTTATTTTGAAGGACGAGGGAGGAGACCCCTACAGCCGCGAGCAAAACTATAGTAGATGAGGCTATTGGCTAACCTATAGTTATGGTCATGGAAGTGGGAAAGCCTTGGATGTGGGTCATTCATCATTAGGGGTCGATCTTTTATGTGGACCGTCCATCACATGGGGCCACCTCTAAAATTACGTAGAATAGTTTACCACGACATGTGAGAGTTTGGCGGAGCTATGGAATTACGACTAAGTCCTAGAGGGAGTGATTTAGACCAATTAAAAATTATTTGCCTAATATATATAATTTAATAATTAAAACTAATAAAGCAACTTAACACTAAGGCTTCCAAGCCAAAGTGGATCTAATCACATAGACTACAAGAGATATGTCAAGTAAGCAACTAGTCTATGAGAATAGTGAACTTGTGTGTGCTTAATAAGTTAAGTGCCTAGCATAATGCATTTAAATAATTCAACTAATCAATCACATAAGCATTGATACAAATATATGCAATTCATAATCACAAACACAAGCATATATAGTGGTTTGGTTTCCCTACTTCACTCTCAGCAGACGCACTCTCCCCCAGTGTACCAGTATTCAATATCTTAGGAGTTTTCAATATATTGACCTAACTTTTATAGCCCTATAAAAGGACCTAAACGTATACTCCTGTCGGAAGGTCCCTCAAAAACTTAGTTGGTTTTCTATTAGCTAACCAACAACCTCGATCCCAATCCAATGACTACATTTACTCTCATCGGAGGCTCCCATGAAGACTAACACATATGCACATATGTCTGGTGAATTCATACATACACAAGAGCCTATGTTATATACAATAACCTATTTGAATTTAGGTCACAAACTCTTACACTCAATCCTACATAAGAAGTATATGGATTCACACTTGACAACTTGTCGGATTAAGCCCCTTTATAGCGTTCTCCTATGCATGAATCGGCTTCTCAATTGTTCCCACTATCGTTGATGTCGATAGTTCAACTCCTACTTTGATGGAGAATGGTGGAATCTCCTACAACTAATGGAAAGTTGATTTCCTATGGGATTCACCTAGGTGGGTCTCTTAGAGGATTTAGACATGGATATATTAATAGGCTTAGTTTCTAATCTCTAGAGAATGGTGGAGATTAAGAGCATCTTCATAATGGAGGTTGGAATCCTCATTAGAGTGGTAATCTCAAGGAAGATGTCTTAAATCTCATAGGATTAGAGTCATAGGATGAGGGATATGAGTGAGGAATCACCTAAGCTCTAAATGTACCAAAAATTTATCATTTTGCCCAAGAACGGAATGCTTATTGTATAGAAAAAGATTTACAACAGTTATAAAACGGCTAGTTAATGGCTTTGTCGATATGATCGAAAGTCCCCTCGCTGGGATTAAAGGTCCTTCGATAGGATTGAACTGTCATTCAATTACATTAAGAAATTTTAGAAATTTTTTATTTGGTTGCTAGAATATTTCTTTGATCACCTCAAGTTGGTCTTCGATGTCATCGAGATCCATAGACATACGGTCGATGGGATCGATGACCACTCAAAAGTTATTGCTTTGAGTTGTTCGATTTACATTAACTTTGCACCTCTTTTAGCCTAACTTGTCATGTTCTATTAAGACTCCTAAGGCTATATGATGATCAATCAAAGTTTTCATATTAAGCTTAGGATCATTTAAAAGTTAAGTAATTTTATATCTAAGATTAGGGCTACCAAGGTAACTTAATTTACATATTTCTTCAGTCCTTAATGATCCAAGTCTTCATGTATCTGAAATTGTGTTATGGGAATAAGAGTACCACGGCATGCGCGAAAGCTTGATGGAGCTATAGAAATATGGCTAAATCCTTGGGGGTAATTAGGACCAATTTAAAATTTTACAAATAAAATACAAATGCCTACTTAAACAATTTACCAATTTAAATAAGTAAGGTAAATTAACACTAAGGCTAGCAGGTCCAATCACATAGATTATAAGAGATATGTCAATTAAGCAACTAATTTATATAAATAATGTACTTGTGTGTGGGATGTGCGAACTATTCAACTCCTAGCATACATCTAATCATACTACATAATTCAACAAATTAATTTCACAAGCATAATTAGAAATGTGATAAAATGACAAACCCAAACACGAGCATGTATAGTGGTTCTATTTTCCTACTCCACTCATAACGGATGCACTCTCCTCAAGTGTATTAGTATTCACTATCAGAGGTTTTAAATCAAGTTTACATCTAACCTTTATATGGTTTCTCTTATACTAACCACTAACCTACATGTACACTCCCATGTTGGAGGCACATATTTCCACCCGTGTCGGTGGCTCCTGCAAGAGACTGTAGTTGGTTTTCTATTGGCTAACCAACAACCACTAGTGGTCCTAATCCAAAGACCTACATATACTCCTACCAGGGGCTCCAACAGAGACTAACATGTTGGCACCCATGCTCGTGGATCATGTAACACTCATGTCGGTGAATTCAACCCTACACAAGATACTAGGTCCTATAAAAGAACCGATCAAATTTAGGTCACAAACTCTTACACTAATCTTATACAATGAAAGAGGGTATGAAATTACACTTGACAACTTACCTGTCGGTTTGAGCCCCATTATAGCATCTTTCTTGAGTTACTTCTTCATAGCTCTCTCATGCTTCAATTCGCTTCTCAATTGCTCACACATCCATTGATGTCGATGGTTCAGCTCTACAAACAAACACCTTTCATGTGATGCTCCATTGAGGTAACTAAGGTGATGGGTGAATGGTAGAATCTCCTACAACTTATGGGAAGGTTGTAATCCTATGGGATTCACCTAGATTGGTGTTCTAAAGGATTTAAACAAGAATTAGTTGTAACCCTAGGGGATTCACCTAAATGGGCATTCTTGAAGGTTTAAACAAAGATTATACTTATAGTATTTGGTCTAATCTCTAGAACTAGGTGGAGATCAAGTTCATCTTGAAGAGGAGCTTAGAATACTCATTCAAGTGATAAATCACAAAGAATATGACTTAGAACCCCATGAGTTTAGAAACTTAGGATGAGGGATACGAGTAAGGATTCACCTAGGCTTCTATTGCACCAAAATGTCTAAATGTCGAATACCCTATATATAGGAACCAAGTTTCAATGGTTAAAAAACGGGTGGAAAATGGCATCGCCGATTTATTGACCGAGCTTTCGATCCATCGATAATATTCCAGCATTTTTCCAAAAGCTTACTGGACAATTTGGGCTGCCATTAATCAATCGATAATAATATGTCGATCAATCGACAATTTGATCGAAACCGATTGAAGATCTATCGATATAATCGAGAAAATCCAGAAAAAGAGATATGCTTGCTAGACATTTCTGGCTCCCATCGATCGATCGACTACATCCATAATCGATCGACTAGGACTACCGATCAATCGAACCTTCAATCAACAACATAAAAAAGCCTATTGGCTTGGGCAGTTATGTTTCCGGCATATCAAAACCTCTGTAGCCTATCTAAGTATGTTCCAATTGAGCTCTTAATATTGAGGGATAATGAAACAAGGGTTAACCTATTAAGGCATGATCATTCAGAGGTTAAATGTTATTTTAGGTCTAGGGATTGGGGTCACCAAGGCAGCTTATTTACCTGTTCTTTTCTCCTTGATGTTCTATGTCCTCATGTTTTCGGTCATCAGCTTCCAAGGGCTCAACCGAGTATATGACACACAAATTTATGTGATTGATAAACAACGTGCACAAATCAATGCACTAACAATGTCTTCAGTCTTCAGCCTTCAAGGGCTCAACCAACTCACTCACATACAGACACACATAATAGACATATAGGTGCACAAATTAGTGCACTAACAACCTCAATATGGGTCATCCATCACATGTAGCTAGCTTCAATGTGCACTACCCATCATGCGGATCCTACCTTTGATGTGGACCGTCCATCATGTAGGCCCCATCTTTAAAGCAGATCATCCATCATACTAGCTCGCTTTGGTCGTGGGATATTTATCATTATGGGCCGACCTTTGATGTGGAATCCATTGTGTAGGCCCACATTAATATGGGGTCATGTGGGGCCTACCTTTGCTCTGAACTATCCATCCTGTGAGCCCCACCTTCAATGTGGATAGTCCATCACGTGGGTCCTACTTTGATATAGACCATGAGAGAGAACTTCCTTTCCTTTGACATGGACCATGAGAAAGAGAGGAAGAGAATATAAAAGAAGTTGAAAAAATTAAGGAAAAAATAAAAAACTTTTTTGAGATAAGTCGCTTTCAGAACGTGGAGTATGTTTACAATAATATTTAAGAAACTAACTTAAGTGAAAAAAAAAAATCAACTTAATTACTAAACATAAGTTAAAAAGTAACTTATTTGGTGGTATCCAAACCGGCTATTAGTATCCAAAAAGTAAGCTACAAGTTGCTTATAATATAACCATGGATAATTGTGGATTATCAACAATTACCAAAACAAGTTGATAGAAAATAGAAATTCTTGTGGCCTCCATGAAGTTTTCAATGATAGGGATTCAAGCAAGATTGTTTCCTGTGGTATGGTCTACCTAAGATTTGGATCTCCTTCAATTTTGGGATCATACCCTAAAACAAGTTGTCAAAATGGATGAACGGTATGGATGTAAGGCACACATATCACAGTGGTCCCCACAGTTAGGGATCCACCGACCTCGGTGGATCTGGGATCCACACAAACTACGCCCATGTCCTAACATGAGCGAACAAAGGATGGACGGGGTGGATTTCTCGCAAACATCATGGTGAGTCCCACCTAAGTTCTGACCACATGAACTCCTTATAATCAAGGGTCACTGGCAATCCGACGTTTGGGAAAATGACTTTGATAACTATATGGCACCAGAAACACAAGCTTTGAACCGTCCAATTAGGGACCACCTTGACAGGCTTGCTGTTGCATGCGTGGACCAATTAGAAACTAAGGCTTGATTTGAGAACATCAATGGATGGCTCAAAAACATAAGTGAACGCTTGAAATCAGCTCGCGTCTGCTCTATTCCTACTCACTGGCGCTGCAAGCTCTTGGAATTGAGGTGGCAAAATCTCAGAAAACAGAATTTAGTTTTGCTCATTGGATGAAGCCCAAAGAAGGGTGGAACTCAACGCTTATGGCTCGTCCAAATCTAACCCAGGCCTCAGGGGTGGAGGTGTTTGTTGTTGGGGTTTTAACCTGTGGAATCACACAGATATAGATCTAGGATAGCAATCCAATGGCACCAAGCATACAAGAGAACACACAGATTTAATGTGGAAAACTCTTGCGGAAAAAAAACCACAGCACAAAGCTACAGATCTCCACTATGAAAATAGAAATTACAAGAGAGGGGACTTACCCGATTCAAACAACCTTGAATCTCACCCTTCCTACACCCTTTAATTTCCCTAAAACCCCTTTAGAAAGCTTAAGAAATATTTCCCATACCCTAGAAAAGCCCTAGAAACACCTATTTATAGTTTAAGCAACTTCTCTTTCGCATCACAGTTGCGAAAGGTCTCAGATTTTCGCAATCTGCAAAATCGAAAAATGAATCTGCGTAAACTACGACTAGTCGAAGGAGAGCTACGACTGGTCGAACAATCCCTACGACTGGTCGAAGGGCCCGAACATGAAAAATTGAGCTCGCTGGACTTCAAGTCGTGTAAGACACGACCAGTCGAGCAGCTCCTACGACCGGTCGAAGGCAGTGAAGACTTTTCTCACAACAATCTCCACCAAGTCTTCAACCTTCAATTGTGTAGCTGCTTGACCTCTTCTCTTATTTTTGTATCACATCATATCTTCTTGTGCACACTCCATCTTTCTTTTACGCCATTGCCAAGCCCAGAGAAGTTACACAGACCTTGAACTTCTCTACAAGAACGATCTAGGTGAGCATATCTGCCAGATCAAAATTCACAAGCTCAACCGCCTTTGCTCTTGTTTTCTTAAAAGGAAAGACGTAGTCTTCTTACCATCTCACTACTACCCAACATTGCTTGTCGGGGAACTTGCTCACAACACTGATAGCCTATGAAATAACCGGTCTAATTCAGACCATGGCATACACTGCCAACCACATTCGAATAAGGCTCATGAGATATCCTGCTTTTCCTCATCTGTTTTGGGACATGTCCTGAGAAAACTTGAGGAGAGACGCGTAGGGAACGCTCTCTAGCTTTACCTGGTCCATCACCTCCTTGATCAATACCTACCCAAGGTATTCTGCCTATGATTACCAAAGCATACTCCTCCTTCAGTCTCAATGCCGAGAACCATCTTTGCAGCTGAATGTCCCACTTAACCGAGTCTTCAGTACATTGATTTCAGACATGTCATAATTGGCGATCTACATGTCATCAATTCCTGACTCATCATAAAGGAATCAAACCACTGCCTAGGCGACAGGTCAAACCACGACCTCCTGCAAAGTCTTTTCTCAGCCTCTTTAACTTCGAACCGCTCTGCTTACTTCATGTAGATCTACTCTTCACTTTCCCTTGCAGAAGTATAGACTCCACATCTATTCTTCCAGCTCAAGATCACGTTGGCCAACCAGTGTCAATCACAGATCTAATAGACACCTGTTATACCGTCTATGCGAATATCTCTGATAAGCCGATCCCTTCTCTCTGAGCATAACCCTTTGCTACCAACCTCGCCCTGTATCTATGTTGTATCCTCTTGAAGATCCACCTGCATCCAACCGCTTTCCGACCCACTGGAAGCTCCACCCGCTCCCATATGTTGGTCTGGTACAACGAATCCATCACATCGCCCATAATCACCTTTTACTTCTCAACACCAGGCTCACCTAAAACCATCTGAATAGAAGATGAATCTCCTGCGATATTGGAGTCGTCCATGTACTTCGCTGATATCCTATGATCATACCGTGTGATTCTTCTCACAGGTGGCTGCTCCACCTGATCTGTATCCCTGTTTGCACGTCTCAGTCTTCCTGCCCTACCCGCTCATGTAGCCATGCCTAACATACCACACACGTGCAGAGGTGGAATCCGCTACATCTACTGTATCTCCACCGTTTGAAGTGCTCCCGATCAACCTATACAAGCTACCGAGTCGTTAAGCTTTCATGATTACCCGTGCCCCCTTAAATACCTTAAGAGCACTATTAATGCCTGTGTACTTGCATCCTTTTGCCTCAGGCACACCAAGAGAAATCAGATTTTGCTTCAAATCAGGAACATGCCTGACATCAGTCAGGGTGCGCTCCACCCCATCAAACATCTTGATGCACACCGAACCAACAGCCATGACATTACAGGCAATATCATTGCTCATAAATATCTATCCACCATCGCACTCCTTGTAGCTGGTAAACCAACTCCGATGAGGAGTCATGTGAAAAGATGCCCTTGTGTCTAGCATTCACTCGTCCTTACGATCATCGTATGGCCGCCTAATAGTAAACACAACAAAACATCACCATCACATCCACTCGATCCATCTAACGTGGCAACATTGGCCTCCCTATACGAAGCCTCAGAATCTTCTCTCTTCGATTTAGGATTTCCACAATCCTTCTTCACATATCATTCCTTCCCACAATTTCAACACTTTACCTTCCTTTGCCCTTGCCCTTGGATTTGGATCTAGAACCTGAAGAACCTGTACCTTCTTCAGAATTTCTACCCACTGTAAACAGTGCATCAGAAGATGTCTTCATGTCGCTGTTTAGCTGTCTCATAACCTTCCCTTGAAGGGCTGAGATAACGGTGTCAATACTCAGGGTTTTATTCATGCTGCACATAGTGTCCTTGAATGACTCATACGACGCCGGAAGAGAATTCAGTAACATATATGCTTGTTCTTCATCTTTCATCACTTACTCCATATCTAGCAATTTGCAAACTAATTTATTAAAGTTGCTGATGTGAGCCTCCAGATCTCCACCCTCTGCCATCTTGAAGTTATACCACTGCCGCTTCAAGTGCAGGCGATTTTTCGAGGATTTTTTCGCATAGACATCCTCTAACTTCGCCCATAACTTAGCCGCAGTTTTCTCCCTCATGACATGTAGAGAACCTCATCTGTGAGACATAAACGGATCGATGATAATGCCTTCTTATCAAGAGTATTCCAATCACCATCAGTCATAGTAGACTTCGCTCCTCAAGAGCACTATCTTCGCCTTGCTTGATTAAGGAACTCATCATCTTGATCTTCCATAACTCAAAATTATTTTTCCTTGAGTACTTCTCAATCTCATACCTGGTGCTCGCCATTATTACTAATCCCTCAGATTTAGATCTGTACCCAACGATTGCTTTGATACCCCTTGTTGGGGTTTTAACCTGTGGAATCACACAAATCTAGATATAGGATAGCAACCCAATGGCATCAAGCATACAAGAGAACACACAGATTTAACGTGGAAAACCCTTGCGGGAAAAAAATCACGGCACAAAACGACAGATCTCCACTATGAAAATAGAAATTACAAGAGAGGGGACTTACTCGATTCAAACAATCTTAAATCTCACCCTTCCTACACCCTTTAATTTCCCTAGAACCCCTTTAGAAATCTTAAGAAATATTCCTCATACCCTAGAAAAGCCCTAGGAATACCTATTTATAGTTTAGGCAACTTCTCTTTTACATCTCAGTTGCAAAATGTCTCAGATTTCCGCAATCCGCAAAATCGCAGAACGAATCTGCGTAAACAACGACTAGTCGAAGAGAAGCTACGACTAGTCGAGTTACGACTGGTCGAAAGGCCCGAACATGAAAAACTGAGCTCGCTGGACTTCGAGTCGTGCAAGCCACGACCAGTCAAGCAGCTCCTACGACCGGTCGAGCAATCTCACAACCGGTTGAAGGCGGTGAAGACTTTTCTCACAACATTTGTAGGGACAAGAAGAGAGTTATTCTATTTGCATTTAGTAGCTATAACAGAGGGCCTCTCTAAATGTTTGGAATTAAGATTCTCCAAATTGAAATTGAAAGTGACTCAAAAATGATGGTTGATCTGCTCAACCCGAGTTCCACACCTCTCTGGGGTGGGTGAATGCTAAGGAACTTATCCGTAAGCCTAAAATCTATTTGTCATATGTGCTGCGTGAAGCAAATTATGTTGCTTATGGTTTAGTCAGATTGGATAGTTCAACCCAATGCGATGGTTTTTTTTTTTTTTTTTCAATGCAAGGCAGAGCTCCCCTATGAAATTAGAGGTGTGGCCTCTCTTAATAGTCTAGGCTTTGGTTCCGTCAAAAGAAATTTTAGCTACAAATGATATGGATCATCTAAAATGGGATGGCAAAAAGGATGAATGTCATGGATATACAACACAAACATTAAGGTGGGCCCTGCAGTCCGGCCTTGTCCACTATACTATTACCCCTTCCTCACCTAATTGTTCGCCGGAACCCCCGCCCCCTATTATCAATAGACATGCAAGACAATATCTATGTCATTCATGCATTACTCATAATAAATGTGAAAGTACAAATAGACTCCTAATTAAGTTATTACATAAAATAAAGCTCATATAATTAAATTCTATTCTAGCATGTTATCCTAAAGGCTAGATGGAGAAATAGAAGTGTTAATAAATGACTCTCATTCAGTCAAACGTGTATGATTAAGATCACTTAATAAAGAGCTTGAAGAAACCAACCAAGTCAACTCACACAATCTCTTTCACCGCGCAACGTTACTTATCTTTATTTTCCTCTTAATGAAAAGCTAGAAGTGACCAACCAAGCCAACAGTAACCATATCTCATGTAAAATGGGCCATATATGTCTACATGTGAGATCATCATGGTCCATCACCAAGTACAAATAAATAAATTCTTCTCCGAATGAGTTAATGCTTTGAACTGTGCATTGGCCCATTTGCAGATTGACACATTGGACTCTCAAGATTCATCAAATGACGTAAGGACGTTCCACTATGTCGCATTAACAAAAGTAAAAAAAAACAGTAGTAATTGAAAGCTCAAAATTAAAAACTTCTTGGGGCCACAAAAGTATTGGATCGAGCTTATATTTATGTTTGCCCTCCGTCTAGGTCTATGTGACGTGATCAACAGGGTAGATGACAAATAAACATTATAGTGAGCCATAGGAAGATTGTAATGGTGGGCATTCAATCGCCATTGTTTCATGTAATGTGGTTCACCTAAGATTTGGATCTACCTCATTTTTGGGCTGATGTCCTAAAATGAGCTAGCAAAATGGATAGACCGGGTGGATTTCTCACAAACATCGTGGTGGGTCACCTTAACTTCTGACCGCATGAACTCCCAACAATGATGTAACAATGATGTATGTGTTTTATTTATACCATCCATATGTTTTGCCAGCTCATTCCAGGCATTATTTTTTTTTTTAAATGAGGTATCTCCAAATCTCAGGTCAACCATGCCACAAGAAATAATGGTGACTGAACATCCACCATTAAAAACTTTTTGGTAACCACAACTTTTAGATTAGGCTGACATTTGCGTTTTCCTTCCATCCAAGTCTCTGTGACCCGTAAGAGTTTTGGATCAGGCTAACATCTGTGATTTCCTTCTAAGTCTGTGTGAACTACTCAATAAGTTGGATGGCAAATAAACATTATAGCAAGCCGTGAGAAAATTTTAACGGCAATCACCACTGTTTCATGTGGCGTGGTCCACCTAAGATTTGTATTTGCAAATGAATTGATAGCAGAAAACATGGATAAAACACATACATGTGGAGCCCACAACAGTGAGGTCAACTACCTCGTGCTGGAGGGGCCACTACCGAATCCAATTCCCGGTCAGGGGTCACGGGTAATACTACGTCCTGATTCTGTTTCGGTGAATAAGTAGGGCTTGGATTGCATAACTTTGCAAGTATATTATAGACGGTGCTCTATGTTGTATTTTTGGTGTTTCAAAATAAATAATTTTAAAATGATTTGAAAAATTCCTTCCAAATTTTTAAAAGCAACAAAAGATTTTTTTGCCTTGTAGTGGTGTGAGTTTAGTTACACATCGGATAGTTGAGAAGAAAATTTTGAGTTTAATTATAAGATGAAGATTTTGCATATGACTTAAACCCCTTTCAAAGGGCATGTGAATTTGGTTGTTTAGGAGGTCTATGCCATGAACCACACACGTGTGCACGCGCGGGGCCGGGCCGGGCCGTGGCGTCTCGCGGTATGGTGTGGTATGGTGTGGTATGTTGTGCGTGCGGTGTGGCATACGCAAGTATACTTGCAAGCCTAAAAAATTTATTACCTTTTTCGAAATTCTGATTTGAAACGTTTATTTGTTTTGTATTTTCCGAACAAAGTCGAAAATACGAAAAGGTTTCTTCTTCAAAAAACTCAACAGCCATGTCTGTTGGCAGGGGTATGTACACACTCATTTGAGGCAACCTTTAAAGTTTATATAATGGACTCCTCTAGTTCCGAATTTTAATAATAATGAAGTTTAATCTTTCAGCTCTCTCTTTTACTTCAAATATTTGCAACGATTTCATCTGGTTCAGTCTTCAGATTAGACGTAAGAGCGATTCAGGTCTTCGTATATCTAGTGCGCCAGTGTGACGAGAGAGCATTCAAGGGTATCCTGGAGATTGATTGTCCAATATTCCTGTTGCACTACGGACATCGTCCAAATGAGGACAAATCAATTTCAAGCCGAGTAACTTTTGTCATGCCTCAAATCAAATAAGTTTTCAAAATTCTTCCTTATTCGAATTTCTAATTTTCTTTTAATTTTTTTAAATTTTGAATCTTCATAATTACAAATTTACATATCTAAAAAATTCCAACATTCTTGAAATTTATCTACTGATCTATACATCTGTAGCAATGGCAAACATAACAGTAAACCCAACCACTGAATTATCTAAAATCGAACCATTTTCTGAGAACCATTTTAAAAGGTAGAAGCAAAAACTTACATTTATTTTAAATACATTAAAAGTATCGTATGTGTTATCTGATACCTTCCAATATGAAGCCGATAAAGAAATTGTTGTAAAGGATGACCACAACTGCAAAATTATATTATAAATTCCCTTTCCAATGAACTGTATGACGTATATGCTACATATGAAAGAGCCAATGATATCTGGTCGGCATTGGCTAAGAAATATGTGTTAGAAGAAGTTGGTGCCAAAAAGCGTGCTATTTCCTCCTTTCTGAAATTTTATATGTTAGATAATAAAATAAGATGAAACACAAGAAAATTGGAATTTCTATGGAAAACATTATCATACATATCCAAAATGAGGAAACCAATCATATAAGGGATCAAAAGGAAAATGCTAATGGCACTGTTTCAAATGTTAACCCGATTAAAACAAATCGGGAGAATAAGATGAACAAGTGATCCTGTTCTCACTGTGGAAAGGCAGGTCACCTTATTGATCAATGCCGATACTTAAAAGGAATATGTTTCAATTGTAGAAAATCAGGCCATCATGTTGAACAATTTAGGCTAAAAATAAGAAAGGAAAATCGATAAAAAAGAAAGGAAAATGTTTTCATTGTGGCAAACACGGACATCAGGTTGGAGAGTGCAAGCATAAGAAGAAAGCTTCTCAAGCTCAAGACAATCTAACTGAACAAAATGAACAAGATGAAATAGTTGTCGTAGTATCTGAAATGAACCTTATCAACACAATATATTGGGTACTATATATTGGGGCTACTCGTCACATTTATAAGGATCGAAGCATGTTTGCCTCCTACCAAGTTGTAGAAGATGAACAAGTGTTCATGGGAAATGCTCGAACTTCCTCAGTAGTCGGAAAAGGAAAAGTGTTTTTAAAGCTTACTTCTGAAAAGACCCTTGCACTAAATAATGTTCTACATGTGCCTGACATCAGGAAAAAATTTAATTTCCGGCTCCCTCCTGAATAAAGTTGGTATCAAATTGGTTTTCGATTCAAAGAAGTTTGTACTGTCGAAGAATGTGACATTTGTTAGGAAAGATTACTGTTGGGATGAACCGTTTGTATTGAATGTATCCTCTATTGATATTAATAAGATGAATTCCAGTTTTGCTTACTTGGTTGGGTCACTTGAGTTATGGCATAATAGATTAGGACATGTAAATGTAGATATTCTGAAAAAGAATGAAGAAATTAGGTCTTATACCTGATTTTTTAAATCGATAACCAAATAAATGTGAAGTGTGTGTAAAATCTAAGTTTCATAAAAAAAAAACCATTCAAATTAGTATTTAGAGAATCTGAGGTTCTAAAACTGATTCATAGTGATTTGGGTGATTTTAAGAATCACGTACATATTTAGAAATATAAAAAGATACTACATAACATTCATAGATGATTTCTCAAGGTACACTAGAGTATACTTACTAATAAGTAAAGATGAAGCCTTGGAATTCTTTATCAAGTATAAAACAGAAATTGAAAACCAGCTAAATAAAAAAATCAAGATAATTAGAACAGATTGGGGAGGTGAATATGAATCATTACATTTTAAGGAATTTTGTGAAAAGAATAGCATCATACATGAAACCACTGCCCCTTATACACCTAAACAAAACGATATAGCAGAACGAAAAAATAGAACTTTAAAAGAAATTATGAATGCAATGTTGAATAATTCTAGTTTACCCTCAAACATATGGGGAGAAGCCATTCTTTTTGCTTATCACATCCTAAATAATATACCTTATAAAGTTACAGGTAAGATGTTGTAAAACAGATGTCTTAAATCTTCTAATCACCGCGCTGCTCGACCAGTCGAGGGACTGGCTTGACCGATCGAAGGGGTCCTTCGACCAGTCAAGGCCCGCTCGACTCGAAGTCCAATGGCTATATTTTGTGTTATTCCATGCTACTCAACCAGTCGAGGGTCAGGCTCGACCGGTCGAGGGGGTCCTTCGACCAGTCGAGGACCTGGCTCGACTAGTCGAGGGTTACGCAGATTCTACACGGATTCTGCGCGGACTGCGTAAATTTGAGGCGGATTCGGAGAGGCACATAAGTGGAGTTTCCTAAACTATAAATAGGGGTCCCTAGGGCTATTCTAGGGTATGTTAAAAGCTTTCTAAAGGGGTTCCTAAAAGGGTTTCAGGGTTTCTAAAGGGTGTGACAAGGGTGAGATTCGAGGTTGTTTGAATCGGGTAAGTCCTTTTCTCCTCGAGGTTGTTCGAATCGGGTAAGTCCTTTTCTCTTTGTAATTTATGCTTTCATAGTGGAATTCTGTCGCTTTGTGCTGTGGTTTTTTCCCACAAGGGTTTTCCACGTTAAATCTTCGTGTTCTCTTGTGATTACTTGGTGTCATTGGATTGCTTCCCTAGATCTAGATTTGTGTGATTCCGCAGCACGAATCCCCAACAAGTGGTATCAGAGCAATCGTTGGGGCACATATCTAAATCTGAGAGATTAGCATCAATGGGAAGCACTAGGTATGAGATTGAGAAGTACTAAGGGAAAAATAATTTTGAGTTATGGAAGATTAAGATGATCAGTTCCTTAATCAAGCAAGGCGAAGGTGGTGCTCTTGATGAGCGAAAGTCTACTATGACTGATGATGAATGGAATACTCTTGATAAGAAGGCTTTATCATCGAACCGTTTATGTCTCACGGATGAGGTTCTCTACAATGTCATGAGGGAAAAAACTGCGGGTAAGTTATGGGCGAAGTTAGAGGATGTCTATGCGAAAAAATCCTCTGAAAATCGCTTACACTTGAAGCGGCAGTGGTATAACTTCAAGATGGCAGAGGGTGGAGATCTGGAGGCTCACATCAGCAACTTTAATAAATTGATTTGCAAATTGTTGGATATGGAGGAAGTGATGAAAGATGAAGAACAAGCATGTATGTTGTTGAATTCTCTTCCAAAGTCTTATTAGTCATTCAAGGACACAATGCGCTCCACGAATAAAACCTTGAGTGTCGACACCGTTATCTCAGCCCTTCAAGGAAAGGCTATGAGCAAGCTTAACATCGACATGGGGATATCTTCTAATGCACTGCTTAGAAGGGGTAGGAACTCTGAACAAGGTACAGGTTCTTCAGGTTCTAGGTCCAAATCCAAGGGCAAGGGCAAAGGAAAGGTAAAGTGCTGGAATTGTAGGATGGAAGGACATGTGAAGAAGGATTGTACAAATCCTAAATCTAAGAGAGAAAAATCGGAGGCGTCGGCCAATACTGCCATGTCAGATGGATCAAGTGGATGTGTTGGTGATGTTTTGTCTGTGTCTACGATCAGACAGTCATACGATGATCGTAAGAGCGAGTGGATTCTAGACACATGGGCATCTTTTCACATGACTCCTCATTAGAGTTGGTTCACCAGCTACAGGGAGTGCAATGGTGGATAGGTGTTTATGGGCAACGGCATTGCCTCTAACGTTGTGGCTGTTGGTTCGGTGCGCATCAAGATGTTTGATGGGACAGAGCGTATCCTGACTGATGTGAGGCACATTGCTGAAATGAAGAAGAATTCAATTTCTCTTGGTGTACTTGAGGCAATGGCCTGCAAGTTCACAGGTATTAATAACACTCTTAAGGTATCTAAGGAGGCACGGGTAATCATGAAAGTACAACGACTCGGTAACATGTACAGGTTAATCGGGAGCACTTCAAAAGGTGGAACTGCAATGGTTGTAGCGAATTCCACCTCTGCACATGTGTGGCATGCTGGGCATGGCCACGTGAGCGGGCAAGGCAGGAAAGCTAAGACGTGCAAACAGAAATACAGAATAGGTGGAGCAGCTACTTGTGAGAAGAATCACACAGCATTATCATAAGATATCAATGAGGTATATGGATGACTCCAATATCATAGGGGATCCGTCTTCCATTCAGATGACTCTAGGTGAGCCTAATGCTGAGAAGTGGGAGGTGACTATGGGCGACGTGATGGACTCGTTGTACCAAATCGACACATGGAAGCTGGTGGAGCTTCCAGTGGGCCAGAAAGCTGTTGGATGCAGGTGAATCTTCAGGAGGATATAGTATAGATGTAGAGCGAGGTTGGTAGCGAAGGGTTATGCTCAGAGAGAAGGGATTGGGTTCTCAGAGATATTCACGCCAACAGTATTGCAGGTATCTATTAGATCCGTGATTGGCGCTGGAAGGATGGATGTGGAGTCTTCACTTCTACAAGAAAAATTGGAAGAGCAAATCTACATGAAGTAACCAGAGCGGTTCGAAGTTAAAGGGGCTGAGAAAAGAGTTTGCAGGAGGTCGTGGTACGACCTGTCGCCTAGGTAGTGGTATAAAGTTTGATTCCTTCATGGTGAGTCAGAAATTGTATATTGATGACATGTAGATTGCCAATTATGAGATGTCTGAAATCAATGTACTGAAGACTCGGTTAACTGGGACATTCAGGATGAAGGATCGGGGGGCTGTAAAGATAGTTCTCAGCATTGAGATTGGAAAAGCAATAGACTTTGGTTATCTCAGGCAAAATACCTTGGGTAGGTATTGATCAAGTATGTGATGGACCAGGCAAAGCCGGAGAGTGTTTCCTACGCATCTCTCATCAAAGTTTTCCTCAGGACATGTCCCAAAATAGATGAGGAAAAGCAGGATATATCTCATGTGCCTTATTCGAATGCGGTTGGCAGTGCATATCATGGTCTGGATTAGACCGGTTATTTCACAGGCTATCAATGTCATGAGCAAATACCCCAGCAAGCAATATCGGGTAGCGGTGAGATGGTAAGAAGACTACGTCTTTACTTTTGAGAAGACAGGAACAAAGTAAGAAGGGTATGTGGATTCAGATTACACAAGCAGTGTGGATTCCAAGAAGTCGACTTTAGGTTACTCGTTTGTACTAGCGGGTGGAGCAATTAGTTAGATGTCTATGTTATCCGACAGGTACTTGAGGAAGGAAGCGTATCACTAGAGAAGATTCACGCCAGCGTGAATCCGGAAGACATGATCACCTAGAATGTTCCTTCAGAGAAGTTCAAGTTCTATGCAACTTCTCTGGGCTTGGCGATGGCGTAAAAGAAGGACAGAGTAGCACGAGAAGCTATGATGTGATGCAGAGATAAGAGAAGATATCAAGAAGTACACGGTTGAAGATTGAAAACACGGTAGAGATTGTTGTAAAAAAGATGTCTTAAATCTTTTGATCACCACGCTGCTCGACTAGTCGAGGGACTGGCTCGACCGGTCGAAGGGGTCCTTCGACCGATCGAGGTCCTCTCGACTCGAAGTCCAGCGGCTATGTTTTGTGTTATTCCGCATTACTCGACCAGTCGAGGGTTAGGCTCAACCGGTCGAGGACCTAGCTCGACTAGTCGAGGGTTACGCAGATTTTGCACGGATTCTGCGTGGACTGCGTAAATTTGAGGCGGTTTCAAAGAGATATGTAAGTGGAGTTTCCTAAACTATAAATAGGGGTCCCTAGGGCTATTCTAGGGTATGTTAAAGGCTTTCTAAAGGGGTTCTAAGGGTTCCTAAAAGGGTTTTAAGGTTTCTAAAGGGTGTAGCAATGGTGAGATTCGAGGTTGTTTGAATCAGGTATGTCATTTTCTCTTTGTAATTTATGCTTTCATAGTGGAATTTTGTCGCTTTGTGCCATGGTTTTTTTCCCATAAAGGTTTTCCACATTAAATCTTTGTGTTCTCTTGTGATTACTTGGTGCCATTAGATTGATATCCTAGATCTAAATCTGTGTGATTCCTCAGCACAAATCCCCAACATAAGACACCCTATAAACTATGAAAGAAACATCCTGCTAGTTATAAATATCTTAAAGTGTGAGGGTGCTTAACAAAAATAGGGTTATCGAAAACTAAGAAAAGAAAATTAGATCCAAAAACAACATACCGTGTGTTTATAGGATACGCAGAAAATAGTGCAACCTACCGATTATTAGTTTTAAAATTTAAGGATAATATCCTAGGCTCTAATATTATCATTGAGGCAAAAGATGCGGAATTCTTGAGAATATTTTTCAATGAAATCTACATCTAAAGAAATTGAAAATAATGATGCTTCAAATATTGCCTCAAGCAATAAAAATGTAGAAAGAGAAAATGTAGAAGAAATATAACCAATGAGGAGTATAAGGGTTAGGAAAGAAACTAACCTACTAGATGGATTCTGTACATTTGTCCTTAAGGATGATCATTTAACCTATACAGAAGCTATCAATTTAGTTGATGTATCCTTCTAAAAAGAAGCTATAAATGATTAATTAGAATCCATTTTGTTTAATAAAACTTGGAAATTAGTAGTCTTGTCACCTGGGAATAAGACAATAGGATGTGTTGATGCGGAAATCTAGCCACCCTCGCTGGATTCCCGAGTACCTGCACACGAAGGAGACAAAGGAGACACTGGCTATAGCAAGGGGACCCTCTGATGCCTAAGTCAGAATCAAGCAAACTGAGTCCAGTAGAGTTGAGGGTTCACTGGTGCGTACCTTTCACTGTAGATGGGGCCTCTATTTATAGGCCATGAGTTGATTGTGTGGAGAGAAATGCTTCCTAAATCATAGGCATGCATTTAGCAGACTTTTCTCAACCGTTTCGTGAGATCATCGGTGATGATAAGATCAAGTGATCGAGATCTGAAATCACATAGTGGAAGACCGAGACCAAGGTCGAGCAGCCGAGCTAAGCTTCACAGTCGTCCCGATAGAGAAGTCCTTGAGCTGGCCCTTTGGCTAACTATGGTCGAACGTCTTGATCATATCACCGACCTACTCATGAAGGTTATGTTCGAGCACTGAAGTCGAGCTCCATTCCTTATTGGATAATAAATGACATCGGGGATGACCATCATATTCATCTTATCGTACGGTGCAAGAACTCCTTGGCAGGTCTCCGAGCAGGGCGCGCTTGGTCCTGTCCAGGATCATGCTTCGGAGGCTTCTCCAGGAGATTTGAACAATAGCTTAGGCATGGATGGGGCCACAAGAGAGCTTGGAACCCACCATTTTCTAAAGGAAGTGGAAGTACTACATCTCTTGGCTAGTAGGGTTGTCGAGCAAACAGATCTCATACAATAGATTATCATTTTCTAGCCGTTGAGGAGCTCCTTGGTCATGACTGGCACTACCCAACCACGCAACGTGCGCAGATGTCCGAGCCGACCTCATACTTCTGACCAATTCATTTTTACCCATAACAATAGGTCAGAAACCAAACAGATGCCTTGCTAGCGCACGTCGCCTCTAGCGAGCCGTACCATTATTGCCGATCCTCATCAATCTCCGCACCTGCCACCTCTCTCCGCATTAATGACGAATTGACTTGACCTCCCATGCAAAAGTATCATTAATCCCATCTCACTACACCGACTAACTTCCTGAGCTTACACGGTCAGCTCCAAAGTAGGGGCTACTATTATAGTTAGGGGTCGTACGCTGGCGCATTGCAGGAGTATTTCGGATTGCTCACGGTTATGAACTTTACATTCATGGATGGGAAGTACAACGGGAGTACACCTGCGGTGTTTGGGAGGAACAGCGCAGAATCGATGGTTAGGGAGATGCCAGTGGGAGGGAGTGGGTTGTTTAGGTTCGCCAGGGGCTATGCCCTGGCTCAGACTCGAATGTTCAACCCTGTCAATGGAGACACCACTATAGAGTACAATGTCTTTGTCATGCATTACTGATGCTGGTTTCACTTGAGAGTATAAGCATCAGGTGGGCCACATGCAATAAAGAATTTGAAGCCACTTGTCAATTTATCTTGACCCTTCATTTGTTAGCACAGGGCGTGGCCCGGTGATGAGGAAAGTGGAATTAGCATTTCTCCTTCTTATCGTTCCCAAAGAAAAGAAGTTGCTTTTTTCTTCTCTTATGTACTTTTTTTTTTTTTGGAATGGACCCTGAGATGTCCACAACCAGTAGTGAGGGTGGTAAGAATAAGATGCTTTCAGTAGAGTCTTCACGTGTGTACAGGGTAATCCATCTAGATGACGCAACGTATGCTGTAATCTCACACGGGTTTAAGATGCGAGCCGTCCATCAGGTGGGTCTACTGAGAGACTATTGCGTCTACAATCAGAGCAGTCCACTTAAGTCCATCATAGTTTAGGAAACAAATGGGTGGCTGGAAAACTTTTTCTTCGCCACCAGCCTGGCACGTTTCTTCTTTGGTATTTTTTTCTTTTTTCCTTTTTTCTTTTTTCTTTTTCTTTTTTTTTTTCATCTGCCTGTTTCTGACACTGGGACCCACCGGAAAAATGTAATAACCTGATATTGGACGAAATCATCTACATGATCGGAACCATCTGATTGATAGCTTGGGTCTTGCTCGGATGAGCCAAACTAGCACAGGTATTAGCGTGTGGACAGGATGCCTGGTACAAACATGTTGCCTTTGCAAACCTCACAAAAGAAGTTAGAGGAATCTGCACTCGATGACAAAAATACCATCAACTTAGGTGTTTTTGCCCACTTTACAATCAATGTCCAATCAACTCCACAATATTTGCTTTTTCTTTTTCATGTTATAATTCACCTTGAATATGCTAAAATGAAGTAGAAAGTAATTAATATGAGAGATTATCATGCTCTCGTTTATGGCTGTGCATTATTTTCCCATTACCAACAATGTTAATGTGGTGTTCTCCCTAACTTTCTGGAAAAAAAAAAAAAGAAGAAGATAAATTACAATGCTCTCATATATGCCCAACTTGAGTGCACTCAAGGAAGAAGCAAGGTCAGACATCTTCATGATCCGCTACCTAATATTCTCGTCTTCTTTGTAATTCAAGAAGATAAGTTCGCTGAGATGCATGATCATCTCTACCTTTTCCAATTTAGGACTCGTTTGGCACCTTATATTTAGAATGCATTGGAATCCAAATCACAAATACACTGGAATAGAAGTGATTTGGATTCTTCACTGGAATTGAATGCATTGGAATCCAAATCACAAATACACTGGAATAAAATTGTGTTTAGCGGGTTAGATTCTGGATTAAGGGGAATTATATTCCATGTTCATAGGAGCCTGAATTTGATTTAATAAATCATACTCAATATTCCAAAGTAGTGCACATATGCCAAATTATAGATAATCATTGTAATAAACCCATTGAAATATATACTTTGGGTAAAAATATATGTTCAAGATTATGAAATGGCTCTCCTCTAATGTGATGAATAATATATTGCTTTTCCTCCAACCCAAATATTATATAACCTTCATAATATAAAATTTTATTACTTTAATATGAGAGTGCATTTAGGATTGCAAATGAAGGTCGGCCACACCATTGGAAAGAGCCCACTCACTCATGGCCCACCCATTACTGTATAGTGTGCTCGTTATTGTCAATGGGCAGGGCCCAAGCTAGGCAAAATCAAAATTTTCAATAGGTCTGGCTCCTCAAGCCTAGTTCAAACGGTTCAAAATCCAACCCTTTACCAACCTAAGCCCAACCCATTGATAACCCTAGTCCTCATTAGCCTTTTCTATAAAAAGGAAAAAAAATAAGCAAAAGAACAATGGAGAGGAAAGGTGAGGAGGGAATACCTGAAAGAGCTGGCTGCATCAGAGGATTTTGGAATCAATATCTATGATCACCAGTGAGAGGAAGGTAGAGGTGGGAAATCAATGTTAGAATCAATATCTATGTTGCCTAAATTAATTTCTATGCTATCTGAATTAATGGAGTTAGTCACCGATGAGAGGGAGGGCTTTTGAGGGGTCGTGAGAGGGAGATGGGCCATGAGAGGGAGGCAAACTGCCAGAGTCAATGGAGTCCGTCACTAGTTAGAGGGAGGGCTTTCTAGGGGTCATGAGAGAGAGAGAGAGAGAGAGAGAGAGAGAGAGAGAGAGAGAGCTGTGAATATCTCCGCTATAAATGAGAGAGGTAACGGTCAAAATCACCGGAATAGGGGATTCAGATTAGCTATTGTTGAGGGGGCTTGCATTGAAATCTCAGTGAAATGTTGTGTTTACAAAATCACCGGAATAGGGGATTCAGATTACCTCTGAATCCACATACCATCAAATCCAACCTACCAAATGCACTCAAAAGCTTCAAAAACCCATAAATACCGACTCCTCAGAACTCTTAGTGAATCTTTTTCCAATTTTGGTTAGGAATTCTTTCACATTCTTTCTCTAGTATATTTCCACTAATAGATTTGGATATGAAATGCCTTATGATCATTATACTAAACGTATTTGATCATTCGCACTTCTTGTACTTGTTAGTATCTTACTTTGTCAATGACGTGAGTTAGGGTATCTTGAGTCAATTGAACCTCTATAGGAAGACATTGAATACCAAAGACTCGAAGACTTGAATCATCAAGGTCTCAAGACTCAGGTAAACATGAGGTGCCTTGGTAAACTTATCCCTATACTCCTTAAGTCCCAAAACAAACTACCCGTAGATGTTTCATTCCATAGGCAAACATTTGATACATCTAACCCAAGCCGTAGACCTTAAATGAACATGTTTAATTAGGCTTAAAAGAGGTGCAAGGCTGTTGTGAATCCGAATTAAAAAAACATCAAGTTTTTTCACTGTCGATCGAATCAAGAGTCCATCAATTAGACTCGATCGATTAAAAGCTCATTGCTCGATCAATCGAAAATGGTCAAAAACATCCAACAAACAAACTGTTTAAATATGGAGTATCTCAATTGTATCGAAAGTACACTCGATCGAATCGAAGGTGCATTCGATCAAAGATCTATCCGTTACACACACACACACACACACACACACACACACACATATATAGTTGGAGTTTTTCCTCAATAAATCTAGCAATTTGATCTTTACGCAATGGACGATTTTAGGTGATTTAGAAGCCCCAATGCATTCCAATATTTTGTTGTATGCAAAATGATTTAGAAGCCCTAAGAATTTAACATCTTGCTTCAAAAATCCACACTTCAAATATTTTGCATTCCAAGCTTCATTTGAGGAAGAACATGGTATCTTGCATTCTTTAGAAAGTAGACATCAACCCATAGGTAAATGTTAATGTCTATCATCCTCTAGAATGCCCATCTAGGTAAATCCTCAATTAGAATCAACTATCCCATAATTGTAGGTGATCTCTTTGTTACCTTGGTATCTCAATAGGAAGATCATTGCCGATAGCTGATTTGAAGAAGCGGAAGAAGATCGACTTTAAAGATTGAGGGAGTATGAGAGAAATAGATCCAAGTAAAAAAGATGCATCTCAAGAAAGGGGCATCAACGGGGCTCGAACAAACAAGTAAGGTTGTTGTTTTAGATTCCATTGAGTTTGATATCCAAACTCATATAGGTCCTTGTGTAGGACCATCTCTGACGAGACTATATATAAATTCCAATGTAGGACCACCCACCGGATATGAGTACTTACATGTTAGTCTCCATAGGAGCCTCCAGCAGGAGTATATGTAAGTCCTTGGATTAGGACCGTAGTGGATCTTGATTAGTTGATAGAAAACCAGGTCTCCACGAGAGCCACCCGCACAGGTGAAAACGTGTTCCACCAACACGGTTGAGTACGTGTAGGTATTTATGTAGAACCGTCACCGACTTGGGTATGTACGTGGTCCACCAACATGGGTGCGTATGTGTAGGTTTGTAGTGAACTTGTAAAATGATTGTAAAGGTTAAAGGTCAACCTATTAGAAACCTATGATATAGTAAAATTCGGTATACTTGAAGAGAGTGCGTCCACCGGGAGTTGAGTAGACGATTAACCAAACCACTATATATCATTGTGTTTGTGATTATGATTTGTGCACATTTTTATTTATGCTTATGAGTTGAATTGTTATATATGAATGCATTAATAGATTCTATGCTTAGTATTTAATTCAATTGCACACACGATATATCTATATCACATGGACTAGTTGCTCATATAATTATATTATTTGTAGTCTATGTACTTGAACCCAATTGTCTTGGAAGCCTAAGTATTAATTGTTTTTAATTGGCATATATTGTTAAGTGGTCCCATTCACACCCCCCCCCCCCCTCAATACGATTTTGCCATAATTCTAAGCCCTATAAGCTTCCACATAGCATGTTGTCGTATTAGACAACCGATGTAATTTCAATTGGTATCAGAGAAGATTGCTTTTCAAGGACATAACTGTCTACAATAAGATCTGTAGGAGCTTTAGAATCATGTTTACTCATGAGGGGAATGTCGTCACACAACTGCCTTATTTTGGTGGGTCTAACTATGCCTATTAGAAAGTTTGGATGAGGGTATTCTTGAGATCCCTTGACCCTACAATTTGGGCTATGATTGAACAAGGATGGACTATGCCTGTAGAACAAGTCGTGATTGATGGTGTATCCATTATCACTCCCAAAGATAAATTCAAATGGAGTGTTAATGAGAGAGCTCGGTATGCATATGATGTCAAAGCTCCCAATACTATTTATTATGTGGTTTCTCCCAATGAATTTAAACATATTTGTACATGTGAAATAGGAAAAGAAGCGTGGGACGTTCTAAAAACCACTCACGAGGGAACTAGCAAAGTAAATCATTATAAGCTTCAACTCTTGACCACATAATTCAAGAATATTAAGATAGAAGAGTCTGAAACTTTCATAGAGTTTTATAGTAAATTGAATGATATTTGTAACTCCATGTGGAGTTTAGGGGAGAGAATTTTGGAGGGTCTTATATGTAAAAAAAATTACTTAGATCCCTCCCAATAGGTTCACCTCCAAAGTAACCTCAATAGAAGAGTATAAAGACATATATGAGATAAAAGTAGAAGAACTTGTAAGGTTCCCTACATACATTTAAACTACACTTTAGAGAAACTCCCTCTAGTAAGAAGAAGCTCACCACTTTTAAATCTTCACACAAGCACTCATATG